>CAWUFW010002218.1:0-1200000 GCA_963921515.1 Calotriton arnoldi
CCTATGTGTATATGTGGCATTGGTGATGGCCATCCCGCCCCTATGGTGCTGCTGTTGCTGGTGTAAGTAGTTTCTGCATCCCTCTGTGTGTGTGTGATATGTCGGGTACGTGTAGTTTGTTTTTGTGGTTGGTGTCTGACTTACCTTCTGCGCCGTACGCGTCCGTGCCTGTTCCGGTAATAGATGTAGAGTATTGGTAGGACCTGCGCGATGGGATTCATGGTTGGTTCGTCTCATTCGTCTTTCTCTTTGCTTCGCCTCGTCCTCGTCGCTGCCGTGTTCGTCCCGTAGCCGTGGATCGTCTTGTGGCGCGAATCGGAGCTTATGTACGCCTCTCCCGGATGCTTTGACGTGCCGTGCGTAGCGACGGGTTCGGCGCGTACAGAAAGCGCATCGTACTTGTCCGGCCGGACGGGGCTGTATTTTGGCTTCCGTGGGACTCGATTCTGCGTTTCCGGATCCGCATCGGTCGGAGAACTGGACCTGTATTGGGTGAGTACGACTGGGTCGGAATTTGGGCAGTTGTGCGCATCGTACTTGCTCGTTCGGACGTATGTGCGAATCGGTCGGGAAACAGGCATTCGCCTTGCTTTTTTCCCGGCCGAATGGTATTAGGTGCGCCTCCGACCGGGATCGGAATCGACCCCTTAGTGATATATTGGGCAGCTGTATACCGTGACACTTTCACGGTATAGCGCGGTGCCTGGCGATGACGAAACACAATATGATTGGTTAATGAAAGCCCTTGCGAGATGAAAAGGCAGCCATATTGTTTAGACCACATTGTACCTTTTTCTGTGTTTTAATGTGAAATATAGGTTATTATTCCTGTTTAAATGTAGAGGAAGAAATGAGTCAGTTTAGCAAACTCCTTAGAGGTAGGGAAAAGTTGTTTTATTGATTTATATATATTTAAAAAGCATTTTATGGAGTACCGCAGAACTCTGGCAAAAGTATCTAGAAAGCACCGCTCTGCTTATTGAAATAAAAAATAAACTTTTATATGACAAAATAAAATTAGGCATGATATAGGGTGGCTATTATAAAGCCTTTGTTTTTTAAGTAAACATATTTATAGATGTTTGTCAAGCCAAGTTTTTAGGTTTCAAATAAAAATATGGTTTCCGAACATGGAAAAATGTACACCATCAGTGTTGCATTGCTAAAGGAGGACAATTATTGGCTTAAATACAATTTGGCCTACTAATGTTGCACAACAAAACCCAAAGTCAAGTACGAAAAAAACTAGTATGCAGTGAAGACACTTAACAAGTATTAGAAGAGCTCAGTGGATTCCTCTGTAGGAGACCCACCCCGTGATTTTATTTTATCTTTGTTTTTCTCATTATGTCGCTTCTTCTTGTCGAAGAGTCAGGTGCTTGCTTAGAGTTATCCTTTTCAGAATTGCTCTTCAACTGTGGTTTTCCCAGGTCTGGCTCCCAAATTATCTCTACCAAGCGTAGCATAGGTTTATTCAATAATTTTAGGTAATTCACACTCTTGCTGTGCGGGAGTCAAATCCCTCAGTCGTTGGAGTATAGCTAATGCTGCTGCTTCCCCTTTAATGTTGCTCAACATTATAGCAGATTCTGCAGAAAAGTTGCCCAACAGATTCATCCCCAGGTCCAGGGCAGGTGCTGCCCCATACTCATTAAATCCAGTTGTCATGGCTGTTCCTGATTGTTTGAAAGCGGTTGCAGCTGTCTGCCTTGCAATCGAGCAGCGTGAATGAATTTATCATGAGTCATACACTAATTGTGTTGGTTCCCCATTCAGTTGCAATTTTGCTGACTCGAACTCAGCATTTGACAAACAGCCACCTCATAAAATGTAAGCAAACAATACTGGCAGCAGAAAGTATTTCGATTAGGTGGTCCTGCAATGCTGCTGCTGATTCCAAACAATGAGGAAGATGATGATGAAGATCCCGACCATGATTGTGTAAATTTAATAGAGTTGTGTACTAAGCCAAGACCAGATATCAAACATGTTCCAGTTGAAATGGCTGATCTGACTTTATTTGTGGATGGTTCTTAACTATGAGACCATCAAGGAAACATGAAGGCAGCATATACTGTCTGTTCCATTTCAGAAATCATTAAAGAATCATACTCATCTGGCATAATTTCAGAACTAGTGGCAGAGCTGATTGCCCTGGCCAGAGCTTGCTGCCTAGCAAATGAATTGAGTGTGACGATTTACACAGACAGTCAGTATGGATTTGAAGTGGTACATGATTTTGGACAGTTGTGGTCATGAAGGGGTTTCATGACATTCTATGGTACTCCCATTAGGAATGGTTCATAAATTTTAGACCTGCTGGAAGCAATATAACAACCTAGAGAAATATCAGTGGTAAAGTGCCTAGTGCATAAGTATGGCAAAGACATTGTCACAATGGGCAATAATTACGCAGATCAAGTAGCTAAATACTGTTCTCTTCAAATGTCAACCTAAAGTCAAATGAAAAGAAACCAAGCACAAGAATAAGAACAATGTGAAACTGATGTGAAGACTCATAATGGGGTAAATAATGTCAGCTGCTTCTTGTTAAATCTGGTAGAGACAACACTGAATGAACTCAGAGAATTGCAAGAAGAAATACCAGACAACGAAAAGAAAAGATGGAAATTAGCTGGTTGTAAGACAAATCGTAATGACTAGAGGGTAAACTCAGATCATCAATATGTTTTGCCTGATTCCATGCTACAATCCATGGCCACATCTGTGCATGTCCACACTCACGTGGGAGAGATGGAATGGTTAGGACCTTTAGAAAATATTCCCACTATATAAAGTTCCCAAAACCTTTCTGATCTGGGATTCCACATTCACCAAACAGTCTCATCTGATAATGTGCACGCACAAAAAGTGTGAATATCCTTACACATGTGATTGCCCTCTCTCGCACATAAGCTGAAAGAGGGCCATACGCAATAAGCAGAAAAGGTTAAAGGGCAGATAATTGCAAGGCTCAGTTTAAACATGTGGAAACTTGCTAGACATATGTACTTCAAAAGCCCACAGTGACAAGAGCCCTGCATGAAAGATTTCAAGGTGAACGCGCCTGACATTCCTGGCCCTGTAGCACATCCTGCTCACTGACAAGTGAAAGGCCTAGAGACATCTCTTTCAATGCACCTCAAAGCTGAAATTCCACACAGCCCGCTTTTCCAGTAATAACACCCATACATGACTTTTCCATTTTGCCTTTATCATAATTCCCGCTACCCCTTCCCATTTGTCTAAATACAGCTCTGCGAAGGAGCCCCAATCTTGACCTGTGTCACCTCTTGCTGTTCAAGTATTAGAATACAAACACAGCTGTACTGCTACATCTCACACTGGACTGCAGCACCCATTGCTAATCTAGCACTGACAGACTGACCCACCCGGGAGACGGATACAGGAAGATATGATCCTGAGGAGAAACTGATGCAGAGAGACATGGTCATTAGAAGAGTCTGACGTGAAGAGACATGCTCACTGGAAGATACTGAAATGGAGTGACGGTAAAGTGAAGATACTGACACATAGAGACCTGTACAAGGGAAGACTTTCACTACAGGTCACATTGACACTAAAAGACATGAAAGAAGATATGATATCAAGGAGATGAGGACATCAAGAGACAGGGCCACAGAGGACAGAGATGGACAATGTGAACCCATTGGATATGGTTTCAGGGGAGACATGAACAAGGAGATACAAAGACACAAGTAAACACTGGTATGGGAAGACATGGACATAGAGTGACTTTGACAGTTGAGACGGATACAGGAAAAAAATAATGACGTGTATGAGAAAGAAGAAAAACGCTCTCCAGGAAGCGTAAAAAAGCCTTCTTTATTGGCGAATTACAACACAGGCACTCCAAGATGGTAAAAATGTTTCACATGTAGAAGACTCTACCACAGCCATCCATTACCAGCCATTAACTGCTGCAGTCAAACAACAATATTCCATATGACAAACACATCATTCCACATGATATACGCATAGTTCCAACTCCTCTCTACACCCACATACACAGAACACCAATGCACACACAAACACAGAATATAACAGGGTGCATCAACAGGCAGACAAAAACACCAGGATAAGGAGACACAGACTATAGGGAAAGGGTGACCCAGACTTTAGATAAAGGACATGGAGGTGAAAGGAAATACCGACACTCTCGCTAGACGACATGGCACTGGGACAGTGACATTGACTCATGGCAAAGGGTAAACATGCATGTGACACGGAGACACAGATACCGACTACACAACAGGGGGCATGCATGTAGGGCAGATGAGCAGACAGTTTCACGGATGTCAGGACTCAACAAACACTCCTATCAGGGGCGGTTCCTCGCTTAGGGCATTGAGTTGACCCCTCATATTTTGACCCCCCTAATAAATGTGAATAAATGTATACATTTATAAACATTTTTTCCATTCTGCCCACGGCAATCAGCTTTAAGCCGTGGGCTTGTTGTTCTTTCAAGCCTGAGGTGGCCTGTAAGTCAGTGCATGCGGCCTGAGGGGCTGGGACTTGAAGAATATTGGCAGAAGACACCATGCTCAACAGTGAGCCCACCTGGGCCCACAAATTGCCCATGTTGGGTTGGACTGCCTCCTTTCTCTGGCCTGTCTAACATGCGCACTAGAGGCCTCTCTCCAGGAGTCTCCAACTGCGCAATTAGTGAGCTGGGGGTGAATCAAAACTGTAGCCCCCAGTCTCCTAATGTGCGATGACTGTGCCTGCCAGAGCCAGTCCTGGCGCTGCTCTCATGCTGTGTTGACAGCAAGGGAACAGCGCCTGGATTGGTGAAGAGACGAGGTTACCAGGCCTCTGGAGCATTGATGTTCACATGAGGCACTGCAGAGGTGAGAGGCTCCTGTCCACGGAGCATGGCCATAGTGCCAATATCGGCAACACTCAGTTCTCATACAGCAACATACATAAATAAACCACACGACACCTTTTTTAGTGGAGAATATTGCTGCAGGTTTATTTGCATAACCAATATGCCAACATGGTGGGTTATCTTACGGGCGATCCCAGGGCAGGCCAGCCCCTATGCCGCCTGCCCGTCTGATGAGCCAAATTGCACCGTGGCCGTCGCCAACCGGTGGTTACCAATTATTGGGAGAGGCCACCTCTCCCCTCAGTGGACCGCCAGTCCACCCTTACTCACGCCCCACGGGTGGGCGGAGCGTTCCAGGCAGCCCCCGGTTGCTCAGACCCACAACCGCCTGTAGGCTAACGGGGCGCCGTAGTTCTTCCAGGGGACCCGCTAATACATCCCTGGGTATCCTTGGCTTAGCACCCTGTTGTGCTGCTGCAATATAGTACCCTTCTGTACCTTGCAGACTCTGGATCGCCCTGTAACTCATCCTGCAACACAAAACAATAAGTTAGAATCTTCCCCTCCCCGTACTACCCTTTGGCCGTCCGCAGGGTAAGCGGTAGGGTGGGAAACAGCGAGACGGGTAGCGGTCAAGAGACCGTACAGTGGGCGGGGAAGGCAATTATACCCCTGTCCCCTTCCCCACGGCCGGAAATGACGCGGCCTGCAGACCCCCCGGGTCCCTAGCCCAGGGAGCCTAGACAGAGGACTTCTGTGCCTTCCTGTGGCACTAAGGCGGCCGCCCTGTTGGAGGGTCCCCTACGGGGCCCCCCTGGGCAGCCTTGGCATAGTGCCAATATCGGCAACACTCAGTTCTCATACAGCAACATACATAAATAAACCACACAACACCTTTTTTAGTGGAGAATATTGCTGCAGGTTTATTTGCATAACCAATATGCCAACATGGTGGGTTATCTTACGGGCGATCCCAGGGCAGGCCAGCCCCTATGCCGCCTGCCCGTCTGATGAGCCAAATTGCACCGTGGCCGTCGCCAACCGGTGGTTACCAATTATTGGGAGAGGCCACCTCTCCCCTCAGTGGACCGCCAGTCCACTCCTTACTCACGCCCCCACGGGTGGGCGGAGCGTTCCAGGCAGCCCCCGGTTGCTCAGACCCACAACCGCCTGTAGGCTAACGGGCGCCGTAGTTCTTCCAGGGGACCCGCTAATACATCCCTGGGTATCCTTGGCTTAGCACCCTGTTGTGCTGCTGCAATATAGTACCCTTCTGTACCTTGCAGACTCTGGATCGCCCTGTAACTCCTCCACAGCTCTGGGGGTGGCCACCGTCACCACCAGGGCCCCCCACCAAGGCAGACATTCCTACCTACAGCCTGTTGCTTCCAAGGCCTCCCCCAGGACCAGCAAATTAAGTCCATGCCTACCCTGGAGAGGTGAATCCCATCCACTTCCCAGCAACCAGTAGACTTGGCATAAAGTAAACCATGCCTGATGGAGCCAAATCCCCTTTGCTTCGTGAATTTATGCCTGGCGTTGTTCACTCTCCTACGTGATATCTCCATTGCGTCTCCAGCTCGGGCTCCTTGCCACACTGGGAGAGGTAACAATTGGGACCACCCCAGTTCACATGCCCCCAGCTGGTAGCTCCAATGACACATAGTGTCCCAAGGTAGGTATCTTTCCCTACATCCTGCTGATTCCAGGGCCTCTCCCCAGTCCCGCAAACAAGTCCATGCCCACTCTAGACCGGGTGAAACACCATCTTCTACCAAACTCCCTGTGGATTTCTCAAGCAAACCATACCTTATAAAGCCAAACCCAGATGGCGAAATTACGCCTGGCACTGTCAACTCTCCTGCGCGAGGTTTCCCAGGCCTCCCTTGACCGGGCTCCTCGCCACACTAAGCGGGGGCTACCTGACCACCATAGTTCACATGCCTCCAATGGTTGCATTTTACAATTGGAGGACTCCCTCTCTTGCAACAGGTCCCTCTTCCCCCAGAGAGTCTGCTCATTGCCGCGGCTAGGCAACACAAGACAAGTCCATGCCCATTCTAGACAGGTAGACTAGTCCTCGCGCACCCCGTCAAGTGGTCCCTAACCTGTTACCAAACACCCTGTGGGCGTGGAGGCAACCCCTTAGTCTGTGCCGCAGCTGCATCCGCAAGCTGTCCAAGCACATGGCTGGGACCCCCAACCAATGTAACTTAGTGGAGGAGCCCCCTGCCTCCATATCTTGAATTCCGCCCCTCGCGCCACTCAAGACGCACGGAAGGCCATTGACCCAGCTCCTTGATCCTGGCAAAATAACGAAATGCCAAGATGCTAACACCCTTACCATATACCACATACCAATGTGCACCGCGTGCAATCTGCGCCTCACCTTCAAGGTTAACTAAGCCTGTGCTTCGACACCCTTTCTTGACTATTCCTCCAGCTTCGTTGGGTTTAAGCTGATACCCATGTACTGCACCAGCAGTGGGGTTGTACCTGCACCCTCCCCATTACCTCTGGTGCATCACCGGGGTGCCAGTGGTATATTCTAAATTTGCCTGTACATACTACTCTTCACCTGCCTACCGGCCACTCCCCTGGGTGGCTGTGGATGAGAGTACCCCTTTCCAACATTGGGATTCCCATTGTCCCGCCTGCATGATGCGCTCATCCTGTCCCTCTAATGCCACCCCCGAAGAGTCTGATTTGGACCTTGCCCTCAGCCTGCTGCCCCCGGGTCCAGTGAGCAACTGACTTACTGAGGTGGACCAGACCTTTACACCCCATTATGAAAGCGTGACCTTGGCGAACCTCTGATGGTGTCAACCCAGGTTAGAGGAATGGTCGTATAGTGCCCACTATTGCAGACACTGCACCCTATTTGTGGTGACAACTTACACAGCCCCACAGGCTTACTACTGTAGTCCTGACCTGGGTAACCCTACCTGCTGACCAACTGTGGCCCTTGGTGCTTAAACCAGCAATAGCCCCAGTTGCTTCGTTGTCCCCGGACATGCAGGCCCTCCACTGCAAGTAACCTCGTAACTTGAAGCAGCCACTGCCTACTTGCCACTTAAAGAAACCCCCTTATTCCACCCTTTCCGCTAACGCTCCAGTTAGCATACAGAGTGCGTATGTGTCTCTCGAAACCAAAAGACCATAAATACGTTGGTGACTGCCCCCACTATGCTACGTGCCTGCCCCGCTTCTGATGCAATTCGGAGCAGGAGGCAGAGAGCAATGGATGTCTTTAGTCATGAAAACATAATCAGCCCCGCAAAGAACCATAGACATACCTAATGTCTCTGATGTGAAGCCATAGGATGACCCCAGACAGGCAAAGTGCCAGAGACTTCTGATGCCACAAGCAGCCCGCGAGGTTCAAAGGACCGTCAGATCCGAAGAAAAAAAACAGCCCCTTGGAGGTAAACCAAGCAGACCCCAAAATCTGCTTCCACCCGGCCCTGAACTGAAACCTCTGCATCCCACTTCTGGAATACGATCTATGTGCTTCATTATTGCCGACTTTACTGCTAAGTGTGCTCAGTTCAAACCTGCTCTTTCTTTACCTTTTCTTTCTCTGACTGCAAAATGAAAGGAGATTGAAAGCCCCCGTCCCATTGTTAAAACGACTCACATGCAAGCAGAACTTGTCAGGCGACATACCACCTCTGCCTTTGAGGCGCAACAAGCGTGGCAAGTTAACTACTGTGTTAAAACCCCTTTATTTCACTTGAACTTAGATGCCCCGGTACTAACTGCTCCTATTACCTGGAAAGGTGTGGTGCGTCCCACAGCTGGTACTTATGGGTGCGCACAGACTCATGCATCGTATCGCACGTGAGGCCCAAGCTGTTTTAGCAGTTCCCTCCTGCAAATAACCCAGACAAGATAGTCCTGTCAGATCTCTATCCGTGTCCCTTAGAACCGGTTCCGAATGGCCCTGCCCTTTCTGATGATCAATGGCCATATCTTTCTCTGAAACTACACCTACCTAGTATGCCAATTCATGATAATTCGTAAATACCTTTTATTAACCTACCTCTTGTAGCGTTAACTATGATGTTAAATCCAACCTCACTCATGGGAGGGCAACCTACTTTCAACCATCCTTCCGTTAGCCACCAGCAAGGACTTTTCCAGATGTTTAAAACTTCCCTCGCATCCCCGATTGGTGCGACGTGGTCCTCACATTGTGTGAAGAGCACATTATTCTCGATAACAAGTCTCAAGCAGGTAATGCGTGAGCTACTTGTAGCTCCTGAACACCCACCCCTGAAGTGGCTCTCAAATTGAATTGTAAGCCTGTTTTATGCATATTGAATAAGACCGCACTGTCCACATCCGGGCCCTTCAAGTAGAAACCAGCCAAACCAATCGCCGGCCCTCATGCTAAGACAGAAACGCTACATGGCCATAAACGTGCCACCAAGTGTCCAATGAGATTAAACAAGTAAAAGGCTTTATTGCATCATCCAGACCAAAAGTGGAGTCAGAGCAGACTGGTCTTAGTGTGGGCCAGAATGGAGGAGGTATATGTGTGACTAATGCAGGCCCAAAAGTCTGTGCAGATAGGTGTCTTTAAGAAAAGAAAACAGAAATGGCCATGCAATGAACCCAGAACCGACCCATGTCTGTCTCTGCGGTGAGGAGTTGGGTAATATGCAAGAGACTAGGATGCCGGTAAGCATCAAAATAGAGGGACAGTGACTTGTGTTGTCCACATAGGATCACAGCAGCAGCTCCCTAACATTACTGAAAATAATATCTGTGACACCCACCAATTCTCATTTTTGAGGTCCTGTTTAGGTCTAAGAGATACTTTATATGGATGTTGCGTGGAATCAACACAAACATTTCTGCAAATTAACTAATATCTTCTCACACATTGCCCGCGTAAAAATTGCACTCGAGGCAAACGGTAATTAACACAATCCGCTAGAGAAGTATATAAGCTATCAAGGGGCCCCTTCGGAGCCTGGGGCCCTGGTCCACTTAGCCCGTGCCTAAATGTCTCTGACCCAATGCTCCCTCTGCTAGCCGTGGCACCGGCACAAAGACCCCATCCGCTGAGGGCACCACCCGGATGGGAACGCTATTTGTGACATCGCGCACAATTAGAAAGGCATCCCATGCTCAAAATATCCTTGAAGCACCCTGTGCAAGTCTACACCAGCAGACGTGCTGCTCAAGTTGCTCCCCCCACAGCGCCGAGGGGTGCTAGCCCTGTTTGTGCCTATCATCACTGCCCCTAAGATGGAGAGGCAAATACCACTGCCTGCGATGCAGGTGGTCACCCTTGGCACTGATGCCTCGGAAGGCGCCAGCGAGGCTTGGACAGGTTTAGACATGCGCAAGTGCGACACTTCTCTGAACCAGGCCCCCAAAGCTGTAAGAATGGCTTGGGCAGCAGGCACTGCACGCCAAAGTTAACCGATGGTGGGATAAACAACCCCCGTGCGGTAAAGCCACGTGAAAGATTCCCCGCCTGACACCAACCCCAGAGCTGCTCGAGAACAGCCCACCACACCTTCGGGGCTGTGCCCCCAAAATCCCTACAGCCCAATACACTGAGGGTCATTGCACGATGCCCACTACCACCACCATAATGCAAACTTGCAGTGTACTGTTAATGACAAACCGAACTAGATAGGTGGCAATCTGCCATACTTGGAGCCGAGGACAAAGTGGGAAAGATTAGGTGTGTTGTATCCCACACAATGCTTATAAGCACTAGAGGATGCACTGCCACCCTATCCACGGTGAGCTCAGTCGTGATGCCCATTGGAACTAGACGCCCCATGGCCAAGGGGGGCAACCACGACGAGACCACTCCCCCGGCCCCACACTGGCAGCAACAACAAGCCAATCAACTTCACCTCCGGAGTCACCGCACCCAAGCCGGCAATGACTCCCAAGCCATGGGCGGAACCATGTAGGGAACAACAGAAGACGCCTGGACTGCCAACGAATCCTGCGTGGCCATACTGCAATGGTGAAGTGTCCCTCATAGTGGCTGGAACGCCACGCCCCATCACCGAAATTAGAACATGCCACACCTAACAATCTGAAAACCTCGTCAGCTGTGTTAAATTTCTGCTAATCACAACTCGCTGTATTCTGCTACTGCTGTACAGCCCTCTGATGCCTTCTGGCCAAGTCCGTGCCCATGAACTTGCAGATAAAACCAACAACACCGACGCACTCCATAGCAAGGCCAGAGCCCGATGAGAACACCCACTCAAGGCTCACCACTCAGGCAGCTGCTACCCAACCACAACCTGCGCCTGCAGAGCACACGTGCATCCAAAATTCCACCGAGCCCATTCATGCGGAGTGCCCGTGACAGCCCTACCAGTAAAATTGTTCTAAAGAACTGCAAGGGGTTACGGAAAGGCTAAAATCAACTCAATTGTTTCCTAAGGGGCTCGAAGGTTGCAGAGCAAAGGTCACCGACCGAATCCCACACCACTTCCCCTTGTCCGCATCGCAAAGGCAAGTAGAGGGGGCAATAGGGGAGGGGGCGTGCACCGTGCTGCGGGCCGCCCGGCATGCTGCAACTCCGCCCCTCTTGGGAACATGCAGCGCTTCATGGAGAGCGTTCCCCACTGTGGAATTGCTTCGCGAGCGCTCGTGTAAAACTTCCTAGCCTAGCTGATGTGTGTCACCCGGTGGACAACAGCAGGACTCAGGAGATAAGAGTTCGCTTTCCAAAAACACACGTTATGAGGCACCACATTCATTTCAACTGAGAACCACAACTTGAAGCGCAGCCATAGGCTTGACTTGACCTCCCAGCGACGGCAGGGGCTTAGCTATGTAAAGACCAGCTTGAAAATAGCACCATACATGCCGTGAAAAATGACAAGGCTGCTTCAAATTGGATAAAACAAAACAGCATTTTTTGAGAAAGACTGCTTGTTGTTCTACCTGCAGGCGTTGACCAATCTGGATTTAGGGACAAGGAGTTACAGTGATTCAAAGACGTTTGCCCCCGATCACACCAGTAGTGTATGCTAGGCATCAGTCCTGGTTTCTGGTCAATCAGCCTGCCATTCACACAGGAGTTGCCTTCTGTCTCTACATTTACAGTAAAGGGCATGGAAAGTATCCAAGTTACCTAATATTCGGTAAGCAGGTGACACGCTTATAACCCAAATTGGAGCAGCGGCTCGAATTATCGACCTCAGTGGAATAAACCTCGCAGTGCCTTCCTGTCCGTCCGCTGGACTGTCGGACGCTACTGCCACACGCACTTCTGTAAAGTGTCAGACACTTCCTAAACCCGTCGTTTCAATACTGGCGCTGCCCGACCCCGGCACGACGCTGCCAAGGCCCCCCCAGGTACCGAATGCAGGCGTGAAAGTCGGGCCAGGAAGCCGCCGTACCTTGGGCAGGCCTGGAGATTGGGGCCTCGAGAAGTCGGACTGGACTCTCGCCTAACGTTGTAACTCTGCAAACTGATGTGGGAGGCGGCATGCCTGCTGGGGAGTACGCAGCGTTGCAAGCTCCGGGATGCCTGTGACCTCACACCCCGGGCAACCCATTCGGACAAGGAGCAGGGGGAGGACACATCGCTCGCGCCCCCCCCCCCCGCATCCACAGGCCAGCAGGAAGGTGGGTGCGCCTCGTGATGCCTGCTTAATTCAGCCCTCACAGTCACTGTTTGTCCCCCGCCGGGCCCGCAACCGGAGAGCCACCTCTTCCCCGGCACTCCAACGTAGTGTGATAGGTAGCCCCACCCCCCCTACCCTACCAAAGGTCCGTGGTCTAGTTGACCCGACACGGGCCTGCACAGCAGTACCCCCGGGCCCAAGAGCGTACGCCAGAGTGCGGGGCTCGTAAAGTGGCTTGTGCGCTTTGCACATAATTCAATAACAGGACTTGGCACCTACCATTTTCAGGATGGCCCGGTAAAAAGGTCAGTCGCGGGCTGCTCCCGGCCGCCTTCGCCATAAATGCCCTCGCACTGATGCGCTCCCCGCTGTCCCTCCCCGACGGGCATTTCCCATTAGAAAGCAGCAGAAACAATTGGGCACTTAGCTTTCTAATTCAAAGAGGAGGCCAAAGTCAATCGCGGGCTGCACCAGGCCGACCTCTGCCATATTGGCCCTCACACTGGTGCACTCCCCGATGCCCCTCCCCCACGGGCCCCAGCCACCGCGTGGGGGCCGGGGAGACAACCCACTAGCCCCGCAGGGCGAAGCAAGTCACCCATAGGCAAAGCCGGGGCCCAGTAACAAGAGCCCTCGTGGCCCCATCTGAGCCGGCCTGGCCCCCGTGGGCGAACCCTGTCGCCACCGGGCAGAGCGGACAGGAAACCACCTGAGCAGCAAATCTGCCACAGGCCCCTGCGGGCCAAGGTCCGTCGCGGGGAGCCCCGGGACGACCTGGGCCCATCCACTTACAGTCCTTCAAGCCCCTCCCTAAACAGGCCCCAGGGCAGACCCGCTGATGGATCCCCCTCGCCGGCCTGTTCGTGACGTGGGGCCCCTAACTAAGGCCCACTCCCTCGCAGCCCCCACTTGGGGTGGCCGTGCTGGGGAAGGAAAAGACCCCCGCACTCAAGGCCGTGACCTCGGCGACTGCCGAGCCGACCTGCATGGCTGCTGCCTTCAATAAACACCCCTCCGGCCCTGGCACCCGTCCCACTACCTAGCCCCCGAGCCCCACCGGTACCGCCGAAAGCGGACCTCCTGGGGGCCGGGCTGGAAGCAAGTAATTGGGACAGGGTCCCTTCCGGGCCCGGCCCGCATGTTGGGACCCCCACGGGGGGTGGGGGGGGGGGGTGATTGGCTAACCTGTGATCTCTGGCAGCAGTCCCCGGCACGACCTCAACAGCGAGACGGGTAGCGGCCATTTCTGCCCTTGGTGCTCAGCCTGTCTCTCTCCCTACCCTCTTCATGCCTGTTGCCAGTAACTGGCATTGCATACACAAGGGAGAGAGACCACACCAGACCTCGTGGCCTCGCACTGCATTGTCCTCTGACTCAGTAACTCTGAGCCTTGGTGATCACAATGATCTTAGCGCAAACCCCCTTTTGTCTGGAGTGGAGTCTCTGGACACTTTTACAGGCATCCTATCTGAATTGGTCAGTACAAAATGGTTTGCTAATTGCTAAGGTGTTCACTGCAGTGAAAAAAAATAATAAGAAGAAGGAGGTAAAAAAAAAAAAGAGTCTTTATATTTTAATCCGGCGCCATTCAGTGGCTGATTGTGTTGAACTAGCGTGGCACTTGCTCTGCCCGAGTTTTAGTCAACGACGGTATAGTAGCAAGTAATCCAGGCGTGGGGCCTGTGTTTCCTTCCATTTTAGCTCGGTTTCTTAATTATTTCCGTGCATATGTACTTGCTTTTTATTTTTATCGTGATATTTTTATGCTTTCTTTTGGCTCTAGCGCTTCTTCCCTCATCTTCGGGAATTGGCCTTCGGCATGCACTACTTAGTTTTCCATCTCCCCTCATCAGTAAGGCCGGTCTCGGAGTGGACTCAGTGGGAGACGCATGGCCGGTATGATGGTATCTGCTCTCACTCATTACATAATGATAACTCTCTAACTGACACATGTGGTTGGTCTCAGCCTGCTTACTTTTAAATCCCTTCCTTTACGAATATGAACAAGCATTGGGATAGCCAATAGGTCTCACCTTTTGGGACATTATACGTAATTAACCATGCAGCATATTATCCTGGGTGCCACACAGACAAGGGTGGGCCTCAGTGCTATTTAATGAAAATATGATAAAGTCTGGTCAAAATTTAAAAAAAGTGTATTTCTAAGTTAGAATGCCAGCAAGTGTACACGTAGCTGCAGAAGTAGAAAAGAGGTAATTAGGGAACAGTAGGCCTGTATTATGCAGGGCTAGACAGTTTACAATATATGAGCGGAGCAACGCCGTATAGTGGTCATAATCTATCAGAGCTGCAGAGCATCAGAAATGCGTAAATTGTAAATCAAAACAAAAGTGTACAGATGTAGGTTGAAATAGTGGCAACATAAAATCATGTTTGGTCTAAGTTAGCTTGGAAGTGGCAGGTTTAGAGGCCCTAAAGAGTCAGGAGCAGGTATTGAAACAGTACTCAATCAGACAGGTCGCAAGTGTTGGCAGGGGTCGCATAGTCAGGCATGAAAAGCATCTGAAGGCTTGTCCTTCCTCTGATGGGACCCAGACAGGTTGAACCACCTAAAGTCACTATTCACGCCTAATAGTTCTGTTAGATCTGGAAGCGAAGGTATATGCCCAATCCTACTGGAGAAATTGGAATCTTGGGCAGAAGAAAATGAATTGCTCCCCTTTTTAGGTCTCGGCCTGCACCAGCGCTTGCGCTGGTCTGGCCGAGAGTTTTAGTAAGCGGGTTTTGGAAGTGCAAACACTGGCTTTCGGCTGGCGACCAGCTTGAGTTCACGATGGCGTGCACGCGCAGCTGGCATCTGGGTTTCCTATCTCTTCCTCATTTCCTCGTCATGGCTCATTAACTCTCTGGACTGTGATGTTTCAATCGCAGCAGCAGCTCACATTACCAACTGAGGGCCCTGGACTACAGTCACATGAAAAACAACAGCGATTAGCGTTGAAATGCAAGCTTTTTTTTGTCTAGTTAGAAATATTGCTTCGGTGGGTTGATTTCACCTTATATCGCTATTTGTTTTATATTGGGAGTCACAGCCTAATTACCAGTATTTTTGTCTCTCACTGTTTTTTAAAAAATATTTATTCGCGCAAAGCACAAAGCTATATTTAAGGTTACTTTTTCCGCGTCACTTCTTCACTCTATTTAAACTCCACACCCCCACTCTTATTGTCTCTCTCCTTCTCTCTCTCTCCCCTCTCTAATTCTCTCTCTACTTAATTAACTCTCCCCTCTATCTTTTTTAGCCTTTCATTCTCTCTCACCCCTTTATCTGTTTCTCTTTCAAACTCCTTCATTCACTCTCTCTCGCCTTCTTTCTCTCTCTCTTTCCCGCTCCACTCTTTATTCTATGTACACCCTTTCTCTCCCTTTCTCTCTCTTTTTCTCTCACCACCCTCTCTAATTGGGCATTATATCTTCACTCTATCTCTCACTCGGCAACACCACAGCATCACTCAGCGCAACCACAGCATCAATCAGAGCCAGCACAGCATCAATCAGAGCCAGCACAGCATCACTCAGCACCAACACAACATCTCTCAACGCCATCACAGCATCACTCAGTGCAACCACAGCATCACTCAGTGCAACCACAGCATCACTCAGCACAACCACAGCATTACTCAGCACAACCACAGCATCACTTAGCGCCACAACAGCATCACTCAGCGCCACCACAACATCACTCCGCGCCACCACAGCATCACTCAGCACCACCATTAGCTTTACTCAGCGACACCACATCATCACTCAGGGCCAACACTGCATCACTCAGCACAACCACAGCATTACTCAGCACAACCACAGCATCACTTAGCGCCACAACAGCATCACTCAGCGCCACCACATCACTCCGCGCCACCACAGCATCACTCAGCACCACCATAGCTTTACTCAGCGACACCACATCATCACTCAGGGCCAACACTGCATCACTCAGCACCACCACAGGATGACTCAGCACCACTACAGGATGACTCAGCACCACCACAGCATCGCTCAGCACCACCACAGCATCGCTCAGCGCCACCACAGCATCGCTCAGCGCCACCACAGCATCACTCAGCGCCACCACAGCATCACTCAGCGCCACCACAGCATCACTCAGCGCCACCACAGCATCACTCAGCGCCACCACAGCATCGCTCAGCGCCACCACAGCATCGCTCAGCGCCACCACAGCATCGCTCAGCGCCACCACAGCATCGCTCAGCGCCACCACAGCATCGCTCAGCGCCGCCACAGCATCGCTCAGCACCGCCACAGCATCGCTCACCGCCACCACAGCATCACTCAGGGCCACCACAGCATCACTCAGCGCCGCCACAGCATCACTCAGCGTCGCCACAGCATCACTCAGCGTCGCCACAGCATCACTCAGCGCTGCCACAGCATCACTCAGCGCCGCCACAGCATCACTCAGCGCCAAGACAATATCACTCAGCACCACCACAGCATCACTCAGCGCCAAGACAATATCACTCAGCACCACCACAACATCACTCAGCACCACAGCAGTATCACTCAGTAACACCTGAGTATCATTCAGCATCACCTCAGCATCGTCTCCGCAACAGTCACCACCACCACCACTACCACCTCAGCATCACTCAGCACCACCTCAGCCTGCTCTCGGAATCTGGCATCTGTTGATTCTCCCCTAGCGTCTGGCCGCTGCTAGTGTTATAATACAGGTACTAGTTCCCAACCTTCACCCTCCGATTGTTTATGCCCCCTCAAAAAAAAAGCTTTAACAAACAACCATTGCAATAGGCAGAAACAAGTTGCCAGCATTGCAAGAACAAAAGAAAACTGAGGAAATTTTTATTGTATATACTTTTTTTAATATGGTCGTTCAGTTTTACATAATGCCTTCTTGGTCATATATAAAGTAACAAAAATGCTTCTGACACTTTTTTATTATAACTTTTCAGCATGCCGCACAGCAGCCACACTTCTCTACAGCACAGCTTGAAGACATTGGCAAAGTCAATAGCTCTGGCTAAACACTTATAAGGCCCCAAAGGCGAGACCTATTGGCTATGCCAATGCTTGTTTTAAACAGGTTTTCGTGGAGGAGCTGCTACAACTGACAGCATAATGGCTTTATCTGCTCTTTGCCATCGAGCCACCCAGCTGAATCAACCTCCACTCTTCTGCTGCTTCGTCAATCTAACCACAGCTTTCGATAAAGTTGACAGAACAACCCTCTGGAGGAAACTAGCAAACTGGGGCATTCCATTCTCGCTCCTAACGGCAGTAACGACCCTCTACTAGGAAACCTGGGAACGGGTGAAAACAGGCCCTACATCTCTCTCAGCCAAAATCAGTACGTCCGGGGGTCTGAAACAAGGTTGCGTGCTCGCTCCCCTACTCCTCATCCTGTATACAGCGGACCTGGGAAAAGCTCTTTCCAACAGCTGCCTGGACCCTCCCCGACTAGGCCACCGACCTCTATACATTCTTCAATACGCAGATGACATTGTCATCATGGATCATACTAAAGTGGGTTTGCAACGTGCCTTGACCAGCCTACACGAGTACAGTACAACTAACCACCTCATCATCAATTCAGACAAAACCAAGATCCTTGTACTTGGACGGCAAAAGCACAAAAAACAAACCACATGGACCATAGGCTTCAGGACAATCAACGCAGTGCAGAAATACAAGTATCTGGGGGTTTGGTTCACTGAATCCGCTCAACCCTCTGCTCACAAAAAAGAACTGTCCAAGAAATCGACGGCCATAACCTATGATATAATAAAACTCAACAACAAGCTAAAAAGTCTGTCAGCAGAGAGTATTAGAAAAGTCATCTAAGCTTCTCTCCTCCCAGCACTATCTTATGGGCATCACGCGTTCCCGGGTGCTTGCTCGGAAATTCCAGAGCAGGCTCAGTGCGTGGGCTACAAAAAATCTTTCAACTCCCAAAACATCTCTCTAGGGCAGACTCAGGCTGGAACTCGGACTGGTCAAACAAACACTAACCCTTGAGGCTGACGTCCTAAAATACTACATCCAAATTTTGAAATCCGTGGAGGAATTTTTAAAAAGCTGCCTCAGAGACACATTTGAAATAACTGGCTCCCCATGGAACACGCAGCTCAAGAGAGCCCTGGCCTTCACTGAAATAAATAAACCAGCACTCGCTCTGCCTTGCATCTCATATGCTACTTGGAAAAATCGCATCAGCAAACAAGTTCAATTAGCCTCGTTCTTGCAAGACCAGGCAACATTAAAAACTTCACATTTCTTGGCTCCGCTGAATGCCTCATATTTGGTAATCAGTCCACAGCCTTACCTCTCCGCCTCGCTGAACCCCAAAATTAGAAGAGAGATCATGAACATGCGCCTGTTAGCACTGCCAATAACGGATTTGACCCGGGCCTGGGCAAACCAAAATCCTGAAGGAGCATGTCGACTGTGTGACTTCAAACGAGAATCATGGCTACACCTTCTGTGCTGTTGCCCGGCCTTAGTAAACGAAAGGAGAATCCTACTTAGGGAACTATACCTGAGTGAAAAAGCAAGCACTTGCCTTGAGGCGTCGGCAATATGTTTCACACAAAAGGAACCCCACATCCTGGCTCGTTGTGGTAGATTTGTACAATTCATCAGGGACGCTCTCCAGCCCCGCATTGGTCCTAGACCTCGCCCTTGCAAAGTCCAAAAGCTGATCCCGTATTACTTTAAAAAAAAAAAAAAACCCTGAAAAGGATGCAGATCCAGCCATGGATGCAGCAATTGAGACCAGAGACCTCAAACCATTTAACTCAAATAGAAGTCTGTGCTAAATTGGCATAAAACCGCATTGCACAAGCACTTTACAAACGAACGAGGACCAATGACAGTAAACGTGGTGTTTGAGGAGAACAGAAATGAAGGAAGATTTGGACAATCGACGAGCTATACGGGTGTCATCCTCCACCGGGGCCGAAAGCAGAGCAACGGTTAAAAGTTAATTTGAGAACAAGCCCCTGGGTCACATGACGGCACATAACATTTGCACCATAACCTACAAAAATCTGTTATCATCTCCCATAAAGCTGCAAAGCACAAGCACCTTACAAGAGAACTAGTACTCACGAGGAGAACGGAAAGGAAACAAGATCTGGAAAATCGAAGAGCCAGATGGGTGACACTGCCTCATGGGTCCGGTTGCAGTGAAATAAGAGAGACAACTGCCCCGAGTCATATGACGGCTCCAAACAATTGCACTTTATCAGAACTTTTAATTTTCACGAACAATGGTTCCTTTTTAATTGTTATTTTATTGTAATGCAATGGTTTTAATTAACTTATGCAAATAAATTTCAACTTTCACTATTGATGCAAACCCGAAGTACGCTATCAGCACTATGACTGCCTCCAAATAATCTGGAGTATCACACAGGAGCGCAGGGAATGAATATCTCACAAACACCTTCTCAAGCAGAGTGCAACACAATCTGCATACATTTCTAGTCCTCATATTTGTTTGTACCTTTTTAACTATACTGTTCACCAGTGGCCGAATGATGACTGGAACACGAAAAAAGACACTGTTGGCAACACAGCACTGGCTCAGACAGACCTTGCAGCTCCTCGTTTGACTTCAGCTTTTTTAGCCATGTTGGTAATTGTAAACAACCACACTTTTGTAAGTGGTGCACTTGTAGGGTGCTCGAGTTCTTGCTCTTTAACATTGATGTTGTTGCGGCTGGCAAAAGTGAGAAAAATAGGCAAATAGGCAAACAGGAACTTATCCACAGCTGCTGTTACGAAACGCCACGGAAATACAAATATGTGCCCAGGACCACACAGTGTCTGCAGCGCATTCAAGAAACATATCATGAGAGACAGAAGTGGGGTAGCGGCAAGCAGCTAGGACGGGGCGGCAATCATCAACAGGCTCTCTCATGTAATGGCTAATTTAAAAAAAAAACACAAATGTAATGTAATTGGTGCTCTTGTAAAGCGCTCGAGTTTGTGCTATATAACACTGACAAAAAAGGAACAAATAACACCAGAGAGGCAGCAACATCGAGAAGGGGATAGGTGGGAGGGGAATTACAAAAGCATGCCGATCGGAAACAAAAGAAAAATGCTGATATGAAACGAAAAAAACAAATTTTGCATTAGACATCTTGTGAGAGGGTGCCAGATGCTATCCATGGTACTTTGCCTCTGTTGGGCCACGGTTCAGTCCCCGTCATATCACTCAAGTCAGCCCTTTTCACTATGACGCTTTCATCCTTTGCACGCCTTTGTTGCAGTATGCACAGGTTTGAGAAGAGCTCTGTGGGATTTGTTGTGATCTCCACTAGAGGCTGAACGGGAGGAGCCTGGCCAGAAGATCAGCGGCGTAGCTGGGCCTTGGCCCGACCATGGCGACCGCATGTAAGGGGGGGGGGGCACTGCCGATTCCTGTACGACGGTCTCAGATACTAGCGGGGTTGGAGGCTGCCGCCCCCCAAACTCGTGCCATGCGGATGTTTTATCTGTGGTGTGATGTTTGACGATCTATGTGGGTTGCACAGCTCAGTATAGGAAAGTCAAAAATATAATTATCCGTTCCTACTCCAAAACACCGTCCTGGAGTCAATTTCACGCTATATAACATTGCTGTTGTTGCGGCTGGCAAGAGTGAGATAAGAGGCAAACAGGAACTTATTCACACTGCAGTTACGAAAGGGCCACGGAAATACGAATATGTGCCCAGGAGCACTCAGTGTCTGCAGCGCATTCAAGAAACATATAGTGGGAGACCAGGGTGGGGGAGCGGCAAGCAGCTAGGAGGGGGTGGCCAGCATCAATGTCCCCGTGCCTAATTTAAAAAAAAAAAAATGAATGTAGTGTGTGCTCGAGTTCACACTATATAACACTGCCAAAACAAAAGGAATAAATAACACCAGCAAGACCGACTTTAGCGCTGGTGGCACCCGGTGCAATAATCTTTATTGGCGCCCCCGCCAGTTGGATTCCCCTCCACTGCCCGATGTAGTGACCTGCTGGTCACTGGTCTATTGTTCCGATGGGATCACTGACATAATATCGACAACAAAAATATCGTATTTACAAAATATCGGCGTCATAATATCGACTACAATAATATCGACTACCAATACTTATTTATAAAAATACAAAAATATCGAGTACACAATATCGTATATAAAAAACATCGTACACCACAATATCGAAATACAAAATATTGTTAAATTAAATATCGTTTAAATTTAATTAACATACAAAATAACAAAAATATCGAATACCAAAATATAGACATCAATATTATCGACTTTTTGAAAATATCGACTATAGAAAAACTGCTCAATTAAATATATCTTTAGCACCAAATATAAATTCACATTATAAAACAATATAAAACACTTAAACAACATAAAAAAATAATTTGCAAACACATCAATATATAAAAATAATTTTTTTCTCTAAACAATTACAGTAATAAAATAAAATCTGTAAAATATATAATGCTTGCATCATTTCACATTCAAAACAATGTTTAAAATATTTTAAAAAAGCAAAACGAAAAAATAATTACTTTCTACTAACAGTTTCTTAATTAGCGTTTCCTTTATATGGAAACAAACAGCCAAAACAATAAAAACAATTAACTTCAACAAATCAAATACTCACATTTTAAAATACACCAATAACATAAACCAACCAATTAAATAAACACTATATAAACATCAAATGTTTACATCTCTTTTACACTTCTAACCTACAATAAAGAAGAAGGTGAAACTCTGCCCAACTGTTTCCTAAAAGAAAACTTTCATTACTGAAGAAATCTTTAAAACTGCACTAAGTAAGTAAAACTGTATTTAAAATATAACAATACTACTACCCTTCAACAATAATTATTTCTGAGACCTAATTTACTATTCTTTCATTCCTTACATTTATATCAGCTCTACAGATATCTTACAAAGCCAGAAAAATATTTTCAAAATTCTCACCAATAAAAGAACAATAAATGTAAGTATATTATATTTTTGCCAAAGCTACCTAAAATTATTTTTCAAACGTTATTCACTAATATATATTTTCTTTTTTATCTATCTCCTCTGCAGCCAACAGCAAAAGCATCCAAAATAATTCTACAACCACTAACCAACTAAATACAATTAAAAAGTAAGTATATAATTTTCAATTATTAAACACCCTTAAATACCCACCCAAATAACCCTTTTCCCCTAAAATCCCTATCATCTACAAACAATATAATCAAATTATTAAAATGTTTGTTTTCTCTTCCCAACAGAAATTACATCAAGAAAATAGAAAATAAAGCTTGAAATCATCTCCTGGACAATTTTATTTACATCAAACTAAACATTGTAAGTATATTCACTGAAATGTAACTGTATTTAATAAATATGTGGTATTTATTATATTAAAAATGTTGTTTTTTTAATTTTCCCTAGCATAAAACAAAACAACATGACTGAAGGTGCAGAATTTGTAATGTCACAAAAAAATAAAATGTTATTATGTTATATGGGGTATGTCTATACACAGGAGAAACAAACTGGCCTTAAAGTGTTTTGGAAGTGTAGCAAATACTACTCTAACAAATGCTATGGAAGAGCTACTACTCATGAAACTACTGTTCTTTCTTTAAAAGAACATAATCACCCCCAAACATAACAGAGATTGAGGTTAGAGATGCTCTTGAAAGTATAAAAGAAGCAAGCACTAGTACTGATAAACCAACTACCCAAATACTAAAAGAGCAACTATTAAAAGTACCTCAACATGCATCAGGACAATTACCGTCCATAGCTTCTTTAAAAAGAACTATTGCCAGACAAAAAAAAGCAACTACAAGTACCATACCTGCCCCTAAAACGTTTGCAGAAGTAGTTATTCCACCAGAATTAAGCATTACTCACACTAAAGAACCATTTATATTTTTTGATAACAAATGCCCAGATAAAAGAATAATTATGTTTGCTACTGCAAACAATTTAGTTAAATTACAGCAATGTGACACCTGGATGATGGATGGAACTTTCAAAGTCTGTCCAAAACCATTTTACCAGCTGTACACAGTGCATGGATTGTACCAACATTCAAATATTCCATTCATCTATGCCCTATTACCAAATAAACAGCAAACTACCTACATAGATATACTCACTAAAATAAAAGAAGAAAGCAATAATTATTTTCCTTCAAAAATAATTATTGATTTTGAAATAGCCATGATAAATGCTATACTGAAAAATTATCCACACACAGCAATCTAGGGTTGCTATTATCATTTTAACCAGAGTCTCTGGAGACATCTACAAAAATCAACCCTAAGGGGTCGATTCCGATGTCGGCCGGAAGCGCACCTAACACTATTCGTCCGGAAAAAATACGAGCCGAAAGCGTGTTTTCCGACCGACTCGAACACTCTGCCGAACGAACAAGTACGATGCGTATAACAGCCCAGATTCCGAGCGAGCCGTACTTACCCATTCCAGCTCCTGTTCCCCGCCCGAGCCGGATCCGTAAACGCCTAATCGAGTCGCACGGAACCAAATACACAGCACCTCCCGGCCGGACTAGTACGATGCGTCTCCCGTACGCGCCGAACTCGTCGCTACATACGGCACGTTTGAGCATCCGGGAGAGCTGCACATAAGCTCCGATTCGCACCACAAGATGATCCACGGCGACGAGAGGAACAAGCCAGCGACGAGTACGAGTCGAAGACACGAGAAACCCGAACGAGATGAACCAACCATGAATCCCATCGCGCAGGTTCTACCAATACTCTACATCTATTACCGGGACCGGCACGGACGCGTACGGCGCAGACGGTAAGTCAAACACCCACAACACAAACAAACGACACGTACCCGAAATATGTCACACACACTTAGGGATGCACAAATGACGTACACAAGCAACAGCAGAACCATAGGGGTGGGATGGCCAACACCAATGCCATACACACCCATAGGGGGATGGATGCCTACCACCAACACCACCCTACAACTACCCCTACTCATGGGTGGCTAGATGCCTGCCACCACCCCCCACTCATGGGGGGCTGGATGCCTACCACTACTGCCATCCCCACCCATAGGGGGCTGGATGCCTACCACTACTGCCATCCCCACCCATAGGGGGCTGGATGCCTACCACTACTACCATCCCCACTCATGGGTGGCTAGATGCCTGCCACCCCCCCACTCATGGGGGCTGGATGCCTGTCACTACTACCATCCCCACTCATGGGGGCTGGATGCCTACCACTACTGCCATCCCCACCCATAGGGGGCTGGATGCCTACCACTACTACCATCCCCACTCATGGGGGGCTGGATGCCTACCACTACTACCATCCCCACTCATGGGGGGCTGGATGCCTGCCACTACTACCATCCCCACTCATGGGGGGCTGGATGCCTACCACCACTACCATCCCCACTCATGGGGGGCTGGATGCCTACCACAACTACCATACCCACTCATGGGGGGCTGGATGCCTACCACTACTACCATCCCCACTCATGGGGGGCTGGATGCCTACCACTACTACCATCCCCACTCATGGGGGGCTGGATGGCTGCCAATAACACCACCCCCACTCAGGGTGGGCTGGATGCCTACCACCACTACCATCCCCACTCATGGGGGGCTGGATGCCTACCACTACTACCATCCCCACTCATGGGGGGCTGGATGCCTACCACTACTACCATCCCCACTCATGGGGGGCTGGATGCCTACCACCCCTACCATCCCCACTCATGGGGGGCTGGATGCCTACCACAACTACCATCCCCACTCATGGGGGGCTGGATGCCTGCCACTACTACCATCCCCACTCATGGGGGGCTGGATGCCTACCACCACTACCATCCCCACTCATGGGGGGCTGGATGCCTACCACAACTACCATACCCACTCATGGGGGGCTGGATGCCTACCACTACTACCATCCCCACTCATGGGGGCTGGATGCCTGCCACTACTACCATCCCCACTCATGGGGGCTGGATGCCTACCACCACTACCATCCCCACTCATGGGGGGCTGGATGCCTACCACAACTACCATACCCACTCATGGGGGGCTGGATGCCTACCACTACTATCATCCCCACTCATGGGGGGCTGGATGCCTACCACTACTACCATCCCCACTCATGGGGGGCTGGATGGCTGCCACTAACACCACCCCCACTCAGGGTGGGCTGGATGCCTACCACCACTACCATCCCCACTCATGGGGGGCTGGATGCCTACCACCACTACCATCCCCACTCATGGGGGGCTGGATGCCTACCACAACTACCATACCCACTCATGGGGGGCTGGATGCCTACCACTACTACCATCCCCACTCATGGGGGGCTGGATGGCTGCCACTACTGCCATCCCCACTCATGGGGGCTGGATGCCTACCACTACTACCATCCCCACTCATGGGGGCTGGATGGCTGCCACTAACACCACCCCCACTCAGGGTGGGCTGGATGCTTACCACAACTACCATCCCCACTCATGGGGGGCTGGATGCCTACCACTACTACCATCCCCACTCATGGGGGCTGGATGCCTACCACTACTACCATCCCCACTCATGGGGGCTGGATGGCTGCCACCAACACCACCCCCACTCAGGGTGGGCTGGATGCCTACCACTACTACCATCCCCACCCATAGGGGGATGGATGCCTGCCACTACTACCATCCCCACTCATGGGGGGCTGGATGCCTACCACTACTACCATCCCCACTCATGGGGGGCTGGATGCCTACCACTACTACCATCCCCACTCATGGGGGCAGGATGCCTGTCACTACAACCACCCCTACTCATAGGACGGGTAATGCATGACACAACTAGCATACTCCCTCATAAGGACTGTCTGTAAATTACATCCCACCCCCAACACCATGACAAGCGTGTGTGGTCTGTGTCTAATGCATATATCACTGAACATGACATTGAACATACAATGTGACCCCCTAACACATGTGTCACACATAATTGTGTGTGTGGCCTACACAATGCAAGCAGACCATGACCACTGTGGCAATGGGGCCCAAAGCCCCATCGCCACAGTGCCCAAAGGCAAGTGTGTGCTCCATAGCTGAAGCACATTTTGAACAGTGTGGCAATGGGGCCCAAAGCCCCATCGCCACAGTGCCCAAAAGGCAAGTGTGTGCTCCATAGCTGAAGCACATTTTGAACAGTGTGGCAATGGGGCCCAAAGCCCCATCGCCACAGTGCCCAAAGGCAAGTGTGTGCTCCATAGCTGAAGCACATTTTGAACAGTGTGGCAATGGGGCCCTAAGCCCCATCGCCACAGTGCCCAAAAGGCAAGTGTGTGCTCCATAGCTGAAGCACATTTTGAACAGTGTGGCAATGGGGCCCTAAGCCCCATCGCCACAGTGCCCAAAAGGCAAGTGTGTGCTCCATAGCTGAAGCACATTTTGAACAGTGTGGCAATGGGGCCCTAAGCCCCATCGCCACAGTGCCCAAAATGTAAGTGTGTGCTCCATAGCTGAAGCACATTTTGAACAGTGTGGCAATGGGGCCCAAAGCCCCATCACCACAGTGCCCAAAATGTAAGTGTGTGCTCCATAGCTGAAGCACATTTTGAACAGTGTGGCAATGGGGCCCTAAGCCCCATCACCACAGTGCCCAAAAGGGAAGTGTGTGCTCCATAGCTGAAGCACATTTTGAACAGTGTGGCAATGGGGCCCTAAGCCCCATCACCACAGTGCCCAAAAGGTAAGTGTAGTCCTGGTAAAAGCTGGTAAACCAAAAATGCAGGGATTATTCCTGGCCACACAACACCAAACACTACAGTGGCATTGTAGTGCTTGTGTCCCATAGCAACATAGATTGTGTGAGGCAAGCAGTGCAGTGCCAATGACACATCGTTCTAGCCATGTGCACACAAACATCAGCCATGGGGGCCCACATTGTCTACATTCACAAATAACACAATGACAGAAGTGAGCATCATAATGCAGACCCACATATCTGCAGCAATGGACACACAAATGTAGATATCCTGTGGAGACTGTAGATGTCATGTGAACAAATACCATACCATGGCAGCAATGGGACATACTAACCATGATCAATGTGCTGACTGATGACCTAGCAGTCCCAGGGCCAGCAGGGGAAAGCCAACAAACAACATACAGCCAATGGCAAACTAAAGATATGCCAATGCAGTGGTGCAAATGCACAAACACAAACAGGCAGACTCACACTGCATATCATACACAACAGGTGAGGGGGTTGTGTGCCAGTGTCCCCAGGCAAACACACAACACATGAGGAGGCCAGATTCACTAATACACAGATGTCAACACAGTCACATACAAAACTAACTCAGGGATTGGATTCCCCTATGTGGGCAAACAGGCATTGTGAGATGAGAGGGAGCCAAAATTACACATGTCACACAAGCTTGTAGGAACAGCAACAAACACAGCAAGAGACAGAACCACCACAGCACTCCCCCCAGGGACCCCACATTGTGGTGACACTAGCCTGCATGACAATCACACTGTGATGGCAAAGGTAGATGTCATCCACACTGTGAACCACAGCCATGTGTCCTGAGCAACAATCTACCATCACACCTGTACAAGCACAAAGCATTCACCATGGCCTGTCAGCCAAGGACAACATGGAGGTAGTGCCCCAGCCGTGCAACAACTCACATTTGCACACACTCAACGCCACACACCTTGAACTCCACCAATGTGCAGCAGTGAAGCTCACATGGACTGCTGACATTGCACATGCACCCATGAAAATCCCAGGGGTGGTGGGGGGAAATAAGGTGCAGAAACCCATCACACATGGCCAGTTAACAATACTTGTGAATGTCTGACACACTGCACAGTATGCCGTACATGGGCATGACGTCAAATCCACCCCAAACAATGGGATCCTGGCCATAGTCACACACCAATGAAGAAGCCAAGCTGACCCACAAAGGACACACATAGACAACTTCCAACATTGCAGCTCTGACCCTGAGGAGTGGCAGCAGTCACACACACAACGAGTTACAATCACTGAAAGCATACACAAACAGAAAATCACATTACTCGTGTAACCAACAAGTGCCAAGATGAATCTTGACTGTGTCCCATCTGCGTTTGCCCACATCCCCAGCCCTGATAACAAAGACAACTAGGGATGACAACCTCATTAACATTAGTTTGCCATGCACCCACATCCCGGAGAAACCAGGTCCAAGATGCTGGATGAACACAGAACAACTCAGCAAGCATCACAAACAGGAACATCCGTAGGGACACAGCCTGTGTAGGAAAAGGAGAAGGGTACACGCACAGACATGCCTACACAACACACAACACGGGCACAGCCTATATCACGGAATCACGCACTGCCATGAGGGCACTCTACTCCTGTGGAAGGTCAGCTGTGCCAAACCTTGTCTGTGCACGACTCAAACATGTCAGCAGAACACTCGGTCAGTGAGTCAACAACTACAACACACTGAAGGCTCTGCTCATATCAGCCTGGGCACGGGAGTGTCACGTCAGTCATCTGCATACACCCAAGACACGTGTCAAGCAACTTGCACTGTGTACACAGATGAGTCCTCCAAATTTGATGTGCTAAACTGCATGTCCATTGGAGACGGGCACACAGTCAGGGTACTAGGAACATTGGACAGTGGTAAGCCCACCAGATGCGCCTCAGTGTAGGACAAAGATGGTAATCTACAAATGCTAAACGTACATCCCTGTGTCAAATGCTGAACATTACACCCTCAGACTGCAGCAAAGGATGCTATAGATCCAGACTAGATTAGGACACATATCCCATGGACCACATGGAGCCCATCACAGCAAAACTTCATTTACCTGATCTGAACACTATTACAACAGCAAATGCATGATTCCACACATCTACATCATGTACCTCCAAAGATTAACCACAAGTAAACAAAAAGAGGCTTTATTCAGCAAGTGTGCAACTCAAATCAAAAGTCCAAAATAAACTAAGGCCAATGGCCAGTCCAAATATACAGTCCCAACAGGGTGATGTGTGACAACTTGTCAACAATTGCTTGCCTGCACAGGTACGGACAGGGGACATCCCCCTTGGAGGGGCATACGAGGGGCAGGCCAGGCACCGCAGGGACAGGATCAGGGGATGCCAGAAGGAGGCAGTGAAGGGGAGGTGGGTGCAGGAGTGTCACCGGCAACTGCAGTGGAGGTGTCTGACTCAGGGGGCTGGCACCACCGCAGGGCTCAAGTCAGATGGTGTTGGTGCTGCAACCACTGCAGTGGGCTGGTCAGATGGAGTGGACTGGGTCCCCAATGCAGTGCCCTAGTCAGACGGGGTGGTTGTGGACTCCACCGCAGTGCATGACTCCAAGGTAGTGGAAAGGGGGCAGAAGAGCTGGGCAGGACAGAGGGGGGACACGGTCTCCACACCAGTGGCACAAACAGGCAGAGCGTCTGGTTTGGGGTGGAAGAGCAAGTGGCAGGGGGGGAGGGCCTAAGCAGTTTGGGGATGCAGTATCGGTGTGTGGGGGAACCTGGGGCAGGGTGTGGCGGTGGAACCTGTGGAGTGGTGGCCTGGGGGATGGAGGTGAGAGACTGGGTGGTTGACTTGCAGGGCGGTGGCAGGGTCTTGCTCTTCCGGGACTAGGGGGACTTGCGGGTGGGGGGCTCACTCTGCCTGCACCTGGGGGAGGGTGTCCGGGGGCGAGGGGCACTCCCCTCTGTGTGGGTGGACTTCCTCTTCCCCCGGTATGCTGGATCAGCAGGATTGGAGGGGAAGAGGCCGAGGTCACACAGGAAGACCTGCTGTGTAGGTGTGGTAGCAGGCGAGGCAAGGGAAGGGGTCTTGGAGGGAGAGGATCTTGAGAATTGCGGAGTGACTGTGGTTGCCTGTGTGTGTGTGTGTTCCCCATCCCCTGTGTCTGTGGTATCAGTCCCCTGAGGATGCTTGTGTGCACGTCTTGCCTTTCTCTTGGGTGTGTCTGTGCTGCTCATGTCTGTGTGTTTGGGTGACTGTGCAGGTGTGCATGTGCTTTGGACAAGTAGGGGGGCAGGAAGTGTGGATGGGGCAGAGGTGGGAGGGGTGAGGGACTGTTGGAGGAGGGACACTGCTGCCGTCAGGGAGGAGTCCATGGACTTATTGCTCCTCTGTAGGGCAGACATACCCGTCGAGATGCCCTCCATGAACGACACCAGCTGTGTCAACAGAGTGGTGTGTGCATGGAGGACACTCAGCATTGCTGTCTGCCCTACATGGAGCTGCCGAAGGAGGTACACAGACTCCTCACTCAGGGCAGCAGGGGACACAGGGGCAGGGGGTGCGGTGCCTGGCACAAAGGAGACATGCTCCCGAGTACGGGAGCCTCCACGGACCTCAGGAATGGGAGCCAATGGGAGGGCGGTGGTGGTGGTGGTGGTGGTGGTGGTGGCGGGGCCAGACAGACTAGCTGGCCTTTGGTGGCTGCTGACACCCGCATCCACAAGGGAGTCATCCTCCGAGCTGCTGTGGTCCTCAGCTGAGGTGGATGGTGCTGAGGACTCCTCGCTGTGGCTCCCCTCGCCCTCCGTGCCACTGGATCCCTCTGACCACTCGTCGGATGCTGACCCAGTCTGGCTCCGCTGCTCCTCCTGGTCCGTGGAGCTGTCCCCTCCTGTGGCCGTGGATGTATCTGCAAACAATTAGGGAAACAGACAAACATCAGTCACCTGCACTGACCGCACACACCACAGTAAGTACAGCACATTACAGAGCAAGCCCTGGTTTCTTAGTTGAACATTGCCTAAAGTCCCCACACAGATTCGGGGAAGCCAATTGTCAGTCTGATGGTCAACCATGGGACTCACACCCCTCCTGCCCTTACACCCATCTGTCTGGTGCCTGTCTGATGGTAAGACCCCAGTGCGGACACATGCACCACCTACACAGTTGTTGGACATTGCAGGGAACACGGTGAAGTATGTGAACATGCACACATCACATCTCTTGCCACTGAGTCAGTGCAGGTGTCCGGATAAAGGGATGGCCAGAGTCTAAATAGAAATGCATGTGATGCATACCAGCACCAGACACCTTGATGCACCCATGTCCGGATAGTCAATGCCACAATGGGGTGCATGTTGCACATGTCACTCCCCTGCAGGATCAGTCTCAGGAAGTTTAATGCCATGACACAGGAATGCGTGCAAAGTCATACATTTCTGTCTCAAGTCACATGGCCATGGCAGCCTGCCAACAACAGTCTGCACTGTGTCACAATCTGAGGGCATGGGGAATGCAAGTTATGTGACTGACAAGTGCACATGTCCATCCCCCAAATACCACATCATCTGTACTACTATTTGTCCACGTCATACCAACTGGACATATGGGGGACATGAAACACAACTCTCTGAACATGAGCACCTCACAGTGTGCTGTGAATCACAACACAGCTGCCTGAAAGTCACAGTCGCAAACACCTGTGTGCACAGTCAAGTGATCAGACACCTATAAGACACAGAAGTATCGTCTATCATGGTCACATCTCAGATGGCATGCTGAGCCCTAACCCATAAACATACCAGTAGTCCTGACAACGAAGACGCAGCACAATGAGACAGAGGCAGACACCTGAGGGTACATTTCACTGATCACAACATGCCAGATGATACACGGGAGTGGGAGTACAGAGTGTATTGCATGCCCTGGAGTAGGCATGACTGTCCAGCTCCACCTGTAAGAGGGATGAGTCCTGGACAGTAGGCAGGTGGCTAAGCATGTGTGACACACTGGATACACATACTCCCGAGGCCCAAACATTGTTCCCACCAGCAGCATGGGTGTGTGCCAAATTCCCCAGGGACATGTGGTGAGTCAGAGCAGCAAGCGGACCACATATCAAAGTTACACCCAGATCACATTTCAGAACTTAGGCATTGTGTAAGCAATTGAGCCACCCATTAATCGCACAACATAGTCACGGGAACAAATGCTGTCCCCCACCTTGAGCAAAGCTAAATGCAATGACACAGTCCCCAAATGACACAATTTCCCGACTATAAGGGCCACACATATGCGTATCAGAGGAGAAGTGGGCATGTCACAAATGAGGGACATGGATCCTGGACCACATGACTGATGTACTGTGGAAGTTTAACCAGGCCAGAGGAGGGCACATAGCATGTCAGACAAAGTGCACAGTGCAGTCATGGACTCACCCCCTCCTTGCTACTGTCTGTCCTTCAGCTGCCCATCCAGGTCAGGGAAGACCACCGCCAGGATCCGGAGCATGTGGGGGTCAGGGTCCGGTGTCCGCCCCTCCTGCGAGGAGGCGACAGCTTCAGCTGGACCCTTGCGATCCTCCGGGTCCAGCCACGAAGGTCCTGCTACCTCTTCTGGCAGTTGCGGATCCTGCGCCTGTAGACCCCCACGGATCTTACTTTCCGGGCGATGGTCAGCCAAATTTCCTGCTTCTGGTGGGCATCAACCTGTGAGGATGACAAAGTGAAAAGGCCATTACTACACATGCAACATATACGTGCATCACACAGTTGGATATACATGTCTCAATCACAGGGGCATATGATGTACACAGGCAGTGCAACAATGGCTATGAACAGTTTGCCAGCAGTCACTACATGGTATCATTGCATGGGAAGTAAACCTAGTTGGAATGCACTGTTACTGCACTGTACCAGTTCAGTGCATGTAACTACACACTTTGGGGTGTGACAACTACTCAGTGGGCATGCTAGCCAGTGGTGTGCACACTGAAAGGCCTGCTAGTCAGACAACATGCACAATTAGTGAGGCAGTGGACAGCACACTCACCTGCTCCCCTGGTTTCCCATACAGCTTGCTGTACTGTGGAAGGAGGCTGTCCAGCAGGACCTGGTTCTCCTCAAGGCTGAAGGCTGGGGCTCTCTCCACAGTACGTGCCATTGCAGGAGCCAGAGGATGCATAAACAGCAGCAGTGTTGGTGGCAGATGTCGTCCTGGAGCATGTAGTGCAGGCAATTGAGCTCTCAGGGGAACAGCCAGCATTATATGTGTGCTGCAGAGGCAGATACTGTCCCATGTGTCCAAAGTGATAGGTCCAAGTCGTTTGCATCTTCTGAATCTGACCAATCCATGGAATAGCAGCACTAATACACGCCCACAGCATCCTTCAAATCTTCAACTTCATGACACCCATGATTTTGCAACATTGTTGTGGCTGGCCAACTGAATTCACTGCATCAGACTCGGAGCTTTGAAAACGCGTCCGTTACCATGCCAGGCCCCAGCCAATGTGTGCGCACCGTTCTGTCCATTGCTGTACAACGCGTACCAGGCATACAACGCGTACCCGCTCACATACAATGCAATGGGCTGGCCGGGCACACCGATCGGTCCATTGCTGTACAACGTGTACCAGGCATACAACGCGTACCCGCTCACATACAATGCAATGGGCCGGCCGGGCACACCGATCGGTCCATTGCTGTACAACGCGTACCAGGCATACAACGCGTACCCGCTCACATACAATGCAATGGGCCGACCGGGCACACCGATCGGTCCATTGCTCTACAAAGCGTACCCGCTCACATACAATGCAATTGGCCGGCCGGGCACACCGATCGGTCCATTGCTGTACAACGCATACCAGGCATACAACGCGTACCCGCTCACATACAATGCAATGGGCCGACCGGGCACACCGATCGGTCCATTGCTCTACAACGCGTACCCGCTCACATACAATGCAATGGGCCGGCCGGGCACACCGATCGGTCCAGTGCTGTACAACGCGTACCAGGCATACAACGCGTACCCGCTCACATACAATGCAATGGGCCGGCCGGGCACACCGATCGGTCCATTGCTGTACAATGCGTACCAGGCATACAACGCGTACCCGCTCACATACAATGCAATGGGCCGGCCGGGCACACCGATCGGTCCATTGCTGTACAACGCGTACCAGGCATACAACGCGTACCCGCTCACATACAATGCAATGGGCCGGCCGGGCACACCGATCAGTCCATTGCTGTACAACGCGTACCAGGCATACAACGCGTACCCGCTCACATACAATGCAATGGGCCAACCGGGCACACCGATCGGTCCATTGCTCTACAACGCGTACCCGCTCAAATACAATGCAATGGGCCGGCCGGGCACACCGATCGGTCCATTGCTGTACAACGCGTACCAGGCATACAACGCGTACCCGCTCACATACAATGCAATGGGCCGACCGGGCACACCGATCGGTCCATTGCTCTACAATGCGTACCCGCTCACATACAATGCAATGGGCCGGCCGGGCACACCGATCGGTCCATTGCTGTACACCGCGTACCAGGCATACAACGCGTACCCGCTCACATACGATGCAATGGGCCGGCCGGGCACACCGATCGGTCCATTGCTGTACAACGTGTACCAGGCATACAACGCGTACCCGCTCACATACAATGCAATGGGCCGACCGGGCACACTGATCGGTCCATTGCTCTACAACGCGTACCAGGCATACAACGCGTACCCGCTCACATACAATGCAATGGGCCGACCGGGCACACCGATCGGTCCATTGCTCTACAACGCGTACCAGGCATACAACGCGTACCCGCTCACATACAATGCAATGGGCCGGCCGGGCACACCGATCGGTCCATTGCTCTACAACGCGTCGCTGGACAGGTCACACGCATATGTCACCATGCTGGTCACTGGTGAACCTATGCCAGCCACATTTACTTTCCATGGACTCAGGGGCACACCTACAACACCACACCCAGTCCACACTGTATATAAGGCATGTGTGGCAGCATAACCTTATCTGTGTATGGGGGTGAACATGTGGATTTTGGGGTGGCACTTGGGGGCAGACACACCCAGGCTGTGCACGTGTTCATGGGGACAGGGTCCTTTGTGTGTTGTGCACCTGACCACTGTGGTGTGCAACTTTTCATTTCTGAGCATGTGTCATGGTCACATTTCCAGATTGTGTATGTGTATGACATGTCACATACCCCCAGGCTCACATGTGGGAAGGCATGTACCTCACAGGGTGGCCCATTCCAACAATGGTGATGTCCCTCCACAGTCTGTGTGCATGTTGTGTATCACATGTCTCTGACTCCATGTGCACAATGGGAGACAGTCTCCACATCCACGTGGTTTGTGCATGAACTTTGATGATGTGTGTGTGTGTGTGTCACAGACGTCCATGTCTGTCCTGCAGAGGCTACAGGGGCCACTACCTGTGGGTGTCATGTTTGTTTTTCTGACGTGTACATGATACGCCATGTCATGCCAGTGTCCATGTGGCAAGACAGGGTCCCTGGGAATCTACCTGTCAATGAACTGTGATGCCTGTGGAGCATCTGTCCAGACATGTCACTGTGGTATGTGTGTGGAACGTGAGAGCAGTTAATGGGTACTGTGACACAGCCTAATGGTTTCCCATAGCACACCCTGGAACCTGTTGTCAACACTTGTTGAACAGAGATGTTAGATGATGTCCATGTAGGTGCCATATATGTCCAAACGGAACGACACACACATCAAGTACTTGTGTTTGTTAATGATGTATCATGTGAAATTGAGTATGGTGAACGGCACATAGGTGGGGTGACTGACAATCTTGCTTTCTTCACCTATGCACTGCAGGGCTCCTGCTGTCCATCGACCATTCCCAGACCTGGCAACGATGGTGGAACGTGACAGCATCCGACGGTACCGCTTCACCAGGCAGCTGATTGAGGATTTGGCAGTGCGGTTGGACCCACATTTGCAGCCTGGCCGGCCGTATCCTACAGCGCTGACCCCCAAGGTGAAGGTGATGGCAGCCCTACACTTCTTTGCCACCGGTACCTTTCAACACATTGTGGCAACTACTGGTGGGATGTCACAGACTATGTTCAGCCGTGTGCTACGCAATGTTTTGGGGGCAATGTTGAGATACCTGAACCAGTACATCTATTTCCCAACACGTCAACGACTCACTGACGTCAAGAGTGACTTCTATGCCCTGGGGAGGATGCCACATGTAATTGGCTCCATTGATGGGACACATGTGGCTTTGATACCACCACAGGCACATAAGCAGGCATACCGGAACCGTAAACATTACCATTCTATCAATGCTCTGGTGGTATGTCTTGCAGATATGACCATCTCACATGTGTGTGCCCGTTTCCCCGGTTCGGCACACGACGCCTACGTGATGAGGAGTAGTCGCATCCCGAGGATGATGTCACAGATGCCGAACCAGCGTGCCTGGCTTGTTGGTGTGTACTGACTTTGTACCATTGTGTGTGTTCTGCTATGTTGTTTTCCGCACACATTTTCAAATCGGCTAATGTGCAATTGTCTGTCTGTAGGTGACTCGGGATACCCCAACATGCCGTGGTTGCTGACACCCCTCAGGAACCCTGTGACACCAGCCCAGATGCGCTACAATGAGGCACATGGTCGGACGAGGAGGGTGATTGAGCGGACTTTGGTCTCCTGAAGAGCCGCTTCCGCTGCCTGGACAAGACAGGAGGGGCCCTCCCATATGCCCCAGCAAAGGTGTGCAAGATTGTCATCGTCTGCTGCATGCTACACAACCTGGCAGTGCGGAAGGAGTTGCCTCTCATCCTGGATGACGATGACCAACGTCCCCCACCTGTGGAAGATCCTGGCCTGGGTCACGATGCCAGTGAAGATGATGATGATGGTGATGTCCGCACACAGCTCATCACCAACTTCTTCAGCTGAATGTGAGTCTCCAGAGGGTTGTAATGTAAATGATTTGAGTTTGCATGATATGTGTGTGTGGTGCTCTGGTGCTGTTTGTGTGGCCATGTGCTACTTGACTGGATGCGTGCAGCGATGTGTCCTTGCAGGTGGTCTGTACTGCCCAACAGTGTTGACATGCTAACTTGGTTTTGTGTAGTTATCTTGTGACATGTATTAGACATTAGTATTGCCGTTCTGTGCTGTTCTTCAGTGGTTTTGACTGTGTGTCATGTCTGTCCTTCACAGGGTGCTGCCGGAGTTGTCTGATCAACTTGGATCCCCCGAAACCATGATTCAACTTCCAAGGTGGAAGCAGTCGTTTCCCTACAGGTGATGTGCCACACACCCCTGGACTTTCTATCTTCTGCACTTTTTGACTTTGTGGCCACAGCCAGGTTGGATTAGCTTGCATTTGTAGTGGAAACAACATGTTGCAAATGTGTAATAAACCTGTGCTTCACTTTGGGATGTGCGTTGTCTGTAGTCACACATCTGACTGACATTTGCTTACTGCACCTGTAGTCTAGTTGACAGTGACTGTGAATAGGTGGCGTGTCTGTGCATTCCACTGTATTTCGTTGCAACATCAGTATAGGTGATGAGTCTGATGGCCCTGGTGTGTATGTGTTGTGTGGCCCTAGTGGTGTGTCTCCCTCATATGTGTCACGTCGCCATGACTGACATGACGGTGTTGGACTTGCTGTAGCAGTTAGCATGCACAGTGTCATTTAGCAGATCACCATCTACATGACAAAAACCACGTTGGAATCACAACAGAGGCAGATATGGTGTATTGTGAGTTTATTTACATACAGGTGTGAGGATGGTGCACAGGATGGTGGGTGCTGTACATAGAAATTGGAATCCAAAGTTCCCATGTGTATTGGAAGTCTTGGTAGCTGAAATGTCCAGAGTAAAGTCCACAGTCATCTGATAAATTTGGCCAACTAGAGCTCCCCATGTCATGTGGGAGAGTTGGGTTGGCTTCGACAGGGCGTGCAGTTTGCACACAGAAGAAAAGTTCCAGAACAGGTGTTGGCTTCCTGGGGGATGTAGATGGCCATCGGCCTCTCATTTTGGCCTCCTCGGACGGCCCCTCTTCTTGGGGGGGGGACCCTCAGGTGCAGGCTGCGGCAGTGCAGGGGACTCTCTGCCAGAGTCCTCCTCCCTCCCTGTGGCATTTGCAGTTGTTTCAGCAGCAGTTGTTGTGGGCAAACAGGGAGGTGAGGCCATGTTGGTGCTGATCTGGCGGAGGCATGTCAGTATGTCCCTGTGCACCTCTGTCAGTTGTTCCAATGTGTCCCACTTGGACTCCATGCCAGACATGTGTGTCTCGACACGTGACATGTGTGTCTCAACATGTGACATGTGTGTGTCGACACGGGACATGTGGGAGTCCAAGCGGGCATGATGGGCAGCCTACTGCTGTTGTATGTCCTTGAGGATCCCCACTACCTGGCTGACCTCTCCGGTGCTAGTCTGGTACGCATCCGCGATGCGTGCCAGTTGTGGGTCATCATGCAGTCCAGACCCCTCTGCAAAGAGCGACCTATGTCTACCACCCTTCCCACCACCCCTGGCGACACGTGCAGGACCTGCGGTGGCACGCACAGGTGACCCAAGGCCCACTTGGGTGTTGTTCCTGGGCTCGTTGTCACCAGCTCCAGTTTGGGCCTGGGTCCCTGCGCTGTTGTCATCTGTGGTCCTTGGTCTGTCCGTGTTGGCAGGGGTGGCCTGTGTGTTGGCAGTTGTTGGAGGGGTGGGTGCAGGGGGTGCAGATGTTGGTCCTGCTGGTGCTGCATGATGACTCACACCGGAGGGTCCAGCTGGTTCTTCGCCATTCGAGGAGTGCAGAGGCTGATCCACACCAGTGAGCTCAGTGTTCCCCAGAGCCTGGGACAGGGACTCCTCCTCGTCTGCTGCTGTGTCCCCATCATCACCTGTTTTGGGGAGAGACACAGATTGTATGTTGTGTTTCTACTGGCATCAATTGTTCAAACACCTGACAGTTGTGACTGTACCTCTGGATGTGGGCCAGGACATTGCATTCTCCTAAATTGTGACAGTCAGAGAGTGATATTGGTGTAGCACATTGTCCTGCCAACCTGTGGCATGTCAATGTGAATGTTGAGGTGTGTGCATGACCAGCATTGGTGGTATTTGGTTGCCATCCAGGCCTCCTTCTCCCCCAGCCTAGTTATCCCACCATGAAGCGTGCTTCCATTGCAGGGAGTGCAAGTTGTCTTTCAGGATGTCAGTCAGTGGTGTCCTGCTGTTGGTTGTTGCACAGTTCCCAGCAGGGCCTTGTGCTCCCCCAGCAGTACCCAGTGTCAGCCATCTTGTGAGTCCTTTTCCACTCCCTGTGATGTGAGCATGGTTGATTGTGGTGTTGATGGGCCAATTATGAGGGTGAGCAATATCTGTGCCTACAACTCCCATCATGCTATTGCCTCCATCCCCCTTCCCAGCATGCCCATCCTTCCTTCCTTTTGACTCTGCTTCCCTGTGGGGTGGGGTGCCTGTGCTGACAGGATGGCTGGGAGTGTTCTCCTGGCAGTTGTTTGGCTACAAGTCCCAAGAGTGTCCCTGTGCTTCACACAGCATAACCCAGGGTGGTGGTTCTTTGTGGGATCTTCAGTTAGGATGTGAGGCATTGCATTCTCCCAGGTGGGTTATGTGGAGTTAGTGTTGAGGGGGTGTGTGAGGGGAGGTGCTTGTAACTATGGTCAGTGCTGTGAGTCCTCCTTCCCACCCAGCCAGATATCCCACCATGGAACGTGCTTCCATTGCAGGGAGTGCAAGTTGTCTTTCAGGATGTCAGTCAGTGGTGTCCTGCTGTTGGTTGTTGCACGGTTCCCAGCAGGGCCTTGTGCTCCCCCAGCAGTACCCAGTGTCAGCCATCTTGTGAGTCCTTTTCCACTCCCTGTGATGTGAGCATGGTTGAGAGTGGTGTTGATGGGCCAATTGTGAGGGTGAGCAATATCTGTGCCTACAACTCCCATCATGCTATTGCCTCCACCCCCTTCCCAGCATGCCCATCCTTCCTTCCTTTTGACTCTGCTTCCCTGTGGGGTGGGGTGCCTGTGCTGACAGGATGGCTGGGAGTGTTGTCCTGGCAGTTGTTTGGCTACAAGTCCCAAGAGTGTCCCTGTGCTTCACACAGCATAACCCAGGGTGGTGGTTCTTTGTGGGATCTTCAGTTAGGATGTGAGGCATTGCATTCTCCCAGGTGGGTCATGTGGAGTTAGTGTTGAGGGGGTGTGTGAGGGGAGGTGCTTGTAACTATGGTCAGTGCTGTGAGTCCTCCTTCCCACCCAGCCAGATATCCCACCATGGAACGTGCTTCCATTGCAGGGAGTGCAAGTTGTCTCTCAGGATGTCAGTCAGTGGTGTCCTGCTGTTGGTTGTTGCACAGTTCCCAGCAGGGCCTTGTGCTCCCCCAGCAGTACCCAGTGTCAGCCATCTTGTGAGTCCTTTTCCACTCCCTGTGATGTGAGCATGGTTGAGAGTGGTGTTGATGGGCCAATTGTGAGGGTGAGCAATAGCTGTGCCTACAACTCCCATCATGCTATTGCCTCCACCCCCCTTCCCAGCATGCCCATCCTTCCTTCCTTTTGACTCTGCTTCCCTGTGGGGTGGGGTGCCTGTGCTGACAGGATGGTTGGGAGCGTTGTCCTGGCAGTTGTTTGGCATCAAGTCCCAAGAGTGTCCCTGTGCTTTACACAGCATAACCCAGGGTGGTGGTTATTTGTGGGATCTTCAGTTAGGATGTGAGGCATTGCATTCTCCCAGGTGGGTTATGTGGACTTAGTGTTGAGGGGGTGTGTGAGGGGAGGTGCTTGTAACTATGGTCAGTGCTGTGAGTCCTCCTTCCCACCCAGCCAGATATCCCACCATGGAACGTGCTTCCATTGCAGGGAGTGCAAGTTGTCTTTCAGGATGTCAGTCAGTGGTGTCCTGCTGTTGGTTGTTGCACAGTTCCCAGCAGGGCCTTGTGCTCCCCCAGCAGTACCCAGTGTCAGCCATCTTGTGAGTCCTTTTCCACTCCCTGTGATGTGAGCATGGTTGAGAGTGGTGTTGATGGGCCAATTGTGAGGGTGAGCAATATCTGTGCCTACAACTCCCATCATGCTATTGCCTCCAGCCCCCTTCCCAGCATGCCCATCCTTCCTTCCTTTTAACTCTGCTTCCCTGTGGGGTGGGGTGCCTGTGCTGACAGGATGGCTGGGAGTGTTGTCCTGGCAGTTGTTTGGCTACAAGTCCCAAGAGTGTCCCTGTGCTTCACACAGCATAACCCAGGGTGGTGGTTCTTTGTGGGATCTTCAGTTAGGATGTGAGGCATTGCATTCTCCCAGGTGGGTTATGTGGAGTTAGTGTTGAGGGGGTGTGTGAGGGGAGGTGCTTGTAACTATGGTCAGTGCTGTGAGTCCTCCTTCCCACCCAGCCAGATATCCCACCATGGAACGTGCTTCCATTGCAGGGAGAGCAAGTTGTCTTTCAGGATGTCAGTCAGTGGTGTCCTGCTGTTGGTTGTTGCACAGTTCCCAGCAGGGCCTTGTGCTCCCCCAGCAGTACCCAGTGTCAGCCATCTTGTGAGTCCTTTTCCACTCCCTGTGATGTGAGCATGGTTGAGAGTGGTGTTGATGGGCCAATTGTGAGGGTGAGCAATATCTGTGCCTACAACTCCCATCATGCTATTGCCTCCACCCCCCTTCCCAGCATGCCCATCCTTCCTTCCTTTTGACTCTGCTTCCCTGTGGGGTGGGGTGCCTGTGCTGACAGGATGGCTGGGAGTGTTGTCCTGGCAGTTGTTTGGCTACAAGTCCCAAGAGTGTCCCTGTGCTTCACACAGCATAACCCAGGGTGGTGGTTCTTTGTGGGATCTTCAGTTAGGATGTGAGGCATTGCATTCTCCCAGGTGGGTTATGTGGAGTTAGTGTTGAGGGGGTGTGTGAGGGGAGGTGCTTTTAACTATGGTCAGTGCTGTGAGTCCTCCTTCCCACCCAGCCAGATATCCCACCATGGAACGTGCTTCCATTGCAGGGAGTGCAAGTTGTCTTTCAGGATGTCAGTCAGTGGTGTCCTGCTGTTGGTTGTTGCACAGTTCCCAGCAGGGCCTTGTGCTCCCCCAGCAGTACCCAGTGTCAGCCATCGTGTGAGTCCTTTTCCACTCCCTGTGATGTGAGCATGGTTGAGAGTGGTGTTGATGGGCCAATTGTGAGGGTGAGCAATATCTGTGCCTACAACTCCCATCATGCTATTGCCTCCACCCCCTTCCCAGCATGCCCATCCTTCCTTCCTTTTGACTCTGCTTCCCTGTGGGGTGGGGTGCCTGTGCTGACAGGATGGCTGGGAGTGTTGTCCTGGCAGTTGTTTGGCTACAAGTCCCAAGAGTGTCCCTGGGCTTCACACAGCATAACCCAGGGTGGTGGTTCTTTGTGGGATCTTCAGTTAGGATGTGAGGCATTGCATTCTCCCAGGTGGGTTATGTGGAGTTAGTGTTGAGGGGGTGTGTGAGGGGAGGTGCTTGTAACTATGGTCAGTGCTGTGAGTCCTCCTTCCCACCCAGCCAGATATCCCACCATGGAACGTGCTTCCATTGCAGGGAGTGCAAGTTGTCTTTCAGGATGTTAGTCAGTGGTGTCCTGCTGTTGGTTGTTGCACAGTTCCAAGCAGGGCCTTGTGCTCCCCCCAGCAGTACCCAGTGTCAGCCATCTTGTGAGTCCTTTTCCACTCCCTGTGATGTGAGCATGGTTGAGAGTGGTGTTGATGGGCCAATTGTGAGGGTGAGCAATATCTGTGCCTACAACTCCCATCATGCTATTGCCTCCACCCCCTTCCCAGCATGCCCATCCTTCCTTCCTTTTGACTCTGCTTCCCTGTGGGGTGGGGTGCCTGTGCTGACAGGATGGCTGGGAGTGTTGTCCTGGCAGTTGTTTGGCTACAAGTCCCAAGAGTGTCCCTGTGCTTCACACAGCATAACCCAGGGTGGTGGTTCTTTGTGGGATCTTCAGTTAGGATGTGAGGCATTGCATTCTCCCAGGTGGGTTATGTGGAGTTAGTGTTGAGGGGGTGTGTGAGGGGAGGTGCTTGTAACTATGGTCAGTGCTGTGAGTCCTCCTTCCCACCCAGCCAGATATCCCACCATGGAACGTGCTTCCATTGCAGGGAGTGCAAGTTGTCTTTCAGGATGTCAGTCAGTGGTGTCCTGCTGTTGGTTGTTGCACAGTTCCCAGCAGGGCCTTGTGCTCCCCCCAGCAGTACCCAGTGTCAGCCATCTTGTCAGTTGTTTTCCACTCCCTGTGATGTGAGCATGGTTGAGAGTGGTGTTGATGGGCCAATTGTGGGTGTGACCAATATCTGTGACTACCACTCCCATCATGCTATTGGCTACACTGACTTGACCAGCATACACAGAATTCCTTCCTTTGAGTGTGCTTCCCTGTGAGGTGGTGTTCTAGTGGTGGGTAAATATCTGGGAGTGTTTGTTGGTTCTATTTGTGCCACTGCCTTGCTGTATTTGTTGTTAGGTTTGTAGATGTCATGACACAGTTACATATCACTATGAGATGGCAGGTATTGTGTTTGTCTGACTAGCATTCACATCTTGGGATGGATATCTTTTGGTTGCTGTGTATTTGCTAAGTGTGCATGGTTTGCCTAGCCCCTTGACTGTGATGTGTGTGTGTTGTCACACCATATTGTGTATATTAGTTGTGTACTCACCAGGCTCTGGGATGTCTGTTAGTCCGTATACGCTCACTGGTGGTAGGATGGCCCGCACCTTCTCTTCCCAGGGCCTGAGGTATACTGGTTTTGCAGGAGGGCCACTGCCGGTGTGCTGGCTGAGGAGGTAGTCCTTTTGAGTAGGTCCCTGACCCTCCTGCGCACATTATACCACCTGTTCTGGATGTCTTCCTTTGTGCGCAAACATGGTGATTGTGCGTTGACCCTGTCGACAATCCTCGCCCACATCTTGGTTTTCTGCAACATGGGGGTCTGTTGTACCAATGTACCAAACAACTGTGGCTCTACCCTCAGGATCTCGTCTACCAGGACTTCCAATTCACAATCTAGGAACTTATGGTTCTTCTTTGGGGGCATGGTGATGGGTGGTGGTGGTGATTGATGTGTGTGTGTGTGCAAGTGGGGGGGTGTGAGTGTAGGTTTAGCTGGGTGTGTGTGAGGGTGCTATTTGTAGGTGTGGTAATGGTGTGTGGCTTGTGTGATGTATGAGCTGTGAGTGTGTCTGTGGTTGCTGTGTGATAGTGTTCTCTCTGGCAGGTCAGTGGAATTTGCAAAGGATCATGGTAGGGATTTGTGGGCTTTATGTAGGTGGAGTTGGAGGTGTGTCCTTGTTCCATTTTTTTTCCTCCCTGTATTTATTGGCTTAGTGGTTGCTTGTTTGGCCCTTTTTTTCTAATTTTTCCTTGGTGTTTTTGGTGCATGTAGGAGTCGTTCTTGTGTCCGAGTAGGACGCTGCAGTTGTCTGGTGCGATCTTGTCCGACTCGTTCCCGCTGTGTGTCAGCTAGGTTTCATATGCGGCGTACGAGTCGGTCGCGGAGTATTGGGTTGCTTCGGCTGGGTTTTGTATGCGTGTCGGTCGTACGGCTTGTGCTCCGGGCGAGTCGGTCGTGTTTTGCACGCACAGCATCGTACTATGCGGGTCGGAGTTCGCGGGTACGTTTCGTTCGGGTTCAATCCGAGTGCGTGTCGGTCGGTTCGTTTCGCGTGATTTCCCGGCCGGATGGCTTGTTTCCGTCCGGCTCGGTCGGTCGTTTTGTATTCCGTCCGAGTCTGTCGGATTTCACATGCATTTCATCGTACTACCCGGGTCGTGCGGCGCCGGTCCGAGTCGGTCGGACTTAATTCTCGTACCGAGTCGGTCGGTATGTTTTCCGGCCCGAATCGGAATCGGCCCCTAAGTGTACAGTATGCTACAGACAGTACTTTCGCCTACCAAATTAAAAAGTTAATAGCACTAGCATATGTACCTGTAACTGATGTAGCAGAGCACTACAATATTCTAATAGAGAGCCCCTATTACAAAAGGAACGAAGACAAAATAAGCCCACTACTAGACTACTTTGAGGACACCTGGGTGGGAAGACTGCATAGATCAGGGCATAGAAGGCAACCTAAGTTCCACATTCCTTGGTGGAACGTGTACCTAAGTACCTTAAACAAAGAAGCCAAAACAAATAATAGTGTTGAAGGATGGCATAATGCCTTCCAAGCAACAACAAGCAGAGTTAAACCTACCCTACAAAAACTACTACAATCTATACAAAAAGAACAAAGCTATCAAGAATTACGGATGGAACAATCTGTAACTCAAATATGTCCCAAATTAACTAAACAAACTAAAAAAATGTTTGAGTTACTGCAAAGTCAGGTTACCCTATACCCATCAACAAGAGGCCTAGATTACCTATCCCTAATAGCCCAAAGCATATTATAAACTACAGTTCCACAGCTATTATACATTTTTTCGTTCACAAAACAAACACTTTACACACATATATTAATATTATATTTTCACAATTATTACTTATTTGTGATATATATTTTTTTAACTAAAAAAAATATATTTACAAATAAATAATATGGATCAAAATATACTATATATCACAATTCATTTTAACAACATTTCCCACCCAATTAATTAAAAATAAATAGACTTACGGTTTATGTAGCTGTAGAAGATGTATTCCAACAAGTAATAATCCTTACATCTGTCTGTTAATCCATGTTAAAGTTTAAAAAAGCCCCCAAAAAAATGCAAAAATCCAACAGGTCCTTTATAAATCCATCCTTTCGAAATCCAAATAACGGAAACCCTCAAAAACCCGAAAAAGATATAAAAATATAAAAATTGCTCCAGGAAATTCCGAAAAATAAAAGAAACTGTGATAATAATATTAGTTTAACAAACTAATACACAGTTCTTTTTTTTTTAAAACGCGTCTGTCTCTCCAACGTAAAGTCGATTTAAAGTAACCTGCAAAAAGATTGAAAGCATACCCACCCACACAAATACACCAAAATACATTCATTAAATACAATAACATTAATTTATATCAACAAAACAACACATATTTAGTCATATTATCGTCTGTCTACACTACGCCTCAAACACTAACTCACGACATCTCACTAAAATATAACTAACAAGTACAGCACACCAAAAACGCAACGACCTAACTATAAATACAATATATATATCCTAACTAGACTAAAACATAAGTATTAAGTTAGAAAAAGAATTAAAATTTCCCTTACCTTGCTCGACGCGACGCAGCTTCCAACCGCGAGCTTCTCCGGTCCTCAATGACCCAAAATAACAGTACGCGGTTACAAAATAGTCCCTGTGAACTAAAAATGGCTGCTTAAATAAATGTTTAAAAAAGGAATAATGTTAAAAAAATGCATTATATCAAAGTATAAATGTCAGATATATTTTTCTTATGTTGTACAAGTTTTTCTCTATATTTAAAAATTATTATATATTTTATTATACTTTGTAAAGTTATAATAATAATTAATATAAAAATATATTTATTATTATTATAATTATATATGTATTTTTTATAATTATATTAATTATACAAAAAACATATTAATTATATAGAAATGTTAAATAAAACTTACCTGTTTAAAAAATTATTTCATGCAATACAACAATGTAATAATTAATATTATTAATATTTTATATACTAATAATATTAATTAAAAATGTATTAACATGTAATAAAGTGATAATTATTTGAAAATGATAAAACAATATTCACTACAGCATTATAATGTTACAATATTAAATAATAATTAACCATACAATGCTTTATTTTGTGTATATATATGCCACAAATGGTTATATTATTTGCATAAATATATTACAATGTTACAACAACTCTTGTAAAATAATAACAAAATATTGTTTGTATATCAAAATAAGAATACTTTTGTTATAAAATACAATTATACCATAAAATGTTTTTTTCCTTAAAAATTCAATTAACTAATAAATGTATGTAAAATAATTTATGTTCTTTAAATAAAAATAGACATATTTTGTGTATTTTTATTAATTTCTATTCCATACTATAAATAAAATAAAAAAAAATTCTCTTTCTACCTACGTATACAAAAATAAAAGTTGTTTGAAAATAAAAAATGTCTAATTTTTTTTATATGTATATCTTATTATTGAATATTTTACTTAAATATATTAATTTGATAAATGTACCATTTTAATTTACTATAAATAATCAGATTGGTTTTTTTACTAGTAAATTATAAACTATACATCAATTACACAATAAAAATTCATTATCACTGCACATAATAAAACACATTTATATTTCTTCACATATAAAAACACATACTGTAATTTTCCTACAACTCTTTATATAAAATTAATAAATACACAGCAAAAAACATATATGTAATCTAAAAATTTTAGATAAATTATAAATAATTTTTAAAATATATTTGTACATAAACATATATCACTCACTATTCCCAATACAATTAAACAATATTCATTGAAGGTGGTAAACATAAACAATATATAATTTACTCTTCCCACTACACTTAGAATTAAGTAACAAACAATGCTAAACATTAACCATATATAATTTACTATTCCCAATACAGTATGCATTAAATAATTTAAACTGCTGTACATTAAACAAATTTAAATTACTATTCCCACTCCAATCAATATTAAGTCAGGGAAGGTGCTGGACACTAAACATATAACAATTACTATTCTCACTCCAGTGAATATTAAATCAGGGAAGGTGCTGGACATTAAACATATATAAATTACTATTCCCACTCCAGTCATTATTAAGTCAGGGAAGGTGCTGGACATTAAACATATATAAATTACTATTCCCACTCCAGTCAGTATTAAGTCTGGGAAGGTGCTGCACATTAAACACATAAAAATTACTATTCCCACTCCAGTCAGTATTAAGTCAGGGAAGATGCTGGACACTAAACATATAAAATTACTATTCCCACTCCAGTCAAAATTAAGTCAGGGAAGGTGCTGGACATTAAACATATATAAATTACTATTCCCACTCCAGTCAGTATTAAGTCAGGGAAGTTGCTGGACATTAAACATATATAAATTACTATTCCCACTCCAGTCAGTATTAAGGGGGTCATTAGGATGGCGGTCGGAAAACAAGCCGACCGCCATGGAAGCGGGAAATCACCGCCCGCATCAGCCGCGGAAAAACCGACGGAAGGATTAGGATCCACGTCGGTAGAATACGTACCGCAGCGGTAAATATCCAAGAGAAACCGCCGTTCGCCAGCGGAGAAGAGCAAAACCCGTCCGCGGCGGGCGTTACCGTGCCGGTAAGAGCCCAAACGACCGCAACCGCAGCGGAGGCACCGCCAGCAACATTACGATAATACCGACACCGTCGCGGTGCGGTACGCAGTTTCCGACCGCCGTGGTCAACAATAGAGATGATTGAGAGAGCCGCCGGAAGCACCGCATCCAAAACACCGCCGCGTACGCTCCGTGAATAAAATGGCGGTCGCGAAAAAAACACACAACATGGCCACACAGTGAAAAAAACAAATAATGCATGCACCCAAAGAAAGCTAACACAGCCCAAAGACACACCCCTATGGCAAACCAAACAAGCATTGGCATAGCCAATAGGTCTCGCTTTTGGGACCTTATAAGTATTTAGTTATGCAGCACAATATCCTTGGTGCAACAACATCAACTGTTGCATGGTTAAACACTTATGATTTCCCAAAGGCGAGACCTATTGGCTATGCCAATGCTTGTTAAACCTGCTGGTGAGTGTTTTTGGGAACTACATTAGCCCACATCTGTATAAAGTGAGAAAGAGCACGATGGTGATATAAAAGGCACCCCTTCAGCTTTGACTGCAAAATTTAATTCAATCAATCATTCACTCGCTAACACTTTTAACGGCAAGGAAAAGCCAAATGTTCAGAGGTTTCATGATAATAGTCTCCAAATTTCCCTGAATTGATGTGGTTTATAAATATTACAAGAAGAGGTGAAACAGTTTCCGCTTTCTGCAAATTTGACGACTCTTGTCAACATCTCATTTGAACTCGGGACACGGGGAGCTGCCGACAGTGGAGTAATGGGAAACCAAGCTCGAAAGCCGGCCTCGGCTCAACACAATGTGGTTCTGGACAAATCACTCAATCTCACAGTGGTCTAAAAAGCAAACAACGAGTAACTATCTAGTTCTGTTGTAAAGCGCCCTCTGTTCGCGCTATGAAAAAAATACATAAAAAGCCACAGATCTCAGATATCCCCAAGTTTGAAGGTCATAACCCCTCCCCCTTTGAATCTCCTTGGCATGAATGAGTGTCGTGCCTCCCAGTTTTCCCGACAACAGCCTCCATATGTTATTGAAAGGCACTACAATATATTAGATCTCCCCCAAAATAAATGTTTGAAAAGTCACTACATTTCTCGACAGTGTCCTTAAATATTTTTGAAACATATGACTATGTCTCTGAACTGTCTCAAATGTATGTTGGCGAATAGCCCCACATTTCCCTCAACTGTATTGACTGACACCTAGCAGGCGAACTAATCTCTCTGGGGAATTTCAGTAAGCACATTATGCAAAGGTGTTTATTTGCCAGTTTCCTTCCCTTCCCGGATTCAACTGCTCGAAGCAGAGCTCTCTGCGATTCACTAGCTATTATATCTGCTTTGAAGCAACCCTGCAGTTATTTTGCAATGCTCTCTGCCAGATCCGAGGTTGCAGGCGCGCAGAAAAGCAACTGTCACGTTCTCCTTGTCGAAGGTGACAGGTGCAAGGGCTACTGCAGGGCCCATCACTTCGGGCGTCAGACACACACTGCAGTTACAACACTAGAACAAGTCCTAGGGCTGATCTCCAGAGCCCACAAAGTACATACACATATAAGTATATACTAAAGTATATACAAGAGGTCTCGAATGCTCGACCTAAAAAAATGTCTTGAAAGTTTTAGTGCGAATACACCCAAGGTCAAAAGAGGTATTCCCGAACACGAATAGGAACACCTCATTTATTAGACCTTATAAAATATGATAACCTGGAAACGCGGTGGACTGCATGGACCCGCACAGTATCGATTTTAATAAAGGCACGGCACAGCTTATAATGTATTTTCAATGTACTCGAACACCTTTCCCACTGCAGCTCGGAACAGCGTATTTCAAATAAACAGGCTTTGCTAAAATGACCACTGGGTGGCAGTGTTTCTGCGTCTGCTGGGTTGGATCAATAAATGCCACGGTTCTTCTATGTCAGATGACCTGAATGTAAATCTTCCCCAAACACAGCAAACCTAATTTAAAAAAGAATGAAAAACACGCTTTGTGTTTCCCATGTAAGTCGGGTTACTCAGAGCCCACCTCGCTGCAGGGACTGAGGGCAGAGAATCGATGGTTATTTGATATTGCTAGTTTGCAGGGAAAGCACCTGAAATGTCCCCGGGCTCGTGGGCTATCAAGATAGCATTATGGAGTTTCCGCGCTCATTTCTTATTCTCGGCTCGTCGGTCTAGGGCACCTTTGTGCGCTGGTTACGTAACGCCTCGGTACATGAATGGGCTGCAGCAGCCTTCCTCACTGCAGTGCTGCAGCAAAGAGTCGGCTGCGCCACGTGACGCTGGCTTGTCACCGCCAAACCTGAGAAGTGACCGCAGTTTCATATTTCCAACCTGAGCTCAGTCCCCTACAGTGGTGCGCGCGCACAACAGAGGAGCGGAGGGGGGAGGAGGGAGCGCGGCAGCCTGCTCAGCTGACCAGACGCTCGTGCGTCGTGGCTGGCCTTTGGATGGGTACGCGCGGCAGACATGTGTTTACAATTATCGCGCCCGCGTCTGGGCACGATAATTGGAAACACATGTTTGCCGCGCGTACCCATCCCAAAAAGGCCAGCCACGACGCACGAGCGTTTTTGGGACTGCTTTTCAAACTCGCTTACAATAGTCTTCGCCTCTAAGCAGCGCTTGCGCGCTACTCGAGGCTCGACCTAAAAACTACAAATCCCAGGGCCACAAACACAACACACCTGCAACCAATACTCCATCCTGACACAACCACAGAGCCCAGTATAAATCCAGTCCCCAACAATACCACAATCCTTTGCAAAACTCCACAACTGAAGGGACATCCACCACAGCTGAAAGGAGAGGCAAATCTGCACAACACACATCACCAATCACACCACAACCACTACCACAACTACCACACCTGCACCTCCAACCCTTTTGCACAGCACACACCATACACATCACCACCACCACCACCGCTACAACTGCACCTCAAACACCCTTGCACATCACACACCATGGCACCCCAGAGAATGCCTAAATTCACAGAAAGTGAGTTGAGGGTCATGGTGGATGAGATCATTAGGGTAGAACCCCAACTGTTCGGGAACCTGGTCCAACAGACACCACTGGCAACAAAAACCACAATGTGGCGAAGAATCGTGGAGAAAGTCAATGCAGTAGGGTCCGTGCCACGCAACAGAGACGAAATAGTGAAGCGCTGGCACGACCTGAAGGCAGTGGTCAGGAAGAAGAGAGCCAAGAACCATGAGCTGGCTCAGAGGACTGGCGGTGGCCCTCCCATTCCACCCAAAACTTTCACCGAATGGGAGGAGAAGGTGCTTGGCATACTGCATCCAGAGAGTCTCACAGGAATACCCGGGGGAGTGCAGGCTGGTAAGTACAAACAAATGCCTAACATCACACTGATATGTACTGTCTTGCTCCATTAAAAATATCATACCTCCTAGCTTCAAATGTAATGATGCGCACAACATGCTCCCCAAAACATCCCTCACACAAACAACAGTAACCACACCTCAACCACCCCAAATGTAGCAAGCAACATCACCATGGGCACATGACTACATGCTGGCAGCGATACAACTCCCAGCAGGCCCCATACTCCCACAGCTGTGCAAGATGGAGCACTCCCCCCATGTGTCAGCCCTTGCAGTGCTCTCCTCAACCTAACAGGTAAGTAGCCATCCTTACAGGGAGGGGTGTTGGTGTGAAGCCAGCACTACAACTACCACCAGGCCCCTTGTCCCACAGCTGGGCAAGATGGAGTTCCCCCCATGTGTTAGCCTTTGCAGTGCTCACCTCAACATAAGAGGTAGGTAGCCATTCTAACAGGGAGGGGTGGGTGGGTGGTTTTGAAGACTGCACTACAACTCCCAGCAGGCCCCATACTCCCACAGCCCAGTAAGATGGAGCACTCCCCCCATGTGTCAGCCCTTGCAGTGCTCACCTCAACCTAACAGGTAGGTAGCCATTCCAACAGGGAGGTGTGGGTGGGTGGGTGGGAAGACTGCACTACAAGTCCCACCATGCCTTTTACTCCCACAGCTGTGCAAGATGGAGCACTACCCCCATGTGTCAGCCCTTGCATTGCCCACCTCAACCTAACAGGTAGGTAGCCATTCCAACAGGGAGGTGTGTGTGGGTGGGTGGGAAGACTGCACTACAACTCCCACCAGGCCTCTTACTCCCACCCCTCAGCAGGATATAGCACCCCTCCCACCCAGAGCCATGTGGGTGACATTGCATTGCCCACCTCAACCTAACAGGTAGGTAGCCATTCCAACAGGGAGGTGTGTGTGGGTGGGTGGGAAGACTGCACTACAACTCCCACCAGGCCTCTTACTCCCACCCCTCAGCAGGATATAGCACCCCTCCCACCCAGAGCCATGTGGGTGACATTGCATTGCCCACCTCAACCTAACAGGTAGGTAGCCATTCCAACAGGGAGGTGTGTGTGGGTGGGTGGGAAGACTGCACTACAACTCCCACCAGGCCTCTTACTCCCACCCCTCAGCAGGATATAGCACCCCTCCCACCCAGAGCCATGTGGGTGACATTGCATTGCCCACATCAACCTAACAGGTAGGTAGCCATTCCAACAGGGAGGTGTGGGTGGGTGGGTGGGAAGACTGCACTACAACTCCCACCAGGCCCCCTTGTCACACACCACAGCAGCATTTACCACCCCACACACAACAATGTTGCAGATATGGATTGTCACTCATACAACCCATGGGTAGGTAACCATTCCAAAGGGAAGTGATGTTTGCAAGTGGTGACACAGCTGCACAACTCACAACAGGCCTACAACTCACACAGCTCACAATGATGGAGCACTTGTCCCACTCACAGGCATGTGAAGTTTGTGCACCTGCACATGACACCATGCCACCTACACCACAGCCCCCCAAAACAAAATAATGCCAAAGAGTATGCCATAGTCAGTATGCACAAGGCACCGTACAATAATGACACACATTGTGTCAACCGTGCCAGGCATCACATACTTGAACACTGACAACCATCATGCAGGCCTGTAGCAGTGTCTGCCATGCAGGTGGGCAATGTGCAAATCAACCATGTCATACCACAGCTTTGCAATCTAAACAGTGGAGGTGGTGTCTACCCCACAACTACACTGCAGCTGGGACTCACAATGCCAAACTATGCACATCCAAAAGTTCCGGCAACACACACAGCCAACACAGTGCTGCACTCCATTGCACAGCAGCACTTTGTCTGACTAAAATGTTCAAACGGCTCTCTGCTTGGTACCACCAATGTGTGTATGCAACCACAATGGTCACATCTCACACTGTCTATCTGGACAGTGTTGGTATAGTCTAGCACCAAAAGCACACATTGTCTGAACATGGCTGAGTACATCTCACACATACACCATGTTTGTACACGACATGTAAGTGTATGGATGCCCTGGGACAACTGCACCACCAGTACTGTGCTCATGGTTTCTGCTCCACGAATACAAGGAAACCATGATAGTGTGGAAGTGTTTGCTGGATGAGATGTTAGACCTGATGTATGTCACCATAGTGACAGTAGGCCATACCCCATGCCCTCTTCTGCCTACTAATGTTGGGGGTGTGAACCCCACAACCACATAGGTGGGGCAACAATGATGGGGGGATATACACCATGTCAAAATGTTACCTGACATGTATGGGCACTGAGCAACACACACACACATACTGCTCACCACACGCACATCACGTCAAAAAGTTGACCTTAAGGCACAGACCAATGTCATTGCTCACCTGCACCCCAAACGGTAGGTAGCCTTCTTCACAATTTGGCTGGTGTCTTGTGATTTGCAAGTGGACCAAACAAACACACCTTGCATGCTGTTCCACCCCAATGTAGTATGTAAAATTACACACACAAACACAATCTCCAGCCATCCATTGTATGCTAACCACTCAACTCACAGGTAGGCACCTGCAACTCACAGGTCAGGGTGTGTGGGGGTGGGAAGCTTGCACAACTACTCACACAGCCCCTACTGACCTCCAGCACCCAAAACACATTACTCACTCACAATAAGATGCATGTGTCAGTCATTGCAATGTCCCCTTCTGAAAACTGGAAGCTAGACATATCATGCTGACTGCTCACACACTGGACCAAGATGGAAGCCATCATCACACACACACAGAGATCACACAAATACAAGCAAAAAACAACAAACACAACATATCACCAACCAACACAGGCAGCCAGATATGCATTACAACAAACATGGTGGTAGAGGACACCTGGCCACTCATTGCACAACTGCACACCCAGGTAGCATTGGCAACCACAGTGTGCACACATCTGAGAAAATGGAACTGTGACAACAACCGAAGTGTGAAACTCTGTGACACATGTAGATGGAACTTTGTGAAAAAACATGCACAACACCACATGCCAACTGTCATTAGCAGTGGTCCAGGACACATAGGGCCAAATGAGGGAAACTGGAGCATGGTTGGAAGTGTGAATTGGGATATGTACACACACATTGTGAAGGTATGCATCTAAATACAATGTCGAGTCAATGTGCAGAGTGAACCGTTGCAAGGGCTCAACTGTTGACATATACGTTAACCTGGATAACATCTCATTTACAAATTACTGGGTGCCAAGATAAACCTGTCAATGGAACCAATTTAAAATCCACAGGTTATGTCGTGCCAACTCCCAAAAAGGTAAAGTAATGGATCACTGACAAAATATCGAATACAAGAATATCGACCTACAACAATATCGAAGTAAAAATATAGAATGACAAAATATCGAATGCCTATCTACAAACAGGTAAGTACAAAAATATCGAATCCAAAATATAGTTGTAAAAAATATAGTTAGTCAAAATATCGAATTTTTTTAAATATCTTAAAAGTAATGTAAATTAATGAAATAATATATATAATTAACTAAAACATACTTAAAAATACTTAAATAACTTTAAAATTAATAAATAATTATTTTAAGTAAAAAAAAATAAACATACATTTTTATTTTTTAATACATATATATATATTAACGTAATATTTATAAAAAATATTCAATATTTTTAGCGTAGGATAGCGGGAGGGTAAAATTGACTATTACCACTCCAGTGAGTGCAACAGTAGGGAAAGCATTGGATAGCGGGAGGGTAAAAATTACTATTCCCACTCCAGTGAGTGCAACAGTAGGGAAAGCGTTGGATAGCGGAAGGGTAAAAATTACTATTCCCACTCCAGAGAGTGCAACAGTAGGGAAAACGTTGGATAGCGTAGGGGTATAAATTACTATTCCCACTTCAGAGAGTGCAACAGTAGGGAAAACGTTGGATAGCGGGAGGGTAAAAATTACTATTCCCACTCCAGAGAGTGCAACAGTAGGGAAAGCGTTGGATAGCGGGAGGGTAAAAATTACTATTCCCACTCCAGTGAGTGCAACAGTAGGGAAAGCGTTGGATAGCGGGAGGGTAAAATTACTATTCCCACTCCAGTGAGTGCAACAGTAGGGAAAGCATTGGATAGCGGGAGGGTAAAAATTACTATTCCCACTCCAGTGAGTGCAACAGTAGGGAAAACATTGGATAGCGGGAGGGTAAAATTACTATTGCCACTCCAGAGAGTGCAACAGTAGGGAAAGCGTTGGATAGCGTAGGGGTAAAAATTACTATTCCCACTCCAGTGAGTGCAACAGTAGGGAAAGCGTTGGATAGCGTAGGGGTAAAAATTACTATTCCCACTCCAGTGAGTGCAACAGTAGGGAAAGCGTTGGATAGCGGTAGTGTAAAAATTACTATTCCCACTCCAGAGAGTGCAACAGTAGGGAAAGCGTTGGATAGCGTAGGGGTAAAATTACTATTCCCACTCCAGTGAGTGCAACAGTAGGGAAAGCGTTGGATAGCGTAGGGGTAAAAATTACTATTCCCACTCCAAAGAGTGCAACAGTAGGGAAAATAATGATTTAATATTTTAATAAAAATAAAATAATTATCAATACCAATAAAAAATTAATTAAAATGACTTACCAATTACAAAATATTTAATAATTAATTCTAAATACCAATAAATATTATTTCTTAAAAATTAATTACTTATTAATAAAAATTAATTACCAATTATTAAAAACTAATTACCAATTAATAAAAATTAATTACCAATTAAAAATTAATTACCAATTAATAAAAATTAATTACCAATTAATAACATTTAATTACCAAATAAGAATTAATTAACAATAAATTAATACTTAATACCAATAAATAATAAATAATTACTGATTTACAATTAAATTACTTCCCACCCTATTCCCCTATAAACCCACAACCCGCTCTGAATAATAAATTAATACAATTTATATAATTATCAATTAAAAAATTAATAAAAATTAATTACCAATTAATAAAAATTAATTACCAATTAATAAAAATTAATTACCAATTAATAATTAATTAACAATGAATTATTTATCAATACCAATAAATAAAATTTAATAATTACTTAATTAAATTTAAATTACTTCCCACCCTATTCCCCTATAAACCCACAACCCGCTACAGAACTAAAACGCACAATTAAATTAAATATAATTAATAATTCCTAAAAATTAATATTTAATTTACTATAATTAAATTACTTCCCACCCTATTCCCTATAAACCCACAACCCGCTACAGAATTAAATTACACAAAAATTAAATAACATAAAATTCATTACTTTATAAAAATTAAAGCATACATTACAAAAATAATACATACTTTTAACACATATACTAACACTTAAAACACTATAAAAAAATTCGATATTTTTAACAACTATGGGGCCCATTACGATACCCGGCGTAAAAAAATCCGCCAGGCATGGAAGCGGCAAAAATCCGCCCGCACACACCGCCTGAACACCGACCACGCCATTATGAGTACACAAACTGAAAACCGCCATCGGCGGAAAAATCATACAAAATACCGCCCGCCATCGTCCGAGTCGGAGTCAAACCGCCCGCCACGGACGGAAACACGCACGACAACACAAAACCGCCCGCCCTCACGGCCGACACACCGCACGTGAAATTACGATCGCACCGCCATGAGCGCGGAAAAACAACAAATATACCGCCCGCCAGCGCAAACAACGCCGATGAGAATCGACACGGCAGAAGCCATGGCGCCCACGTACCTGCACAGAAACCATCCGCACACAAAACCAATAGCACACAACATGGCCAACAAGTCCACACAGCAAGGCACGCACAAATACACAAGCACAGTACACATCCCGAAAACACCCCCCGGACAAACAAAAAATACAAAGGCCAGAACCCCAGACACAACACACCTGAAAACAACAGACCATGAGGACACACCCACATAGGTGAGTACAAAAGCAGCACTCCCACAGACCACAACCCCTTGCTACATTGCAAACCAGAGAGGAGAGGAGAGGACACAGTGACACAGCAAGGACAGCAGCACACCACAGAAACGCACACTTCACAACCACCACCACCACCACCAAACACCGGCACCACAAACCCCCTGCACATTACACAACACACACCGCACCAGCACCACAAACACCATGGCACCACAAAGGATGCCCAAGTTCACGCCCATGGAGCTGACGGTCATGGTCGACGAGATCATCAAGGTGTACCCACAAATCTATGGGAACATGGTCCAGCACACACCACTAGCCACCAGAAACAGAATGTGGACCCGGATCGTAGACCAGGTCAATGCAGTCGGGACCCTGCCCAGGAACAGAGTCGAGATAAACAAACGTTGGAATGACGTCAAGAGCCTGGTCAAGAAGAAGGAGGGCAAAAACAGAGAGCTGGCTGCCGTCACTGGCGGAGGGAATCCCGCGCTCTTTAAGACCTTCAAAGCGTGGGAGGAGAAGGTGCGAGTCGTAATACATCCGGAGATCCTCGCCGGATTAGCAGGGGGAGTGGAGGCTGGTAAGTACAAACTAATGTATACCAGCACACCGCTATGTACACACATGCGCAACCACCATGCCACAGCTCCCAGGGACAAACACCCCCATGTCCAGCACACAATACACAACACATCACACGCACATGCAACAGACACTACCACACACAGGCCAAACCGAACAACTGTAAGATGCGTGGGGACATGTGTACACTAAGCCAGCCACGTAACCACCAACAGGTCCACAAATATGCCAGAAGCGCCACAACGAGCACCCACCACACCCATGTGTCCGCCACAGCTGCACTAACCGACAAGTAACAGGTAAGTGGCAGGAACACAAAGTGCAGTGGGTGGGACGGTGGACAGCTGAAGTACAACACCCACCAGGCCCCCACTCCCACAGACCAGCAAGGTGGAGCACTCCCCACACCCATGTGTCAGGCACAGCTGCACCAACCGACAAGTAACAGGTAAGTGGCAGGAACACAAAGTGCAGTGGGTGGGACGGTGGACAGCTGAAGTACAACACCCACCAGGCCCCCACCCCCACAGACCTGCAACATGGAGCACCCCCGCTAAGAGCCATGTGGCATCCAGTACAGTGCACGCACGAACAACTTGCAGGTGGGAAACTGGACAGGGCTGGATTACTGGAGGCATGAGGACCATAACACCACCAACACATGGGACATGTCACGTAGCACACGGACACGCAGCACCGCCCACCGTCACGAACAAGTGAACAATGTGCACACGGACATGAACAGCAGACTCACACCCCACATGACCCATCACAGACATAGCAACACCCAAGGAGCCACGTCTGCATGCACAAGCCACACAGAATATAGTCCCACACGGCAGCCACTGTGCAACTCATCACACACAACCGAAACACCATTGAAGTCCTGTCCATGTAGCCCCTACTGCCTGTCAACCACACACCCCACAACTACGCCTATGTAAGACAAACAACACTAGACGCAACAGAGCGGAACAACAGAAATGCACACGAACACCACTGAACCCATCAAACACACAGACACACCATGCACATACAACATACCATCCATCCCATCCGTCAGCCCCAGTCTCATGAAAGGCATGTCATCCGCACAGCTGCCACACATACAGCAGTCACGCTAAGACACATGCCCATGACCAACCATGTGCCAGAAGTCAATTAAGCGCACGACACACTGTGAGCAACAACACACAACATGGGCCACACCCCCCGAGCACTGCAGTGATGCACATGGCACAGGGCAGCACGCACACCAAGGAGATGGGACAACTGCAATACGTTGGCTGGCACACAACTATCACTCACTCATAACGATGCGTCCAATGCCATGTCCAGTAACCACAACAGACAGCAAATATGCAGGGCATGTCAGGCATGCACACACCTCAGACCATGCACTGTCATGCTGCCACAACACATGTCACGTTCGGCACCCATGGCTCACAGCATGTACCCCAAAAGCATATACCCTCCCAAATGCGAATCTGGGGCATGGCCCCCATGTTGCCATATGCGTTCCTAAGCGTTCCATTTGAACCCCAAAAGCATATTCCATCCCAAATGCGAATCTGGGGCATGGCCCCCATGTTGCCATATGCGTTCCTAAGCGTTCCATTTGAACCCCAAAAGCATATTCCATCCCAAATGCGAATCTGGGGCATGGCCCCCATGTTGCCATATGCGTTCCTAAGCGTTCCATTTGAACTCCAAAAGCAAAGTACAAACCAGACCCAGGATGGGCCAGGAGCCCGCATACACCAGAGTCACAATGAGTAGGGCCAAAGCAACACACCCATCGGCATGGCCAATCCGTCCCATGCCACATGTGCACAGCACACAGTCCCATTGCCTAGCACACACACCTACAGATGCCACAGCCACACACTCGCCTCCGGGAAACCCATGTACGAGATTGCACGAACTGCCAATGTCAGACGACTAATACATACTTCGCCAGGTGCAACACAATAACAAATCTCATTCTCTCCACAGGTGACGAACTGCTGGACGCTGGGGATGGAGACAGCAGCCAGCACAGCCAGCCTACAAGCCCCCAACGAGGACACACGGATCTGGAGGATCTGTCCACCTCTTCGGACACGGACCACCAAGCTGGCCCATCTGGCGTGGCAGGGTCCAGCCGCTCCCCAGGACCCCTCCTACCCACCAACCCATCATCCAGGGATGCTGAACAGTCCCAGTCCCCTGCTGCCACTGTCGTTGCGGCCACACCCACGGTCATTGCGGCCACTACCACTGCCGCAACCGCCACCATCGCCGCACCGACCACCACCGCCTCCACCACCACCACGTCTTCGCTGGCACCAGCCCCAGCGCAGGTGGTGGCCCGGCCGACTGGATCCACCCTGGGAGCCACAGCGAGGACCGTGGTGAGCAATGTGGCTAGTGGGCAGGCCGGTGGCAGCAGGACTGGTAGGAGGAGCAGGGTCAGGGAAACGCCAGCCTCCCTGGGAGCCATGCCCTGCCTCAAATGGCCAGAGTCCTTGGGGCCTATGAAGAGGCCCAAGGACAATGGGCCAGGTCTGCTACTGACACGCGGGAGGTGCTGGGGGTGCTGAGGTCCATGGACGCCCATATGGGCCAATTCGTGTCCCATATGGACCAACTCGTGGACCTCATGGGCCAGCTGGTGGTGGCGGTGGGGTCACAGGCAAGGCCAGCAACACCACCTCCGCCACCACCTGCTAGGGCGCAGGCTCGGGCAGCAGTGTCCACTTCCCCTGCGTCCACAGCCAGTGAGCACACCTCACCCACCACCAGCAGGTCGCCACCACACCCCCCTCCCAAACGTGGAAGGGGCCGTCCGAAGAGGAAACAGATCTCCCGGGAGGACTTCGCACGCTCCAGTCGCAAGTGAGGCAGCCAGCCAGCCTTCCTTGACCAGCCACTGCATTGACTTGCTCTACGATCCCACTCCACACAGCCAGCTGGATGGCATGTGTGTGTTGGACTATGGACATAGAAACAGTGGGTACACCCTGATCATCACGCAGCCATGACCGACAGCTCATTGTCACTGCACGCACCACTTTTGTCATCACCTTACACACAATCACATGTCACAGTTTGTAATAAATGCACCTTTTTCACTAACTGCTGTTTGTGCCCTGTGTCTTTATTGTACGGAATACAACGGCCACCTTGGGCGGAAAGGCACCTGATGCGTGGCATGGAAATGGAATCCGGAGGGCCTGTAGGGACCTAGGGGTGGGAGACAGAACAGGAGCACATTCAATGAGTGTGTCACACACCCATCACACAGTACATGTCAACAACTACAAGCAATGTACACACATCGCACAGAGCAATAGGGCACAATGCCACAGCCACCAACAGTGGCATACTACCCTGGCCATGGAGCGTTGACACACTGCACGCAGTGAACATACGGCCACCCTGACACAGCACACACACACCTGCATAGATACAGACACATCATCCGTCGTACATGGACACTCACCGTCAAGTGAAGTAGCGGGCGATGAGCTGCTGGCGCACATTCCCAGCTTCCTCCTCTCCGCTGTCCACCTCACTCGAGCTGTCCTGGTCTGCGGGCTGGGGCCCTGGTTGATCTCCGTCATCCACAATGAGGGGGATCTGCTTCCGAATGGCCAGATTGTGCAGCATGCAGCACGCCACCACTATCTGGCACACCTTCTGTGGGGAGTACGCCAGTGCACCCTCGGTGCGGTCCAGGCACCTGAACCTGGACTTGAGGAGGCCAAAGGTACGCTCGACCACACGTCTGGTCCTCCCATGTGCCTCATTGTATCGATCGTCTGCTGGGGTGCGAGGATTCCTCAATGGACTGAGCAGCCATGCCCCATTCGGATACGCAGAGTCACCTGGGTGTGAGGGACACAGAGAACCGTTGCTATTCCAACTGGACAGGGGACAGCATCGCACAACCAGCACGCTACACCACTCCACATACTCACCGACAATACAGCCACGATCCTGTTGCAGATTGGCCATCAGTCGTGGCAAGATGCTGTTGCGCATTATGTGTGCGTCATGGGCCGAGCCTGGAAACTTTGCACACACGTGGGTGATCACCATGTCCGCAAGGCACACCACTTGCACATTCAGGGAGTGCGTGTGCTTCCTGTTGCGGTACAGGTGCTCAGTGGCCTGTGGTGGAACAAGGCCAACATGAGTGCAGTCAATGGCTCCCACGACGTGTGGGATTCTGCCAAGGGCATAGAATGCACCCTTCACTGCCGCCAATTCACGAGCCCTGGGGAATCTGATGTACCTGTTCCGGTACAGCATCATGGCTGCCAGTACATCCCTCAGCACCTTGCTGAACATGGGCTGGGACATCCCTCCTCCACTGCCCACTGTGTGCTGGAATGACCCAGTGGCGAAGAAATGCATGGCGGCCATCACCTTAGCCGTGGGGGTGACAGCAGTCGGATACACCCTGCGGGGACGGAGATGGGGCTCTAACATGGCACACAGTCGATGCAGAGTTGGCCTGTCCAGCCGAAACTTCCTGATTACCTCTGTATCGTCCATGTCCGCCAGCAATTGGTATGGGCGGTCAATGTTCGGTCTCCGCCTGGGTTAAATGGCAGAGGACACATGTCAAAGCAACACGGCACATAGCAATTTCGCATACACATCACTGACATGACTGAGCAAGCACATGAGCCACAGCCCAGCTGTCAAGCTGGGACGGCACGGCCACAATACACTTACACAGGTCTCCCAACAATGGCAATGGCAAGTGAGACATACCACTGCCATGTGCATGCACATGGGGATCTAGGCCCCAATGACTTGCGGGGCGTGCTGATGGGGACTGACTGCATATTCGTCAAGCGGCAACGCCACGGCAACATGAGTGTCTGCTGAGCATGGTACTGCTTCCGAGGCTGGATGAGTATGGCACACGACGACGACGATGTGGGCACGGGCTGAGCGGCCAATACAAGTGGGACCTGTGGCACGAGGGGATATGAGACAGTAGTAGGTGTCAGCACTGCACCCTATGTACAGCACTGTACGGATCACAGCTCCCGAAACATTGACTGGTGTCCACATTGACAGCCCCATGCCAAGACGGCTGTGTGCTTGCAGTCACACGTCACAGGTGAGAGGTTACATTGCACGTGCCAGGTGGCAGTCGTACATAGTGGGAGCTGGCATGTGTGTGCATGTGTCTCCTGTTCAGGATCCACCAGATGGGCGCTGACTCTGTACTGACCATTGGACACAGCATGTTCCGTGGAAGGCTTGTGTGTGTGGGATGGTGGCACTGGATGTGCCTCCGTTGGGGGGGGGCCATGCACAGGGCGGGTACGTCGATGATTGCGCATTGTTGGTCACGGTGGGTGCACCAGCTAAGATGTGTTGCCCTGTGTTCAATTCCTATGTCCGCATGATGATGGACTGTGGATGTGGGCAGACTACACATTGGTCGATGTGCTGTCTATATGCATGTGCCTTCACACCAGGCACAGCTGCCCCTGCACATGTGACCCCTGCTGGACTCGCTGCTGGGTCTGTGGAGCTGATGCACCTTCTGCGCGTGGGGCGGACAGCTCTCCTCACTTCCCTCATTGCGCATGTCATGTCTTTGCCGCAGGTGACATGGATCATGGAGGGCCCACATGTACGCGTGGGTAGGCTACACATGATTGTTCACTGGTCGCCACCCCCAGTCAGTGTTTCGAATGGGAAGGTTGTCGTGCTGGTGGTATGTTCGATGTGGCGGATGGGCGGGCCTAGGTGCGGGCTTACATTCCGGACATGGGGGGTAGTTGGATTGGCGACTAGTTGCAGTACACACGGGACACGTCTCTTCCTTTCCACATCTGGGTCATCCCTTGTACTAACTGACAGTGATACAGTCATCTTCGCCCCAGCCCTCATGTCCTCCCCTCGCCCCCCAATATGCATGCTCACCTGCGAGGCTAGCGCTTGCACAGGCAGCCCCAAGCTTGCACCAGAGAGGGCAAGGAGTGTATGTGTGGGTCCAGTTGCACGAGTGGGCTGTCTCAGGGTATGATGTGTGGCGGGACGCCGTCCACCTGCGTGGTGCCCCAAATGGAGACCCGGCCTGCATGGACTATGCATCACAGTCTTCGCCTTCCGGATCCGCCACCTGCGACACCCAGTGGCTGTGGCTGCCCTTGCGGCCATGCCGCGTCCGTCTGTGGCTGATGGCCCACACATTCACTCTTTGGCCTCTCTGGGGAGGGCTCAGGGGTGGTGGCGCACGCGCTTGCACTTAGTCGCAATGGCATGTGTCGTGGTTGGTATGATGGGCAATGGATGGGATGGTGCGAGCCACCTCCCGTGACGTCAGTGCTGCTCGTGCTGTGGTGCGTCCCCCTACACTTCCATTTGACTTTTTGCCATGCTGGACGTTGAGGTTCTATTGCCTGCGTGATATGAGCAGGAGGAGCGCGAGGAGACCTCTCACACACCATGCTCCACTGCCATCCCGTGCCCTGTATCGCCTGTGCGGATTGACTATGTTGGGGTTACACCTGGTCGACTGGGGCTGTGTGTGCCTTGTCAAGGGGCATGGCGGGCGCACAACAGGATCCAGCTCGTCCACAGAGGGTGGGCTGAGGTGCGCCTGGTACCGCTTTGTACGTGTGCCCGGCTGCTGTGCACACACGTGTTCACTCCCCCCGACAGGTGTCCTCTCACAATGCCCAGGGAAGCGGTGGTGTACTGTTCATGAGCCCTCCCAACACGGCGTGCTCCAACTTGGCATGTGCGCATCTACCCGTCGCACCCACCCACCTGAGCACTGCGTCCATACGACTTCACACGACACATGTGTGTCTTCCACAGTAGTGCTACTCATTTGCGTTGACATCCAATACCAGTGGACTACATGGTCATGTCACGACTGCCGTGTACTTCACATACTCTCATCCTCTCTCATTCGTACTTGTGAAATGAGTCAGCGGAGACAGTTCTGGTTTCAAACATTATATTGAGTCTTCTGTCCTCTGTGATGCAGTATAGTGGACACTACTGGCAGCGGAATACATATTGAGGATATACTGAGCATGATTACAAATGGGATAGGGTGTGGGGTTACATCTGCTTGGCCAAGGCTGTGCTAATGTACATTTACGTATAGCTGCGGAGCTGCGGACTTTGACACAGACGGTATACATGTAGCCTACCAGACCGCTCGGCATCATGGGCACAGTCCATCTCAGTTCCATGTGACAGGTTTGCTGCGGTTGTTCCTCATGCACGCGTGCATGTGAGATGACATCAGGGCATGTGCTTGCGTGCATGCAGCGGCGTGCCACTTGTTGTTGCACTGTGGTGGTTACTGGACATGTCACAGTCACTGGGGTCGTGTTGTTGTTGTATGCACTTGTCGTCCATGCAAAGGTCCTGGTATGGGATTCCCGGGGCGGGGGTGGGAGGGGTGCAGCACCCACAGACTCCAGGCGACCTATTCATGTCCACTGAGCGGTGTGTGTGTCCATGTGCGCTGGATCCATGTCGTGTCCTGGTTGTTCGTGCAGTTCCGTCCATGTGGGTGCGATGCACAGAGCCCATGCCACTGCCTCCCACGATGCATGCGGTGTTCCTGGATGTGATGGGGAACAGTGTGCATGTCCCGGTCATATCCGATGTCATGGCGATGTCGTTGATGGTGTGGTTACAGTTGCCGGTCGTTTGGTATGGCTGTTGTGGTGGTGACTGGCCAGTCCGTGCGGAAGCTGAGCATGGGTGCGGGGTTGGACTTCATAGGTCAGTCGGGGAACCTGCGTTGTGGTCCGACGTATTTACAGGTTGTCAGGTATGCGATGCCGTCCAGCAGGGCTTCCATGTCATTGGTGGTGTACATGTTTGCCAGCCAATGAAGCGGATGGTGGCTGTCAAGGTGTTGTTCGTAGGTTGTCCCTTGGAGGACCATGATGGGGCATGCTGGGTGACATTCGATGTAGCTGTTCTCGATGATCCGTCGTGTGGAGGCACAGTGGTTCCATTTCAGTGCGCGTGCGATGTTGGCCACATACGCCATGCCCCCATAGGCAGAGCAGGCCCTGTCGTGTGCGTCCAGAGGGAGGAGTAGTGGTAGCAGGTCCGCCTTCAGACATGCCGGGTTGGAGAGGCATATCTCGACGGGATGCTGGTAGGGACACCTCCGACAGTAGAAGACGGGCATGACGCAGCTGAACAATGTGATGCGGTAAGTCAGTCGGTAACTTACGTTCAGCAGGGACAGGAGATCGCATCCCAATGTATGTATCGTGCTGGTTTGGTACAGCTTGAGCTGTTCGGCGTAGTTGGGTAGGTGTGTTGCGGTTGCCATTTCGCAGCGGTGCGTTGTGGTGGCGTGCTCCGGCTGTGTGTGCAGTCTGCAATGTGCACACTCCGGGGTTGCTGTGAGCTCTGTGTAGTCGTGGGGAGACAGGACTTGTGTTCTGTTGGCTTGTTTGGAGGACACGGGCCCTCTTCCCACATGCTTCTCAGACAGTTCAAGGTCAGTGCTGTGTGACTCCTTCCAATTAACTTGCATGTGGCCGACATGGGGGAGTGTTTTCTTCTTTCTTCCCCGTCCGTTGTGTGCTTCTGTGATATGCGCTATCTGCCCTGTGGTCGGTCTCCTCGGCAAGCCTGTGTTGGTCTATTCTTGGACAATGGCTGTATTCACCGGCTTCTGTCGTAGGGCTGTGGTTTCGGTGTTGGAATGGAAGGTCATTCAGTGCTGTCTGCTCTCCCTTGTGTGGGCGGCAGCCTGCCTTTCCGCTCTGCGTTTGGCCTTGTGTGTGGATGTAATTCTTGGGCCACCTGTTGTCGGTCACCGGGCTCTTTGGTGTTCCGTTTCATGTGTCTTGTTCATATGTGCAGGGTGGTATGGGTTTTTCAGTGTGGTACTGGCGTTCCTCTTCCCGAAGGGGCCCTGCTTCTCCTAGTTGGTGTTGCCGCCGCTGTGTGCTTCGCCATGTTTGTTACACTGGGGTGTGTCCTGCTGTTGCGTGACTTCACTGACATGTGTGCGTCGGTTGTGTGGCGTTGGGTGTTGTCCGTGAATTGGGCGTTGGGGACATGTCTGTGGCCGGCCTGTCACGTGTCATGTGCGTTCGGGGTGGGGCTGGTGTGTGTGCTGCTTGGTTGTGTCCCTGTGTCTGTGTGCGACGCATGCATGGCGCTGCGGTTGGCCTCTGCGTTGTGCGCATGTGTGGCGGCGTCATCGGCGCTTTGGGGCCGTGACGGGGTGGTTGGTTCCTAGTCCCAGGTGGTGTGTACACATGTGTTCTGCGATGTTAGGATTTGGCCTGTGTGTCATATGTGGATGCAATGGTGGATGTGTAGTGTGCACGCGCTGGTGGGGGTTGTCCGCTTTATCCGCCCTTGCACTGTGTGCGCTGTTTGCGTGCACTTGTTGTGTGTGTGCCTACCTGCGTCTCCGCGGTACGTTGCGTCCTTGGTGGTGCATCAGCAGAAGCATGGGAAGGGCCTGCAGTGCTGGATTCATGCCCGGGGTGCCGCTTCTTCGTTGTCCGTGCTCTGCGTCCGTGTTTCCGCCTCTCTTTCACGTGCGGTGTCTCTTTGCCGTGGGAGCCGTTTGTTTGCGGCATCGTAATTTATGCGCCGGGCGGGACGTGTTTCGTCGGACGGTGTGTGTCAGTTGTGCTGCGCCGCTACGTGTGCGGGCGCACTTTGATGGCGGACGGTGTTGCTGGCTTGCCGGCGGTGTTTGGCCTGCTTTTCGCATCGTAATTTGGCGGGCGTGTGGGCTGCGGCATGCGGGCGGTAACTGGTGGTTTTTGCATCCGCCAGCACGGCGGTAGTGCTTCCGCCCGCCATCGTAATGTGCCCCTATATTATGACTGTCGATATTTTGTCATTCTATATTTTTACTTCGATATTGTTGTAGGTCGATATTGTTGTATTCGATATTCTGTCAGTGATCCGAATTTCGATATTCTTAACAACTATATTTTGGCAATTCGATATTCTGTCCATTCTATATTTACAACTCGATATTTTGGCAATTCGATATTTACAATTCGATATTATGTCTGTTTACCAAAGTAATACATGTACTGCAAAGGATGTTGATGTGCAAATGGATGTTAATCAATGTAAATTAGTATTGTGTACAACTGCTAGATGTAGTCACTGTTCATGCAACACTGCCAACACAAAATTTGATGTGTGCAACACGTTCACCATTTCCCATCTGACCCACAGGTGACCAAGAATTAACTGCAGAGGATGACAACACCAACCTGCAGAGCCAGCCCACCCCCCAGGAACAGACACAACACGCGGAAGACTCCCTGGATTCCTTGGACGAGGAGCTCCCAGCCGCCCATTCTGGTGTGTCAGTCAGCGACCAGTCCCAGGCACCCATTGTCCCCACTACCACCACCACTGCAACCCCTGTCCATCGTCACACAGCCACTGTCACAGCCTGTGTTTCCACCACCACCACCACAGCAGCCCGCAACACCCTCCCTGACCCATGGGATGAGCACCCAACAACATCAACTGGTCAGGCCAGGGAGAGGATGCAGCGGCACAATGTGACCAGCAGACAGGACCGTGGCAGCAGTGCAGGTGCGAGGTATAGGGACATACAGCGGGGACCAGATCCTGGGACCGATGCACTGGCACACATCGAGAGAGTCCTTGGGGCCTACGAACACGCCCAGGGACGAATGGGCCGGCAAGAGGAAGATTCACGGGAGCAACTCCTGCTGTTGAGGTCCATCAACACCAGCATGGGACAGATTGTGGGCCTCATGGGGCAGCTAGTGGCAGTACTGAGGGAGAGGCTACCACAACATCCTACACCTCCGCCTCGCCCTGATGGGCAGCAGGGTGACACAGCATCATCCTCACCTGCGTCCACAGAGAGGGGTGATTCCTCAGACACCACTACCCCTGCAGCAGTGTCCCCCCCAGAAAAGCGCAAGAGGGGCCGTCCAAGGAAAGGCCAGAAGGCCTCGTGTGCCAAAGCACCCGCCAAACGCAAGTCCCGGAGCCAGCCATGATGCCTGACCACTGCTCCACTGCATTGGCTTTCTTGAACGTTTCTTCGTCACACTGCCATGTGACTGACATCTATCTGTTGGACTGGGTTACCTCAGCAATGTGGGCACTACTCTGAGATCTCATCTACCATGACCGTCAACTCACTCCTCCAATGCCCTGCACTGTAAATGTTATCACCATCACATGTCACTATTGTAAATAAATACACCTTACACACATGTCCTTGGCTCTGCTTGGTGTTTACTACAGGATGTTAAACCGTCACCGTGTTGGACATGGTCCAGGGGGATGGAATGGAGGTAGACAAGGAGATGTCACAGGGACCTAGGGAACACAGCAGAATAAGAGTCACATTCATGGGTGTAGCATTGCACACATCACAAAACACTTCTCAACAAGTTACTCAAAAACACAATATCAACACACAGCGACAGTCAGCATCATGGCATACTGTATCACTACACCTCATCACACATACATTTGCAGGCAACAATGATTCAAAGAAAGGCTGCAGTCACCAATCTCACACACACACACACACACAGCAAGAGCAACACCAGCAGACAATCTCGTCCCTTTCCACTGCGACACTCACCTTCAAGTGAAGTAGCGGGTGATGAGCTGTTGCCGCATATCCACACCTTCCTCCTCTCCACTGCCCTCGTCACTGGATCCAGGCTGATTTTCAGCAGGGGGCCCGGGCCGATCATCTTCATCGTCCAGGATGAGGGGTATCGCCTTGCGAATGGCCAGGTTGTGGAGCATGCAGCAAGCCACCACAATCTGGCACACTTTACCAGGTGAGTACATGAGTGCACCTCCAGTACGGTCCAGGCACCGAAATCTTGACTTGAGTAGTCCAAATGTCCTCTCGATGACACGTCGTGTCCTCCCATGGGCATCATTGTACCTCACGTCAGCTGGTGTTACTGGATTCCGCAATGGACTCAGCAACCACGGGCGGTTAGGATATGCAGAATCACCTGGGTGTGAGAAACACAGATCAACCTTGCTGTCCCACAATGCCATATAACAGCATGTCACACACACACACCACTCTCATCCACTATGCATACTCACCCACAAGCCATGCACGCTCTGGAAGTAGATTGGCCATCAGCTGGGGAACAATGCTGCTGCGCAGGATGTGGGCATCATGGGAAGATCCTGGAAACTTCGCACACACGTGTGAAATGATCATGTTGGCAAGGCACACCACTTGAACATTCACTGAGTGTGAATGTTTATGATTCCTGTAAACATGTTCACGTGCCTGTGGTGGCACGAGTCCAACATGTGTGCAATCAATGGCACCAATGACATGGGGGATATGTCCAAGGGCATAAAAGTCGCCTTTCACGGTCACCAACTCATGCCCCCTGGGGAAATGGATGTACCGATCTTTGTACAGCATCATAGCTGCCAGTACATCCCTCAACACCATGCTGAACATTGGCTGTGACATCCCGGCTCCACTTGCAACAGTGTTTTGGAAGGAACCTGTTGCAAAGAAATGCAGGCATGCCATCACCTTCGATGTTGTGGTGAAAGCCGTCGGATATGTGCGACGTGGCTGCAGGTGGGGCTCCAACATGGCACAGAGGTTCTGAATGGTTTGTCGGTCCAGCCTGAACTTACGGATTATCTCCTGATTCTCCATGTCCGCAAGCATGGTGAACGGACGATGGATATTTGGCCTACTCCTCCTAGGACCAAGCAAAGTGCACATATGTCAGTGACACACACCATGAAATGTGCTTGAGAAATCATTTTGCAACATACATATCTCACATATGTAGACATTTCATACATACTACATCACAAGTTCGAATGCATTGAGCACACCACCCATACACTGGCCACATTATCTACAGAAATCATCTGTGCACCACTCCAGGCACATTGGCATGCACAGTGTGATGTCCCAACAGATGTGTGCACACACCTGTGAGTATGACCCCCAGCTCATGAGAATATTCGTAATACATCCCTGACACACCATGTGGCGGGCCCTCATACAATTCACAATGGATGTCTGACATTGTAATGCATGCTTTCCCATCACATGCCATTACACTGCAGGTGTCACAACCAAAGTCAGTACCGACTCTGGGGTTGGTGTGCTGTGGACTTGGTATCACTTCAATTCTCCATGCTAAGTCCAGGCAACGTACATTAGGGAAGGTGTCGTATTACACATTTGAATGACCTGTGCCCTGTCTCGTCCCTCGTGACATGTCATTTCAATGCCTTGTGTTGCAATACCTGCATCGCAATGGCATGCCATGGACTACCTGCTATCAAATGGCTGTTTCCCCCTAAAAAGAAATAGGTTGCACATGTCACACGTCAACTACACACAAGCCACCGGCTGTACATGGTGGATACGTATCTGCATCTGTCAGACCCATTGTGAAATTTGCTGATGCACATTGTCCTGTCAGACCACATTGCTCTTGAGATTGTACCTACAGACATTGACCATTGGCTACTGTGGTGTTTCAGGACAACAAACTTGACATTCGACATTTGGTTGTTAAACACTTTTGACATGTGCCACTGTCAGTATCCATGCAATCTATGTGCAACACATGTATGGTTTTTGTTGGTGACATGGAGTGCCTGGTCCCAGTGCTGCCTGTTCCCTCATGAGGTTCCCTCACTCCATAAAACACTGGGCACTGTACATGTGGGTCTCCGCCAGGGGCGATGCCTACCGCCTGCACCACGCGGACAGGCACCGCCAACCCCCCAGACACGATCGCGGTGTGCACAGCCAGTCATGTCCATGACGATGGCGGACTGAACGCACCGCGAGACACCTCACGGTCACTCCAGGCACTGTATGGCACCCATATGGCGGTGCCTACCGCCTGCACCATGCGGACAGGCACCGCCAGCCCCCCAGACACGATCGCGGTGTGCACAGCCAGTCATGTCCATGACGATGGCGGACTGAACGCACCGCGAGACACCTCACGGTCACTCCAGGCACTGTATGGCACCCATATGGCGGTGCCTACCGCCTGCACCATGCGGACAGGCACCGCCAAGGACCATGCCCTTGCAGCCAATGGGAAGCACCCTCGCGGTAGCCAGAAGCGATTTTGAACATCACGGTAGGCGTGCACCGCCGGCACGGAGCCGGTCACTGGAGGCATTTGAATGATGCACCGCCGCGGTAGTGCGCGGCTGGCCCCTGCGGAGTGTCACCGCCATGGACCATGCCCTTGCAGCCAATGGGAAGCACCCTCGCGGTAGCCAGAAGCAATTTTGAACATCGCGGTAGGCGTGCACCGCCAACGCGGAGGCGGACATTGGATGATTTTGAATGAGGCAGACCTGGTACACCAATTGCAGCACCCTGGGACCGCTAACACAGCCCCAGAGGGCTATATATGTGTGGGAGGGTGTCCCACATTTCCACAGCTACCTGTGCCTGCTGAGTGCCACCCTCCACCTGCTGCTGCCTCCAGGGACTGCTGACTGCCACCCTCCACCTGCTGCTGCCTCCAGGGACTGCTGACTGCCACCCTCCACCTGCTGCTGCCTCCAGGGACTGCTGACTGCAACCCTCCACCTGCTGCTGCCTCCAGGGACTGCTGACTGCCACCCTCCACCTGCTGCTGCCTCCAGGGACTGCTGACTGCCACCCTCCACCTGCTGCTGCTGCCACCTGTCCATAGTGATGTCGAGGACTCAGAAGATCCGTGCCAGTCCCTTCACCAGCGAGGAGCTTGAGGTCCTGGTCGACGGAGTACTTGCACAGTACCCACAGCTTTATGGTGCCCCTAATGTTGTGGTAAGTCTCCAGGTCTGTGAGTGAGAGTGCAGACTGGGCACACGTGGGGTGGAGGTGATACTGTATGTGTCAGTGGGTGTTGGGCTCTGACATGCACTGCCTTGCATGCTGTCTCCGGCAGGAAGGGCTTTGTGGGCTCATTCACACGTTTCCCTGCATGCCCATCCAGATTAGTGGGACATATTTTGTGTGGTTTGCCATACATTGCAGCAGCATTCAGGTGATGCAGGAGTCAGGACATTGATTGCTTGTGTGTATGTCTGGGTTGCTCAGAAATGTCCCTCTCTGTGTCAGTCCACCTGGCCTGCGCAGTCACAGCCAAATTCCACATGTACTCATCACTGCAGGTACAGTGTGTTCCATGTGACTTTTGTTCCCATCTCCTCATCTGAGTCCCATCTCTGCCCTGTAGATTGCAGAGGAGCAGCTGTCTGAGGAGGGTGTGTGTCTGACAGTTGTTGTCACTCTATGTGACTTCCAAGACACCGTTTGTGTTTCACAGGGCTGGGACACTTGGGTCTGCACAGTGTTGGACACAGTGACTCCATCAGCACTACCCATGTCTTGCTAACTTATCAATGTGTTGTTGTATGTCACTACAGACAGTAGATGTGGGCATACTACACGTTGCTTGCTCTGTTGGTATCCTGCATGTGAATGAGATGTGGAGGTACTCTGTCCACTGTCCCACATGCATGCATGTACGGCTGGGTGTCCAATTACATTGTACCATGTTCTAAGCAGTTTAGCCTCGGTTACAGTAGTTGCAGGAGTTAGGAATGAGTCACGGTCGTGCTACTACATTGCTTTTGTGTTGGCATTGTACACTGTGTCACTGATGTCTCACCCCTCTTGTCTCCCATGCTTGCAGCTGAAGGTCCATCAGCGTAAAGCCGTTTGGAGGGCCATTGCCTCCAGAGTGCGGGATCTGGGGGAGTGGAACCGAAGGCGCACCCACTGTCATAAAAGGTGGGACGACATCTGCCGGCTGAGCAAGAATGTGGCCGAGATGACGCTGGGGCTGCTCCCTCGAACTGGCAGGTTGGCTAGGCGCCACATGACTCCACTAATGGCCTGTATCCTGGCTGTAACACAACCTGAGCTGGCCAGACAATTGAAGGAGCATCAGCAGCAAGCTAGGGGTGAGTATGTGTTGCAGGCTGACTTTGGCTGGGAGTGGGTGCATTTTTACAGTGACTGTGCAAATTGACAGCTATGTGACGTTGGTAGTGAGTTGCATGTGATTTTTGCCTTTGCGCTCTGTGCTGTGTGTATCTGCCATGCATTTGCCCAACCTGCGCTTTGTTACATCACTTTAGGCACTGTGGATTTCTGTTGCATTTGGACATGTTGCCTTCATGTACCTTAAGCGGTGTGGTGTTGTTCTCTCAACTGTACATACATGCCAGTGTGCCAACTGTGAGTGCTTGTCATTGGATGCGTGCAATGCCAGACCTCAGATGTCTGGCAGTAAGTGTTAGTTCTGTTGATGCCACTCCACTCACAGTACTTCTCTCTCCCATGCAGCATCTCCTGTATGTGCAGAACAACAGGGTGGGGACACCAGTGGTGAGGCGTCAAGTGCAACAGCCGCACCGGAGCATACGGACACAGATGGAACCAGCGCAGAGGAGGGGGACAGGAGTATGCTGGAAGAGTCACAACTGGAGATCCAAAGCTCCACGTCATCTGAGGAAAGCGGTGATACATCCATGTTGGGGGGTACAGGGAACGGGGAGTCTGCCTCCTCTTCCGCAACACAGCATCCAGTGCCCAGCCTCCCTTCAACCTCCACAGGTGCTGCCCGTGTCCGTAGTGGTAGGAAGCCCAGAGTCACCTTCACCCCAGGCACTGCTGCCCCAGCCCATGTCAGCCATGCTGCCCTCAGTGCTGAGGCAGTCGAACTATTGCGGCAGCTGTGTGTTGGGCAGACAGCACTTCTCAATGCCTTCCAAGACCATGATAAGAAGTTGGGGCAGGTCATAGCATTCATGGAGGGCATACATTCGGATGTGGGTGGGCTACACCGCACTGTGCAGTCCCTATCATCTAACGTGACGGCAGCCCTGCAACAGGCACATGGTCAGGGAGCAGCTCCCATCACTGTGTCCGTCCCCGTGTCACTGTGCACCTCTGACGACAGTGACACTGCCCAGCAGCGCAAAAAGCACCAATACGCCACCCGCAGCACACAGGAGCAGCAGCAGCCCAAGCGGACTAGGGAGCAGACACCATCACCACATAGACGTAAGGCCAGCCCAGAGCACAGGGAGAAAAGCCCATAGGCGTCAAGAAGGCCCACAGAGCTAGGAAACAGGCATCAGAGTCACAGGCCTCACCTTCCTCCTCCACCAAAGACTCCCCTGTCCCACAGACGTCTCGCAGAGGCAAAATGCCTGTTTCCACACCCACTGAGAAGGTGTTGCCTGTTGACGTCACACAGGATGAGGGCCACATGGATGATCCACCCTTGACCTCCACTCCCATCACAAGCCCTGTGAAGCCAGCACGTGAGGACACTGTAGGGGCCAAACATGGTAGACGGGTGAAGGCAGTGCCTGGTAAATCCCCCGGCAAGCGCACAGCAGGATCCAGCATGTCCCCAGAGGGAGGGTGACCATCTGCAACTGAATCAGCTTTGGTGGTAGTGTCACCTGTGGTGTCCGCCCCAGTTCCCATTGATCCAAAGACAGGGAAGCCTTTCAGGATCCCCAAAAAGTGGAAAGGCACCCCTCCACAGTCTCCTGCCCAGACTGTGTCTCAGCAGAGCTTGAGTCCACCTCCCCGTGCCACCACCCCACCTGGTCCAACCAGCCCCCCAGCTTCCCAGAGCGGAGATGGCTCTACCACAGTTGTTCCTCCCACTGCCCAGGGCAGCCCTCCAACTGACACGGACACACAGTCAGCTCCAACACAAACAGACAGCCCCATCTGAGTGTTTGTCAACCTCACACACCTGTCTGTCCACAGCGGTGCCTGTGATGCAGATTGTCAGCCCCATGACTCTGGTGCTGGGCATGCCATGGTACAGTTGCACACATTCCCTGTGCAGCTCCAGATGTCCCTACTCTGCACATTGTCCTGGCTACTGGCCTTGTGATTCACTGCTGTCTGCTCCCTGCCTGTACAGCTCCAGATGTCCCTACTCTGCATATTGTCTTGGCTACTGGCCTTGTGATTCACTGCTGTCTGCTCCCTGCCTGTACAGCTCCAGATGTCCCTAGTCTGCACATTGTACTGACCACTTGCCTTGTTTACTGCTGTCTGCCCCCTGCCTGTGCAGCTACTGATGTCACTACTTTGCAGAATGGACTGGCCTTGTTTACTGCTGTATGCCCCCTGCCTGTGCAGCTTCTCATGGACTTCATCTGCACATTGTACTGGCCACTTGCCTTGTTTACTGCTGTATGCCCCCTGCCTGTGCAGCTTCTCATGTGAATACTGTTCAGATTACATGCCCACTGGGCTTGCTGTTGGCAACATTTGATGTCTCACAGTGCAAAATGATAATAAACACAGTTGGTCCTGTTGTGAATTGTGTCTGTGTCCTTCCTGAATAAAGATGTTTCTGTTTGTCCATGGTTTCCTGTGTCACATGCTCAGTATGCCACTGCAACATTGCCAATGGGTTGTATATCATTTCAATGTTGTTGCAGGGGTGAGAGGGACTTCATTTCTACCTGACTCTGATACTTATGGGTGCAGTGCAGGTGTTTGGCAAGGTCATCTTGTTGTCATCATCCTTCTTTGCTCATGTTATCTATGGTGGACACATGTAATGTTTGTGGGCAATGGCAGCACAGGGTGGGAGTTTGGGCACAGGCTTACAAGCAGGCAGTCCAGGGTCCTGGGGTCTGTGTGAGCTTCATTTCTGTGTGCCAAGCAGTGTAGTTGTATGCACATCTTTTGGTAATGAGTCATCCAGGTACCATGGCTTGCTTCCAATGTGTGCACTTGGGTGTTGGATAAGTGTGTGGTGTGAAAGGGGTGACTGTGGATGTGTGTGCACCTGCATTGTCAACTACTCCCATGTGTCACCCTGGAGTGGTGTGCTTGTGTGTGTACTTGATGTGCCCTGTGGTTGTGTTTTGTGCACATGACAGTGTTGTGTGGTGCTGTTGTGGAGGTGGTATGTGTGAGATATCCTACTTGTGCATGGCAGTCATGTAGTGTGTCACTGGGCCCTGTGTGTTGTGCTGCAGATATTCTCCTGTACAGTGTTGTATTCTTATGTGTGGCTGGTCAGTGATTGAATTGAGGGCCTTCCTTTCCTCCCTGTGCCTATACATTGGTGGACATGCAGTGTCCATGAGTTGTTGCATTGTGGTGACTGTGATTTGTGTTGAGTGACTGTGTCAGCCATGTGTGCTGTGATGGGTTGTGTGTGCTCTCAGATGTCTCTTGTCTTGCATTTTCATCACACATGCTGGTTGGTTGTGTCCCTGCCCTTCCATTTGTGGGCACCTGACTTTGGTTTCCTATGTGTTGTCCTCCATTGTTGCTGTCATGTGGTGTGTGTATGTGTCTGTGAGTCAGGGTGGTGTGGTGTGTGTGACTTGTCAGGTGGTGTGTGCAGTGTGATGTTTGGTCCTCATCTATGTGTTTGTGTACATGTTGTGCCTGTCCTCTGTGTCCTTGCCTTGTGTGTGATGTTGTGGTGTGTGTGTTGGCTGGGTAATGGGGAACTGTGCTATGTGTTGTTGTGCAAAGAGTCCTGCTGTGGCTGTGTCTGCAGTTGTGGTGATGTGGGTCATGGTGATGATTCAGTTGTGTGGTTGTTGTGCAGCAGTGGTACTTGGGTGGCACATGTTGTGTCTCTTCAGGGAGGTGTTTGGGGTGTTGTTGGTGTAGTTGTGTGTCTGTGCTATTTACCCAGTGCCCTTGGCTGGCGAGTACCCCGGGCTCTGCATTGTGTACAAGGTTTACTGTACAGTGACCGCGGCGGTGACGTGACCGGGACATTTGATCATGATTGCGGAGCATGTGTGGCAGTATGTGGCGAGGTGTGTTTGTGACAGGGGGGACATGTGTGTGTTCAGTGGTTGCTGTGTGCCTGTGCCCACAGGGGTGTGTGGTGTTCCCATGTGACGTTTGCCATCCTGGGGCTGTGTGTTGTGTTGTGTTGCCTGCACTGTTGTGTGTGTACGTACCTGCGGATGCGTACGCGGCGGTGGATGGCTTGCAGGTGCTGTATCATATATAGCACCGGGATGGCGTGTAGGGCTGGATCCATCGCGGTGTGTTCCGGGTGTCTCTTCTGTGACTCCGCTGTGGTGTCTCCGCCGTCTCTAGCTATGCGGTATCTCCGTCACGGTACGCTGTCCTGTTTCCGGCATCGTGATATCCTCGGCGGACGGGACGTCATTCCGCACGGCGGTGTGCGGTGATTGGCTCACTCCGCCGCGGTGGCGGGCGCTGTTCAATGGCGGTCGGCGTCACACCGCGGCGGACGGTAAAGGCCTATGTTTTCCCATCCTAATATGGCGGACGTGAAGACCGCTGCTGGCGTGAGGAAAAAGGCATTTTTCCGCACCGCCGCCACCGCGGTCGTGCCTCCGCCAGACATCCTAATAGACCCCAAAGTCTGGGAAGGTGCTGGACATTAAACACATAAAAATTACTATTTCCACTCCAGTCAGTATTAAGTCATGGAAGATGCTGGACATTAAACATATATAAATTACTATTCCCACTCCAGTCAGTATTAGGTCTGAGAAGGTGCTGGACATTAAACACATAATAATTACTATTCCCACTCCAGTCAGTATTAAGTCAGGGAAGATGCTGGACACTAAACATATAAAATTACTATTCCCACTCCAGTCAAAATTAAGTCAGGGAAGGTGCTGGACATTAAACATATATAAATTACTATTCCCACTCCAGTCAGTATTAAGTCAGGGAAGGTGCTGGACATTAAACATATATAAATCACTATTCCCACTCCAGTAAGTATTAAGTCTGGGATGGTGCTGGACATTAAACATATATAAATAACTATTCCCACTCCAGTCAGTATTAAGTCAGGGAAGATGCTGGACACTAAACATTACTATTCCCACTACAGTAATTATTAAGTCAGGGAAACTTCAGGACACTAAATATATATATTTTACTATTTGAACAACCTCACCATTTTCCCCTAATAACCCAACATCCCAGTACTAAAAAAAACCTATAATTTCAAAACACTACCCACCCTTATCCCCTATTAACCCAACATCCCACTCCTAAAAGAAAACATATTTTTTATATTTTTATTCTAAATTTCGTTTTTGTAAATAATTTCTAATTTTAAATAAATTTAATTAATATTTAAATTTTATCCTAGTATTTTTAAAACACTACCCACCCTTATCCCCTAATAACCCAACATCCCGCTCCTAAAACAAAACATATATTTTATATTTTTAATATAAATTTCGTTCTTGAAATTAATTTCTAATTTAAAAAAAATTAAATTAATAACTAAATTTAAACTAATATTTTTAAAATACTCCCCACCCTTATCCCCTAATAACCCCCAAAAAAACTAAAAAAACCCATATATTTTATATTTTTAATATAATTTCGTTTTTAAATTAATTTCTAATTTAAAAAAATTACATTAATATGTAAATTTACACTAATATTTTTAAAATACTCCCCACCCTTTTCCCCTAATAACCAAACAACCCGCTCCTAAAACATATGTTACAAAATTTGTTTTATACAATTTCAAACAAATATTCAAACAATTAAAATAATACAAAATTAATAACAATACAGAATATTTAAATATTAACAAAAAAATGATATTTTACACTTTTTATATTTTTTTGTCGATATTTTTTACAACACTAACTATTCGATATTATCTATTGACGATATTACTTGTTCGATATTTTATACTTCGATATTTTTTAAATAAAAAAAACAACGATATTTTGACTACGATATTCATTAATACGATATTATTAGACATTCGATATTACAACTTCGATATTACTGCAATTCGATATTTAGGATTCGATATTATGTCTATTCACCGTTCCGATGTACCAGCCACTCCCAGAGGGCTGGCTTACTCACCACCCCACACCCATCCAACACAGGCGTCACAGGACATGTGACCCTGCCAATAAAAGGGGCCGGGCGCACTTGCCCTGGGCCAGTTCTACACACTAACCAACAGTGTCCGTGTGCTCATTACTTATGCATGGGGGCCTAGAGCCCCACAGCATTACATTGGCGACGAGCGCGCTGAGCCCGCGTGTGCAGCCGCCTTGTTGGTGGTGGTTGAGAGGGAGAAAGCAGCCCGTGTCGAGGACAACCCCCTGCCAGCAGGCGTAGGAAGCGCCTGATCGCCCGCGGGGCGTGTGAAGAGCCTTGGGGTGAAGGAGAGGTGATCGGGAGCCCACCCCGCATGTGAAGTGTCTGCGACTGGCGAGACTGCCCGTGAACCGAGGTGACTAGTGGCGTGTTTGAGGGGCCAGCAGCGGAGGTGAGAAAGCTGTGGCGGAGTGGACTGCTCATGTGCCCGTGTGAGGCGATGCCCGCAGCGTGAGTGACGCTGCAGAGGCAGTTTTCAACCATTACAGTAATGTGCCTGTCCTGGCAGTTGAATTGGGCAGTACGCAATGAGGCTTCATGGCGTATGGGGAGCAGTCGGGAGTTGGAAAGGGGGTCCCTCCCTTAGACATTAAAAAGACATGTCGTCCCCCTGCACGGCCCCCAAAGTAAAATGCCTACCATGCAGAGGAGGTGCCGATAATTGAGTGGAAGTCTCCCGCCCAGTGTGGTGGTCATAGCGGCCGGAGGAGGTGGTGCCCCGCCCGCAGCGGAGTGTCGGAGTCATGGAGGCCAGGTGCTGCCCATGTGGCAATAAGCTAGCAGCTCCGGGCCCAGCTTACTGTGACTGGTGGAGGCCGCTCGGGAACTTGCAGACAAGGAGGCAAGGGGGGGAAGCAGTGCCCACCCAGAGATACTGTTAAGGCCTGCGTGGTTCACCCCTCTCCGTGCCACCCGTATTGGAAAAAAAAAAACTTACTGCAATGGGGAGGAAGTAGCCATGGACCGGCCCTGCTCTCAGCCGGTAATGGAGGTGACCGGCGTGAGAGAGGTCTGGTGATGCAAATGATGCCGGCGGATGTTTGCTCCGCAGGGGAGCGGTGACGAGCACAGGACAAGGCTCCGCGCAACCCTTAAACGAGAGAGACTGCTGCTGCGGAGGGGCAGGAGCAATGAAGAGATGGCGAGCGGCCATCGGCCGTACAGAGTCGTGATGAAGAGAGCATGCTGCTCCTGCTGTGGCAGCCAAGCGCTGCATGTTCCCCTGTTATGACAAAAAAAAAAGTAATGAAAAAACAAAAAGAAAAGCGGTCTTACCTTCAGCGTAGAGAGAGCCAGGACTGCTGTGGAGGGGGTGTCGGCCCGCGAGCGCACGCAGTGAAGAATGGAGCCGGCAGCTTCAGGGACCTGCGCTGCGCTACAGGCCGCCTCAGCTAGTAATGAAGAGGGGGCAGCCTTGGTTGGGCCCCGCTGTCGGCCGGCAAAAGAAAGCGGGAGCAAAGAGGCCCGCAGCAATGTGGAAGCTGCTGAGGCCCAGGAAAAAAGCGGCAGTGACGCCTAGTGTTGGAATAAAAATGTTTTAGCTGAGTTATCCATGCATTGTATGCTTTAAGTTAGCATTTGCGGCACCATTTTATATTCAGCCGCCATTTTGAGCCATGATCGAAATTAACTTCTGTCTCTCTGTCTCTGCCTGAGCTGAAAACAGCTGCGATAGTTTTCGTTCCTCCAAGGTTGAGCTTCGCTGTACTAACAAATACAATGTCCTTGAGGCAGTGCATACATTTCCCACTAGATAGGCCTGCTCCCACCCTTAGAGCGGCGGGCGCAGGCAGAGCGACCTTGGCGCTGAGATAACATGTGCCCGGTCTCAGGATCGAAACCCATCCTTCTGTATCTCCTTTGTTCACCAGCTACCAACTGGAAATTTCCAGTTGGGGCGTGTCTTTATTGGTTCTGAATTGTACCTACTGTATTGTCAAGGTTGCTGAAGTCCGTCCCTCTGCAGCAATCCCAGGAGGCTGGTCAGACTGGACTCCACTAGAGTGTACCTTGAATAAAATATACTTTGTTTGTATTCTCTACTGTCTGACCGACTCTTCATTTGTATGGAAGGCTGAGAGGTGGTCGCGAGTGACCCGGGTGGCCCAAATCGGGTCACTTCCTTCACTAGTGGCCGGTTATATCTACAGCACCCGGAAAAAAAAGGGCAACTGGTTGCATTGACATGGACAAGCCTGCCTGGGGCCTGCAAATAAGGTGAAGAAAGAGGCAGCTATGTGCTGATCTATAGAGGAAATAAATATATATACAGGCAGTATTCAAAATGAAAAAAAAGGGAGAGAGGTAGGTAGACAGAACCTACACGGGACAATACGGGTGTGACGGCACATGATTAGCCCCCACCCCCCAAAGAGATTGATTAGGAACTGCCAGGCTACAAGGAAGAAACAACAAAATACCCACAAAAGATTGAATGAGGAGCCTGTGAGGAGAGCTGCAGTGATGCCTAGTGGCAATGGGTGGTCACTGCAGCAGTCAAGGATACCTGTTGGCAGAGTCAGAGGCCAGCGGCAAGAGGAAGGCTGCTGTGGCAACAGGGGAAGAAAGGACTAATGCCTCAGTCAGCAAGTGAGCACTGAAAGAACGGTCAGTTGCAGCGCGTGTTAGCTGCAGTTTATGCTCTGTTTTAAAACTGGGGAAAGATCGTTTTTAAAAACCTTTTAAGAGAATTACTTCATTTTTATAGTGTGTTTGCTGTGTTTTTAGACTCGCCTGCATTCGTACTGTATATTTCCTACCTGTCCCTGGTCCGCCACGGCTGCTGTGCCGTTCGTTGCGGAGGGACGTGGCTCCTCCCCCAAGGTTCTTGCTTCCGGGGGGTGGGGATAAAGGAGCCCTGCTAAAGTGGTCGCGTAGCGGTCAGGTGCAGCGCGTGTTAGCTGCAGTTTATGCTCTGTTTAAAACTGGGGAAAGATCGTTTTTAAAAACCTTTTAAGAGAATTACTTCATTTTTATAGTGTGTTTGCTGTGTTTTTAGACTCGCCTGCATTCGTACTGTATATTTCCTACCTGTCCCTGGTCCGCCGCGGCTGCTGTGCCGTTCGTTGCGGAGGGACGTGGCTCCTCCCCCAAGGTTCTTGCTTCCGGGGGGTGGGGATAAAGGAACCATGCTAAAGCGGCCGCGCCGAAGGCGCGCCTAAGGCAAGCCCGTCTGCGCCCGTCCGCGACCGGAACGCGGCTAGCGCTAGCCACGATGCCCGTGGAGATTTAGCTCGCCACACTTGGACTAGGGAACAATTATTAAAGTTTGCGTCGATGGAATGTATCAGGCCCATCTGTTTAAACTCGGGTCATATGGAAGTTGGGCGGAACACTCAGGATGGATGCTGTGATACATGCTCTTACTCATTGGATAGCAGTACATATGGGAAAGAAAGCAATATCTTGGTTCCACCTGTATCCGTACAGACAGCCTGTACTCCCACTGGTACTATCAAATCAGAAATTAGGGCTTGTTTAGTCAATTGTAGATCCCTCCCTAGGCATGCTGATGACATTTGGTTCCATTTAGAGTCTCGCTCTTGGGACCTTATGTTTTTAACCGAAACCTGGCTTAGGGATCATTCTCTTCCTGACCTATCTTCTGCGGTCCCAGAAGGCTACAGGATTACAGTAGCCAATCGGCCTGGTAATAGACTAGGAGGTGGACTCGCGGTGATCCATAGATGGGACTGGGAGATTACGGTGAAGAAAATAGAGAATACTGGGATAATTGAGGCACTGTCGTTTTGTGTCCAAATCTCCCCCACTTTCCCATTCGCTGGATTGCTGGTTTATAGACCCCCAGACTCACCGACTGCTCAGTGGTCTGAACTATATAATATTATTGCTGATCTCTCTCTAAAATACGCAAATTGCACCATCCTTGGAGATTTCAATGTCCATATGGACAACGATATATGCCCACTAGCCGTTCAATTATTACATACCCTTAAAGGGTTGAACTTGACTCAAAAAGTTTCTTCCCCTACACATGTGGCTGGCCACATGTTGGACCTCATTTTTACCAACATCCCCTCTTTAAGAGTTGACACTCCTCTCCCATTGACCTGGTCAGACCATTTTTTAGTTCCTTTTTACTTGACTATCCCTTCTAATAAGAATCAGGCTAGCCCCACACCTGAAACAAGAAGGGATTGGAGGAAGGTTATACCAGTGATCATTGGCTGTGTGCTAGATGACACAGTCCCAGTACTGACGGGAGAGCCCAGTCAAGACGCCTCTCTCTTCAACAACTGGATCACATCGGCCCTGGACAAGGTTGCTCCACTTAAAAGTATGAAGTTGTCCAGAAAAAGTCCCTCTGCCCCCTGGTTCACTACTCAACTCCGGATGGAGAAAAGTTCATGTAAGCAACTGGAGCGCTTGTGGAGAAAAAACTATAACACCGACGCCAAATGTAGATATAAAAAGGCATTAAAGAAATTTCATACTTCTAAACGTAACACAATCAGAGATTATATAGCCAACCAGATTAAAATTGCAGATAATTCTACTAAAGAAGTATTCAAGATTGTTCAAGGCTTTTTGAAACCATTAGCCTTGAAGAGTACTATTACCCCCTCAGCCTCTCTATGTGAAGATCTTTCCAGTTTTTTCTATGATAAGATTCAGAAAATCTACTCTTCTTTCCCCTTAGCTGGGTTCTCTCCACTGTTAGCTTCATCAGCCCACAATCCCAATCCTTCTAACATCTGGTCGGAATTTCAGCCATTATGCACAGTCACTTCACTGGCGGAACTTAGTAAAATAAAATCAGGTGCTCCGACCGATCCTTGTCCAGCTAATCTTTTTAAATTACTGGCTCCTCGGTTCAATCCCGTCTTGAATGCCTTATGGAACTCCTCCTTGAGCCGGGGCACGTGTCATGGAAAACGGCTTATGTCCAACCTATTTTAAAGAAAGATGACGCGGACCCTTCAGATCTAAAAAACTTTAGACCGATCTCTCTCCTCCCGGCACCGGCCAAAGTGCTGGAAAAGGTAGTCCAAATGCAATTGTCAGAGTTTCTGGAGATCAACCACCTTCTCCACGACTCCCAGTCGGGTTTCAGGAAGGGATACAGCACAGAGACGGCCCTTCTGGAAGTGGCGGAAACCATACGGGAAACGGTGGACCAAGGCAGATGTGCAATGTTAGTGCTGTTGGACTTGTCCGCAGCCTTTGACACTGTGTCACACCATATCTTATTAGAGAGACTTGAGTCCCTTGGTGTGAAGGGCACCGTTCTAAACTGGTTCCGCACCTTTTTAGAGGGCCGTTCTCAAAATGTGTTCCTGCGCCCTTTTATCTCGGCCTCTAGATCCATTAGCTGTGGGGTCCCACAGGGTTCGGTGTTGAGCCCCACCCTTTTTAATGTGTACCTGGCCCCTCTCGCCACACAGATTGAACAGTGTGGGGTGAAGGTGGTCTCGTACGCTGATGATATGCAGCTTGTGTTCTCTTTTAAAGAACACACGGAGGTAGCTTTCATGAATTTTAAACTATGTCTACGAAAAATCTTGGCATGGATGACGAACAATTGCATGAAGTTGAATACAGATAAAACCGAGGTTCTGTTTTTTAATCAATCATCTCCCCCTTCGTCTGAACTCTGGTGGCCGGCAGAGCTTAACCCCCACCCTAGCCCGGTGCACTCTGCTAGGAACTTGGGATTTAGATTTGATGCTAATCTTTCGGGTAGTGCCCAAATTTGTAAAGTCTCTTCTGCATGCTTTTGGAAATTAAAAGTTTACGAAGAGTCCTGCATTTACTGCCAATGAATTGCAGAAAAAATGTAGTCCATGCACTTGTTACCTCTCAATTGGACTACGCAAATAGTCTTTACCTGGGGCTCCCAGATTATTTGTTGAGAAAATTGCAGATTATACAAAATGCTGCAGCTAGGCTGATCAGAAATGTGCCTCTTCGCCACCACATCTCTCCTCACTTGCGTAGCCTTCATTGGCTCCCTGTCAGAAGACGGATTGAATTTAAGGCATTGGTACTAGCTTTCAGATCCATGAGAGATGTGGGCCCTCAATATCTGAAGCATAGACTTCGGAAATATTGCCAATCAAGATCGCTAAGGTCAAACCATCAGGACCTAATGGTGACCCCACGCTTCAAAAGGCCAGGATGGGGGTCGTGCCTTTTCTGTGAAAACAGCCTCTTTGTGGAACTCTATGCCAGCTCACCTTCGAAAGGCGAGCTCAGAGCCTCTGTTCAGAAAGGCCTTAAAAACCTGGCTGTTCAGCCTAACCCAAATTACTGCATAATTCTTCTGCTCCTGCTTGCTATCTGCACTTACCGCTAGCGCCGGGACACTTCCGCAGGAGGTAGCCGTGCGCTCTAGAAATTGAATTAATAATAATAATAATAATAATAATAATAATAATAATAATCGGAAAGGCTGCCAGGACCTGAGAAGAGGTCGAAGAGAATAACCTGCAAGAGGTCAGAAGATGACCTGCGAGAGGTCAGCGGAGATTACCGGCAAGAGGTCAGCGGAGATGACCGGCAAGAGGTCAGCTGAGATGACCGGCAAGAGGTCGGTAAGGATGACCTGCAAGAGATCAGCGAGGGTGATCTGAGAAGAGGTCGGAGAGGCAGCGACCTGAGAAGAGGTCAGAGAAGCGGCGACCTGAGAAGAGGTCAGAGAAGCGGTGACCTGAGAAGAGGTCAGAGAAGCGGTGACCTGAGAAGAGGTCAGAAAAGCGGTGACCTGAGAAGAGGTCAGAGAAGCGGTGACCTGAGAAGAGGTCCGACAAGATGACCGAGGAGCGGTCTGACAAGAGGACCGAGGAGAGGTCAGTGAAGAGGACCGAGGAGAGGTCCGTGAAGAGGACAGAGGAGAGGTCCATGAAGAGGACCGAGGAGAGGTCTGACAAGATTGACCTGAAGTCAGAAGTAGTGAAAGGAAGAAGGTCGTGACGACAGGTCTGGTCACCGAAAGAAGAGAATGCATTGTCCTAGGGGTAGGACAGGACCAGGGAGACCTGTGTGAAGTGCACGTCACATGGAGAGGACTGGTAAGAAAAGAAGCGCAAGAACTGATGGGACTAGACCGCGTTGCAAAGTGAATGAACCAGAAAGAGGAAATCGCGTGGCATGAGGCCACTGCAGAAGAAATTCCTGGAAAAGAGGAAAAGAAGAGAGGAGTGTGTGATCAGACAACTCGCACACCACAAGATCGAGGACGAGTGAGTGCAAGAACAGCCGGAAGGAAGCACAACACATTGTAACATCGGTGACACCATGAGAAGATAGCGGTACAGGAGCCTTCACAACGCCAAGCAAACCTGGTGACTACAGAGGGGAGCAAGGTGGACCATTTGTGAAACCCACCTTTGGGGTCGAGCGGGAGACTGGATGGCGAGAGTTCTTGGACGTCCTGAAGAAAAGGATCCAACCACTCCACACCAGACCGTGGAGATCCAAGGGACAAAGGCCTTAGGGACGCCTGTGAGAGCCGGTCCCGCCACGAGAGATGAGTCTACAGCCACTCTTGTGCAGGTTCCCAGGAAGACGAAGATCTAGTATTCCAAGACCATCCGGTGAAAGGTGGTGCACCAAAGTCTAGGAGACAGGAGTAATCCTATCAAGAAACAACTACTCTCCAGGTGGAGCAACGGACTTGAAGGTGGGACTCGTAGCGCTTCCTCCACGAACCTAGTGGGTGGCGTTGGAGTGACACGACAAGGGACACCAAGTCCCGTGGAAGCCTAGCGAGGTGAACCTCAGGGACATCCCGTGAGAGGGGAATACCCGTGAGAGGGGCATTCTGGTGAGAGAGGGATGTTTGTAACGGCTCCATCATTTTGTAGCAAGAAGCTGCTGCGAAGGACAAGTTGTGAAAGGGTAACGTCCACCAGATTCAGTATCCATCCATCTGCACCATCCAAGAGAACTGTACATCTAGAGACGTGAGTGTCCACTTCCACGCTTTGAGTCCAAGGAGGACCGGACCCCAGGGCACCACTCAACTGTGCCAAATAGAACAGGTGGTCCTAGCTGCAGTTGTACCATCATCTTGCTCTGCAGGCAGCTAAAGAGACTCAGCGGAAGTTTCTGTTATTTGTTTTATTCTCTCCCACAGGTTGGACTTTGTTGGTTCCAGTTTGAATAAAATTTGGGAGGGATCTTGTGACCTGCTGGTTACTGGTCTAGTGTTCCGATGTACCAGCCACTCCCAGAGGGCTGGCTTACACCCCACCCCACACCCATCCAACACAGGCAACACAGGACATGTGACCCTGCCAATAAAAGGGGCCGGGCGCACATGCCTTGGGCCAGTTCTACACACTAACCAACTGTGTCCGTGTCCTCATTACTTATGCATGGGGGCCTAGAGCCCCACAGCATTACAACCTTGAGGTCAAGCATCGGGCACTGACTGCTGCACGTAATCGGTGCTTGAATGCGACTTTAAATTGTCTCTTCGTATGTTTTAAAAACTAGTTCTCTCTTTCGTGAGTGAATGTCGATTTTGTGCCGAAAAGCACCAATAATCTAAAATAATCTAATCTTCTATGTTAGGGATTTCTTTCCGTTGATGTTCTGGGCCTGGTTTCATCTAGCCTTTGTTTTCTCCCTTCTTCCCATGTTTTTTGTGGATGGACTGACTATGGCGGCCCCACCCTCAGAGGAACAATAGACCCACAGTGGAGAGGTGTGGTGCAGCGGCCAGGGCAGCTGACTTCGGAGCACAGGGTTGACGGTTCGATCCCCGGCTCTGGCGGCAGCTCAGCTCAGCACCATGTGACTCTGGGCAATAGCTCACTTTATTTCCACTACGGCCCCCAGCGCCTTGAGACCCGTAAGGGTGAGTAGCTGCGCTATATAAAAACAGACTTACTTACATCAAGTGATTATCTCCATCACCTTGCCTGCTTTTTCCCTACATTTTTCTCCTTTTTCTTTTGTCCTCTCTCTTACTAGTTTTTTGGCCTGCTGGATTTTCCTTCCCTTAGACCTATTTGCTTCTCAACTTCTCTTCTGTTTTTCTTGTCCTTCCTTGCCCTGGACCGGTTGATTCTTCCTACGAGTATTTACAAACAAGCATTTGCAATGCAATAGGTCTTGCATTTATGCAAGTTTAAGCTATTGGCATTGTAAATTACAATGCCTTTTATTTATGTTTTAAAAACAAAAACAAAAATAAAAGGCATTGTTATTTGCAATGTCAATAGCTCAAACTCGTGTAAATGCGAGATCTATTGCATTGCAAATGCTTGTTAGATTAGTGAGTAGAAACGCTCCCTTTCGGCCTGTGCGGCAAATTAATTAAATAAACAAGCGCGGCCGCTAAAGTGAAAATAATAGTGCTTACCGACTTATGAAGGAGACCGTGTAACGCCACAAGTAAAAGATTCAGTCCTCATGGGAGGTAACGAATGGCGACAGGGCGGTAACAAGGGGGGACTAACAAGCCTCATTATCAATCGGAAGCCAGCATTTACCAAGGACAATGACACCAGCCAATCAAAAATATGGGCGGAGAGAAGGCGAGGCTTCCGCAGCATACTCGACTACTGCATGCCTCGCATAGCGAGCAACGCATGCGCGCTGCCGCTAGGCTCGACCTAAAAAAAAAAAATTCTCATTCAGAGCCGGATTGGTAATCCAAAGCAGCCCTGGCAAAACATTCTCAGACCAGCCCCCATATGCTGCATAGCAAGCGAGTGCAGCAGTGAGCCTGACCTCTTCAAGGGGGGGGGCATGTTAGGAGGGTTCTCCCCCCAAGAAGATGTAGGAAAAAATGGAAACAATTATGCATTCTACTACAGATTTGTCATTATATATTCAATTGTATAAGCTTTCACTCACTACTGACTTTGTGCTTACCCCCATGTTGCTGCTTCTATTTCAATTTCAAGTGGTGCAAGCGAAAAAACAGAAAGCACACAGAGAACTGTCTACATGAAAACATAAAACAGGACCATTTAAGCCCACTTCCAACAACACACATCACATCACTTTGACAAGCTGCAAAACAGGAAGGAAATCATGCTTCCTAGATCCTTCAGCTGCCTCGCATTGCTGGGAGAGAAAAGGACGAGAGACGGAGTAATCATAAGGGGAGTCTGGTGAATAGTTTCTTATTTGACACACAAAGCATGATATTTCTCACAGAAACACTGTGCATAGGTGAAGAGTGATAGTTAGCATGGTGTGCTGATAAGGTAAGAAAAAGAAACCAAAGTGGATGCTGGAGGCATTGAACGAAGAGGTCACTAACAGATAACAGTTTAGTTTTACAACTGGCTTATTTACAATTGGCGTAGTACATGAATCCTTGGTTATTCATTACTCTCTGATCACATAAGCTCAAGGCTGGCTTTGAACTCGCTGAGCATGGGTCATGCATGGATATAAGTACATCATACATTCCGTGGAGGATGACCAACAGGTTCATGTTGGTGGATGGTAAATTCCTGGTGAGTGTGTAGAGGGTCAAAATGTTGGACGGACAGTCCTTTGCAAAATCTTGGGCCACATTAAAAACAATTGAAAACAGCTGTTTTTGGCCAAGAGAAGCAGATGGCCATCTTCATGATTGTTGTACTTGAATCCAGCCATATTATTTTTTATATGTACATATAATACTGGTTTAAAGTACAACCACCATCAAAAAGTACCCGCTCCCAAATTTATGACAGCGCACTCCTCGGATTCCCTCAGGCATATGAAACACTGAATTTGAACCGCTTACCTTTAATGTGCTTAAACAAGTTTGCAAATAACAAATTATACAGCACAATAAAAACATTTTGAATTAATACTTTAAGTCAATTAAGTCACTTTACTACAAGAATTGAAGCCCTGTGGGTCCAACAGTGCAGTGCCATACCCTACAATACCCCGGCTGTGGAGTATATGGAAATACGTTGCGGTAGGTACCAGTTAGAAGGGAGTGAATGGATAGTGAGGTAAGACAGACAAGTAACTGGCAGAAAGAGCAGGGAATTATTGAGTAGTTTGGGAGTTGAAGGGGGCTGAAGGTGCACATGAAGTACAGTAAATGAGAGACATTGAGGATGAGGACATAGTGATGCAAAGTTTTGAAAATATTTGGATTTGGCGTAGTTGAGAGACTGATTACGTTCTGGTGTTGGGGTTTTCTGGGGTCCTATGTTTACTCCATTTGCACAGTCTATTGTCTTGGTTTCTTTGCTCTCAGTGAACAGAACACTGCCCTACATTACTGTAAACTTTAGTAAGCAAAATACTGAGACAGACTCTTGAGCCCTCAATGAACACAGCACTGAGTCATCAGGACACTGAGTCAAGCTCGTGTGCCCATTGTAAGCATACTCCTGTGTGCCCTCAGTGACTAGAGCACTGTGCTAGGTTCCTGTCCCTTCAGTGAGCAGCTCGCTCTGCCAGGCTCATTTAGGGTTCAAAGGCTACACCAATAGGTGTTTAGATCCCAATTCATATGTTTTCATAAAGGCAACGAACAAATAAACATGATACTATTTGATAAATAAGCATCTATTATTCAGCATGGCGGCAAATTGGGAGTGACTCCTTGAACGTTGGGATGGTGGTCGCGGCCCTGAGGCACAATTTTCTTTGTTGATATGTGGCGGCGTCCACAGATGGTTCGTATTGTGTCATAACCCATGTATTACAAGGGTCGGCGTGCAACATCATGCTAACATATTTCAATTTGCAGCGGGTATGCTTAACCTTTCGTCTACAGCTAAGCAATATCCAGTTAGCAAAACAAGCATTTATTATTCATTGCCAACACAGGTTCCCCGGGTGGTGTATCTCAGTGGGTAAACCGCTGGCAACAATTATATATATTACAGGATGTGCTCTCTACTTCGGGAATTATATAATACAGGGTTCTGGGGCTACCTAGATAAGGTATCTAAAACGGCTTTAGGGTTCCCTTTACCTCAGGTGCAGTGTGAGTCCAATGTTGGGTTGGTGTTCTTGGTTCTCAATCACGCTTCACCCCAAGGTGGGCTGCACATACTCCAGGAGACGCATGTAAAGAGAGGGCAGTATATAGTGAGACGTTGGGTGATGCCGTTGTTTAAGAGCTTTATCACCCAGGGAGAAGTAACGTTGCTATATGGAACATTCGGGAAGGGATGCACTTTAAGGGTTCATCCTAATGACCGGTAGCAATTTATTTGGGTCATAAGCCACAGGTTTTGTGGGGGAATTGTCAACAGTTCTTGGTAAGGACCCATAAGGTGCCTTAGGAAGGAAATACATTGCGCATAATCATTACAATATATCTGCGACTTAATAGCACTTTCCTTAATTGGGATGTGATCACTTTACGTTTTTTCTGTTACACGTCGGTAGTTCTTAGTAACAACAGGGTAACAGGTAGTGGGCCGCAGGAAGGCCATACATCATAATAGAGGAGGTCTGTTGGTATGCAACACATTTACTAAAGATTGGCCCTTATGAAGGAAATTCATTGTATAAGCACATCGCAATAACAGGTTCAGTTATGGGACGAAACGCAATTGCCTATTACTTACCGGCAAAGTTTCTCTTGTCATTTTCAGCAGAATTCACCAAGGATTTGTGGAGTGCAGCACTCTAAGCATAATGCGGCCCTTTGGCGCCAAATATGCGTGTAACGCTCATCTCAGCAACAGGTGGTGTCCACATCCTAGCAACAGGTGGTGAGTTATCTCAGGCGTACTCCACAGGCAATAGGGATTGCTGGGTAACATTTCAACAATTGGGTGGCTTTACTAAATTGTCAAGCATAGTGGGAGTCCGCGAATCCATTTACACTGAGGGTACCTGCCCTGACTACAACCTGGGGGAGGTTGCCCAGTTTTCAGGCACCCCGGTGGGCCAGTGCGGTATGCGGTACCCTGGATTTCAGGTAATACAGTTCGCTGTAGCACGTGGGGGCCTACCGGCTTGGCAGGATGGGTCGGTCTACTTTCATGGTAAGGCCAAGCTCAAACGTAGGTATAAGGTGGTGCCTAATTTTCTAATATCGGGCCTGATTTACTTAATGCCTATCACAGATTAAAGGGGGCTTCCAAACAGTATGGTTTCTCCTAGTGGGCTGTTATTCTTAGAAATGTAAGGCCAGTCCGTGAATCAATTGACGTTAGGAGGGCTACTACCCTGAATTCAACCTGGGGGAGTCTGCCCAGTCTGAGGCCCCGTGGGCCACTGCAGTATTCAGTGCCCTGGATCTCAGGTAATATCAGTTTGCTGTTGCATGTTGGGGCCTGCCGGCACAATGTGCGCAGCTAAGTGGAGAGCTTGGCTGGATGGGTCGGTCAACTTCCATGGCAAGGCCAAGCTCAAAAGCAGGTATAAGGTGATGCCTAATTTTCTAATATCGTACCTAATTTACTTAATGCTTTTCACAGATTAATAGCGTAATGCTGTGAATAATTTTATATATCCAAACAGTATGGTTTCTCCTAGTGGGCTGTTATTCTTAAAAATGTAAATCCAGTCCGGGAATCCATTTACGTTAGGAGGGCTACTGCCCTAAATACAACCTGGGGGAGTCTGCCCAGTCTGAGGCCCCGTGGGCCATTGTGGTATTCAGTGCCCTGCATTTCAGGTAATATCAGTTTGCTGTTGCATGTTGGGGCCTGCCGGCACAATGTGCGCAGCTAAGTGGAGAGCTTGGCTGGATGGGTCGGTCAACTTCCATGGCAAGGCCAAGCTCAAAAGCAGGTATAAGGTGGTGCCTAATTTTCTAATATCGTGCCTAATTTACTTAATGCCTTTCACAGATTAATAGCTTAATGCTGTGAATAATTTTATATATCCAAACAGTATGGTTTCTCCTGGTGGTCGGTTATTCTTAGAAAATGTAAGGCCAGAGTCCCCACTTTTGGGTCGCCAATGAGTCCGGACAAGGGGGAAGAGGAGGTTGTCTGAACAGGCTTCCTTTCATACATAAAGCCGACACTGGCTAAAAATAGGTGGCATTTAGGGTTTCTGTCTCCCGCATTGGCACTTCTACTGCCTTAACACGTCACTTAAGGGCTGAGATGAATTTTGGGGAGGCTGCCTGTGTTCAGGTACCTCGGAGGGCCGGTGCGTTATGCGGTGCCCTGGATTTCAAGTAAGGCAACTGTTTGTTGTAGCACGTTGTGGCCTACCGGCACAATGTGCGCAGCAGAGGATTCAAGACTATGAACAACTTAATGCTATGGTCACCTGAGACAACAATTTTAATTTCATTGTGCCTTTGATATGTGTATGCCGGAAGGGTAGCACGTTGTGGCCTGCCGGCACAATGTGCGCAGCAGAGGATTCAAGACTATGAACAACTTAATGCTATGGTCACCTGAGACGACAATTTTAATTTCATTATGCCTTTGATATGTGTATGCCGGAAGGTTTTGCCATGGGTCGGGTACCTCTGAGGGCCGATGCGTTATGCGGTGCCCTGGTTCAGGTAATGCAACTGTTTACTGTAGCGCGTTGTGGCCTGCCGGCATAATGTGCGCAGTAGAGTGTTCAAGAGGATGGTCAGCTTAATGCTATACCAAAATGTAATATCTAGTTTACCATATTAGTGCTTTGACATATGAATGTCGCGAGAGTGTGAAGCATGTATATCTTTTATTTACCCCAAGTAGGATATTTATACTCATGTAGTGGTTATGTGGAATTAGCCGGTTTGATGTGAATAAAATCTACGCCCTGGACGGGCATACGTTAAGGTAGCCATTATTTAGTGGCAGAGCAAAGCAGCCCGTCCTTTAATTGGGGCGGTGTGCAAAGGTCGGGATTAGGCCTATAAGCAGGTACCCCCAGGGCTAAAGTGGTATCTTGGGTACAGCCCAGTACAGGTTCAAGGGGTTGGCCTTGCTTAATTTTCCTTAAGGCCATTAAGTTAAAGTCTATAACATTCCGGGTTACCTTGGGTTGGCTCACACAAGTATAAAATCAAACACCGTTCCCCAAGCAGTCCCTGAGACATTAATGCGGGTGGGAAGGGGCTAATATCATTAGGAAAGCATCTGTTTCAAGAGGCCTGGTTCACACATGTGGTCAGACGTAATACCGCAAGCAGTATGGGCTAAGGATGTCCCTGTTCAGGCAATAATAAGATCGCTAGAGCTGACCCATTTCATTATAAAAATACTGGCGGGCGGCACAACAGGCACAAGTTTGCTCAACTTGCGCGAGTATATGTAAGGGATCTCCCACAAAGAGGGGGTGCATCTCTCAGGAAATGCACATAAGCTCTTTAACCATAGTACACTGGTGGTGATTCAGGAGCACTGTCAGCGCCAAGGGGGGGGGGGGAGGGTGAGTACGCCGGGTAGCTTCTCACCCTGTGGCGGAGCACTGACAGTTAACAAAGGGGGATGCACAACAAGGAAAGTTCAGCAACTGGACGGACCCCAGGAGGGGGTAGGATCCACGTGTGCAGAGGGTAGGCAGAAAAGGAGGACCGACCTGATGGTGGTCCTGGACCTTACTGCACTAACCCGCAATGTATGGACTGAGTAAAACTTTGGGGAGGATGCCTGTGTTCAGGCACCCCGGTGGGCCGGTGCATTATGCGGTGCCCTGGATTTCAAGTAATGCAACTGTTTGCTGTCGCGCATTGGGGCCTGACGGCGCAATGTGCGCAGCTGAGTGGAGAGCATGGCGGGATAAGTCAGTCAAGTTCCATTGTAAGGCCAAGCTCAAGTGCTGGTGAAATATTGTGCCTAATGTTCTTACTACCCTTGACATGTTGTTGCCGCTAAAGTGTACGGACAAAACTGAAGTTCAAGTAATGTCGTGCCTGATTTACTTAATGCCTTTGACAGGTTGATGCGGCTAAAGCATGATGCTGTGAATAATGTTTATATCCAAATAGGATGGTTTTCTCCTATTGGTCTGTGATTAATTACCTGGTTTGATGTGAATAAAAAGGCTACGCCCTAGACAACATACTCCGACTCTGAGAGTTATTGGGCATAGCGGGGTAAAAATGTTGGAAAGGGTGAATGTCATGTTGTGCGCATACTATAAACCTGATAGTGTGCCCTCAGTGAGCAGGGCATATTGCACCATGTGCTAGCGCCGTCTGGTCACTATGGACTCTCAGAGACAACGCTCTTCCTCTCCCCCCTCCAGCTCCTTCTGAGCCAGAACTCTGGCAGAGAATCATAAGGTGAAGGCCAACCTTGGGTCATTTCCGACCTGTGATTCAGCCCCTAGACTGATAATGCTGACAGAAAGCGCAAGAGATGTATTAAATAAGGATACACAGTGGGATGCCAACGGGAGAGATGGGTTGAATGAGGATACACAGTAGGACTGCCAAAGCCTGACCTGCCGGCCCGCCATTCTAACTGGGAGCACATGCGACCTCGTACATATTACTGCCTCCTTCTGTGCAGAAGCTCAGGCTTGCAACATGTCATGTGTGATCTTGTGCACATTCCCCGAACACTTATGGAGCTGCAACTCAGGGTTATGATCTGAAGACTGCCATTGAGATAGGAGAATACAGTTCTTATTTACTTGAGCAATGTGTGATGACGGGCAAGACAAGGTCCCAGTTCACTTTTCTGTTCTAAATGATATTTCCTATACTAGCGTATTTTACAAGTTAGATTAGGTTATAAGCGCATCAAGAGAGAAGGGCGCCACTTCATCAAGTCGTAAAAAGTGTACAAAATTGAAAAGTGAAGAAAAATAACTGGAAATTCTTTGAAAAAGTATTACGGTTTATTTATTCTGAAAACACGGCAAAAGTCTTAAGAAACTTGGCAGTGTCGCAACTAGCAAGCCTGTTGCAAACCCCAACCAGTTATTTTCGTACATTTAATGTAATAAACGGATCTCTGCATGTCCTCTTACACTCCCTGTAATATGTAACCTTTGTAATACGTGGACCCTACGGATTCTGAAACTCCGTGCATGCAGCAGGGTTGGATTGGGATTGAAAATCGTCCCGGGCACACTAAAAAAAAGTGGCCCACATTTGCATATTGCCTTTCCGCAAAACACTGCGGGGCAGATTTACAAGCCCCTTGCGCCACTTTGCGTCACTTTTCCCATGTTAAAAGTGACGCAAAGTGGCATAAAGACTTGTAAATCTGCCCCAGCGTCTTCAAAGTTTTATAAAAAGAAGTGGAGGGGGGGAGGGGGTCTCTGACAGAGGCATGTTTTCTTAACTTTATTTAGATAAGAAAAAATGCACGGATTAGTTCACACTGGTGAAACACACCTGAAAACAAGTGAGGTCACTTCTGCTCAGGCCCCCTGCCTCTGCTCAATATGTATATATGAACGGGCGGCCCAACGAGAGAAAGGGAGTGACACCTCTGCCGTTGATAAAAGGGAGGTAATGGACGCCCATCTGCCTCCAGAAAGCCCACTCAGGCACCCACTGGGGGCATCCGAAACACACAGACACCGCCCAAATCGGCTCCCCCAGGCTGCCCAAAAAAGCAGCCCACAACTGGAAAGCGAATACCGGCCCCTCAGCCATCGCCCGAGTGCCCGCCTTACCAATCAGACCCTGCTGCGCAGCATTGAGATCTCTGCTGTTTCTAACACTTCTGCACTAGTGAGAGCGCCAATAATGAGATTTGCACGGATTCTAGCATTCACTCTCTCGGACCCCTTCACTGCCCTCCTTTCCTGTTTCTTTGAATCCCCAGGGCCTCAGTTCTTTCCTGCACGATTCGGCCACCTTCCCCTCCACACAAAACCACTTCCTGTTGTGTTAATTTATTTTTTATTTTTTTAAACGCTGAGTTCATGTAAACACTGGCTGGCCTTGGGAGGCTGGAGACAGGAGAGATTATGCTGGCCGGGCCGCTGATTTTGTTACTGGGGGCCGATATTGCAGCTCTGCTGCAAAACCGGCCTCCAGTAACAAAAAAACGAGACCCCCTACCCTTCGAGCCTCCCGGGGAAAATGCCTGATGCCCCGTACGGCCAGTCCGGCCCTGATCTCATTCACCACATTTCTGGCTAGTAACACTCCCCGGCGTTTCCCAGTCTAAGTGACAGACTTTTCTTTAGTTGTGTGCCACCTCCGTGATCTTTCTGCCCAGCCCGACTATTTCCCAGATTTCCCCCAGATTATTCAATGAGAATCACATTTACATACAACACAGAAAGAGTAGGAAAAAAAACTACTATCTCTACCTGTGAGCCCCTTCTTTGTTCTCGTCTGCTCCTCCAGTCAGGATCTTTTCTCTACGAACCCCTTCTTCTCTTAGGACACATCTCCTTCCATACTAGGTCCACCCTGCAAAAGGTGTGCCCACCCTTTTACCTGGCCATCCAATTGAGTCAGCCAAGCTCCCCTGGAAGTGTGTCCCTTCCTGAGTTGGGAGGTACTCAGTGTGGAACCGTTGCCTTGCGAAGGGTTTCTTCTGGTCTCTCCTGTGTAATGTCTGGATCATTGACACCTCTTCTTCTCTAGATCCCACCTGTGTCTCTTTTCTCTTTGGGCTATCTTCTTTCAGAGTCCCCCTCCTTTTCTTTGTGCTGCTCCTTGAATCTGTTCTTTCTCTTCCCTCTTCCGTGTTTCCATTGGCTCCCTGTGGTATGATGTGGAAGAGTCTTTTGTCTCTTTCTATCTTCTCTTCTTCTAGCTTCTGTCCCTTTTCACTTTCTTTGTTTGTTACTTACTTTTTTCCCCTACATTTCTCCAAGTATGGGACGTCTCGACAAGTAAACTTGTTCAACTCCCCCCACCTTCCACCCCCCAGGTTAGACTCACTCTTTTCTATAAGGGTTTAATATAGATTAATAACAATCAACCCTTAAATGCCTATTGACTAACTTGCTTTTCCCAATAAATACACTAGGCCTACTGCCTTTATAGTAACTTTCCATAATAAACAGACCAGGTTTATAGCCTTGATCATTAGCTTGCCACCATAACCAACTTAGTCCTCCTGTATTGAGCGTGAGCTGTACAACAAGGCAAAAAGTGCAATCAAAGCACTCTTTTTCAGTGGAAGCACACAACTTCTGCCCAATCAAATGCTGTGAGCAAGAAAAGCCAAAATGTGGGTGGAGCCTAAACCATGAAGGTGGTCTTCTGGTTTTCTGTTGATCATATGAGGTCTGACGACAGCTGCAATGCCACCCCAGATCTAAAAACTACCAGTAATCAAACATCTACCCCAGAGCCACACCAGAAAGGTTATGGCAGTGGGACAGAAGGAAGTGAAATATTTTGGTGCTTCTCAGCCAGAGTGCCTATAACTCTCCCTTGTTGGCACCCTAGGGACGTCTCTGCCCCTTAGTTGTGAACTGCAGCATATCTACCGTGCCAACAATGGGACCCACTCGCAGCTCTTCAATGCATATAACACTGACTTGCATCTCCCAGCAAATCCAGTGCAGAAGCCCAGACTGACCTCTAACAACAAACTTCAAACCTGACCCACATCACCCTCTGAATGTCACTACAGAGACTGGCACCCAGCGCTGCCAATGCACATCTTCAAAAGTGAATGTAATTCATTCCACCTCCAACATTCATGTCATAAAGTTTATTACGTTAATTTAGATGCATTTTCTGGATTATTGCGAATTGAAGTGGGTCAGATTTAGGCATTTGTGCCTTTCATCTCTCCATACACACATTTGATTACAAGTATGCCTTTATTCTATAATTGTGACCATATGTGTTGTTGACATGCACACTATAGCTGGGGGCACTAATGTTTGTTGTGAAATCCTGTGGAGAGTTGAGCAGTGGTTAGGTGCAGAATGCTAATTATAGTCTCTTATGTATAATTATTGGAACTGATGTGTAAAAGGCCCCAGGTGCCTTGATTATGAGAAAGCCTGTGGAATTGGGCGAAACATTAGCAGTAAGGCGAGGCCTCTGCGCAGTCCGCTGTCACCTTAATTTGTAACTTTCCATGGAACACTAAAGGATCTGAGCATTTTAACCACGCCATGAAGGACGAGCATATACTTGTGTAGTCGAGTTTAATGACAAGAACTCATGGTCATTTATGGAGTTAGTGATTTTAGCTAGATGGAACCCGCCTGCACCTCAACCCTGACCTTCGGTATCCCTTGCACTGCAGGGATCTACTCACAGGACTGTCAATGCACTTGTAATCCTGAGCTCGAGGGCCCAGCTTCGAAACACGGCCATAAGTGTGCCAACGCAGTACGACCCTGCCAACCCAGCATGGAGATCAAGTCTTAAGTGTGCCAACGCAGTGCAACCCTGCTCTGAAACAATAGATGCCATGCCAACAACGAGACCTGAGCATCAGTGTGCCAATGCAGTACAACCCTGCGATTCCAGCATGGAGACAAAGTCTTAAGTGTGCCAATGCAGTACATCCCTGTTCTGAAACAATGTCTGCCATGCCAACACCGAGACCTGAACACCAGTGTGCCAATGCACTACAACCCTGCCATCCCAGCAAGGAGACCAAGTCTTAAGTGTGCGAACGCTGTGCAACCCTGTTCTGAAACAATGTCTGCCATGCCAACACCGAGACCTGAACACCAGTGTGCCAATGCACTACAACCCTGCCATCCCAGCAAGGAGACCAAGTCTTAAGTGTGCGAACGCTGTGCAACCCTGTTCTGAAACAATGTCTGCCATGCCAACAACGAGACCTGAGCATCAGTGTGCCAATGCAGTACAACCCTGCTCTAAAACAATACATGCCATGCCAACACCGAGACCTGAACATCAGTGTGCCAATGCAGTACAACCCTGCTCTAAAACAATACATGCCATGCCAACACCGAGACCTGAACACCAGTGTGCCATTGCACTACAGCCCTGCCATCCCAGCAAGGAGGCCAAGTCTTAAGTGTGCGAACGCTGTGCAACCCTGTTCTGAAACAATGTCTGCCATGCCAACAACGAGACCTGAGCATCAGTGTGCCAATGCAGTACAACCCTACTCTAAAACAATACATGCCATGCCAACACCGAGACCTGAACATCAGTGTGCCAATGCACTACAACCCTGCCATCCCAGCATGGAGACCAAGTCTTAAGTGTGCCAACGCAGTGCAACCCTGCCATCCCCGCATTGGAGACCAAGTCTTAAGTGTGCCAACGCAGTGCAACCCTGCCATCCCACCATGGATACCCAGCCATAAGTGTGCCAACGCAGTACAACACTGCCATCCCAGCATGGAGACCAAGTCATAAGAGTGCCAACGCAGTACAACCCTGTCATCCATCCCAGCATGGAGACCAAGTCATAAGTGTGCCAACGCAGTACAACCCTGCTCAGAAACAATATTAGAGTTGAATCTTTGTTGTTAGCTGCCAAAAAACTGAATCCAGGCGTGGGGCATTGGAGCACAAACACAGGACCTAGTGAAGCTAGTTAAAAGATTTCAAAGACCCAATGCCTTTAGAAAGAAAATGTCCATGAGTGCCGCATCTTGCAGGCTTGGCACTTTCACGTTATCTTTGTCTAAATTAGCCCTACTAAAAATACAGTGTTGATGCGGCAGTCGGGCATTGAGAAAAGCCCATCCATCCATCCATCTGGCACCACAGATGAAACTGTCCCTCCACACTACTCCCCTCCCCCCCACACCAGGACTCCGGGAGTGTGGAGTGTCTGACAAAACCCAGTGGACGGCCTCAAGATACTGCCAAAAAACACACGGTAAAACTGGAGACTAACATTCTTGTGGTACCACAAATATTTACAGTTTGGAATGTAAATTCATAGACCACCTGATTAAAAGAAACTTGTTTCTAAGAATCCAAATAATTAAAAACTTGATTTAGCGGAAAACAAATAAGTAGAAATGCAATATGACCGACAATAATCGAACCCTCCTTTATCCAGACCATTTAAAAATATTAATTAAAAAAAGCCTGTTTCTTAAGGTCAAGGTCACAGATAGGTTTACTGAGACAATCGTGTCCATAAAACAAAAACAACACACATAAATATATTACAATTTATTTAAAAAAATCTATAAACACCACAGACTATTAGACTTTACTCTTGTTAATTAATCCTGCCAGTAACAGCATCCATAAATCGTTATAGACCTATTGACACACCTCAAAAATCACATCTTAATTATAAAGCCATCCTGTGTGTTAAAGTGACACATTAAAAAAATACGGGTTTAAAAATCTTTTTACTAATGACTATCAGTGAGTAAAAAACAATTACGTACTAAAGTGCATTTAGTATCGAGCTGAGTAAGCAAGGACATTTTCCATCACCCCTTGAATTTAATGTGATTTTTTTTTAAAGAACTATGTGGATCCCAGTTAGGGAACATAGTTTTAGTGCAAAATCAGAGTAAAAGGGGCAATGAAACAAAGGTGTGGAGGGGCAACAGTATAGGAGAAAGGTAAGAGAAAGACTGAGGGTACAAAAGGTGAGCACAAAAGTGATAAATAGGAGGCGCTTGGGGTGAGGAAAACTAATTTAACAAGCATTGGCATAGCCAATGGGTACCGCCTTTTGAACTTTATAATTGTTTAGCCATCGTCAGAAAACACGGACTCAGCATAGACCTATGCCGACGATACCCAGCTCATCCTCTCCCTCACCAAGGAACCCGACATCACCAGATACAGTTTCCAGGAAGGAAAGAAAGACGCCCCATCCTGGATGAGCAGCAGCTGCCTGAAGCTCAACTCTGAGAAAATGGAAGTCCTCGGATCCACCCCCTCCGCTTGGGACAACACCTGGTGGCCCACCGCCCTTGGCAACCACCCCACACCCACGGATCACGCCCGCAACCTCGGCATCATACTCGACTCCTCCCTCGCCATGAACCGACAAATCAACGCCGTATATTCCACGTGCTTTTATACCCTCCACATTCTCCACAAGACCTTCAAATGGATTCCCCCCGAATCCAGAAAGACTTTCACCCATGCACTCATAACCAGCAGACTGGACTACGGGAATGCCCTCAATGCCGGAATCAACAAATCTCTACTCCTCAAACTCCAGACCATCCAGAACGCCACAGCCAGACTCGTCCTCGGCATCCCACGACAAGACCACATCACCCAGCACCTACGAGACCTCCACTGGCTCCCCGTCAAAAAGAGAGTGACTTTCAAGCTGCTCGCTCACGCCTACAAATCCCTCCACAACACTGGACCCCAATACCTCAACGCAAGAATCTCCTTCTACGCACCTAAGAGAAACCTCCACTCCGGTGACCTCGTCCTGGCTGAAATCCTTTGCATCTGCAGAGCCAGAACGGAAGGAAGAGCCTTTTCCTACATCGCAGCCAAGACCTGGAACAAACTCCCCCTCAGCATCACACGATCCCCCACACTACAAACATTCAGTAAGAGCCTCAAGACCTGGCTCTTCGGATGAGACGGAGCTGCTCGAATCCCCCCCCCCCAGCGCCTTGAGACCCTCACGGGTGAGTAGTGCGCTTCACAAATCCCTGATTGATTGATTGCTGCAGCACATTATCCTGGGTGCTGTGCCACCAGGGATTGAAGATCTGGTACTAGCAAACCTGCATATTTTATTTATTTAATTAATTATTTTTACAAATGTGCAATCGGCATTAAACTTTTAAAAACAATAAAAAATTATTGTCATCTAAGGATCCAGCTGCCTTTCAAATGCCACAAAAGTACGAGGAACAAAAAAAGCAAAGCTTGCACAAACATGAGCAAGAAAGAAAGGAAAAAGTAGTGCAACAAAATGAACAGATAAGCACCGATGTGGAAAGTTACCAGTAGATAGGCGCTGCTCCGTGGGAGGAAGCACAAGGAGGGACAAAGAGGAAAGATTAACCACAAGCAAGCATTTTTGAATGACAATAGAAGGGATGAATAAAAAGGCAATGTGCAGCCTGTAAGCCCACAGAGTGTCTCGAAGAGACAGCGCATGCGCTTCCTAGGCTCAACCTAAAAAGTATTTGTCAATGTGAAATGCCTTTACTTGGGTGATACATAACAGCCTCAGCTGCAATGCCCCTGGCACCCAGATAATAATATTAGTAATAAGTCTCGTCTATGCTGCATGATTTATCACTCAAATATCAGCTCTAAATATATTTTTAAAATTCAACCATATTTATCCAAAAGACAGCTTCTGCATGCATTTTATGACTCCAATACACACTTTTAAATGTTGATATACATAGGTTAAATCAACCAAGCAAAAGCTTCTAATTGAGTATACTCAGTAGCACACAGGAGAGCCACTTACAGATAGCTAGGGAGCTACCAGTAGCTTGCGAGCTACTCGTTGGAGAAGCCTTGTTTAGATCTTTTCCTTCTGATCCATCTGCCAAAATAAAATATGGGGAGATAATGTCAGAGGAGTGCTCCATTAAAGGTTCCTGCTTTTTCTTCTTTCTTCAATGCCACAAATTACAGTGAAAACTACAGGTGTCTTTCCAGAATTAAGGGGATGACACTCAATTGTATTCCAGTTGTATGAAGATAGGGTGGTGGGTGGTGTTAGCATGATACAAAATTGGATGCAGAGCGACTGATCAACCTGATTGCAGAAAAATGGAGCTTCCCGTGGCCAGATCCGATCCCTTGCTGAATGACATGCAAGAAATAAAGTTACACAAACTGGAGACATGCCAGTTGAATGTGAAGATAAGATAAAACACTGGGGGTGTTCTTTGACTCCATATGACAGAGGAAACACATGTTGGTACCTCAAAATTCCACCTTAAATTGAGATGAAGAGCGTGGCCTGTACTAGAAGTGGCCAATCCACTGAAAGCTCGAGCCAGGCTCGAACATGAAGCCTGGCTCTGGGTCAGTCCTGTTGGAACTTCCAGCCCATAAGGAGCCAAGCTTTTACATGGCTTCTACCTGCAACCCACACCCTAACCATATGCACCAGGGGGTAAAAATAGAACACAAACATATTAGATAAAAAGGACAGTGTCTTGCTTTACACTCCCAAATAAAAGAAATTCAGCACTCACCAGCAGAGGCACTCGATAAAGCAAGAAAGCACCTGGAAAGGGGGCTACATATTCATGAAATAAGGCACATCAAAAGACAGTTTTGAGAATAAAGTGTGGGGTTTTATTAGTGCAACACTCTCTAACAGAAAGGCTTTCCCAGAAGTCAAATGAATCAGGTAAAACAATATGCAAATGTAAATATACAAGCAAGCAAATAATAATAATGAAACACACACAAAATAATCAAATGCATGGGATAAAACACAAGCAGATAATAATGGTAAATCACATACAAATAATAAACACAAGTCAGATAATAATGAAACATTAACAAGTAAAATGCAAGGGAATAGAACACAAGCAAATAATAATAATGGAACATTCGCAAGTGAAATGCAAGAAAATAGAACACCAGCAAATAATGATAATGGAACATTCACAAGTCAAATGCAAGGGAATAAAACACAAGCAGATAATAATAGTGAAACACATGCAAATAATAAATGAATGTGCACACAGACCACGTTCCAGCCCCATATCTTGGTGAAGCTCTAGAAAGTAGGAAGCCTCTCCAAAAGTACAGAAAACACCCTCAAAGAGGAAAACAATCTTGAAGTTGGGAAATACCGCACTGAGCAGATGCATCCACCTCTCAGGAGAGATCCTGTCTAAGAGCCAAGAAACCCTAGTTTTTTAAATATTCTCAATGCACAAGAAGTTTCGAGAAGACACCCTCTACGTCAAGGCAACTCACCAGCGCTGACCAGGCTCCTGCAAGCATTTCAAGGCAAAGGATTCCTCACGCATTCTCCTCGAGCATCCCACACTACATGTTCCAGCCCCTTATCTTGGTGAAGCTTGAGAAAGAAGAAAACATCTCCAAAAGTACAGAAAACACCCTCAAAGAGAAAAACAATCTTGAACGCAAATAATCTGAACAACTGTGAATAACCTGGGGGCCTGCTTGTGTGCGCAGAACCCAGGCCATACAAAGCCAGAATTCAAGATGGAGTTAGAGCAAGTTAAAGTCAATAGTTAAAACTTCATTTCCCAATGTACAACATAATGCACATTTCAAATGCACATCCCACACATTCTGTTCTAGGCAAGGCTGTTTTGTTCTGGGCTGAGGAGAAAGTAAATAATAATACTCCGAAGCTATAAGGAGACCCGAAATTAAATCACAAGTCAAAATGCAAGTGCACAAAAAATGATGTCGTACATTCAAGATAGAGTAAGTTAGAACACATAGAGTCAATTAAAACACTGGTAGTCAAAGGTCATCACATCATCGCAATACATATGAGTGCATGTAGCACTACATTCCACCCAATGGCCTTTGACTCCCATAACATACATATCTAAAATCAACGTTTTGAGTGAAAGCATGAATCTAAAATTAAGCACACAATAAAACAGTGACATCATAACATCATGATACATATTACTATTATTATTTCATCTAAGATAACTCATGTAAAGCTACTAATAACTCTGCTACAAAAATAAATGTGTGATGAATACAAAAATAGAATCAAACATGTTAACTTACTAATGCTGCTAGTGTGATAAATGGCTAATCCTGGAACTTCTACTATTGAAGCAGCCAAACTTATATATTAAAACACCATCTTTAGCAAGCTGAACAGTTTCTCTTGTACTCTGGGTATACAATGCATCAGTCTTAACCATGTGAATGTACACAGCCCTCCTGTTATATTTAAAAAAAATATATTGTTTCACATTTGTCATTTAAAAAGTACACTTGGAATCACCATTTTCATCATCAAGCTGGACTTATATTTTATTTTCAGAATGAGTCTCATTTAAGCACATTTATTATAACCTGTAGAAAACTGTCTAAGCTATATCATGCTGTTGGTTTGGCAAAAGGGCATCAGCCAAGACGTCAGTCTGCGGAGTGAGGTGGTCACTTCGGGGTTGCGGGCTCCCGCACCCTCAAGGCCCCTCCCAGACACAGATACCCTCACGCCAGGGAAGGGTATCCAATGCACCAACACTTCGCAGTATAATCTGGAAAAAAAACAAGAATCACTCTTCTTGAAAGCAACATTTTTCAGAAAGCACATGTTCTCCTTGTTCTGCTTTGGATCTAATGACAAAGTTTTGTCAATTATCTCTGCTGGTTCTGGAGAGTGATTTGAGGATTCTACCCACACTTTGGTCTCTGGGTTCTTGGTAGTGGAGTCAAACCCTCCTTCCTCTCACACAGTAAGAAGGGCTGGGGCAGTCTCCTTCCTGACTGTCCCTCCATACACTGCTGCATAAATACACCCTTGATTATTTGGCATAAGCACAATGTCTGGTGAGTTTCCTTTCTCCAACTGGCCCCTCACCACCTGTGGGACTGGTTTGTGTTGTGCATGCTGACAAATTGGAATTACAGTTCTACTCAGGTCTAGGGGAATATGTCCCTTTATTCTCTGCCCACGTGTTAGTGGCTTTCTCTCCCAGGTGTCCACATTTTTGGTGTGCCCACTGAGCCATTCCCACCAAATCTGCAAGGGAATTAAACCAGCATTCTAGTGAAGTGGTAGGACAGTGAGCTTCTACACAATACACAGTGACTGTGCTTTGTGGTAACAATTCCCAAATCTCTTGCCACAACTCCTTACCCCACTTCAAAGGGGACTCCTGTATCTCAGACACATCCTGAAACACCTCTGTGTTTTCTACAGGGACCTGCACCACCTGCTCATGCAACACTCCAGTTTCTGCCTGTATGTATCACTTCCATTTGATCACATTTGCTTCTTGTGCATGCCCTGTTCCTTGTAACTTAAGGGAACTCATTGCCCATTGCATTAGAGAAATTTCAAGTCTCAAAATCACATTGGGTCTTATTGCCATCTACACAGTGTCTATCAGGGCACAAAAACACAAAAACAACTGTCTCTGCCCAGTGTCTATCAGAGTGCAGTGAAACACCGGCAACTGATTTTCAAAGGGAGTAAACCACTCTCCAGCATCTGGCAATTTTTTTGTTCAAAAGCCCAGGAGCACCCTCCTCTTTCCTTGTTTTTCCCACATACTCCAATTAGCATACTGTCCCTGAACTGTCACATGTAACTCAATGTCTCCTTTCTGTATTGACCACACATCTAAAGCATATTGTAAAGCCTCTTTTGGCAACTCAAAAGCATATTGCGACTGCTCTTCCCACTCAGAATCATGTTTAAAAATAGCATTTTTCATTTCTTCTGACCTAAATCTCTGCATACCATCTCTCAATGTAGACCAAGGTTTATCATTCACTGACCAGTCTGACTCATGGCTGCACCCAGCAAACGCTAATTGTAACAAGCTAATTTGTTTATCTTCTCTGTAATTTCTAAAATGTCCCTGCACAATGCAGTCAATGCTAAGTGCACAAAACTGTACTACATTTTCTCGGTTCAACATCACTTCAGAGGCTCCTAAATCAAACAAACGCACAATCCACGTTAGCAAAGCCTCCCCTGGTTTCTGCTGGAATCTGTCCAAAATGGCATTATTCTCTTGCGGAGTAAAGTCCTCCAGAGAATTCATTAAAACCTCCTGTGTACATTGTAAATTAGCCCACAGCTCTCGTTGAACAGTATACCTTTCTGGCAACTCACTGTGGCTATCTAAAAAGTCCAGTAATTTACACTGCGTCATACACAAGGTATCTCGCTCTAGCTCTGCTGATATATCTGCAGCTTATCTTTTAAAGATTTATCTTCACACATCAACATATTAGAATTCTTTTTAACTTACTTCAACCAAATGCTGTTGTATTTCATTAGGTTCTTTAACTGGGCACATCTTTCATACATGCTATGAAAAGCGCTGAAAAGAATCCAATTTTTCTCCAGGAAGTGCTAAGCTCCTTTTCCTCTTCAAGGGAAACTTTCTGCAAACATATAAATATCTGTGCTTGCCCCTCGTCTGTTAAACATGCATAAGAGGCATTTTCCCACCCCAATAGCTCAGTTGGCATCTGGAATCTTCAACTGAAAACATTGTCTCCTTAGAAAACATTTTTCCCCTTTCTCTTATAAAATCGAACTGCACCCCTTTTTAAAATTGTACCCTACTTCTGGTACCAAAATGTCTTGCTTTACACTCCCAAATAAAAGACATTCAGCACTCCCCAGCAGAGGCACTCGGTAAAGCGAGAAAGCACCTGGAAAGGGGGCTCCACACTCATGAAATGAGGCACATCAAGACAGTTTTCAGAATAAAATGTTTTTTTTATTAGTGCAACACTTTCTAACAGAAATAAAACACAAACAGATAATAATGATAAAACACATACAAATAATAAACACTTACAAGTCAGATAATAATGAAACATTCGCAAGGGAATAGAACACAAGCAAATAATAATAATGGAACATTCACAAGTGAAATGCAAGAAAACAGAACACAAGCAAATAATAATAATGGAACATTCACAAGTCAAATGCAAGGGAATAAAACACAAGCAGATAATACTAGTGAAACACATGTAAATAATAAATGAATTTGCACACACACCAAAAACACATATAAAAATAACTATATATCTATACATATTTCTCAATGCCAATTATCAGAGAAAATACCTCACCAGCTGCAATATCTTCATCTTGTCCCTCCCAAGACTGGTGGTCCCCAAATAACAGTCCTAGGGTCATGAGACTTCTCAAGCCGGGAAATGCAGCACTGAGCTGATGCATCCACCTCTCAGGAGAGATCCAGTCTAAGAGCCAAGAAACCCTCGTTTTTATAATATTTTCAATGCACGGGAAGTTTCGAGAATACACCCTCTACGTCAAGGAAACTCACCAGAGATGACCAGGCTCCTGCAAGCATTCCAAGACAAAGGATTCCTCTCGCATTCTCCTCACGTGTCCCACACTACATGTTCCAGTCCCCTAATCTTGGTTAAGCTTGAGAAAGTAGAAAACATCTTCAAAAGTACAGAAAACACCGACAAAGAGAAAAACAATCTTGAACGCAAATAACCTGAACATCAGTGAGTACCCTGGGGGCCTGCTTGTGTGTGCAGAACCCAGGCCAGACAGAGTCAAAATTCAAGATGGAGTTAGAGCAAGTTAAAGTCAATTGTTAAAACTTCATTTCCCAATGTACAACATAATGCACATTTGTGCACCACTGCCAACAGCATTACACTCCGAGACAGAGAAATACAATCCACACATTTCTTTCTCATTCTTTCAAATGCACATCCTCCACGTTCTGTTCTAGACAAGGCTGTTTTGCTCTGGGCTGAGGAGAAAGTAAATAATTCTACTCTGAAGCTATTAGGAGACCCGAAACTAAATCACAAGTCAAAATGAATGTGCACAAAAAATAATGTCGTACATTCAAGATAGAGTAAGTTAGAACATATAGAGTCAATTAAAACACTGGTAGTCAAAGGTCATCACATGATCCCAATATGTAGGAGTGCATATAGCACTACAGAGAGGCATTTAGTAGCCGATTTATTCAAAGTTAAACCAAAAAATCTAGATTAATCACAGCTTCAAAGCTTAACCAAATTGTGGGATCTGAGGCAAATATTTTATTTTACTGATCCTCCTTTATCTTCACTATCAAAGTGCCGTCAACTACATGAGTTCAGAATAGCAGCTGTACCAAAACCTGTTGTGGTCGACTGAATAGACTATAATAATGTCTAAGCATTCACATGTTAAAGAAATACACTTTTTTTAATTTTGAAGAGACTTTATTCATATTTTGTGTGATGTTTGTTGTATGATTTACATTGCAAATGTTTTCAGGGCTCGGCTCGAGCACGAGCTCTCAGAGCCAAGGCAGACCCTTGACTCGGCTCTGGCTCCTCCCCCTGTAAATTTGTTGGCTCACCTGCCTGTACTAGATGAATCATAAAGAGTGATGGTTGCAAGATTTGTTATTGGTCCAAAGTTGGTTATTGCAATGTGTTGTAAGTTGACACAACAAAAAAAGAATATTGCAAAACACCAAGCTGTTCTGAATTCAGCGGTTAGCGCAGTCACCAGTAACACTCGCCATGGCCATATTAGCACTGCCTATACAGCTATGCACAGATGACCGGTGCATGTAAGGATGATGTACAAAGTGCCAACATTGACCCCCAAGGCAACTTGTGGAGGTGCTACTGAATACTTGCAGACGTCTATAAACACCTCCAGATGTGCAGAACCCTGCACAAACAGTTGCTGGTTCTACCTATGATTAATCACATTAGGTCCGGAAGAAGGGCTCTTCCCTCTGTAAACTGTAGAACAATAACTTATCAGCCAGGCCAGCTGTGTATTACTGAGGAATGTATTTCATTTAGGACAGTGCTGAAGACCCAGCTATAGTGAGCTGTAGTTTCAGTCTTTGACTGGCAGAGCAATTTGGAGCACTTGGATGCGTGTGAGCTTTGAGCAGTTTATAAGTGGAAAGTTTTTATTGTATTGTAGTTGCATTTAGATAGCACTTTCCACTGCTTAAGGCTTTGATGCCTTTGTGGGTGGGTACTAGCAGGTTACTCCATGTCATCAGACTGCCATGCAGTTCAACCCCAATTTGTCATTCTGTTTATCTCAAAGTTAGCACACAGTTAGCAGGCAGCCTGCCAATCAATTTGGCATGCTATCTGTTCTATAAAGTTCCTGAGAATCATCTAGGGTTAAGTAATGCATGATGTCCTGAGGAGCTTATGCAATCTGTAATGCAGGCAGTCATTCAGTTGCTTATGCTATCATGGAGTGGTCATGTGGAGGGTAACTTCGGCAGGCAGATATATTGTGATTTAAGCCAGCGCTCTTGTGTGTTTTTTGGTCATATCATGTCGGAATCCTGCCCGTACGCATTGGACGATGAATGATAATGTGACTTTACTATGTTCTGTGTAGCGCTAATAAAACTACAGCATTCAACTCAACATTCCCCTAACTTTGATGCAGGAGGATATACCCTCTTTTTGTAAAACTCCTCAATTAAAAAGAATCAGCACGCTGACTTCCCAGCATTTTGGGCAAATGTACTCCCCTGATTGTGAGCTTCTGATCTGCTAAATGAGTGGGAGGGTCGGGGACGTGCGGATGCGCTGCACTGTTGAACGCCGTGTCTCGACACAAACTGTTCCCAGGGGAAGGAAAGGATAAACAGGTTGGAGACACGAGCTCGACTTGCATGTGTCTCTGTACCTTCACAGACTATTTGCTCCAGTCCATGGTACGCGCACAGTACTCTTTAGTTCATGCTGTTATGAGTGACGATTTTGCAAGTGACCCCACTTTTGTTCTAATGCTAGTAAGCGATCTAAAAATGCAATCGTAGTAAAATTACAGTAGATACCGAAACTAAAGCACAAGAGGTTTGCCCAGAATGACATAGTGTGTGCAAGTGGAAAAACAAGCTTCACTGTCCGATCCAGCGGAAGCCAATAAAGAGGAAAGAGATGCCCGGGCCACCAGATTACCCATGAGAGCGGCATCGTTGCTTCTTGCATTGAAATAAAAGAAGGATGAGGTGTGCGCTCTCCTTTATATGGGAGTTTTTCGGCCATTTCAGAATAGCAGTTGTAAGGGAGAATCTGACAGCTGTTTTAAATAAGTCACCAAATTGATCCCTTCAGTAAGCAAATGTAAGACATGCATTTGTATACTTTCTGTACTGTGACTAATAATAAGTAATGTATCAGCCTCTGCAGGAGCATTTCCCTGCATACCATAAGAAACAAAAGAGGGATTAAAATGAAAGGAGCAACTGGTGAAAGATGGCGGAATCAGACAAATAATAGAAAACAATGTCCAGAACACGCAAATCCTCTTGTTTTCAAGTCAGAGAAAGAAAAGTCAACTGCCTTCAGCAAACAGCGTCTGACATTTTAACTCGGTTTTTGAATGCCCTGAGAAATGACACTAGGAGCGAGCGCATGCATCCACCAAAGACAGATAAACAGTAACACTATCATGAAACAAAGAAAAAAAATAGTTCCACAACGAACACATAAACAACCAAAGAGTAAAGATACAGTACTTGGCCGGTTGCTCTGTGGGAGGAAACAAAACACAAAAAGGAGGAACAAAGAAGACGGATTTACCACTATCAAGTAAGCGTTTTAATAGGACAATGGAAGGAACGAATAAAAAGATGATGGGCAGGCTGTAAACCCACAAAGTATATACATGTCTCAACGAGAGCAATGTCTAGTCGAGACCTAACAATGAGTCAGGGAGGGATTGCTCCCTAACAAACAATAACAGGGGGGAGGAGAGAGGGAGAAGACATGTGGCAGGTGAGAAACAATGCTAAGAGGAAATCAGGCTTTAGGCTGCAAACCTCCTGAACGTGTTTGTTCAAGACAAGGGAACCCAAAAGGTGTACAAGGACCTTGGGTAGCAATTTATTACAAAAACAATGGTCCTTGTTGAAGGTCAATTTTTGGTGAAAATAAATATAGAATTAAATCAGTTCTATATAATTACTAACCAGCCGGATAGTAAGATTTAATCGACACAAAAATCTGGTGGTCACACGGCACATGAATAAAGTGGGACACAGTCCTGTATCCGAAGCATACATGTGGAAACAATTAACAGAAAGGACAAACAATCAGGCAAAACAGGGTGCTTGTTTGTAAATGTAACGGGTTTAAACAAGCGTGATAATCAACAACAGCCGCTACACGTTACATCAGAATAAGTTTGTGTGCACGGTGTTTTAAAAGTCGACTGACGTTTCGATCCCTTTTACACGGTTATTGGGATCATCATCAGGACAACATTAGATAAATGCCTGAAGGACATACATCTATAAAGTTACATAAAAAATGTGGAGAGAAATGGAAAGAAGAAAGAAAAGAATGTCAGGATCACGTAATTTAAAGATAAAAAGCCCTTTGCGCAAAGTGTAAATCGCGTTGACCGCACGTGCCTATACAAAAGGTTTGTAAGCAACGGTGGATACAAACTGTCGTGGTGACAACCAAAGTGACGCCTGGCGTGGAGAGCGGCGAACCTAGGGAATCAAGGGGGAAGTGGTGAGCGAACATTAACGCTAGAAAAAACTAACAGGCCTGATAGCGCAGGAGGGACGCAACGAAGGTACAGTTCCATAATAGGGAACTTGGAAGCTAGAGGGAACGGAATTGACCGTAAAGCGGCTGGAAACTGTAGGAGGCTTACCTTAGTATAAACCGTAATAGGTACTAAGTGCTGGGAGTCCGTGGCCAGAAGGTGGTTCAATGCTTAGCGCCGGGAGCGGCTCGGGGTGCTAGATCAAGGAATGGCCGGATTAGTGGGGAATAGTTCTGGTGGAGGGGCTAGGACTATGTAAACAAGCGCTATGTAAACAAGCGCTTACCTTGAGTCGGTAAATCAGCGCTAAGGAGTTGCGGTTACTTGGGGTCTTGAAGTTAGGAATAATATGCCTCAGTAGTCTATAAAGGAAGGAGGAGGTGATTTGAGCCAGAATGATACTGAATGGATTCTTAGAGAACGCATTAAAATGCGTGCAAGGGCTTACCAATTATTTGTAATAGCGGGCGTTGCTAAAAGCAAGGGTTCCGTTTTCCCGTGTACCTCGGTAACCTAAAAATGAGGAAGGGGGTGGTTAGGGCCATAGTGGTCCACTTAATTAAGTGGGGGTGAGCGGCAAAGCGCGTGCGAGGGCGGATGCTCACCTCGGCTGTTTGGATGCCCGCGGTGCTCTAAGAAAGGGGTCCGTGTGTAGGATCTGGCAGTGGGGGCTGCGCGCCAACTTGGCTCATACGACTATGGAAAAACGGGGGAAAAAAAGGGAATGAGTGATATAGTTATGAGTAACAAGATAGCCGTGGTTGCGCTGGGGTACTGGCAGCAACTCTTACCTTTCAGCGTTGGCAGCCAGTCGGTGCTCGAAAGCAGGGGGTCCTAGACGGCAGGATGACCGTCAGTGTGAAGCTCGGTGGCTTGAATGGGTGCTGCCTGCGCTTTCGATTGGAGTTTATCTAACCAGACTAAGCGCATGGACTAGGAAGAGCATGGTGGCGGCCATGTTGGGTGAGGGAGGAAGAGAAGTCGCATTGATGTATGCTGCAGGGCAATATCGGCGACCATGTTGAGTGGGGAGGTTAGATAGTGATAGGTTGTGAGAGACAGAAAGATTGTGTGTGTTTACAATTTTCATAATCACAATCAATTACCATATGGCAAGAGGCATGTTATAGCACATATGAGCCCAGGTGTCGCAAGGCACGGAAATTTTGGATTAAGACTTGCAGGTCTTTAACAGCAAAAGGAAATTCACATAATCACAGTCAATTACCATATGGCAGGAGGCATGTTAAACCACAGATGTGCCCAGGTGTCGCAAGGCAAGGAAATTGTGGATTAAGACTTCCAGGTCTTTAACAGAGAAAGGGAATTCTCAAATTAGAGTTGTCCAGTCCTCATTCCGGTTGAGTCAATTTTTAATGCTTTCTGTGCGTAGGATCCATTTGAGTTCTTCTTTGTTTAGCAGACTGGCAATATCAGCGCCTCTTGGAGGGGGCTTGACCACACTGATTATTGTCGTCTTCATTATGGCCCAAATTGGTGAAGTGTTGTCTTACATCTGATCCTGCTGCGATGCAGGCAGATCCGGAGACGCGCTTTCTGGGTCGTTTGTCCGATGTAGATTTTTTGACACTGGCACATAATTACATAAATTACGTTACATGAATTGCAGTTGGTGAGCCATTTAGGTTTAATCTTAACACCGTTGAATGTAAAATCCTTGCCTTCAATCGTAAATTCACACACACTACAATTCCCACATTTAGCATGTCCAATGAGAGGTTCTAGTCCCCATAATTCGGTCAGTGTGGGCGCAGGTCTGGGGTAGGGAAGAGCTGCTCTAACAAGGTGATCTTTGATGTTCCGACTTTTACGGAAAGCAAATAGTGGGCGTTCAATTTCAAGGTTGCCTGCATTTAGTACAGACCAATGTTTCAAGACACATTTTCGAATGGCATGTGAGACTGGAGAAAAAGTTGTCATGCATACAATGCGATTTTTGTGTGTTTTTGGTTTTGGTGATAGAAGGACGTCCCTTGGACAGTACCATGCTCTTTTGAGTGCAGTGTGTACCAAACGTCGAGGGTAGCCTCTGGCTATGAGCTTGGTGGACAGAACTGAAGCTTCACGGAAGTAATCTTCCTTGAGGTATCAGTTACGTCTGATTCTGATGAAGTGGTGCGCGAACATTAACGCTAGAAAAAACTAACAGGCCTGATAGCGCAGGAGGGACGCAACGAAGGTACAGTTCCATAATAGGGAACTTGGAAGCTAGAGGGAACGGAATTGACCATAAAGCGGCTGGAAACGGTAGGAGGCTTACCTTAGTATAAACCGTAATAGGTACTAAGTGCTGGGAGTCCGTGGCCAGAAGGTGGTTCAATGCTTAGCGCCGGACCCTGGGGCAGGTTTAACAGGTGTAACAACTTGGTTGGTTTCTCGGATACCTCCGCAGATTCCTCTGACAACTCTGACCACAGTGACACTCCCAGTACATCTAATCGACCACCTAATCCTCCTTTTTTAGGCAGAGGCCAACAGGACCCCCCCCAAACCAGGGCGGGGCAAGCAGCAACAACAATGGTACAACCCCCCAGGGGAACGCCAAACTCGCCAGAAATTCTACCAATGGTAGCCAACACCATGGTACCCAACACCACTGAAGTCCTACCCAATCTACAGACCATTCCCATCTTCAATCTCTCTAAGTATACCTTAGCAGACTCCGAACTATCTCTCCTTAGCAAAGGCCTGTCTTTTGTACCAACTATCCACCCTCATTTTTTGGAACTACAGACAGATCTTCTCAGATTTTTCCGATGCATACACCTACATGCTTTCTTTTCACTTAATCCCTCACCCACCACAGTTGCCAACACACCATTACGCCCAGCATCGACTTTTCTCCTACTTCAAATATGATTCCTGGGGAAATCCTAACCTTTGAGAAAATGGTACTAAAGGATCGACTATCACTCCAGAATACCAGACGTTTTATTCCTTACAACCTCTCATTGGAAGAGAAGAAACCCATTGAAACTTTGAAGAACAACGACTCTCTTGTCATCAAATCTGCAGATAAAGGCGGAGGTATAGTGCTGCAAGAAAGGGAACTATATAAACTGGAAATTTCCCGCCAACTCTCTAATAGTGATCATTACTGTAGGTTACCTACCAACCCTACTAAGGAACTACAGCAAGTGATCCTACAAATCACTACAGATGCCAAAACCCAAGGGTTTCTCAGCCAGAAGGAATTTTTGTTCCTCAACGTGAAATCACCACGTACTCCGGTGATAAACACTCTTCCGAAAATCCACAAAAATCCCACTACACCACCAGGGCGCCCTATAGTGTCCGGTTGTGGCTCCATTTTAGAGCCATTAGGGCAATATGTCGACTACTTTATTAAAGAATTTGTCCCTAAAACAGAATGCTATGTAAGGGACAGCATGGCAATGATCAACTTAGTTGAACATCACCCTTTCAACACCAACTCTGACATGTTATGTACAATGGATGTGGAATCCTTGTACACTAACATACCACAGGTTCAGGCATTATTGGTCATTGAACGCACACTCAACTTGAGGCCTCGCCCACACCCTGTACCAACCATTTTTATTCTGCAATTGCTTGAACTCTGCCTCACAAGGAACTTTTTTATATTTGACAATGAGTTCTTTCAACAAGTGAAGGGCACATCTATGGGTGCAGTTTTTGCACCAAGTCTGGCCATACTGTATATGGACCACCTTGAAATGTCCAAAATTCTCACCCCAGACAACCCATTCCGCACAGGAATAACCTTATGGAAGAGGTACATCGATGATATCTTCATCATTTGGCATGCTCATGAAGATAATCTCCATCAGTTCCTACACTGGCTAAATAATAATTGCCAAGGCCTTTCTTTCACCCTTGCACACAGTAGGACCTCTATCCCCTTTCTAGATCACACCATCCAACATTCTAATGGTGAACTAATTACCAGTCTGTATAGAAAACCAACTGAACGAAACACTCTGTTAAAGTATGACAGCAATCACCCACAGGCTTTACGTGATTCTCTTCCCTACTCTCAATTTTTGAGAATCAGATGTAATTGTTACCTCAAGGAAGATTACTTCCGTGAAGCTTCAGTTCTGTCCACCAAGCTCATAGCCAGAGGCTACCCTCGACGTTTGGTACGCACTGCACTCAAAAGAGCATGGTACTGTCCAAGGGACGTCCTTCTATCACCAAAACCAAAAACAGACAAAAATCGCATTGTATGCGTGACAACTTTTTCTCCAGTCTCACATGCCATTCGAAAATGTGTCTTGAAACATTGGTCTGTACTAAATGCAGGCAACCTTGACATTGAACGCCCACTATTTGCATTCCGTAAAAGTCGGAACATCAAAGATCACCTTGTTAGAGCAGCTCTTCCCAACCCCAGACCTGCGCCCACACTGACCGAATTATGGGGACTAGAACCTCTCATTGGACATGCTAAATGTGGGAATTGTAGTGTGTGGGAATTTACGATTGAAGGCAAGGATTTTACATTCAACAGTGTTAAGATTAAATCTAAATGGCTCACCAACTGCAACTCATGTAACGTAATTTATGTAATTATGTGCCCGTGTCAAAAAATCTACATTGGACAAACGACCCAGAAAGCGCGTCTCCGGATCTGCCAGCATCGCAGCAGGATCAGATGTAAGACACCCAATGCCCCTCTCATTGAACACTTCACCAATTTGGGCCATAATGAAGACGACATTAAATGGACAATAATCAGTGTGGTCAAGCCCCCTCCAAGAGGCGCTGATATTGCCAGTCTGCTAAACAAAGAAGAACTCAAATGGATCCTACGCACAGAAAGCATTAAAAATGGACTCAACCGGAATGAGGACTGGACAACTCTAATTTGAGAATTCCCTTTCTCTGTTAAAGACCTGGAAGTCTTAATCCACAATTTCCTTGCCTTGCGACACCTGGGCATATCTGTGCTTTAACATGCCTCCTGCCATATGGTAATTGACTGTGATTATGTGAATTTCCTTTCGCTGTTAAAGACCTGCAAGTCTTAATCCAAAATTTCCGTGCCTTGCGACACCTGGGCTCATATGTGCTATAACATGCCTCTTGCCATATGGTAATTGATTGTGATTATGAAAATTGTAAACACACACAATCTTTCTGTCTCTCACAACCTATCACTATCTAACCTCCCCACTCAACATGGTCGCCGATATTGCCCTGCAGCGTACATCAATGCGACTTCTCTTCCTCCGTCACCCAACATGGCCGCCACCATGCTCTTCCTAGTCCATGCGCTTAGTCTAGTTATATAAACTCCAATCGAAAGCGCAGGCAGCACCCATTCAAGCCACCGCGCTTCACACTGACGTCATCCTGCCGTCTAGGTCCCCCTGCTTTCGAGCACCGACTGGCTGCCAACGCTGAAATGTAAGAGTTGCTGCCAGTACCCCAGCGCAACCACGGCTATCTTGTTACTCATAACTATATCACTCATTCCCTTTTTTTCCCCCGTTTTTTCATAGTCGTATGAGCCAAGATGGCGCGCAGCCCCCACTGCCAGATCCTACACACGGACCCCTTGCTTAGAGCACCGCGGGCATCCAAACAGCCGAGGTGAGCATCCGCCCTCGCACGCGCTTTGCCGCTCACCCCCACTTAATTAAGTGGACCACTATGGCCCTAACCACCCGTTCCTCATTTTTAGGCTACCGAGGTACGCGGGAAAACGGAACCCTTGCTTTTAGCAACGCCCGCTATTACAAATAATTGTTAAGCCCTTGCACGCGTTTTAATGCGTTCTCTAAGAATCCATTCAGTATCATTCTGGCTCTAATCACCTCCTCCTTCCTTTATAGACTACTGAGGCATATTATTCCTAACTTCAAGACCCCAAGTAACCGCAACTCCTTAGCACTGATTTACTGACTCAAGGTAAGCGCTTGTTTACATAGCCCTAGCCCCTCCACCAGAACTATTCCCCACTAATCCCGCCATTCCTTGATCTAGCACCCCGAGCTGCTCCCGGCGCTAAGCATTGAACCACCTTCTGGCCACGGACTCCCAGCACTTAGTACCTATTACGGTTTATACTAAGGTAAGCCTCCTACCGTTTCCAGCCGCTTTACGGTCAATTCCGTTCCCTCTAGCTTCCAAGTTCCCTATTATGGAACTGTACCTTCATTGCGTCCCTCCTGCGCTATCAGGCCTGTTAGTTTTTTCTAGCGTTTATGTTCGCGCACCATTACCCCCTTGATTCCCTAGGTTCGCCGCTCTCCACGCCAGGCGTCACTTTGGTTGTCACCACGACAGTTTGTATCCACCGTTGCTTACAAACCTTTTGTATAGGCACGTGCGGTCAACGCGATTTACACTTTGCGCAAAGGGCTTTTTACCTTTAAATTACGTGATCCTGACATTCTTTTCTTTCTTCTTTCCATTTCTCTCCACATTTTTTATGTAACTTTATAGATGTATGTCCTTCAGGCATTTATCTAATGTTGTCCTGATGATGATCCCAATAACCGTGTAAAAGGGATCGAAACGTCGTCGACTTTTAAAACACCGTGCACACAAACTTATTCTGATGTAACGTGTAGCGGCTGTTGTTGATTATCACGCTTGTTTAAACCCGTTACATTTACAAACAAGCACCCTGTTTTGCCCGATTGTTTGTCCTTTCTGTTAATTGTTTCCACATGTATGCTTCGGATACAGGACTGTGTCCCCCTTTATTCATGTACCGTGTGACCACCAGATTTTTGTGTTGATTAAATCTTACTATCCGGCTGGTTAGTAATTATATAGAACTGATTTCATTCTATATTTATTTTCACCAAAAATTGACCTTCAACAAGGACCATTGTTTTTGCAATAAAAAGCAAACCTCCTGAACAGCAATTTAAAACAAGTGAAATATTGTTAATGACAAGACAGGGGAATTGTAGAGATGTGAAGGGAAAAGGATATATGCAAACCTTGTTGAAAAATACAATAGAGCAGTGGTACCTAACCCGTGGTCCGGGAACCCCTAAGGGTCCCTGAAGTCTACTCAGGGAGTCCGTGACTACTTAGAAGATTATATAATATTAACAGATTAATAAAGTGCATAAAATGAAGAAGAATTTTTGAAACATTCTGTAACTGTCAAGGAATTTGAATTTTAAGGCTGAAAATTAAGTTAGCATCCCCAAATTGATTCAAGGAATCAGTGTAAGTGCATCAAACAGAATAGAGTATGGAGGATGAGTGGACGCAATTGAATTAAGAAAAATAATCTAATTTTTAATTTTAATGGGGAAGTTCGCTCTGTTCTCACTTGAATTTAGAACAGGGCATACTTTCCCATTAAAACTAAAATTAGATTTTTATATATTTTTTTGTGAATTAAATAAAATATTTCACCTTTGGTATGTTTGTTTCATGAGTACTTGTTTCTGTATTTTCTATGTATTGTTTTGCGGTTGAAATTATCGAAAGTGCTTAGTCCGGGATCCCCAGCTTCCAGTAATTACTCATTGTGGGTCCCTGGATTCCAATAATGATTCAGTAAGAATTGAGATTAATGGAGTATTAGGAAAGATTTAAGACAAATGTTTACCCAATCATAAAGTCTTTGGGAATTCATGACGACCATAAGGAGGAGTCTAAAAGTTTCAACTATACTACCATGTATTATTTTTTGAAACTGTAGGAGAGAACTATTTCATCCTGAAGTAGGTGGCTCTAAATATTGGGATCCCACCGAAATACTTTGATGCAGTACTTCAAACTAAATCTAAAAGGCATTGAGTGATACAGTTGATATCAATGAATTACGGATACCCAGTACTCCAGATCATGACCAAATACATTAGTGATTCTAAGACAAAAATGTTTGTCTACTGTATTATTCCAGTTTTTGTTTGTATATGTGTATCTTTTAGAATCAGTAGTTCTTTTTTAACAGCTGTGTACTTAAAGAGAAATGTGATTGTCCACTGTATTTTTCTTATTGCTGTTTGACTTCTCGCTTATGCACTTAGAGGATTAATTGCTTTTTTTTTAACTATATGTGAATAGGATTCTTAACTGTTACAGTTTGTTTTTAAATAATTGTTATAATTTGTGTCCCAAAAATCTTTTTATTCAGTATAGATATTGTGCTTTTTATAAATAAAGAATTGTACCGTCACAGGGTCCTACCTTGATGTCTCCAGTGAAACATATGATATGATGAGTGAAATTGTGAGTAGAGTATGAATTGGTTGTGAGATCTAGTGAGGCATATCCAAAGGGAGTTTTTTCATTTCGGCATGATCTTGCCCCCAGTGTCCGGTCTCTAAGGCTCCAATGGCAGAAGAAGGCAGGTAGCAAAATGGCCAAGAAACTTTAAAACAAGCGCATTTGGAGTCAAGATTATAAAAGAGTGCAGAGAACACCTCATGCTCTAATTTCACATCTTGTGGTAAAGACGTCCAAATGAAGCTGCCTTTTTAAATTAATTTAAAGTAGTTTCAAATAAGCCCTATTTTATCATTTTACTTTCCATATTCTGTCCTCTTTTTTATTGATGCAGTGTACTGTTACTTTTTGCCTTAGTATAAGACATGTGGAATTGAGTTCAAAATGACAATACCTTATATTTTCTTAAGAAGTGTGTTAGAAATGGGATCTCTAGTTGGCAAGGGCTTGCACCTTTGTCCAAGTAGGGACCCTTCTTCCTAGTCAGGGTAAGGGAGTTACACTCCTAAAATAACCCCTGCTCACCCCCTTGGTAGCTTGGCACGAGCAGTCAGGCTTATTCTAGAGGCAGTGTGTAAAGCATTTGCACATAACCAACAGTAATACAGTGTAAGCACTACAAACTGACACCACACCAGTTTAGAAAAATAACCAATATTTTTATATACTTAAAACAAGACCAAATACGATAAAAATCCACAATACAGTACTTTAAAAATGAATACGTTGCAAGATAACTTCTTCTTTGTAGGAATAGTTCAAAAACAAAGTTACATGCGAGTCGGTAGCTCCGTCCGTGTCTACCGCGATGCTGAAAACCACTGAATCTAACAGTTCCAGCCGACCGCGTCGATACGGGCCAGCAGAGTCGTGAACAGACTCGGTCACAGTACCTTTTCTCGTTGTGGCGGGCACGGAGTGTGCGAGCCGGTCGGCGTTCGTCGCGGTTGCGGTGCAAAGTGGAGCGGTGCAAGGTGCGGTGTCCCTCGATGCGGTGCAGGCAGCGGCTCGATGAGCGTCGTGCAGACGGAGTCGGTGAGTCCAAGGCGTGCGGTGCAGGGCGAGACGGTGTACGATGCGGTGCTGACAGGTTGCGATGCAGGCGACCAAGCTGGAGTGCGGGAGCTGGCGTCGTACAGCGGTGCGAGTCGGAGCGGTGCGTCGCAAACGTGCGAGCGGTGCCCCAAATGCAATGCGGTCACGACTGTCGAGCCAGTTGCAGCGACAGCGTCGGTCTGGTCCGGCTGGCACAGTGAAGCGATGCGATGCGAACTGCGGTGCCCACAGGTCACGGTGCAAGCAGTGGCTCGGTGGCGATGGCGTCGGACGTCGTCGTCGGTGAGACCAGGGTTGCGGTGCGAGATGCGGACGGTGCGATCTGTGGTGCAAACAGGACACCGGGCCAGCGATGGAGTCGGTTGACGGAGTCGGTTGCGGTTCCCTTCCTCTGTGGCAACTGAAACAGCGTTCCAGAAGCGGTACCCAGAGGCTTGTGAAGTCTTTGCAGTCCCTGAGACTTCTTAACAGGAGGCCAGCTCGGTTTCAGGCCCTTGGAGATACTCAGCACAAGTTTGTAGAAAGTTCAGTCCAGTCCTTTCACTGCCCAAGACAGAAGCAGCAACTGCAGGCCAACCCAACAAGGCAATAACTCAGCGAAGGGGCAGTACTCCTCCTAGCAGCTCTCCAGCTCTTCTTCTTGGCAGGTTCCCTGATTCCAGCAAGATCTAAATTCATGGGGTCAGGGCCCCAATATTTATATCCCAAATTCCTTTGTTCTCTGAAGGCAGAGAGGCCTTTGCCTGGTCCAACCCAGTTCTGGTCAGTCTTGGAGCACTTTGTTGAAAAGCCTCCGTATTTCCTTTCAGGGTGCAGGCTAGGGACATCAGACGCACCACAGGAGGTGGAGCCAGCATTGTGGAGGGAAGGCCCAGCCCTATTCAGGTCCCAGGTGTACTCCTCCCACCCATCTACATGTAGATCTGGCTATTCAGCCCTGTGCTGACTCACCCTGTCTCCTGGCATCCCCCAGCCCCTGTCACTCACACTCCAGACACGGAATACACAACCTAGCAGAGGCAGGCTTGGATGGTTAGACAAGAAAATACCCACTTTCTAAAAGTGGTATTTTCAAACACAGAACGTTAAAACCAACTTTACTAAAAGATGCATTTTATCATTCTGAGTCCAGGCATACTAAACTCGAATTTCTACCATGTTCCCTGGGTCAGTTAGGATTATAAGCTGTAATAATCAGAACTGCCCATTCTGGCCTACGGGGAACAGGTAGCCTTGCAATAGTGAAAAACAAAGTAGGCTGTATTTCACTATCAGGACATGCCACACACCAGGGCATGTCCTACCTTTCACATACAATGCATCCTGCCCACAGGGGTACCTTGGGCCTACCTTAGGGGTGACTAACATGTAGAAAAGGGAAGGTTTAGGGACTTGCAAGCGTGTGCACTTGCCAAGTCGACATGGCAGCTCCAGGCTGCGCACAGGCTCTGCGATGGCAGGCCCGAGTTACATTTTACGGGCTGTTTGCGTGGGGGGCACAATCCAGTGCTGCAGCCCACCAACAGCATTTGATCTATAGGCCCTGGCACTCGCAGTGCCCTTTACTAGGGACTGACACATAGATCAAATAGCCAAAACATGGAAATACCAATCCATAACACATTTCATACAGGAGCACTTGCACTTTACCACTGATCAGCAGTGCGTAAAGTGCGCAGAATCATTACACCCCAAAAACAGAGTCAAAACCGGGAGGTCATAAAGCAAAAAGTCAGGGGAAACACGCCAAAAGATGCCAAGTCTAACACATGTCCCCTCCAGCTGAAAGTAGGGAGAACTACCCAACCCCATTGGAGTTCTCTTCACTAAGGCGGAAGAACCTGGACAGACCATCTGCGTTGGCGTGTTCTGTACCAGGACGGTGTTCCACCGTAAAGTCCATTCCCTGTAGGGAGATGGACCACCTCAGCAGTTTTGGATTTTCACCCCTCATTTGCATCAACTATCTGAGGGGCCTGTGGTCCGTCTGAACCCGGAAGTGAGTCCCAAACAGGTATGGTCTCAGCTTCTTCAGTGCCCAGACCACAGCAAAAGCTTCCCTTTCTATGGCACTCCACCTCTGTTCCCTGGGGAGTAGTCTCCTGCCGGCCCTCTTCGTTCAGTTGTGAGAGCACCGCTCCCACACCATGCTCTGAAGCGTCAGTCTGCACGACGAATTCCTTGGAGAAGTCAGGTGCCTTGAGCACGGGCGCCGTGCACATGGCTGCCTTCAGGGCATCAAAAGCTTTCTGGCAGGACTCAGTCCAGATCACTTTCCTGGGCTGCTTCTTCGAAGTCAGCTCTGTTAAGGGGGCAACGATGGTGCCATAGCCCTTAACAAACCTCCTATAGTAGCCGGTGAGACCTAAGAAGGCTCTCACCTCTGTCTGGGTCTTGGGGGCTCCCAAGCCAGAATGGTGTCAATCTTGGGTTGTAGGTGCGCCACCTGGCCGCTTCCTACCTGGTGTCCCAAGTACACCACAGAACCCTGCCCGATCTGGCACTTACTGGCCTTGATCGTGAGGCCTGCACCTTGCAGAGCCCTCAACACTTTCTCAAGGTGCTGTAAATGTTCTTCCCAGCTGGAACTGAACACAGCAATATCATCCAGGTAGGCGGCACTGAAATCCTCCAGCCCAGCCAACACCTGATTGACCAACCTCTGAAAGGTGGCAGGGGCATTCTTCAACCCAAAGGGCATCACCCGGAATTGGTAATGACCTTCTGGGGTTGAGAGTGCTGATCTCTCCTTGGCCCCATCGGTTAAGGCAATCTGCCAGTACCCAGACGTTAAATCAAACGTGCTGAGGAACTGGGCAGCTCCCAACCGATCAATGAACTCATCAGCTCTGGGGATGGGGTGCGCGTCAGTCCTGGTGACGGCATTGAGCCCACGGTAGTCCACACAAAACCGGAGTTCTGGAGTGGCACCGGGTGCAGCAGCCTTTGGGACCAAGACCACTGGGCTGGCCCAAGGACTGTTGGAGGGCTCAATCACCCCTAACGCCAACATCTTAGAGACCTCCTCCTTGATGCTGGCCCTGACCCGGTCAGTCAACCTGTAAATTTTGTGCTTCACAGGAGGGCTGTCACCAGTGTCCACGTCATGGGTACACCAGTGAGTAACACCGGGGGTCAGAGAGAACAGTGGGGCGAACTGTCCCAACAACTGGTGACAGTCCCCCTGCTGCTCCTGAGTCAGAGTAGGGGAGAGGATCACACCCTCTACTGACCCATCATGCTCCTTGGTAGACAGGAGGTCAGGGAGAGGCTCACTCTCCTCTTCCACCCCATCATCGGTCGCCAAGAGCATACTCACTTTGGACCTCTCGAAGTGGGGTTTGAGGCGGTTCACGTGAAGGACCCTCAAGGGGTTCCTTGGAGTCTGCAAATTCACCAGGTAGGTGACGTCACTTTTGCGCTCCACCACCTCATATGGCCCAGTCCACTTGTCCTGCAAGGCACAAGGTTCCACTGGGGCCATGACCCACACTTTTTGCCCAGGTTGAAATTCGACCAGAGTGGCATTCTGGGCATACCATCTCTTCATTTCTTCCTGGCTTGCTTCGAGGTTCGCCTGAGCGAGTTTCCTGAAGCGGCAGTTTGGTTTCTAAAGGCCAGCATGTAGCTAAACACATCTTGGGGAGTTTTCCTGGGAGCTGCCTCCCAGCCTTCCTTTACCAAACTCAGAGGTCCTCTGACAGGGTGGCCATACAGGAGCTCAAAGGGGCTGTACCCAAGAGACTTCTGAGGCACCTCCCTGTATGCAAAGAGCAGGCATGGCAAGAGGACGTCCCACTTACGCCTCATGGGTTCTGTTAGACCCTTGATCATGCCTTTCAAGGTCTGGTTGAATCTCTCCACCAGACCGTTTCTTGTGGGTGGTAAGGAGTGGTGAACTTGTAGGTTACACCACACTCCTTCCACAGGGATGTCATATACTTGGATATGAAATTGGTCCCCCTATCAGAAACCACCTCTCTGGGGAATCCCACACGGGAAAAGATCCCCATTAACGCCCGGCCCACCACTGGCGCCGTTGTTGTCCTGAGAGGGATTGCCTCCAGGTACCGGGTGGCATGGTCCACCAAGACCAGGATGTACCTGTTGCCCATGGCTGTCTTGGGATCCAGTGGCCCCACAATATCCATCCCTACCCTTTCAAAGGGTGTTCCAACAACAGGAAAAGGTTGGAGAGGAGCTTTGACCTTCCTCCCACTCTTACCACTTGCCTGGCAAGTTTGGCAAGACCTACAGTGTGCATCTGACTGCCTTCGCATTTGGGGCCAAAGAAGTGGGTGACAAGCCTGTCAAAGGTCTTGTCCTGCCCCAAATGTCCTGCCAAAGGCACGTCATGAGCCAGACCCAGTAGGAAGGTCCTGAAGCGCTGGGGTACCACCAGCACATGGGCTGACCCAGGCTCAGCAACCTTAGGCTCACTGTATAGGAGACCATTGTCCCAGTAGATCAGATGTGACCCGGACTGATTACCAGCTGCCTGGTCTGCAGCCTGCCGCCGCAGACCCTCCAGAGTAGGGCACTCGTTCTACTCCCTGCAGAACTCCTCCCTGGTGGGACCCCCTTCTTGCTGCCAATGGGTCAGCTCAGAGATGTCTCCCAGTTCGGCTACCTGCTCCCCTGTAGGCACCGGGGCGTCCCCCTCGAGGTCCGCCTCCTCCCGGTCCGTGGGAATTTCGGGGGCCGGTTTCCCGCGTCCCCTGCCCTTCCTCTTGGCAGGGACTTGGGCCACTGTTCCAGGCTCCAAGTCCTCTTGATCACCCTTCCTGGCTGCCATTGACCGAGTAGACACGCATGCCCACTCTGGCAACCCAAGCAAACCAAGTGAGACCTGAGCTCAACATCCTTCCATAAGGACTGCTCCAGTTCGTTACCTAGCAGACAATCTACAGGCATGGTGGGGCTCACAACCACCCTTAAGGGAACTGAGACCCCCCCCCCCATTCAAAGGGAACCTGCGCCACCATACACTGGCGCTCAGAGTTGTCTACAGCAACTACTTGGTGGAATGCCCCTGGGACTACCTGCTTCTCAGAGACCAGGTGACACCGGACTGAGGTCACACTGGCTCCAGTATCTCTGAGAGCCTCTACCCTGTTCCCATTGATGGTCACCCAGGTGCTATATTTCTTTGTGTTAGGGGGCACCTGGTTTCCTGGGACCATCTCACTGTCCCCTAGTGAGACGAGGGTCATTTCTGCGGGATCCCCACCCTCCTGTGGGCACCCCTCCTCCCCAAGCACTACACTAGCCAACACTTTGGACTGTCCACCGGTGGGCGGCTGTGTCCCCTTTGGGCACTTGGGGTCCCCCTTGAAGTGACCTACCTGGTCACATGCATAACACTTGTGGGGGCCGGTCTCAACAGGCTTCCCTGTAGAGACCCCTTTCTTCTTATCACCGGGGGGCTGGGAACCTTTACCCTGGGTACTAGTTTGGGGCCCTTTAGAGAACCCCTGTGCTTTACCCTTGCCTCCCCCACCTTTCTGCTGGGGACCCTGCCCACCTTTGGCTGAGTCTCCCCCAAACGCTTTCTTGTGGACCCTGGTACTCACCCAGCGGTCCGCCTCCATAGCAAGCTTCCTGGGGTCAGTTAGCTTACTATCAACTAGTTGCTGGCGCAGATCTGCAAAACATAGACTAGACAAGTGCTCCCAGGCAATCAAATTGTAGAGCCCCTGAAAATCTGTTACATTACTGCCCTTCACCCAACCATCCAGCGACCTACAGAACATATCCACACATTCCAACCAAGTGTTGGCCTCAGACTTTTTACTGGACCTAAACTGATCCCTGTAGTTTTCAGGAGTGAGCCCATACCTAGTGAGGAGAGCGTCTTTCATGTCAGCATAGGTGAGGTCCTGCCCCTTACCCAAAGCTATCAGAGTATCCCTAGCTTCCTCTGGAAAGAGAGGCCACAACCCCGCTCCCCAGTTCCTTTCAGGGACCCCATTCATATGAATAGACGACTCGTACCCTTGAAACCGCCTTTGTATGTCATCACCCTTTTTGTACTCTTTACCTACATTCTTGGGGATGTGTACAATCCTGTCTGTGTGTGCTGAAGAATTGCTGCCACCATCTGAACCGGATCTACTCTTTAGCTCCAGTTCCTTGATCATTCTCTCATGATCTAGTATCATTTTCCTTTCCTCCATGGCGATTCTTTTCTCTTCCCTCTCACTTTCTATTCTGAGTTTCTCCAATTCAAACCTCTTTACTTCCCGCCTGTCCTCTAGCTCCTCTGGGGACAAACTACTGCTGCCTGGCCTGGAGGGTTCCCCCCCTCCCAAAAGCACATCCACCCTAGGAACAGGCTCCTCCACCTCTCCATTGAGATCACCAGGTTGCCCACTGGCACCTCTGGCTGCTACCCAGGCCCTCAGCGCCTTTTGTAGCTCATCCTTCCTGGTGAGGCCTCTGACCTGGACTTTCAGGTTCTTGCAAATCGATTTTAAATCCTTGACATTGTAGGTTTCCAATCGATCCTCCTCAAAGGCAATTTCTACTGATGCAATTGATGATACTATTGATTCAGGCATGTTGAAGGAACATGTTCAAACTGGCAAGATCAAAAATAGGCCAAAAAGAAAAAGAACCTGTAAGTGGCACTGTAAGTCAAGTGCAAACACAAGTCCTATCCTCACCGCTGACAACCAAGGTTAGAAATGGGATCTCTAGTTGGCAAGGGCTTGCACCTTTGTCCAAGTAGGGACCCTTCTTCCTAGTCAGGGTAAGGGAGTTACACTCCTAAAATAACCCCTGCTCACCCCCTTGGTAGCTTGGCACGAGCAGTCAGGCTTATTCTAGAGGCAGTGTGTAAAGCATTTGCACATAACCAACAGTAATACAGTGTAAGCACTACAAACTGACACCACACCAGTTTAGAAAAATAACCAATATTTTTATATACTTAAAACAAGACCAAATACGATAAAAATCCACAATACAGTACTTTAAAAATGAATACGTTGCAAGATAACTTCTTCTTTGTAGGAATAGTTCAAAAACAAAGTTCGTACGAGTCGGTAGCTCCGTCCGTGTCTACCGCGATGCTGAAAACCACTGAATCTAACAGTTCCAGCCGACTGCGTCGATACGGGCCAGCAGAGTCGTGAACAGACTCGGTCACAGTACCTTTTCTCGTTGTGGCGGGCATGGAGTGTGCGAGCCGGTCGGCGTTCGTCGCGGTTGCGGTGCAAAGCGGAGCGGTGCAAAGCGGAGCGGTGCAAGGTGCGGTGTCCCTCGATGCGGTGCAGGCAGCGGCTCGATGAGCGTCATGCAGACGGAGTTGGTGAGTCCAAGGCGTGCGGTGCAGGGCGAGACAGTGTACGATGCGGTGCTGACAGGTTGCGATGCAGGCGACCAAGTCGGAGTGCGGGAGCTGGCGTCGGACAGCGGTGCGAGTCGGAACGGTGCGTCGCAAACGTGCGAGCGGTGCCCCAAATGCGATGCGGTCACGACTGTCGAGCCAGTTGCAGCGACAGCGTCGGTCAGGTCCGGCTGGCACAGTGAAGCGATGCGATGCGAACTGCGGTGCCCACAGGTCACGGTGCAAGCAGCGGCTCGGTGGCGATGGCGTCGGACGTCGTCGTCGGTGAGACCAGGGTTGCGGTGCGAGATGCGGACGGTGCGGTCTGTGGTGCAAACAGGACACCGGGCCAGCGATGGAGTCGGTTGACGGAGTCGGTTGCGGTTCCCTTCCTCTGTGGCAACTGAAACAGCGTTCCAGAAGCGGTACCCAGAGGCTTGTGAAGTCTTTGCAGTCCCTGAGACTTCTTAACAGGAGGCCAGCTCGGTTTCAGGCCCTTGGAGATACTCAGCACAAGTTTGTAGAAAGTTCAGTCCAGTCCTTTCACTGCCCAAGACAGAAGCAGCAACTGCAGGCCAACCCAACAAGGCAATAACTCAGCGAAGGGGCAGTACTCCTCCTAGCAGCTCTCCAGCTCTTCTTCTTGGCAGGTTCCTTGATTCCAGCGAGATCTAAATTCATGGGGTCAGGGCCCCAATATTTATATCCCAAATTCCTTTGTTCTCTGAAGGCAGAGAGGCCTTTGCCTGGTTCAAACCAGTTCTGGTCAGTCTTGGAGCAATTTGTTGACAAGCCTCCGTATTTCCTTTCAGGGTTCAGGCTAGGGACATCAGACGCACCACAGGAGGTGGAGCCAGCATTGTGGAGGGAAGGCCCAGCCCTATTCCAGGTCCCAGGTGTACTCCTCCCACCCATCTACATGTAGATCTGGCTATTCAGCCCTGTGCTGACTCACCCTGTCTCCTGGCATCCCCCTGCCCCTGTCACTCACACTCCAGACACGGAATACACAACCTAGCAGAGGCAGGCTTGGATGGTTAGACAAGAAAATACCCACTTTCTAAAAGTGGTATTTTCAAACACAGAACGTTAAAACCAACTTTACTAAAAGATGCATTTTATCATTCTGAGTCCAGGCATACTAAACTCGAATTTCTACCATGTTCCCTGGGTCAGTTAGGATTATAAGCTGTAATAATCAGAACTGCCCATTCTGGCCTACGGGGAACAGGTAGCCTTGCAATAGTGAAAAACAAAGTAGGCTGTATTTCACTATCAGGACATGCCACACACCAGGGCATGTCCTACCTTTCACATACAATGCACCCTGCCCACAGGGGTACCTTGGGCCTACCTTAGGGGTGACTAACATGTAGAAAAGGGAAGGTTTAGGGACTTGCAAGCGTGTGCACTTGCCAAGTCGACATGGCAGCTCCAGGCTGCGCACAGGCTCTGCGATGGCAGGCCCGAGTTACACTTTACGGGCTGTTTGCGTGGGGGGCACAATCCAGTGCTGCAGCCCACCAACAGCATTTGATCTATAGGCCCTGGCACTCGCAGTGCCCTTTACTAGGGACTGGTAAAAAGCAACAGGAGTATAACCCATAGACCAGGTTGAGATCTGGGTAACTAAGCGTAATTTACAACAATGTCTCAACCGGATTCAATAAGGAAGGCAAATGCATATGTATGTACACAACATTACAAGGCAGACGCAAAAAGAGGGAGACTCCCGATCTTCTTTCAAAAGTGCTCATGGCATCATATATTTAAAATCTCAATTCATACAAAACAGTTATAGCAGCACTGTAAGCAAAAATTGCGAAGGCAACCCAAGAGGACTTAGTGCACGTTGTGCTCGTGATGCAATAAGTGACGGCGCAAGTGACAAGTGAAAAACACAGCGGAAGACGCAAGGTGACAAGGTGAAGAAAAATTATGTACAAGAATCAATGGTTCAATCGATATTGGTCATCTTAGTAATTTACACAAGATATATAATTTTATGAACCAGAGCTGAATGTGCGCCGTAAGTTGCGCTGTAAGATCGGTCGACGGCGTTTCGATCCTATTTAGTCAGGATCATCTTCAGGACCGGGTTGCCAAAATTTTTGGGTGCTGTAAAAGGGGAGAAAACAATAGTTGACGGAAGGAACAGGGAAAGGAGAAATAGTGCAGGGACAGGGATGGCGGAGGGGTCGTTGGAAAAAAGCCTACCTGGAAGGTGACAAGGGCAGACTAACTGGTAGGTCCACAAGTTGATTAAGGGACCCGTGTGGAAGGCGGTCCCGTGTACACAATGTATCCGGGGTCAATCGGGGCAGAGTCCCACCCTATGAATAAGCCGAAGGGTCAGAAAGGGAAAACGAGGAACAACCAAGCTATGGTGCTAACAGAGAAAGAAAAAAGGAACTCACGTTGAGTGTGGGATAGACCGGAGTGAGAGAGGAAAACACAGATCCGGTGTGGAATCAAGGCGCATCAACTGAATGGAATCATTAAACCTGAAAGGGAAGGGGGTCGAGTGAATAGCACATGGGGAGGACGGTATGCTAAATAAACAAAATTGACTAAATGTGTGCCTAAAGGAAAGAGAAGAGAAAACTCACATGCTAATCTCCGCAATACAGCTGGAGAAAGTAGGCAGCAAGGTCGGGTACCCGATCCAATGCGCTGGGCCCGGAGTGGGTACCTGAGTGTAAGGAAGGACACGAGATCGTGTTAGTGGGCTCCTAGTGTGCCGGCTAGTTGGCCGAGGTCACGATCAATGGTAGTGGGCTTACCTTGGGGTAAAAGGGTAAGGCTCGCAGGATCGGGAGCCCGAAACCATAAACTGGTCCCGGAGAGGGTACCTAGAGGTAGGGGAATACATGCGTTAGAGCTGAGGGACTAAGTAAATTAACGGCAGAGACGGCAATCATCCAGATCAGAGCGAACGTGAGCTTACCTAGAGAGAGGGAGAATCAGAGCCGTGAGTGAAACACGGAGCCGCAGAGACGCTGTAATTAGGTCCTGGCCGCCACGCTCGTGTGCGGTCTCGTCCGGTCAATCCGTTGGCGATGAGAGCAAGTTGAGGTGAAACTACAGAGTTAAGGGGGAAGGGCCTATAAGAATCACATGACCGGAAATCAGTCAAGTGACGGGGCAGTGGGTGGGACGAGGTTAGTGATGTTCGAACGTAGGATGAAGCGCGCTAAAAAAGGGGGAACAGGTGAGGAGGGAAAGGGTAAAGAAAAGAAAGACAGACCGGGCAACTGTTCAGTTGGCCCTGAACAAACGAATAAAGGGTAAAAAATACAACATGTGCAGACATAGGACAAACACGTCTGCCTTGTAATGTTGTGTACATACATATGCATTTGCCTTCCTTATTGAATCCGGTTAAGACATTGTTGTAAATTACGCTTTACTAGGGACTGACACATAGATCAAATAGCCAAAACATGGAAATACCAATCCATAACACATTTCATACAGGAGCACTTGCACTTTACCACTGATCAGCAGTGCGTAAAGTGCGCAGAATCATTACACCCCAAAAACAGAGTCAAAACCGGGAGGTCATAAAGCAAAAAGTCAGGGGAAACACGCCAAAAGATGCCAAGTCTAACAAAGTGCAAAACATTTTTTCTGCTGGGGGAATTGCAGTACTTTATTACTGTGCTTTGTGAAAGTGCAAAACTATTGAATTTATTGGCTTTCCTCTTGCAAAACCTATTTTTCGGTGAATTTTTTCTTCACAGAATAGTTTTTAAACCCATTGCCTTTTAACCCCTTCAATGCTCATGACGGCCCCCGGCCGTCATGAGTCACGGTGGACGTGTGCGCACGATGGCCAGGGGCCGTCCGAACCACGCCCAAGAATGGAATGTCCAGCACCGCGGCGGAATTCGCACCGCAGCCAAGGTGTTAAGCGTAGTCTTCCACAGGGGAGTTTCTAATCAGTTCTCTGAAATGCAGTCTGATGGATAGAGATTTTTCCCAAAGCCTGGTCTCCCCACAGAGAAGCACCAGGCCCCTCTGGAAGCAGATGCATTTTCACTTCTATTTCCATCTAGCCCATCGGGTTGTATAGTAGGCTGCTGTCTGTGTCACATTGGTTCAGGCTTCTGCTAAGTTCCATCAAGCACTAGATTTCTGAGGGGAGTGTGGAGAACTCTCTGGTGCCGCTGGGTCTGGCATCCTAAAGGGGATATCACCTCTGTGGCTTAGCTGGGCCTCATTTTGTTGTGTGCCTTACTCGCTTCTGTGATGGGCCACTACGGTGGCCTTAGGCCAGGGCAGGCATGTACAAGGGCAGCAATAAATCTAGACATTCTGAGCCTCTTTCTGTACCTGGGCTTGTCTAGCTGCTGCTCCCATTCCATCTTAACTGGGTGGACCTCAGTGCAAGCAGTTGTTCTGTGTCTGAGGAATGCAGGCTGAACCTGCCTGTCTACAATGCTGTGTGTCAGACTGCTGAGACAAGAGCCTCTGTACTTCTGTGGCCAGGCAATTTGTTTGGTCGGCTGCCTAAGTATACCTCCCTCTAGGGACTGGTCATAGCCAGGACCCCATTCTGGCATATATGCTGGACTGGTGGCACCTTGGAGCCACAGTGCCCAGCAGGCATATATCTGATATGTGTGTCCTAAGCAGTGCTGTGCTGTGCAGTTCTTCACTGCACCCTGCGGTGCTTACATCAGAAAATCTCCCTATAGACTACATGGAAACTGCTAACTAATTCCAAGTGGCAGGAAGAAGATAGATTTTTGTGGGTATCCCAGACAAAAATATCTGGTGGGGGCTTTCATCTTCTAACCCCCCACCACTCAAGGCTACGCTAGCTTTTTTTTTTTTTTTTGTCTTCATTCGCCTCCGACCACACTGAACAAACAAGCCGTCAGTACCAAAACCCAGTGATCTGGGAGACGTAGGCTTGACTTGGAGCCACGGGGAACGCCCGCCTACAGGTACTATGACAGGCTCGAATGTCACTAACCCTGGAAAAGGGGGAGAGGTCACTCTTCCACACGGCCCGAATGAGCCTGGTGACTATCATCGTTGGCCGACGGGATAACTGGAGGTGCCCAACATAGTCCAAAGAGTACCAAGGAGGCATAATCATAGGACCCACTGATTGTTATATGGATGTTTGAATAATTGTATTTCTCCCTAGGGATTAGGCCCCAGCCCATTTTAACAAAAAATTCCAGAATGCTGTCTTTTTCATGCCACAAGCTCTAGACAAATCCATCTTAGAAGTCTCAAAGAGCGAAGCCAGCCAGTCGGAGTGCGAGGGGGGTGTGGGTTCTATCCATCGCTTACATATTTGCCTCCTAGCTAACAATATAGCATAAAATAGGAAGGATCTAGCTAATCCTGTAACTTGGTTAGAAAAACCAAAAATTATCAAGGCCAAGTTTATTTGGATTGGGAGGCCTAAAATATCCGCCAAAGACTTTCCAACTCCTTCCCAAAAAGCTGCTATAGCCGGGCAGTCCTTAAACATATGTACATCTGAGGCTCCGGCCAAACACATTTTCTACAGCTAACTGGAGGCCCCCTCGACATTTTAGTCAGCCTCAATGGAGATAAATAGGCCCTGTGTGCAGTGAACAGGTGGTTTCTCTTAGGCCAGGCTGGTTTTACGATGGCGAAAAGGATCTTGAACGAAGTTTGCCACAAATGCTCCCACTGTTCATTTGGTAAAGATTCGCCCCACAGTTCTTCGGCCAATTTAAATTCTCCAATCCTATGCACACGCTATTAGATTAGTAAAACATGACCATGTTCGGCCAATTTCATGTTAACTCATAATCATATATCACACATATATTCTTATTGACAGAAGTTTTTATGGAATATTTCTTGTTTCTTTTATTCAATTCGAACGCCCAGCCAACACGTGTTTCGTCGTGGGTGATTGCCCAATCGACTTCTTCAGGGATGTAGGAAAGGTGAAAATTAACTTTTGGTTCTCCCCACCGGTTCTACTTCCGTCCCGGCTGTGTTTAGAGTGTGTCCCCTGTTTCAATAATTTTTAAGCGCGTAGATAGATGCTTCAATCTTGCATAATATAATTATCCCATGGCGAGTACGCTACAGTTCTGGCCGTCTCCGTGCGTACGTATTAAAATGTCCAATTAGTAATTCCTGCCTGTGATGAGCCGGTTCATCAACACGCACGCACGGAGACGACCAGAACTCTAGCGTACTCGCTATGAGATAATCATATGCCTACACACACAGGCAGGAATTACTAATTGAAACAGGGGACACACTCTAAACACAGCCGGGACGGAAGTAGAACCGGTGGGGAGAACCAAAAGTTAATTTTCACCTTTCCTACAGCCCTGAAGAAGTCGATTGGGCAATCACCCACGACGAAACACGTGTTGGCTGGGCGTTCGAATTGAATAAAAGAAACAAGAAATATTCCATAAAAACTTCTGTCAATAAGAATATATGTGTGATATATGATTATGAGTTAACATGAAATTGGCCGAACATGGTCATGTTTTACTAATCTAATAGCGTGTGCATAGGATTGGAGTTTATGTCCTAGTGGACCGCCCTTGGGTCCCCGACTGAGGGTTTAGGGTGTTAGTTTCCCTCGCCTTTGCACCGCACTAATATCCGAGATAATAAAACAGCGCATATTAGGGAGGCGCCAATACCTCACTTAGAAAAACACCCCTGAGGTTTTATAAACAATTTAAATTCTCCGCATATCATCGCAAGCCATGAGGGGAACGGCCAGGACTTTGTACTTTGCCGCCAGCCGTGAGGGGAACGGCCAGGACATCACGTCCCAGCAGGCAGTGGGGCGATCAGGCTCTCGCGCCCGGAGGCGCGCTTTAAAAGCAAGGAAGGGCTCCCGCAGCGCGGGGAGCTCTCGCATATCATCGCAAGCCGTGAGGGGAACGGCCAGGACTTTGTACTTTGCCGCCAGCCATGAGGGGAACGCAGGCAGTGGGGCAATCACGCTTTCGCGCCCGGAGGTGCGCTTTAAAAGCAACGAAGGGCTCCCGCAGCGTGGGGAGCTCTCGTATATCATCGCAAGCCGTGAGGGGAACGGCCAGGACTTTGTACTTTGCCGCCAGCCGTGAGGGGAACGGCCAGGACATCACGTCCCAGCAGGCAGTGGGGCGATCACGCTTTCGCGCTCGGAGGCGCACTTTAAAAGCAACGAAGGGCTCCCGCAGCGTGGGGAGCTCTCGCATATCATCGCCAGCCGTGTGGGGAACGGCCAGGACATCACGTCCCAGCAGGCAGTGGGGCCATCACGCTTTCACGCCCGGAGGCGCGCTTTAAAAGCAACGAAGGGCTCCCGCAGCGTGGGGAGCTCTCGCATATCATCGCAAGCCGTGAGGGGAACGGCCAGGACTTTGTACTTAGCCGTGAGGGGAATGGCCAGGACATCACGTCCCAGCAGGCAGTGGGGCGATCACGCTTTTGCGCCCGGAGGCGCGCTTTAAAAGCAACGAAGGGCCCGTCAGCAGCCGGAGGTGGCCGGGCCACCCCCCTAAGCCTTCCAAGGGGAGACCAACGGATCTTAAGAGTTCGGACTCAACATCAATAACTCTAAGGTCAGTGAATTTAAGTGACAGGCGTATAATACTCTAGGGTATCACTTTGACCCCCTTACAATCATGGGCAGACAAGCTGGTGCGGGGAAACTTCATGCAGCACCAGCGCAACCGGCTTCCTCTTTTCAACCTACTTCAATAGATAGGATGCTACAGAGAGCTATTGGTGTAGTGGCAACAGAGATCGAATTAACTGAAAGACGATTGTCACTCACCCCTGACTTAGCCCCACCCCTTAGTCTCCACGACGAAACAGGATCCTCACTGTCTATTGCTCAGGAACCCCCAATCTCCCTCCCAAGGACCCGTGCAGAGAGTAGGGTGGATGAGCCATATCCAGAAGGCGCCCGCCCAAAAAAAGGGAAGACCAAATTCGCCGCATCAAGGGGGCCCAAACGCAACAAACAAACCATGGCCCACGAGACACCTGGTGATGTGAGGGAGGATGGTCTAAGAACATCACTACAAGCAGGACTAGAACAGCCAGCCTGGGTCACGGACGTGGTGGTGGACATGCAGGTCCAAGTAAGGACAATTGTGAGGGATGAGCTAAAAAACTTGTGGGAACGGGTTGACAAGCTCACCAAATTGGTCGAACGATGGGTGGATAGGACTGAGGTGGTTCCGAGGGAAAAGGAACCGATCAATCCAGTGAACCCCACAAGATCTAACCTTGAGCCCCTAACAACTGACAATATGCCCTCCCCCAGCATGGTAATTCACCCCAACCAGGAGGGTGAGGGAAAGCGATTGAGTATTCCAAAGGGGCTAGGAAAAGGAAACATCACTCATGGCCAGGGGCATAAACAGGGGGCACAGACGGGGAGAATTAACGATCCATCTGTATCAAGGTCTCAAGCAAGTAACTCTCCTTGTGAGAGGCCTGGACAGAAGAGTGTTCCACAGGAGGGAAGTTATGATTCAGGGCTAGCCCTTCCGTGTATTAACCTCCCCCCGGCCTCTACCCCTTATGTAGTCATTTTAGCAGGAGTCCCGGAGTTGAAACAGGGGAGTAGAGAATCTTATTTTGATCTAAGAAACAAATGCCTACACTGGTTAGTCAAAGTGATACCAAAGGGGATGAGGGGATGATGGACGGAGCGTTAGAGCAAATCAAACACTCACCCCCAGTCAACTGATCTGGGTTTAATCCATCATCATTCTTTAGCTCACTCCACCACCCCAGTTCACTGGTTAGTCAACCACAAACAGTTCTCTCATAGAGATATAAGTGCAATTCTTATGATTCGCAGGGTGGGTTGGGTGGGCTGGAGACCAAAAGATATTACTGGCGATTGTGTTGTGATTAACTTCAGGAACACGGCGATTGCAGAATCCCTTTTAGATCATCACCATCACAGGGTTAGGGGGTGTATCAGTTCACTACCATTAGGATATTTTTACCCCCCAGACCAGATTCCGCTGGCCGGAAGAAGAAACGACCAACTGAGGAGGGAGTGGCCATGAAAAATCAATTCCCCCCACTAGTCCAGTCTCAACCATCTCCCTTATTTTATAACATTACTGTATTTAAAAGATTTAACCCCCTTGAGACAGTGGATTGACTCCCAAAGATAGAGCCTCCACTAGAAAAACCCGATTACCGTAGAGAGCCTATCCCCCAGTTGAGGGAGACTGAACTGTGGAGAGGCACCCTGAAGCAGATTGTGGCACCGGTCCAGGTAAATGAAGGAGGAAAAAATAGATTACCCAGGGGCAAACAGAAATTAGACACTACTGGCACATTGATCCCTGATGTATCCCAAAAGGACATGCAGATATCTAATCCAGCACTGTGGGACGTAGTAAGCCCCCTCTCTTCTGTAAAGGGCCCACATGACCCAAACACTAGATTAAGCCCAGCTCAGCCCAAGGAGATCTGTCAACCCCCCAGGGACACTTCAGAGAGCGATATCATCAAGCTCCCCGGTCATATAAATCAAGTGCACTCCCCAAGTTTAAAGCTTCTTTCCTGGAACATAGCTGGACTAGCCTCTAAACTGGACAGCCCGGAATGGGGACTTTTTATCGAGCATCATGAGATCTGTATGTTCCAAGAAACATGGGCCAGGGATGAAACACACAGAGTGGGTTATGCGTCATTTAGCATTCCAGCCACCCATGCGGGGAAGGGCAGACCATCTGGGGGGTTGTGCACCTGGGTAGGAGTACATCTGGGCTGTGAGGCAAAACAACTAGAGAGCTCCTCACGTGACATCCTCTGTGTCCTTTTATCCTTCCATACAAAAGCAAGCATTATGCTAATAAACGTATATTCGCGACCAGTACTCCGAGGCCAAGAGTCCACTACTTTTGACCAACTAAGTACCTTCCTCCCAACCATTCCTCCAAACTGTGGGGTAATCATTGGCGGAGACTTCAATTGCCAATTTCAGCCCATGAATGGTTTGGTTACGGGCACATTTGATGAGGAGGACCGATACTGGTCCATTCCAGAGCCCAATATACCTCCAGCGAGGGCCTGGACACCGTTAGTACTGCAGATATGTACCCTAACATTAAACTTCTCACTGAGAGCATGTAACGGACGCACTACATCTGATAGCCCGGGGAAACATACTTTCAACAGACCGGGGCATACTTCAATTATTGATTACATTATGATAGACACCAAATCATGGCATAGAGTGATAGACTTTAAAATCAGTCCTCGCTATGATAGCGACCACAATGCTCTCATTTTAGAAATAGCAATGCCATGTGCTAGTAATGTGCCCGATAAGTTGCCAGCACCAGACCCATGCCTGATTCAGTTTAACGGAGGGAGGAGAGTCCGTTGGGGTGAAATCTCTCAATCACAAGAAAAACTGGCTATGCTCTACCACCAAATTATTCCATACCTCCTGGTTGCAAACCAAGCAGTAGAGATAAAGGGTACCCCCAATCCCCTTTTGAGAATTTCTAACAATCACCAAGAACTGGTTGCCTCTTTGGCCGTCTTCTTTTATCAAAATAAAAAGCCCAGGTTGATTAATAAACCCAAGCACCAATGGTTTAATGTAAGTTGTCGAGCAGCCAAATCTGATCTTATTTCTGCCATTAAAAGTAATGATAAGACAGTGATCAAAGAAGCAAGAGTAAAATACAAGAGTGCTATGGCTAAGTCTAAAAGAAGTTGGGAATCCCAAAAATGGGAGGACATTAGAAGCGCATTAAACACACATGACTTGAGGACCTTCTGGAACATCATAAACACTGGTTCCCAGGTTGGCAAATCGGCCATAGAACCTAATATAGATGAAGGAGTATGGAAGGCCCACTTTGAATCCCTTTATACAAAGGCTGAGGATGGGGAAGGGAATGTAGTTGGACGGACATTGCACTCTGGCTCAATATCTGACGATGTCCTCCCAATCTCTTTGAGAGAGGTCACCGATGCCCTAGGAAAGATAACACCAGCAAAAGCCGCAGGGCTGGACAAGATTCCTGGTGACCTCTTTCGCTCTGAGCCCACTATTTGGGCCCCTTACCTGTCCACTCTGTTTAATGCTACATTACAAGGCATGGCGATTCCTACCACCTGGGCAGGGGCTGAAATAATATCAATTTACAAAAAGGGCTCCCCGCTTTCGCCTGCCAATTATCGCCCTATTAGCCTCATAGATGTATGCCAGAAAATATTCGCCCGTGTCTTATTGGGGCGACTCCAGAATTGGATGGAGGAACATAATATTCTTACCCCCCCTTCAAGCCGGGTTTAGAGCAAGGACGTCAACAACTGATCAAATATTTAGGCTACAGTTGATACATTGGAAAACCGTATGTATAGAGGGTGGCAGCCTCTGTCTCATATTTGTAGACCTTAAATCTGCTTTCGACCTGGTACCGAGGGACAAACTTTGGGCAATTTTACTAGAAATGGGAGTCCCAGAGTACCTGTGTCATCAGTTAAAACGCTTACACAAGGGTAATTTTGCCCAAGTTAGATAAGGCAAAAATGGCGAACTCTCATCCTCCTTGCCCGTAGAGAGAGGTGTCCGCCAAGGCTGCGTCCTGTCCCCAACCCTCTTCTGTCTTTTTATCAATGGTTTAATAGATACATTGAATGCCGGGAAGAACATCGATGCCCCTAGGCTGGCGAAGTGTAATATTCCAGCCCTGATGTTTGCAGACGACACGCTCCTGCTCGCAAAATCCCCTATGGGAATTCAGAGGACCCTCGATAATTTTAGTGCTTTCTGCAAACATCGGGGATTGGAGATTAATCTCCCAAAAACAAAGTATATGGTCTTCAATGTAGGCAATTCCACTCGCCCTAATCCCTGCCTGGATGGCAGACCCCTGGAGAGGGTAACCATCTTGGAGTATCTGGGAATTACGTTGACAGAGAGAATGGACTGGGGTGCCCAAATCAATAAAGCTAGTCTGAAATTAACTCAGACAACGGGAGGTATCTTAAAATTATATAGGAGCTGCACTAAAAAATTGGTCAGTCCAGTGGTGGAAATCTACAAAGTTCAGGCTAGGAGCGCTGCCCTATATGGAGCAGAATTATGGGGACATTGTGCATCTGGCTCGTTAGCACGCACAGAGAACTCATTCACTAGACATTTTATGGGCCTCCCCACTAGTACACCTCTAACACCTCTCCGTATGGATCTCGGGATTAGACCCATTGCGGACGAAGTTGCCCTTAGACCCCTACTCTACTGCCGCCGCCTGTGGAGCACCCCGGAACTAGCTGCATATAGGGATGAACTGATTGAAGTTATGGGGCTGCGAGGTGCAGGGAAGCTACCTTGGTTGGTGTACATTAAGAACATATGCGAGGGCCTGGGTAGGGGCAGTCTATGGAGCAAAGCAGAAGAAACCTCCCAAACTACCTCCAGAAAGACCCTGGTAGAGAGTTTTAGAGATCTCAAACTCAACGAGCTCGAGAGGAGGCTCACTGCGAGCCGACTGACTGCTGAGTTCCTGGAAGTAAAAAATAGTTACAGCCTAGAATTGGTGCTGGACGACATCCAGCCACTCCTCGCCAAAAAGCTCTACTTACAATTTAGATATGGAGTCCTTCCGCTGCGCTCTTTCACAAAAAAATGGGATGGCTCCACCAACGGGGAGTGCCCAGCGTGCAATAACGCAGACGAGACGGAGCTTCACGTGATAATTTTTTGCCAGGGCTATAGGAGGGCTAGGTCTCGTTGGTTACTCCAACTTTGTAGGAACCTGGGGTCTAGACACTGCAGTGAAGTGTACAGGCTGCTAAAATCCGACACACATATGCCCATTGTCTTTTCTATCTCACGCTTCCTATTCACCATGTGGTGTACCCGTAGAGCCATTCTAAAAAAAGATTGTTAATTGGAATGGCAATAATTCATGACCACCTCCTGATTTAATCTACCTACTGTTGAATTTGTATTATTGTTTTTATCTTTTCTATGTTAATCTGATTGAACTGCTGTAATGAACTACTCTCCTCCATACCAAATGTTATATATATTGTGGCCCCTTATGGCTATTGTTCTAGGCAATTTTTATATTGCCAAGTTGGGGCAAATATGATGGATGAGTAAACGTTGTTTCTAATGGGTGGATTAACATTTTCTACTAAAGCCTTTTTAAAACAGCTCATAATTTAAAGAAACAAATAGGAGGATTTTTATGATCATTGTCCTGTATAGACATATACTTTGTGTTCATTTGTCATTACTATAGGTGCATTGCAAATCTCAAAAATGTAACACACAATGGGCTAATAATGGCTCCTTGAAATAGCATTAATTAGCATAATGCACAAGCACTTTCGTGCCCTGTTTATAATCAAAGCGATACCAAAGGGGTTGATGGACGGAGCGTTAGAGCAAATCAAACACTCACCCCCAGTCAACTGATCTGGGTTTAATCCATCATCATTCTTTAGCTCACTCCACCACCCCAGTTCAGACATGGCCATATGCAAATCAGTCTGACCCTGTGCCTCATGGGAACAGTCCAGCCCGAACTGCCAAGCCATGTCTTCCCTGGACCGGAAACAAGCATCCTGGGACCGGTTTCGGGTTCAAAACCCTCATCAGCCAGGCTATCTTGAATCCAGTGGCAAAGTGAGCAAGGGACCCACGTCTGGGCATACCCTGCCAACTTAGGGCGAACAAAGCGATACCAAAGGGGATGATGGACGGAGCGTTAGAGCAAATCAAACACTCACCCCCAGTCAACTGATCTGGGTTTAATCCATCATCATTCTTTAGCTCACTCCACCATCCCAGTTCAGACATGGCCATATGCAAATCAGTCTGACCCTGTGCCTCATGGGAACAGTCCAGCCCGAACTGCCAAGCCATGTCTTCCCTGGACCGGAAACAAGCATCCTGGGACCGGTTTCGGGTTCAAAACCCTCATCAGCCAGGCTATCTTGAATCCAGTGGCAAAATGAGCAAGGGACCCACGTCTGGGCATACCCTGCCAACTTAGGGCGAACAAAGCGATACCAAAGGGGATGATGGACGGAGCGTTAGAGCAAATCAAACACTCACCCCCAGTCAACTGATCTGGGTTTAATCCATCATCATTCTTTAGCTCACTCCACCACCCCAGTTCAGACATGGCCATATGCAAATCAGTCTGACCCTGTGCCTCATGGGAACAGTCCAGCCCGAACTGCCAAGCCATGTCTTCCCTGGACCGGAAACAAGCATCCTGGGACCGGTTTCTGGTTCAAAACCCTCATCAGCCAGGCTATCTTGAATCCAGTGGCAAAGTGAGCAAGGGACCCACGTCTGGGCATACCCTGCCAACTTAGGGCGAACAAAGCGATACCAAAGGGGATGATTGACGGAGCGTTAGAGCAAATCAAACACTCACCCCCAGTCAACTGATCTGGGTTTAATCCATCATCATTCTTTAGCTCACTCCACCACCCCAGTTCAGACATGGCCATATGCAAATCAGTCTGACCCTGTGCCTCATGGGAACAGTCCAGCCCGAACTGCCAAGCCATGTCTTCCCTGGACCGGAAACAAGCATCCTGGGACCGGTTTCGGGTTCAAAAACCTCATCAGCCAGGCTATCTTGAATCCAGTGGCAAAGTGAGCAAGGGACCCACGTCTGGGCATACCCTGCCAACTTAGGGCGAACAAAGCGATACCAAAGGGGATGATGGACGGAGCGTTAGAGCAAATCAAACACTCACCCCCAGTCAACTGATCTGGGTTTAATCCATCATCATTCTTTAGCTCACTCCACCACCCCAGTTCAGACATGGCCATATGCAAATCAGTCTGACCCTGTGCCTCATGGGAACAGTCCAGCCCGAACTGCCAAGCAACATTCCGTCCATCATCTTGTGTGTTTTGCATTTCTCCCTAAGTGGGAAGGGTATGCCCAGACGTGGGTCCCGTGCTCACTACGCCACTGGAGTCAAGCTATCCTGGCTGATGAGGGCTGAAAGCCCGAAACCAGTCCTAGGATGCTTGATTCCGGTCCAGGGAAGACATGGCATGGCAGTTCGGTCTGGACTGTTCCCATGAGGCACAGGGTCAAGACTGATTTGTATATGGCTATGTCTGAACTGGGGTGGCATGGTGAAGCAAAATAACGATGGATTAAACCCAGATCTGTGACTGGGGGTGAATGTTTGCCAATGTGCAACATTCCGTCCATCATCTTGTGTGTTTTGCATTTCGCCCTAAGTGGGAAGGGTATGCCCAGACGTGGGTCCCGTGCTCACTACGCCACTGGAGTCAAGCTATCCTGGCTGATGAGGGCTGAAAGCCCGAAACCGGTCCTAGGATGCTTGATTCCGGTCCAGGGAAGACATGGCTTGGCAGTTCGGTCTGGACTGTTCCCATGAGGCACAGGGTCAAGACTGATTTGCATATGGCTATGTCTGAACTGGGGTGGCGTGGTGAAGCAAAATAACAATGGATTAAACCCAGATCTGTGACTGGGGGTGAATGTTTGCCAATGTGCAACATTCCGTCCATCATCTTGTGTGTTTTGCATTTCGCCCTAAGTGGGAAGGGTATGCCCAGACGTGGGTCCCGTGCTCACTACGCCACTGGAGTCAAGCTATCCTGGCTGATGAGGGCTGAAAGCCCGAAACCGGTCCTAGGATGCTTGATTCCGGTCCAGGGAAGACATGGCTTGGCAGTTCGGTCTGGACTGTTCCCATGAGGCACAGGGTCAAGACTGATTTGCATATGGCTATGTCTGAACTGGGGTGGCGTGGTGAAGCAAAATAACGATGGATTAAACCCAGATCTGTGACTGGGGGTGAATGTTTGCCAATGTGCAACATTCCGTCCATCATCTTGTGTGTTTTGCATTTCGCCCTAAGTGGGAAGGGTATGCCCAGACGTGGGTCCCGTGCTCACTACGCCACTGGAGTCAAGCTATCCTGGCTGATGAGGGCTGAAAGCCCGAAACCGGTCCTAGGATGCTTGATTCCGGTCCAGGGAAGACATGGCTTGGCAGTTCGGTCTGGACTGTTCCCATGAGGCACAGGGTCAAGACTGATTTGCATATGGCTATGTCTGAACTGGGGTGGCGTGGTGAAGCAAAATAACGATGGATTAAACCCAGATCTGTGACTGGGGGTGAATGTTTGCCAATGTGCAACATTCCGTCCATCATCTTGTGTGTTTTGCTGTTTATAATCAAGGCAGATGTGGGGAATAGCTGCTCCAGAAATAGGAAGATTGACTCTTCTTACATCTATTTTTAAATTGTGTAAATTTTATTGTATTTGAACTGCTATTTTAATGACGCTTTTATGGCCATGTGTGCCGAAATAAAGTTTTATGAACTGAATTCTCCATCTACAGCCTCCTCAATGGTCCAATACCAAAAAGAGACATCCCTCCGCCCAACTGGCCTAGCCACTAACTGATGTTCCAAGGTGTTGCCACTGCCTATGGAAGTTTTCAAAGTTTGCTGGGTTTGGGCCCAGCTCCGCAGCTGAATATACTTAAACCTTGAAAGACCGACTCCGACCCTTTCACTAAGTTGTGCCCATGAAATGAGTGTACCCTCGTAGGCCAAGTCCCCCCATACCATCAAACCAGCTTCTCTAAGGGGTAGTGCCAACCTTTCCCTTAAGCACTCAGGTGTACCCGGTGAATCCCAAAGAGGGGCCAGACTAGAAAAATAGTTAAGGCCAGCAAGGCTCTTAAGACTGGCCCACGTTCTAGCCATTGCCTGGAGAACTTTAAGCTTGACCTTTTTGAAGAATTTTGGTTCCCCAAATTTAAACAGGAAACCCTCCTCAGATAGGCTGGCACCCTTTAGCATAGCCAAAAACATGGCTCCCACCCCTGTGCTTACTGGAATTTTTAACAGCATCCTGGAATGCAAGAGCTGGAAAGCCCATGCATAGTATTGCAAATCGGGAAAGCAAGACCACCCTTCTCTCTCCTACGCCTCAGCTTCTTCCAGGCGATTCTAGTAGATCTATATACCCAGACAAAAGAGTTGATGGCCTGCTGAAGTTTGTCAATAGCCGGTTTGTCAAAGTGCAGGGGGATAGAGTTAAAAAGGAAGGTTATCTTGGGGAGTACCACCATCTTAACCAAATTGACCCTCCCAAGAATGGTCAAAGGAAGACGGGCCCAAGATTTCATCAGTTTCTGGCACTCCCTTGAAACTGCCTTTAAGTTAACCTCTGCAATCTTGGCAATATCCTGGACTATTCTGACCCCCAGATACCGCATGCTAAGATTGGCCTGGTGCTGGCACCCCTCAAGATTCCACGTCATGACCTCAGTCTTCCCAGCGTTAACCTCATAACCCGATACCTGCCCAAACTCCTGTGCCAATCCAATTACAGGGGGGAAGGTCGTTGCTAAATCTGCAGAGAGAATCAGGATATCATCTGCATACAGGGCCACCTTCCTCTCCCAAGCACCATGTTTGAACGGCACAATGCTAGGTTCCTCCCTCAGCCGCTGAGCAAAAGGCTCGATATACAGGTCGAAGAGGAGAGGGGAGAGGGGGCTGCCCTGCCTAGACCCCCTGGTAATCTTAAAAGGTCTGGTCAGGTTGCCATTAACCAAAAGTCTGGCTGGCGGCTCTTGGTAAATCAACTGAATGGTTCCACAGAACTTCCTGCCTAAATTAAATTTCTCCATGACTTCCGACAGGTAAACCCAATTGACCCTGTCAAAAGCCTTTGTGGCATCGAGTGTCATGGCATCAAGAGGGAGTGAGTAAGTGGAGGCAATATCAATTGCTCCGACAAAGTCGTAGGTAAGGTCCGATAGGTTCCTTCCCTTGACAAACCCCTTCTGAGCGGGATGAAGGATGCCACTGGCCACGAGGCCCAACCTGGCCGCCAGGATCCCGGCAAAGATTTTATAATCCACGTTCAACAGCGAGATGGGCCTATAAGACCCACAACTCGCTGGATTCTTACCGGGTTTCAAAATCAGAATAATTGTAGCTTCACTCCAGGACCCTGGGAGCTTGAGGCCGTCCGATAAGATCTCATTAAATAGTTGTGTCAAAACCGGGATTATCACTTCACCCACCAAAGACCTATAGAGCTCTGCTGGGAGCCCGTCGGGCCCTGCAGCCTTCCCTCTCTTACAGACGACAATGGCCTTCCTCACCTCTTCCTGCGTAATGTCCTGCTCTATATCTTCCTGCTGTTTAGAACTCAGGGGGGTGAGCGTGGTCCTACCCAACCAGTCCTTGACCTCGGTCTTGTCTAAGACTCGATCTTCTTGGTAGAGGTCTTGGAAAAAATCCAAAAAAAACTCCTCCTATCTCTTCATCCGAAGACAGAGCAGCTACCCCATCGTCTGCAACAATTTCTTTGATCTGATTACGAAGCCTGTCAGACTTGGCCTTCCATGCCAAAAGCTTACCTGCCCCTTCCCCATACTCAAAATGGGGTATCTTACTTGCCTCCCATCTACTCATGAGCCTTGTTTGAAGAATAGTATCCAACTGCTCCCTTAGTTTTCTGAGTTTAACCAGGTCCTCTTGCTGCCCTTCCAAAATGAGCCCTCTATTGAGATCTAACTCCACTGCCTTCATTTCTGCCTCCTTAAGTGCGATCTCCCTCAATATTTTTGTTCCTAAAACTCACCCTACTCATGATTAGACCCCTTAGAAAGGCCTTTAGGGAGTCCCAGACCATGGTGGTTGTAGCTGAGCCTAGGTTCACATTCAAAAAGTATTCGGTCTCCTGGGATAAGGAGGACATCTCTGCTTCCTCAAGAAGTAAAGTTCGACCAAAAGACCAAACTCTGGGATACTGGGCCTGCACCAGATCGAGATCCAATAATATCCCTGAATGATCCGAGAGGTGCGAAGTCAAGTATCCGATGTCCTTAACCTTGCCCCTTAGAGATTGACTAACCAAAATATAGTCAATTCTTGACTTATGTCGATATTTGCTATTGCAGTATGATACTCCTAGCTGCTGACCCGATCTTTCTCTCCAGATGTCGCAAAGACCGGTTTGCGCCATCATAGTCTGCAAATACATCCGTGACTTAGAAGGAACTATGGCTCTGCTACTTGCGGATTTATCGAGTTTGGGGTTAAGAACAATATTAAAGTCCCTGGCCATAATGACCGGGTCTGGGTAGTCTAGGAGATGCGAGAAGATGGTTTTAAGAAAAGAGGGGTCATCTTGATTTGGACCATAGTAGCCGACCAAGGTAAGCAAGAAACCCATAATGGTCACCTTCAAAATTACCCATCTACCACCTGGGTCAACCAAATGGTGTAGGATCCGGGCGTTAGCTTGTTTTTTAAAAAGAATAAGAACCCCCCTAATGTTGGCGGTCTGGTTCGAACACATGAAAGAGTCCACCCATTTTTTATTTTTTAAAATTTCGATAGTCTCTTCCTTAAGAAGATGACTTTTCCTGGAGGACAATGACCTGCGCGGGGGAATCTTTTAGATATTGCAAGATTTTAGACCTTCTGGACCTCACGTGCAAGCCATTGACATTCCAGGACAGGATCTGGATTGTTTTCATGGCGGTTTGAGTTCAGGATCCCCAACCCAGTCAGAGCAAAGAAGAAACCAACACCAGACCAATCGAAATCTAACCGCGGCTATCTGAACTAGCTCTGAGGTGAATGAGGAAATTTTGTGTTCTATGCCCCTGTGCTCCCCACCCCACACCCCGTATCCCCTCTTACCCCTCCCTCCCCCCTGGAGAACCCCTCCCCCATTTGCCTGGACAGATGGAGTCCAGATGCTGCCTCCCGGAGCAGCGAACCCCGTCCCTTTATGTGTAAGTTTAGATAAAGCAAAAAAGGAATTTGAGCACCTGCTAAGAGAGAAACCCTAAAGATAAGTGAATAAGTAGTATTTTAAGTCATCTTATATCAAATCTGATCAAGGCAGAGGAAGGGCTAACCTAAAAAAAAAAAATACTGAGCCCAAGCCTGACCTCGGGAATGGAATTCAGCTATTAGGGGTCCCCCTTCCCCATAGTTTCGAGCAACTCGTCTGCCTCCTGAACTGATCTTATGTTATGCATTTTGTTATTATACATAATTTTCAGAGATTCTGGAAATTTAAGCTGGGCAACGGCACCAAGTTTTTTAAAGTCATCCAACTTCCTGCCTAATTCCCATTGCCTATCAAGAGTAACTCTGGCAAGGTCTGAGCGGATTTCAAAGGAGAAGTCCCTGGCCTTCAATGATTTCGCCTTCAGGGCCATGTTAAGGATCTTTTCCTTTAACGAATAAGTAAGGAAGTTGATGAGGATTTTCCTTGGCTTTGTTCTGTTGGGATTTCTGCGGAAAGGATCCCTGTGGATTCTCTGTATATCGTTGCTCAGAGCCTCCTCTGATTCTACAAGCTGCAAGGATTCTTTAAGCAGTGAGATGATATAAGGCTTAAGGTCGGCCCCTTCACTCCCCTCCGGAATGTTCAAGAGGCGCAAATTGTTCCTTCGGGAGTTATTCTCCAACGTCTCCATCCTGTCACGGAGGGCCACTTCCTCCCTTTTGAGTGCCTGAATATCAGCATTAGCAGCCCCGAGATGGTCTTTAAGCTCTCCGACAGTGTTCTCTAAAGTCTCAGTTCTTATATTTAAGAGATCCACTTTCCTCTCCAACGACTCACAGAAATTCCTAATCTCTCCCTGATTAGCAGCGGATACCGAGAAGCCCTTCTTAATGTCCTCTGATAGTGTGGAGAAAAGAACCTCCAAAGAAGCTACTGAGGGGCCCCTGACTTCCTGATCCTTGGAGCCTTTATCTTCCCCTCCATCTTGGCCGGCTACTGATAGCAGGACCGCCTGTCCTGCAGGGTCTTTCACTATATCAGGACCCACCGTTACAGATCTCTCACTAACCGTAGTTGAAATTGCAACCGGGGGCAGCGGGCCACCTACAGCCTCCATACTATCCGGGACTGGTTTTACAAAAGGTTGCCCTGCTGACCCCCTTCTGAGGGCCTCACCCTGCTTCGCAATGTCCAGTACCGCTGGTTGTACTTTAAAGTATGACCGCAGAGACGGGGTAATCCTGATTTTAGTATCAAGGGGATTACTTTTGGCCCTTCCAGCCTTAATGCTTCTGCCTTTAACCTCGTATGACTGAAAAGCAGAACTGCTAGTCACTGCCTCCGCTTTAGGGGGACCACCAGTCCCCTGACTTTTGCCACAGCCCCCTCTGCCTAGCTCCTCTAGGGGCTGTTTGCTGCTTTTCGCACTCAGTTTTAGCTTAACTGGCCCCAGGGTGGCCCCCCTGCGTTTTTTGCCTTTTTTCGACCCCTTAACAGAAGGAGCAATAGCCGGTCTCACCTGAAGTAAGGGGCTAGTCTGTGCCTCCTGGGGCCCCTGTACCTGTATCTCCCTCTGTGACTGCACCAACAGCTCCAACGGCTCCAAAGTAGTGTTGTTAGTTAAAGCCAGCTCCTGCTGTGTCCTCTGCTCGAATCCGTCTCCCTTTGGTGCGTCGAGGTGGCGGCAGGTACTGACACTGCCACCACTGACCCGGAGGAGCCCGCGAACCACTGCTCTGCGGCCCCTCCTGAGCAGTGTTGCCAGATTGGGCTATTTCTCTCACAATTGGGCGATATTTTGCCCGATTGTGCGAGAAAAAATCGTGTTGGGCGGGTTACCTAAATTTGGGCTAGAAGCCGCCCAGTGTGCGGCGGATTCCAGGCTTTGTGCGGCGCCGCCGCGCTGCAGCCCATGGTTGCCCTGCTGACACACCCCTTCTCTAATTTTCGGTGCGTCAGTGCCCTGCAGCCCCTACCCACAAGTAACACCAGCAGGGCCATAAATCTTTGCGGGCGGGAAGCTTCATCCAATTAGGGTCCTGCAAGACCTGCAGTGACCTCTGACCTGCCCCAAGTAATGTTCCGACCTGCCTTGGAGTTCGTTCGACACAAATCCTGGGTCAGATCAGTTCGTCAGGCACATTAACGGCCCGTGCGTGTGCAGCAGGTATGGTGACGTCGGAGGTTCCAGCTGTAGGGTTTAGTGTAGTTGGGAAAGAGCCGGGGCAGAGGGGTGATTGAAACGCTGGGCAATGACTGGGGCGTCAGATGAGCACACGGAGTGGAATACGGGGGCAGGAAAGGGTGATGAAAGTACATGGCAAGGAGAGGGTGAAAACAGAGGGGTGCAGGGGGCCGCGAGGAGCGGTAGACAAGCGCACATAGTGGAAACGGGACAGGAAAGAGTGATAAAAACACAGGAAAAGGAGAGGGGTGAGAACAGAGGGGTGCAGGGGGCAGCGAGGAGTGGCAGATGAGCGCAGAGTGGAAAACGGGACAGGAAGGAGTGATGAAAACAGGACAAGGAGAGAGATGAGAACACAAGGGTGCAGGGGGCAGCGAGGAGTGGCAGATGAGCGCAGAGTGGCAAACGGGATAGGAAGGAGTCATGAAAACACAGGACAAGGAGAGAGATGAGAACAGAGGGGTGCAGGGGGCAGCGAGGAGTGGCAGATGAGCGCAGAGTGGAAAACAGGGCAGGAAGGGGTCATGAAAACACAGGACAAGGAGAGAGATGAGAACAGAGGGGTGCAGGGGGTAGCAAGGAGTGGCAGATGAGCGCAGAGTGGAAAACGGGACAGGAAGGAGTGATGAAAACAGGACAAGGAGAGAGATGAGAACACCAGGGTGCAGGGGGCAGCGAGGAGTGGCAGATGAGCGCAGAGTGGAAAACGGGACAGGAAGGAGTGATGAAAAACGGACAAGGAGAGAGATGAGAACACAAGGGTGCAGGGGGCAGCGAGGAGTGGCAGATGAGCGCAGAGTGGAAAACAGGGGGCAGGAAGGGGTCATGAAAACACAGGATAAGGAGAGAGATGAGAACAGAGGGGTGCAGGGGGCAGCGAGGAGTGGCAGATGAGCGCAGAGTGGAAAACAGGACAGGAAGGAGTGATGAAAACACAGGACAAGGAGAGAGATGAGAACACAGGGGTGCAGGGGGCAGCGAGGAGTGGCAGATGAGCGCAGAGTGGAAAACGGGACAGGAAGGAGTGATGAAAACAGGACAAGGAGAGAGATGAGAACACAGGGGGGCAGTGAGGAGTGGCAGATGAGCACAGAGTGGAAAACGGGACAGGAAGGAGTGATGAAAACACAGGACAAGGAGAGAAATGAGAACACAGGGGTGCAGGGGGCAGCGAGGAGTGGCAGATGAGCGCAGAGTGGAAAACGGGACAGGAAGGAGTGATGAAAACAGGACAAGGAGAGAGATGAGAACACAGGGGGGCAGTGAGGAGTGGCAGATGAGCACAGAGTGGAAAACGGGACAGGGTGGAGTGATGAAAACACAGGACAAGGAGAGAGATGAGAACACAGGGGTGCAGGGGGCAGCGAGGAGTGGCAGATGAGCGCAGAGTGGAAAACGGGACAGGAAGGAGTGATGAAAACAGGACAAGGAGAGAGATGAGAACACAAGGGTGCAGGGGGCAGCGAGGAGTGGAAGATGAGCGCAGAGTGGAAAACGGGACAGGAAGGAGTGATGAAAACAGGACAAGGAGAGAGAGATGAGAACACAAGGGTGCAGGGGGCAGCGAGGAGTGGCAGATGAGCGCAGAGTGGAAAACGGGACAGGAAGGGGTCATGAAAACACAGGACAAGGAGAGAGATGAGAACACAGGGGGCAGCGAGGAGTGGCAGATGAGCGCAGAGTGGAAAACGGGACAGGAAGGGGTCATGAAAACACAGGACAAGGAGAGAGATGAGAACAGAGGGGTGCAGGGGGCAGCGAGGAGTGGCAGATGAGCGCAGAGTGGAAAACGGGACAGGAAGGAGTCATGAAAACACAGGACAAGGAGAGAGATGAGAACAGAGGGGTGCAGGGGGCAGCGAGGAGTGGCAGATGAGCGCAGAGTGGAAAACGGGACAGGAAGGAGTGATGAAAACAGGACAAGGAGAGAGATGAGAACACAGGGGTGCAGGGGGCAGCGAGGAGTGGCAGATGAGCGCAGAGTGGAAAACGAGACAGGAAGGAGTGATGAAAACACAGGACAAGGAGAGAGATGAGAACACGGGTGCAGGGGGCAGCGAGGAGTGGCAGATGAGCGCAGAGTGGAAAACAGGGGACAGGAAGGAGTGATGAAAACACAGGACAAGGAGAGGGGTGAGAACAGAGGGGTGCAGAGGGTAGCGAGGAGTGGCAGATGAGCGCAGAGTGGAAAACGGGACAGGAAGGAGTCATGAAAACACAGGACAAAGAGAGAGATGAGAACACGCGTGCAGGGGGCAGTGAGCAGTGGCAGATGAGCGCAGAGTGGAAAACAGGACAGGAAGGAGTCATGAAAACACAGGACAAGGAGAGAGATGAGAACAGAGGGGTGCAGGGGGCAGCGAGGAGTGGCAGATGAGCGCAGAATGGAAAACGGGACAGGAAGGAGTGATGAAAACAGGACAAGGGGAGAGATGAGAACACAGGGGTGCAGGGGGCAGCGAGGAGTGGCAGATGAGCGCAGAGTGGAAAACAGGGGGCAGGAAGGGGTCATGAAAACACAGGACAAGGAGAGAGATGAGAAGAGGGGTGCAGGGGGCAACGAGGAGTGGCAGATGAGCGCAGAGTGGAAAACGGGACAGAAAGGAGTCATGAAAACACAGGACAAGGAGAGAGATGAGAACAGATGGGTGCAGGGGGCAGCGAGGAGTGGCAGATGAGCGCAGAGTGGAAAACAGGGAGCAGGAAGGGGTCATGAAAACACAGGACAAGGAGAGAGATGAGAAGAGGGGTGCAGGGGGCAGCGAGGAGTGGCAGATGAGCGCAGAGTGGAAAACAGGACAGGAAGGAGTCATGAAAACACAGGACAAGGAGAGAGATGAGAACAGAGGGGTGCAGGGGGCAGCGAGGAGTGGCAGATGAGCGCAGAGTGGAAAACGGGACAGGAAGGAGTCATGAAAACACAGGACAAGGAGAGAGATGAGAACAGAGGGGTGCAGGGGGCAGCGAGGAGTGGCAGATGAGCGCAGAGTGGAAAACGGGACAGGAAGGAGTCATGAAAACACAGGACAAGGAGAGAGATGAGAACAGAGGGGTGCAGGGGGCAGCGAGGAGTGGCAGATGAGCGCAGAGTGGAAAACGGGACAGGAAGGAGTGATGAAAACAGGACAAGGAGAGAGATGAGAACACAGGGGTGCAGGGGACAGCGAGGAGTGGCAGATGAGCGCAGAGTGGAAAACGGGACAGGAAGGAGTGATGAAAACACAGGACAAGGAGAGAGATGAGAACACAGGGGTGCAGGGGGCAGCGAGGAGTGGCAGATGAGCGCAGAGTGGAAAACAGGGGGCAGGAAGGGGTGATGAAAACACAGGACAAGGAGAGAGATGAGAAGAGGGGTGCAGGGGGCAGCGAGGAGTGGCAGATGAGCGCAGAGTGGAAAACGGGACAGGAAGGAGTCATGAAAACACAGGACAAGGAGAGAGATGAGAACAGAGGGGTGCAGGGGGCAGCGAGGAGTGGCAGATGAGCGCAGAGTGGAAAACGGGACAGGAAGGAGTGATGAAAACACTGGACAAGGAGAGAGATGAGAACACAGGGGTGCAGGGGGCAGCGAGGAGTGGCAGATGAACGCAGAGTGGAAAACGGGACAGGAAGGAGTCATGAAAACACAGGACAAGGAGAGAGATGAGAACAGAGGGGTGCAAGGGGCAGCGAGGAGTGGCATATGAGCGCAGAGTGGAAAACGGGACAGGAAGGAGTCATGAAAACACAGGACAAGGAGGGAGATGAGAACAGATGGGTGCAGGGGGCAGCGAGGAGTGGCAGATGAGCGCAGAGTGGAAAACGGGACAGGAAGGGGTGATGAAAACACAGGACAAGGAGAGGGCGAGAACAGAGGGTGGCAGATGTGTGCACTGAGAAGTGGAGCACAGGGGGCAAAAAGGGCGAGATAACACCAGGCAAGGAAAAGGATGAGAACAGAGGGTAATAGGGGAGGCGAGGAGTGGCAGATGAGCACACCTCTGGGGGCAGGAAGGGGTGACGAAAACACAGGGCAAAAAGAGGGATGACTAGAGGGGTGAGGGGGCAGATGAGCACACAGAATTGAACACAGGGAACAAGAAGGGGCAGGGCTTTAAGTGGGTCGGGTCCTGCCGGAGCTCAGCACAGGCTGTTCTTAAAAGCAGGCGCTGGGACGGGTCCCTATCGGGCTCTCCATTTTTGCCCTCACCCTCGGAGGAAAACAATATCTTAACTCTGTAGCAGTACCACTCTTCACTGCCTTTGATGTAACTTCAAAGAGACTCCTTATAGTTATTTCACAGTCTCGTCATTTCAGAACTGAAGCATTTTCAATATTATACACAACAAAGCCATAGTTGTTACTTACTCATCTTATGGAGATAACAACCATCAACAAAGTCAATAGTACTGGCTTGTTTTAGGTGTGATGTGAGTTGCTGTATTATATATCTGGCTGCAATGACCGAAAGAAGCAGCAAAATACCAGTGGGGCGGCACACTATGCTAACCACAGATTTTTAGCTTACGTGTTTTAAAGCCACACCCTTAATTACATAGGCCACGCCCCCGTGAGAGACCCCACAGTTTTTTTTATCCCAATTAAAGCCCTGGGAAGGGGTTACACAGGACAATGAAAGGGATTGGAACAGAGGGATGCTGTGGCAGCGAGGGGTGATAAAAACACAGGGCAATGAGAGGGATGCCTGGGCGGCAGATGAGCACACAGAGGGGTGGGATACTGGGGGTCAGGCAGGGGTGAGGGAAACACACACAGGGACGGAGACGCAGAGCAGCACTGGGAGGGGAACAGAAGGCACAGAGAGTAAGTGGGGGCAGAAGAGGAAAGAGTAGGTGGAGAGAGGTGTTTTCTATTTGCATTATACCAGCGTGCATATTCCCCTGACGCCATTCCTCAGTCACACTCTACAATAACATTAATGATTATGAAAAATAGGCTTAGGCACCGCACACGGTATGAAATACTCGTTTATTGGCAGGGCAGGCTCCTTTTAATGCACTCATGCCACAGCAGCCTGCCTGGCTCTGTCACCGGTCAGCGTGTGACTAGCACCAGACAGGATCAGGTGTTTTTTAACAAATCCTGCTGGGCCCCCAGGAAGACATTGTTGCCACTCTGGCAGGGCCCAGGCAAAATCATATGAAATACTCGACTAGCTTCCTGTCACGGTGTTCGTGCAATTTGTCTGTGGTTTCGCAAGCAGTAGTAGTGATCACAAAAGTAAACTCATGTAGAATGTGAGTAGATTGTGGGCATACGATCATTTTACAGTAGGATCAGGTGCTCTGCAGCAGTTCTTTTTATAGTTTGTCCTTGCTCAGATCAGTGTAATTTATTTTGTTTTATCTGTTTCCATGTACTTAATTTCTTGATTTTGCTCTAAGTGTCACTCTTAGTGTCATACCATTAGTAGTTGTATGTCATTCATAAGTACTCTGAAACCTTGAAAATGGCTCACCTACGCACTCTTAAAACGTGGCAACTATGCAGTCTATTTTCCATATTGGATAGTGTCCTTCCATTTCTGGTGCTTTGAAATAGTTTTAAGATCTTCATAGAGTTTCTTGTTGCTGGAATGGCTGTAATTTCTGATGTTTATATGTTTCCCTCATCTTCTTTACTTGATTTTTGTTCGTGAGAAAGTGTCACTCGTAGTCGTTGAATGTCACTCATAATTACACAAAAAATTTGAAAATGCCACACTTAAGCAATTTGAAACCTTGGCAGCTATGAATCGCCTGCAGGCACCTTCATACCATTTTTCTTTGCCTTCGTGCCATTTTTCTTTGATCAGGCCACAAGACTTCATGTTACCTCGCCTCGCACACAGAATCGTGCTAGCTGTGTGAAACAAGCATTGGAATTCAATTGTTCTCACATTTGTTGGATGTGGGGCTATTGGCAATGTGAATGTCCAGGTGTAATTCGTCCATACTTCGTTGTTAGTGTCTTTGTAGTTCCTAGCTTATTTGGCAGGTTTGTAATGCACGCAGACCTTCATTTGAGGTTTATGTTTTGTATTAAGCTTGGCACACTTTAAAAATTGTGTTCCTTTCACATTGTGCTGAAGAGCACCTTTCCCAAGAACAACGTTTCCGCAGTTGCAGTCCTCAAAATTGGACCCAGAACATTTTTGGGCAGCTTGCTCCACACCATGCACATAGCTGCCAAGTTGCCCAGATCCATGCGTTATGCGCAGCACCAGGCCAGGTTTTTTCTTTGAATTCTGGGACTTGTAGTCCAGTTTTATAATGGAGTAAACAAGTCTACAAGTCCCAGAATTCAAAGAAAAAACCTGGACTGGCGCAGCGCATCACGCATGGACCTGGCAGCTATGCATGCGATATCAAGTGAGTGACAGTTTTCATGACAGACCAACTTTGATTTTAGTGTACAAAATATAGGTAATCTGATTAATGTGAGTACTAAACATATAATCCTTGAAATAGAAGTATATTTTTGAATGTTGTAGTCAGGCTACATGTAAGTTAATGGAGTGGCAACATTGGGCTATTTTGGGCTACTTTTCCGTTGCTTTTGGGCTTGAAAGTTGTGAAAAAATCTGGCAACACTGCTCCTGAGCTCCAGGACGGCCTTCGACCAGCGAGACGGGCGGGGAAAACTGAGATCCGCCGTCTCTCCCACGCACATCCCCAGCAAACACGACTTGGCGCAGCAGAAGAAGAAATCCTAAAAGAGAAAGTCCGGCGGCATTCCCCGCGGTAAGGCGGGTCTCTCATGGGGGCTCAAAAGAGCTCCGAACGGGATGCGAGTGCTCCGGGCGCAAGCGGCAGCTCAGCCAGCAGCCGCCATGTTCTCCCCGCTACACTAGCTTTTAACCAATGAACCCTCCCCTTGCTAAGAAACACATTGTTAGCATACAGTAAAACTAGATTGTAGCAGACTGCACAATATCTATTATACGGTCTCATTTTTTCTGTATATTCAATACTCCACAGCTAAAATGACTCTTATTTTTCTTAAGATGTGACTGAATTTGCTGATACTGAATGCATAACTTCCAAGTTTTGGGTTTGCCTATGTGCCATATTTCCATGCTTGCAGCCTACTAATGAGTGAGATTTCGTGGCCTTATGTGTGACACCTTGAGTAACGCTTTACAGCAAAGTGAATCATTGATCTCCAACATAGAAATGCACCTGCCTATAACAGGGTTTTATGCAACCAGAAGAATGGCACAAAGCAGTACAATCATTGACTATTGGAGTTGCACTTACAACAGCAAAATTAACCACAAGCTGTGATCTTGTCCCATTATGAACTGTCTTCCAGTTTCCCTGTAAGCACCGACCCTTACCTTCTTGCTTCCAAGTACTATCAGTCAATTGAAAACATGTATCACCCCAATCTCCTGCAGTCTCCTTTAGGCTATGATGCCACTCGCTTTCTCATTCTAAACAAGGGAGAGGTTTTATTTTTGAAAACAAGAGTCAACCAATGTTGTATATTGCTGCTTTGGAGACTGCCAATAGTAATACAAAAGTTTACCCTGGATATGACTGTGGTAGCCCTCGCAGGGCAGCACCTGCAGCTTGTGCTGCAATTGGTCAATACAGGGCGTTTCACAGTGGGATTGTAAGCGCACCACCAAATTTGTACAACTTCTAGGCCGCGGATGTGCTTCGAAAGAGGGGATGAAAGGTGATTTGTTTCCGTGTCTCTGTGTCTCTAGAGACATCTAACTGTTGCTGCTTGCATTGCTCTAGTAAATAATTTCTTTGGTTTTCTGGAAGGTTAACTTCAACTCATTAGCAGTGAGATTCAGGCATTTGCATCAGAAAGGCTGCCTCTGCCTTCTCACCTACTATGCTGTGATTGCCTACAAAACAAAAGGCAGAAAGCCAAGAACTACATTTTAATTTGCTTTTCAGAACTCTGCGCTTTGGCATCACAACATAGGATACAATCATCTATAGTTGTGTTTTTTTTTAACCAACAGCATGTTGCAATGTAGGGCGTATAGCTTTGCTTTTAACAGTTTCACCATGGGCTAAATATCCCAACATACAAAGTGTTGTTGGCTAAAATGCCAGGATTGACTGGTGATGTTTTATGACATACAGCCACTTGTCAGCTATGTTTTAAAAATGTACAAGGTAATCTACTCCATCTCAAAACCTGCTTGTTTCATGCATAAAACCAAAAGTAAACTATGCTTACATATTTTGTAAGGCTTCACTATCTTACTCAAATCAAACATTAAAACAAGTATTGGAAATCTGATTCATTTTTTAGGTCTCGCCTAGGCAGCTTATTCGTTCCTTCATGTGCCTTTCGAAATTGCATTGTTTTCTTTGGTGAATAGTTTACATTTGTTACTCCTTTTGCTATTTTGGTCACACCCTGGAGATTGGCCTTGTTACATGGATCATTTTACTATCGGCCATATATATGAGTTTCGGCGCACTACTTTTCTTTTGCCTTGGCTTGTTTGGCTTTCCGAATGCGCTCAGCCAAGGGCTGCAAACCATGTCCTTATCTTGTTTCCACTGTCTTTGGTTTCACCAGCGCCTTTTCAGCCGAGGCTATTTTGTTTTTCATCCTATAGCATTTTTGGTTTCATTAGCTCAAATGTCCAAACCTTAACGCACTTTCAACTTTTGATGCTTTCTTTTAGGTTTCGATTGTTGGTGAAATAAAACCAATAACAAGGGATTCCTCCTTGTGCTCTCCAAACGTTTCATGTGATGTGAGGTTACCTAACAATATACCCTGCAAGTAGACAGTGCAACACCACCTCAGCATCAGTGCAGCAGCACTTCAGCACAAGTCAGCATCACTCATCACCACTTAAGCAGCACCACCACAGCACCACCTGAGCACAACTCAGCAGCACCTGAGTACCACCTCAAAACCAGCACAGCACCACCTCAGCATCACTCAGCCCCAATGCAGCACCACCTCAGCACCAGCGCAGCACCACCTTAACATCAGCACAGCACCATCTCAGCATCAGCACAGCATCACCTCTACATCAGTGCACCACCACCAGCGCAGCCCAACCTCGGCACCAGCGCAGCCCCACCTCAGCAGCAATTTAGCACCAACACAGCACCACTTTAGCATCAGTGCAGCACCACCTCAGAATCAGCGCAGCATCACCTCAGCACAGCACCAACTCAGCATAAATCAGCACCACCTGAGAACCAGTGCAGCACCACCACCTCAGCATCACCTCCGCACCAGCACACCACCACCTCAGCATCACTCAGTACCACCTCAGTCTGCCCTCGGAATCTGGCATCTGTTGATTCTCCGCTAGTGTCCGTCCGCTGCTTATGTTGTAATTGAAGTACTATTTCCCAACCTCCACCTTCCTGTTGTTTATGTCCCCCTCACCATAGGAAAAATAAAGCTATAACAAACAAGCACTAGAACAGACAGGAAGAAGTTGCCAACATTGCAAGAACAAAAAAACTAGAAGACATTTTTTATGTTAATTCTTTTTTTAATAGGGTCATTCAGCTGTATATAATGTGTTCTTGGTTATATATATGGTAACAAAAATGCTTATAACGCTTTTTTATTATAACTTTTCAATGTGCTGCACAGCAGCCACACTGTTCTACAACATAGCTTAAGGACATTGGCAAAGCCCATCGCTCTGGCTAAACACTTATAAGGTCCCAAAGGCAAGACCTATTGGCTAGTAGTGGAAAGGTTTATAACTAGCTTCACAGCACTGCATGGACACTAATAGCACAACCTTCCCTAACACAAATAATTTAAGGACAGGTGCAGCAGCAGAAGGAACATCGCACTATTCTCCCATGCATACTGGACAGGTACAACACTGGGAACTAGCAACCAAAGAGTGAGTGAGGGGCATTAAAGAACTATAGTACTTTTTCTATAAACAGGCATGAAAGTACAAAACTCCAGGAAGAAACAGCCAGACCTCATGAAATTACCATACATTTGTGTACTCATTTAGAATGATAAACACTCACTTGCCGTATGTGGTATGCATAGTTAGTGAGTTCTACATCTTGCACTGGGAAGCATTCAAGAGTACTGCTGTTCACAGGTTGTACAATCTCCTAGCTATGGGATTCCTAGTTTGGCTATTGTAAGACCTGACACCCTGAGTGGTAGTCCCCCAAACCTTCTGCCTTCACCCCACCTGTTTTGCTGAATTAGTTTTAGTTGGCTTTAGGACTTTGTGCATTTTACCACTGTTAACCAGCGCTAAAGTGCTAGTCCTCTCTCCATAAAGCATGGTACAATTGGCCACCACTAAATTTGCACATTTAATTTACTTGTAAGTCCCTAGTAAATGGTACTACATGTACCTAGGGCCTGCAAATTAAATACTGCTAGTGAGCCTGCAGCACTCCTTTGCCACACACTAAAGTATCACTTTAAAACATGTCTCAAGCCTACCACTTCAGCCTGTAGTGCAGTTTTAAACGGCCATTTCGACCTAACAAAATAAACCTTTTACCCTGCATAAACCTCCCTTTAAATACTTATAAGTCACCCTTAAGATAGGCCTCAAAAGCTCCTAGACCACTCAGGATGGTATTTAAAAAGTAGGACATATGGATTTAAGTTTTACATGTCCTGGCAGTGCAAAAAGACCCTAAAGTCAGTTTTCACTGTTGTATTGCCTAGCTCTCCCATAGAGTAACACTGGGTTACTTTATCTTTCATTAAGAAGTGCTTACTTCAGATTGGGAGCAGAAAGACAAATACTGTTTGAAATCAAATGAATTGTAATTTAAGAACCTCTTTTATGGTAAAGTTGGATTTTAAGTGTCAATTATTGAAATATCACCTTTAGAAAAGTGGCATTTTTTGCCCAAATCTGGCAGTATCCTCGTTCACATCACTCTTCTGTTGTGGGATGTGTATTGCTGCCAGATAGTGAGACAAAGGAAGCTTAGGTGTGTGCAGAATGAACCATCATGGCAGGATGGCCAGGGCGGGCCTGTACGCTGCTCCACTTACACTTCAAAGAGCTTTGTCTCCAGCACACACAGAGGAAGCTGACACCGGGCCTGTCCTTTCTTTTGTCCCCCTGGACCGTTGAAAGCCAAACCCAGGAAGGACTATGACACTGTTCAGAACTAGTTTGGGAATAGGCTAAGGGTTGCCCCAAACACAAAGGATGGCACTGAGGATAAAAGGTGGCCATGTCATACCCCACTTCAGATCATTTCTGGACTTGTGGCAGACTCAGTAGAAGGACTGCCCTGCTGTCAGAAGGCTGCCCTGCTCCCCTGATGTCTGAGGAAGGAAGCCTGGATTTGCTCTCTTCAACCCAGGACCACCAGAGTGACTCTAAGGGCTAGATGACTGGCCTCCTGTATGAGCTACAGCGACACAACAAGCTCCGGTCCTGCAACTGCCCGGCTGACCAGCATCAACGGAACCTGCCTGTACCTGCTAGAGCCCTGCTGCTGGCCTCCGCTGAAGTGAGTTCTGATCCCCAAGAGAAGCCCTCTAGTTCCCGGACCCTTGGCTGGCATCAAAAGGTACTCTTCCCTGAGTATTGAAGATTTCACCAGAACCAATGTTGCGTGATGCAACCCAATACAGGACCTTGCATTGCAGAACCTCGCAGATCCTTATCGGCAGCTTTACCAGTACTGACGCATCGTGATGTAACCCAACACAGGATGTGCATTGCAGCACCTCGTAGCTTCTGACAGTTGGCTTCACCATAACCGATGCACTGTGGCACAAACTGCGGCAGAACTCTATGTCACAAGTCCTTGCACTGCAGCCCCATGCAGCCCCAGATCAGCGGCCTCACCGGAGCCAAACGCAGCACAGCGCAGCACGACGCCGGACCTCACAGCGACACACTAAGGACAAAAATGGACCACTCCCATCAGGCTGATCTTGGTCCTGTACGCAGCCCGCGCTCCACTGCTGCTGGCCTGAACTTGTGACTTTGTCCTGGTCCAGCGCTGCCAGAAAACAACACATGAGGCTAGATGTACGACCATTTTTAGCGGTCGCAAATGGAAAATCGGGCCGTTTGCGACCGCTAAAAGTGATATAGAATTTACAGACCCCATCTTGTGAGTTGGTAACCTATTACCGACTCGCAAAATAGGGTTTGCTAGTTGCTATTAGAAAGGGGTGTGCCAAGGGCCTCCCTTCCTACTAGTGAGTCGCAGGGGTATAAACGATTGTTTTGCGACCGCAGTAACACCAATTTCAAATTGGTGGTAAGCCAGTCGCAAATGGGAAGGGGTCCCCAGGGGACCTCTTGCACTTAGTGTTTGGCAGTGAAAATATTTTTAAGGGCAGGCAGTGGTCCCACGGACCACTGCCTGCCCTTAAAAAATTAAAAGAAATCTTTAAAAAAAAAATCTTTTAAACGCATCCCATTTTCCTTAAAGCAAACCGGGCTACTTTTGGAAAAAAAAGTTGCTTTATTTATAAAACAAACATAGACATGGTGGTCTGCTGTCCCCAGCAGGCCACCATCCCTGTGATTGTAGCCCATTCCCATTGGGTCGCAAATTGCGACCTGCCTCATGAATATTGAAGAGGCAGGTCATTGCGACTCCATTGGGAATCGCTAAATGTGTCTGAGACACATTAGTACATTCCTTTTTGCGAAAAAAATCGCAATTTGCGACCGGCAAAACGGAATGGTCGTACATCTGGCCCTTGGTGCTTTGTGCTTCTCTGCCCAATTTTCACTGAAAACGTCAAAATTCAATATCTTCGGTTCTACTGATTAGATTTTGTTTGTTTTGGTTTCATTTTATCTAACAAAAATTACTCTGTTTTTATAAATTGGTTTGGTATTTTTTGTGTTGTGTTTTCACTTCATTACTGACTGTATACTTCATACATATTTTACGCATTGTCTCTAGGTTAAGCCTTACTGCTTTTGTGCCAAGCTACCAGAGCGTTAAACACAGATTAATTTAGTGCCTTTTGTGGTTCACCCTGACAAGGATTGTGGTTGTTGCTGAGTAGGGTTCCAGCCACTAACCCAATTCTTACAGTTTTGGTTAGGTCACTTATGCCGACATTTATGTTCTTACTTTGTTGAACTGTACTAAAATTGTGTGTGGTTGAATGACAAATGTTTTTACTGGTGTTGCCCTACCACAAGAATGAAAACAGGAGACCAGAGAAATGGGCCCTACTTCTCTTTTTCGTTGACATATTTAGGATCTCAGATATTGTCCCTGTAGGGTCCGGCGTCTTCACCATGAATTCAAGTGTCCCACAAATACTGTGAAACAATCCCTGCTTCAAATGGCATGTTCACCAGCCTCAGAATGAGGCTCAAGGGCAATGGGGCAAACTTCCTCAGGGCCCACATATAGAAGAAGCCTAGCAATAAATTGTTGGTGAGGCTGTGAGCATGTGCAGCATTTTTCACTGGGCAAGTCACTGTAATCTTAACTTGCACTATGAAAAAGGTTATGTCCAACACTGCCAAGCCACGCTCGCATCTGACTGGGTGTGGGAAGCGGGAGTGCATAGGCCTTTCGACCACGAGCCCAACTCAAATGCATCTTCTTTCTCACTACCAGCTCCAATAGAGCAGTGGTAGTGAGACAGTGATGGCCAGGTCCCATAATTGTCTATGGTCCCATGTGTTTTACATTCTGTCTGAGAACAGTTCTTAGCTCAGTCTTGACCTCTTGCCCTGCTGCAAGTGTCTCTCACTGCCACTTTATTTAGAGCCTAGGTATGAACCTCTACATAAAATAGAGTATTTTCGATATTTCACTTTAGCGCCTTTGAATATATCACTGCACTGAGTGGGCTTTATTAGAGTTAGTGAACCACACCCCTTCTGCTTTTTATTAATGCCTCAAGAGGTAAGGTAGTTGTTTTTTGTATTCTATATAAACCTTTATTGTTTTTGCTATAGATGGAGCAACATTAGTGTATAATTAACCGTACATAAGAGAGAGATTTTTGTACTGTGTACATCCTGAACGGAATTACTTGAAGATACTCCCTGGTGTGATGATTATGGAAAGGAGGCACAGTGAAAAAAAGTAATTGCCTATGGCCACACTTTTCGATCATGCTTGGAAGCCAGGGCTGAAATCAAGTTTCTCGATTAGACATTGAGCACATCAGATCTTGGATGAGTATGGCATTCCTTCCCCTTAGAAGGGATCATCAAGTAATTCCTTTTACCTGTTAGCACTGATGACAATTTTATTAGTGACCCAAGAGGCAAGTCTTATGCCACCTTTACAGGGCCTTTGTTGTTGTTATCGATAGTGCAACGTTATGGTCTATTAAACAATATACAAGCAAAGTTTTTATACAGTTCACATACTGAACTGAATTACTCAAAGGTGCTCTCAGGGACATCTTAAGGATTTTGTAGGGCCCAGGCCAAACATAATTTGGGGGGCCCTGCTCGGAATAACTCTGAATTTATTATCCATTTTCAACTCATTGACCCCCTCAGGAACTATGGTCTGATCACTGACAACCCTTTGTTGGCCCCAAACCTTTAAGGGGACCTCATTCTTAGGGGGGCACCCATTCAGTGTAAAGCCTTTGTATATTTAAGAGATACTAGAGACCTGTGACCCCTTTTCATACAGTGCAGGGGGCCCCACCAAATTTGCTTTATGCCACTGCCAGGGACTGTCCTGAAAGCTTAATGATGGGGCCCCTAGAAAGGTGGGGGCCTGGGCCCATGACTTAAAATATCGCTGCGTGCTCTGAAATTAGATGATCACAGAAAAGGAGGCAGAGGGAAGAAAGTAATTACCCAGGGTCACACCGTTTGGTCTAACTGGGAAATTGTGATTGAAATCAGGGTCTCTGGGTCAGGGCCCCACAACTAGTTTTAGCCCTGGGTTCAACAAAAGTTTCTGAATGGCCTTGGCATGTAATGCAAATGCATTCACACACCCCTCTTCATAGAGCCGATACACCTTGGGCAGAAACAGTACAAACTTCACAAATTCAGAGGACATGTACAGCTATGATAGCATAGGTTTTTTCCACCGCAGGACAGGTACAAAGTGTGCCGCAGCAGTGCAAGCTTTCTTTCCTCACAGAAGAGGGACAGTGTGGAGTAGCAAAGCAAGTTTCCTTCTCTCACAGAAGGCAATATGTGCAATCTTCCATTTCCCGTAGAAGAGATTCAGCAGGACAGACTAGTTCAAGCTTTCATCTTTCACAGAACATGAACGATTAAGGCATGAGTGACATGTAGGTCACAGAGAGAGCTCTGGAGTGGTTGTTTAAGTCACTGAGATGAACGTACAGGAGGATGAGTTAGTGAATATGTGAATTCTGACACAGTTCTCGCTTAGGTGAACCAAGTCAGCCTCTGGAAAATTCTGCTGCTGTCACTTGAAATCTGGTGTTTGTGTTGATTCTTTGGTATTCCATGTATTGAGAAGTAGCGGTCACCTAGTAGGTCATTGTTATTTGGAGCAGCCTCACCACAGCACAACTAAGTATGCTGTAGACAGAAAGGCAGGTACCAATGTCTTTGAAAAGGTTTTGAATGCACCAGCACCCGGCACTGTGCAATCCATGGCTCACTGCTGCACCTGTTCAAAATGTTGAGGGCCACCAATGGAGCCCACAACCTCCTTCATTAGATACATAAACATATAACTCTAGTAGTCTTATACTTTTTTTATTTATTTATTTATTTTGTTGTCCTCATAACACCATAGCTACTTCAGATTCAGGCTATGTTATATTCGGGCGGTGTCCATCAGCCTACTGCATTTGCAATGGTCCCAACGCACTTTTATTGGCTGAGGAGCAATACCCAGCGCTTGGGTGGAATCATAGGACTTTCATCCCCCTGAATCCGGGATGTCGCTCCATCTTATATAGTTGGCTTCCAATATCCAACCTACAAGTCTAACAGACTTTTTTTTAGCCAACTCGCTGCCATAGAAGGGCTTGGGTCCAACCAGTGTATGCATATCTCCCTTCTGGCCAGCAATATTAGGTAGAACAGCAAACACTGCTGAGGCTTACTGGGGAAACACCTTGTGGTAATATCCACCCCTAACATAACCAGCACAGGGGTCATCTTAATATTTGTTCCCATTATTTCTGATATAACACTACTCACAGTTTCTCAATACCATTCAAGCCTTGGACAAGCCACAAAAACATGATCGTCATTTGCTTCAAGAAATTCACATCTTCTACATTTAGGGGTCGGGACCTTTCCAAATCTGGCAACCTTCTGGGGTGTCCAATACAATATATTCAGAGTGAAATAATGGTTTCTCTTGAAGTTGGCTGGTTTAACCGTAGCATATAAAAATGTTAAGGATGTGTGCCACAGATAGGACAGTTCTTGCCCTGGTATCATCTCCTCCCATATCTTCTGCAGTATCTGCAATCTCCTGTTTCCAGTACCAAATGGCGACTTCTCTGCCTTTAGATTTCACGTCTTGCATAAGGGATTCTTCCTCCCAGGTGTTGTTCCATCCTTGAATATCTTTTTTGTACCAGGCAGAAAGCTGCATATACTTAAATCTTGATAGGGAGCCCCCTGTCTTAACATTGAGTATTTCCGAGGGTACTAGACCCTGTTCTGTAAGTAGCTCCCCCCAGGTGGCTATCCCTGCCCTCCTCAGGGGGAGACTTAGACTGTCCAACATACATTCCGGTGTACCAGGAGAGTCCTAAATTGGTGTAAACACAGAGTAATAGCTTATCCCCAAAGCTTTCCTAACTTTGAACCAAAAAGTGAGTGCAGCTCTTATTACCTTTAATCTTACTTTTTTGAAGAATTTCGGGGCTCCAAACTTATAAAGAAACCCCGTAGCTCCCCATTCTGTGGTCATTTCTGCCAACATCCTCCCCCAAGATAATCTATCTGGAGTCCCCAGAAGCATCCTACAGTTCTTCAATTGAAAGGCCTTGCACTACAGGTTTAGATCTGGGAGCGCCAGACCTCCTTGCCTCACTCTCAGCCTCAGCTTCTTGCAGGAGAGCCTGGCTCTCCCCGAACCCCAAATAAAACTTGTAAACTTCCCCTGTAGTTTAGCTAAAGCCGTGCTAGGAAATACTAACGGGATACAGTTGAAAAGGTAAGTCAGTTTAGGGAGAATTGACATTTTGATCAGGTTTACTCACCCATAGATTGTTAAGGGCAAATTCCTCCATCTGGTAAGCAATGAGTCAACCTCCTTTGCCGCCCTTCCTAAGTTAAATGTTGGAAGATCCTCCAGAGACTGCACTATAGAGATACCTAGATACTTAATCTCTGACTTAACCTCTCCACCCCAATTATTTATATTCCAACACATAATCTCTGATTTTGATGTGTTAACTAAATACCCTGATATTGCCCCAAACTCCTTTGCCTACTTCTCAACTCTTGGAATAGTCTGGGAGGGGTTCGATGTATAAACTTTAAGATCGTGGCCATACAAAGCTATCTTATTGTCATAGTGCTGCCAGGTAAAAGGAATTACTTGATGGTCTCTTTTAAGAAGTTGGGCAAATGGCTCGATGTATATCTCAAAAAGTAGGGGAGAGAGGGGACATCCCTGCCTCGTACCTCTACTGATTTCAAAGCTCTTTGTCAATGCCCCATTAAATAAAATTCGAGCAGACTTATTTTCATACAGTTTCTGAAGAGTTGTGATAAAACATTTGCTAAAACCAAACATTGCCAAAGCCTCCCAGAGATATGCCCAACACACTCTGCCAAATGCCTTGGCAGCATCAATTGTAGCTACTGCCAACGGAACAGAATGCGTGGTGGACAAATCTATTGATGCTATTAACTGTTGAGTGAGCTCATGGATCTGCCGCCCTGGAATAAAGCCCTTTTGATCCGGATGTATGAAGTGCAGAGCTACTTTGGCCATTCTGCCAGCCAATATGCTTGTAAAGACTTTATAGTTGGCATTCAATAATGAAATTGGCCTAAATGAATCTGCCTTCTTGGGATCCTTGGCTGGTTTTAAAATCAATACCAAAGTGGCTTCCTTCCATGAATCTGGAATCTGGGCGTTTTCTAAATAAATGGAGTTGAACAATTTAGTTGTCTTATTCTGTGTGTTGTTTGCATAGACAGTCTACATTTTACAGTTGCATTTTGGTATTTGTAGACCCATATATGTGAAAAATAGGACAGTATGAATTGAATTATCTTGAGAAGTATATTTACAATAATGAAAAATTTGGGTGCATGGAGACTTAAATAACTGTTGTTTTTGTATCTGAAGCTGAAACAATTTACTTTGCTTTACTTTTTGTAAAAACTATATGACTTGTATTTATTGTGTTTCATTGATTAGTTTTTAAAGGGTTTCTTAATACACATCGACTCTCATGACAGTGGATCCTAGGGCAGCTGCTGACGTGTTCAAGGACAGATCCCAGACTTATGGTGGACTGTGAAGACAGAATCTGTATGCCTGTCCGATGGCCTAACATTACACATATGGACATGAAGAACTTTATTGGGCGGAGTCCAACAATCATAACAACAGCCCTGAGCCATACCTTGTTATTGTGTTTATCACAGCGCCTACGGGAACAATATGCCTCATTATTTATTTTCAGATTAGAGAGCAATTTGAGTTTTCTTGCAAATCCTATTTATTGATTCTGCCAATCTGAATTTAACATTTCCTTTGAACATTTATCAATTAAAATGCAATGATGATGATTAAAATGCAATGATGATGATAGAGGAAAGCTGGTTTGCATCCCAAGACCACTTAGCAATCCCTCTGTGTGGGAATTATTGGAGATAACAGGAGGGGTAGTTGGCCCTCAAGGACTTCCTGGGGGCCAACTACCCCTCCTATTACCTCCAGTAAGTCCTACACAGCAGGATTGCTTAGACCTTTTAGTAAAAATGGCAGGAACACAATATCAGCCCCGGGGACCGCATCCCAGGGGCATGCCCCAGTTTATTTTTTTTTAAAGGGAGGGGGGCACGCGGCCCCCCTCTCGGGCCATTTTTGGCCCCGGGGACCTCATACCCCGGGGCCTGCTCCTTTTTTTTAAAGGGAGAGGGCTGCGTGGCCCCCCTCTCCTGGCCGATTTCGGCCCTGGGGACCCCATCCCCCGGGGCCAGGCCTTTTCTTTTTTCCACACACACCCACTTGCACACCCACACACACCCATGCACCTACTCAGACACCCACTCACAGACCCTCAAAACCACTCATACACCCACTAACAGACCCAGACAACTTTCACACACCCACTCACACAACCATAAAGCCACTCACACACCCAATCACAGACCCTCAAAACCACTCCCACACCCACACAGCAACTCACACACCCACAGAGCTACTCCCACACCCACTCACAGGCCCGCACAGCCAGTCATACATGTACTCCCACACCCACCACACACTCACACACCCACTCACCCACACAACCAGTCCCACTAACACACTCCCTCACGCACCAGGTTGCAGGGACATTATAATTAGGAAATAGCATTAAGAACCCATAGGAATTCAAAGTAAAAACCAAAGGTTACAGGGACGTTCTAGTTAGGAAATAAAATATAAAAACCTTACAAATTCACTGAAAAACACAAAAGGTTACAGAGACGTTATAGTAAGGTTTCAGATTTTCCACACACAAAACCATAGAAATTCAGCAGTTATAGTTATAGTTATCTCAAGTAACTATAACTGGTGCTCTGAGGCCACGAGTTATAGTTACTTGAGTTATCTATAACTGCTGAATTTCTATGGTTGTGTGTGGAAAATCTGAAACTTTATTATAAGTAAGTTTCGAAAACATTGTGCCAAATAGGGGAAAAAAATAGGTTTTGAAAGGGCAAATATGAAATAGTCCAAAACTTTCATGGTCTGCCAAACAAGCCTGTCCACGATGTTTGCCAAGTCCGAAGCAATTTGTGAAAAAATTGTAGCAATAATACAAGGTAAAAGCAATTTGACAGGATGATCTTTTTTATTATTAAAAGAAAAAGGAAATTTGATTGCATTTGCTGCAAAAGCTTCAGAAACATTGAGCGATCTGCTGGTCTCAATTTCAAATACCAGCTCAGTCTTCCATCCTTCCGAGGTTGGCAAACAAAGTGCCATTAAATTGGGTAACTGGAACCCCGGTTATTTTGGTGCTTAAAAGCTGTAGATTGTGGAGTGACATGCTGTATTTAAAAGTAAGTTATATTTTTATATAATTTGATCCCCCATATTCTGGAATGGGACCACTGGAGATCAATGTAGGAAGCTGATGTTGCCTTAATGTGAATTCTTGCCAGTGCTTAATTTGAGCTGGTGGTTGCTGGTGGGGGCCACTGGCACTTATTTTTAAGGACCGACACTTATTTTACCGCATCAGATACTCCTGGTGCTCAAGAGAGGGAAAAACACACAAATCTGAAAGACAAGGAAGAAAAAGACAGGAAAATCATCACAAAGGGAGAATGCAGGAACATGCAAGATTGAGATAAGGGGTCAGGGAGTGTCTGTTAGTGAATTAAAGAAGCATTAAGTGGATTTACGACTACCAGTGCAGGCATCCGGCGTATCAATGTTAAATTACACAGGCCACAGGCTTCTGAGCAGAACCTTTACTAATTAAGCAATGAATTAATGTGATGCCCATACAGCCGACCCTCCCAAGAAATATGATCATAAATCCCAAGCACATTCAAATAATCAATGTAAAGGTTCCTTTGTATAAGATCTCCCAATGTTCTTTATTCATATATAGTGTTCCAAACTCTTGACATATTCTACCCAACACGAGTTTCGTCTTTATGCTGTTACTACACCAGCAGACTTCTTCAGGGCTAAAATGAAAATTACATAGACTTCAGTAATTTCATATTACGTAAGTGTTTAACCGTCACCAACGTCACACTGACCATATAACCAAAAGTGTCTGAAAACTAAAAAGTGGATTCCCAGAGGTCCATAACTCTTGTAAGTATAAAAGTAAGGATACAACATTGAGTTAGAACCTACATCTGTGAATTAGATGACAATTGGCACCCATCAATAAAGTCTCAAGAGTAAATGAACAGTAAAAATGAAAGACGTCAAAAAGCAATAGTTAGTTGTCAGCTACCACCGTGATAAAATAAGCTATTAGTGGGATTTTTTAGCATACCTTGGACTTGTTCCTACAGAAGATTTGGTGTCTTTTCTTCATCGATGAGCACCCTGGACTTATTGCATTTACTTGATTACACAAGAAGGTTTTTCTACTATTGTCTTCTAAGTTTGTGTGCACCACACTGCCAAGCCGCCTTCAGTTGTTGCACCTCCCAAGAAATAGTTAATGCCATCCGTGAGCCTTGCTTGCTGAACGTTTTGGAAATACACAGTGAAGTTACACTGAGTGAATCTTATGCGTTTATGTGCTTTCCTCTTGATATTAAAGTTTTGTAATGCAACAATTGTAAAGTAGTGATGTTTCAACAATTCTCCACAATGGCTGCATGTTTTAGAAACAAATATTAGATCCAATGTATTTGGTAAAAGTAACCCACACATGTGAAAGTGCACCAAATTTGTCAAGTGCATTTATTTTTTACTTTTTTTTTTTGGTGTTCATAATTGAGATTTTCCTAGCCTAGGTGTCAGAAAGGCTCGATTTTATTAAAGACACGGATGCGAGTGTTATGGTGTCTTTTCTTGCTCTTTATTAAACGGCAGCCAAGTAAAAATAAAACTACATTACGCAGAAAACCTGGATAAAGAACTACAAGCAATGACATCACAATAGAAGCACCAATAGCACTTCGAGTAACCCAATAATGATCTTGACTGAGAGCAACAATTCCTCTTTTCTTGAAACAACACTGAACCATCAGGACAGTCAATAAATCCATACGGCAGGCCATCATCAGATAAGGAAACATCCTTTGGACGGGAAGAAAGGATCCGTGAAGAGGCCCATCGAGTTCCATTGTCAAAGAGAATCCAGAAGGATTAGGTAGAGGTGGAAGCATTGGAGGATGCAGGTTAATGAACAGTGGTGGGATAATACTTGCCTCCATGTCTTTAATACAATCTAGCCTTTCTGACACCAAGGCTAGGAAAATCTAAATTTTATTACAAGACCATAGGCTCATATTATGCTTGTTCAAAGCATTGAAATAACAGAATCAGATACATGTACAATGGGTTTAAAATAAAAGGCTCTGAATATATTAACAATCGACCAATCTGCAGATTTGAGAATGTCATGCAAACTAGCACCTGCCTAAAAGGCCCCTCTGGCTGAATGGGCACCAAAGGAATCAACATCAATACCATCCAAGAACATAATCCATTTCACCCAGCGGGCTAAGGTGGGAGAAGAGGTGGGCTTATGGGGTTTCTGGAAAGAAATAAGCAACTGGGTAGCAGAGGGAGATCTCAAATCTGCAGTTCGTGAAACGTAAGATTTTAAACAATTTTCAACACATAATTTTGGTTAAGAAGGGAAAAAAGGATAATGAATAGTAGATAAATTAGTCTTGGTACGCCTATGAACCTGAAAAGAAGCACCAAGGGGAGAATAATGGAAGGAGGACACACCTAAAGCTTTAACATAAACACATTTCAAGGAAATTAAGCACTAAAACATTGTCAATTTTGCAGATAATCTTTTAAGAGAAAGGTACACATTATCTTGCCATGTTGTATTGTATTTGGGTACCGGAGGATTAACATAACGTACTCCCTCTAACCAACCACGTATCAAAGGATGTTCGCCAATGGGTTCTTCCATCCACTCTAAGGTGTTTAGCAGAAATGGATGACCTGTAATCATTGATCGTGGGATTAAGCTTTTCCCTGAGATGCACGTGACGCTAAAAAGTTGACAACAAGAGTCACATTTCCTGAAATGGGATCTGAATCCCTGTCCTGACACCAACTACACCTCGCCAACCAGGCTGATTTGTAGAGTTTGGAAGTGCCAGTGGCCCAAGATTGTTGAATGAGGTGGATAGTCTCCTCCGAAATTCCTGGTGTTCTCCTGAAAGACCCGAAATCCTCCAAGCGAAATAGAGAGCCCTCTAGAATCCAGTTGTGTTGAAGTCTCTGAGGATTGGGCAACAGATCAGGGAAGTGAGGGAGCCAAACTGGAAAGTCCGAGGGCAGCTCCAACAGAGTTGGATACCAAGGCTGGGCTTGCCAAAAGGGGGTGATTAGAACCAGGGTAGATAACTTCCTGCGAGCCTGAGCCAGAACTCGCGCAATCAATAGGTAGGGAGAAAATGCATAGAGAAAAGTCTGCGGCCAGGATTCAATAAACGCATCCATGGCTAGAGCTTGAGGATCTGGTCTCCAACTGAAAAAAGAAGGAAGTTGGGAATTGAGTCGGGAGGCAAAAAGGTTCATTGACAAGGTGCCAAAGGTGGAAGAAAGATGATTGAATACTGAAGGGTGCAGCTGCCAATCGCTTGAATCTTGAAGATGTCTGGAGTACCAATCTGCTATGACATTCAAGTTTCCTAGGAGATAAACCGCTCTGACAGTGATTTGTCATTGAAGACAATATTCCCACAGTCGCTTGGCGAGATCCACCAGAATTGTGGACCTTGTGCCCCCAAGATAGTTTATGTATCAGACCTCTGTCAGATTGTCCATCCGTGAGAGATTGGAGCATTTTGCCTTGTCTTTTGTAAAGGACTGGATGGCAAAGGAACCTGCAAGCATCTCTAAACTGTTGATGTGCAAGAATTACTCCTGAGGAGACCATGTACCTCCAGTCAAGAATTAACCACATCTTGCACCCCAACCTGTCCGACTTGCATTGGATTCTAAGACAAGATCAGGAGCGGCAGAGAAATTTGCTCTCCCATTCCAGGCGTCTAAATGATTCAGCTATTAAAGGAGTTCTTCTTTGGACTCTGGATCTAAAGAAACGGGGTCGGAATAAGCGAGATCTTTGCGTAGATGTCAGATCCTTAATCTTTGAAGGGCCCGATAGTGAAGAGGGCCCAGAAACATTGCCTGAATCGAGGCCTACCAGACGGGCCAACAATCTTAGAGAAATATGCGAGAGAGTAAGGGAGTGACGGATTCCTTTTTAATGATGGAGGCCTTGTGTTGCGGGAGTTGCAGGATAGACCGAGACGTATCTATCAGAAAACCTAGAAACTCCATCTGACGAGAAGGAACCAGAGCAAACTTTTGAACATTGACTAGAAATCCCAGGCGAAGATGCAGGTCTTGGCAAATTTGCAAATGAGAAATGAACACATTCTTGTTCTGGGACATTATCAGAAGGTCATCGAGGTAGACGATCCATCTGATTCATTGTGCTCTGAGGAAAGCTACAACAGGTTTGAGAATCTTAGTGAAACACCAAGGAGCTGAAGAAAGACTGAAAGGGAAGGCTTTGAAGTGGAAGAATGAAATTCCCCATTGGAATTGAAGATATTTTCTGTGAGAAGGATGCACCAGAACTGACAGATAAACATCTTGAAGTTCCAATCTGACTAACCAATCGTCCTGAAGTAAGATATCTCTTAGATGGAGAATGGTTTTCATCTTGAAATAGTGGTACACAACAAAGTTGCTGAAAACTTTAAGATTTAACAGAAGGCAAAAGTTTTTGTTTTTCTTCTGCACCAATAAGATGGTGCTGAGAAAACCTGAGGAATCGAGTTCTGTTTGTTAATTTGCCTGTTTGGCTAGAAGAGAATGGATTTCGTCCTGAATTAAAAGTGATTGATCCTATGCAAAAAAAAGAGGACGAGGAAGATGCAATTGCAGTGGAGGTTGATAAAGTTCTATTTGATAACCTTGAATGGTGTGAATTACCCAGGGATCTGTGGTGAGAGAAAACTATGCATTTAGACAAAGAGCTAATCTGCCTCCTACGGGAGGTAGGCCAGAATTGGAAAGTCTTACCTGAGAATTGTTCTCCTTTGTTCCGGTATCACCCGGAACGGACACCTCTGGATCGACGGGGATAGAACTGGGGTGTGTAGCCAGTGCAGACGTTGACCTGGAACTGCTGGTCGAAGGAGCCTCTATTGAGGGATTGACCCCTTGTGGGATAATGGCTGGGAAAGAGACTACTACCTTTGCCTGCCCTGGCAAAAACCTGAGAAGAAAATATTTTCTTAAGGGAAAGCTGGGCCTTATCCATTGTGGCAAAGGTAGAGACATACTTTCCAAGTTCTTTAATAAAAGAATCTCCAAATAAAAGGCCATTAGCCAAAGGATCTTCTTCTTTAGTGGCCAGACTACTAAGTGTAGGATCTATTTTAAGTAGTAAGCTTTTCCTCCTTTCTTATGCGATATGGGCATTTGTGTGGCCCAAAATGAATATTGCCCATTGGGCCCAGTTGGATAAGGTGTCTGGATCCACCTGCTAGCCTTCCATCTTTTCCTCTTCGGCTGAATCCAAAATTCTGGTGAGAGGACTAACGAAATCCAAGTTCTGATCTTGACAATTGAACCAGGCTATGTCAACACCTTTCTTTGGGTCTTTCCATACTTTGTAAAAAACATTAACATATTGGGATCAATAGCGGGAGTAGAAGTAATGTTGTTGGGAAGAGAACGACGGGGAGATTCAGATTTCAACTTATTGTGTTAAGATTTATCAAGAGACTGGCGAAGGTAAAAGGACACATAATCAGCCACATTCTCTGATGGGAACCACTCAGTAGAGTTGGGGTGGTGAATAAGGGATGGGGTCAAACATGAACACTGAGTGAGAAACACCACCATCAATAGGAGAAACTTTCCACCTTTTCTCTGGAGGCCCATGATTTGTAGGATCTGGAAATCCATCAAAATTGATAGTGTCATTCACGACATCATCATCATCAGTGTCTTTAAGATGGGTAACCTGAAGGGGAGAGAAAGGGAGCCCCGAAAAAGAAACCTCTTGGGTGGGATGACCAGTGTTTCGAGAAATGTCTTTATTAGCGACACCAGAGGTTGCTGCATGTTTCTTACCCTTCTTCGAGGGACCTTCAGAGGGGGTAGAGAGTATTTTTTAAAGGGATGCCTCTGAATTCTTTGACACATCCAGCATAGAAACTGCTACAGCCCACTGAACAGAATACATACTAAAGGATTTTAAATTGTCTTTAAACATCTGTGTTTTCTTCTTCAGACATATTGAGATAACTTAATTATTACTAAAACTGAGAAAAAATGCAGCTAAAAAATCCCCAGAAAACTTTTGTAAATGAATGGTCTGAATAATTTGCCCAAATGAAAAGGCAAGGGATAACTGAGGAAAAGGAGCCTAGGGGAGCAGCACAGGGAGACGGAGCGTGTCAGTGGGAGTTGCCCAGGCAAAGAAGCGTGACTAAGGAAGGAGTACAGGCGTAGAGGACGTTAACCACTTAGTGGGGAAGGAAAAAGTCTCTTAAGGAGCTTAAGAGCACTGTGGGAGGCCAGCAAGGCGATGCACGTCTGAGAAAGACAAGCAGAAGCACTGAGGGTAGAAGCATGAAACGGCAAACATGGTAGAGGAAAACAGCAAACTGTCAGTGAGCGCGCGAGACAAGGGATGAGACAGCAACAACAATATCTCAAATATTGAAGCCAAATAACCACATTAAAAGCAATGTCATGGAACACTACCAACATCAAGTGAGAAAACAAGAAAACAATACTTATCTTGACTGTGAGCAGCAAGAAAAGAGGAATTGTTGCTCTCAGTCAAGATAATTATTGGGTTACTCAACGTGCTATTGGTGCTTCTATTGTGATGTCATTGCTTGTAGTTCTTTATCCAGGTTTTCTGCATAATGTAGTTTTGTTTTTACTTGGCTGCTGTTTATTAAAGAGCAAGAAAAGACAGCATAATATGAGCCTCCCGTCTTGTAATAAAATCTCTGCTCTACAACAGTAGATCTTTTGAAAAGAAAAGCAAATGTATTTATCTGTAGTAGAGAGGCTGTGGAAGAAAAACGGAAAAGTGCAGAGGCGGAGCCTAGATTTTACTTGTTTTACTTTGAAGCGAAAAGAAATCAAGTGAAACTAGGATGACTGCTCAGTACCTTGTCTTTCTCCTATGTCTCCCCTCAAGAAAAATGTGGGGGGCACATCGCCCCCATCCTACCTTGTCTCATTCCTACACACAGGGCTTTAAGTGGGCCAGGTCTCACCGGTGCTGAGCACTGGCAGTTTTTTAAAGGGGGCCTCGAAAAGGGGTCTCTATCGGGCTCTGTTTGTGCCCTGGCCCGGACTGCAGTGACAGCAGGCACATCGATGTGCGCGTGCTCACACTGCTCACTTATTAATAGTGGAGAAGTTAGGGCATGACGTTATGCCAGGTGAGCGTTGTAGGGGAAGGGAAATCCTTTTTAGAGTCATTTTCTCTCTGGATTTCCCTTCTCTTTTTGAAACTCAGGAGCAGCAACATTGTCGTGGTGTCACCAGGGCTTTAAGTGGAAGCTTTTTCAATATTCTATACAAGCCATAGTTGCTGCTTATTTATCGTATGCAACTAACAGCCATTGACAAAGCCAATAGTTCTGACATGTTGTAGGTATGTTACTTGTTGCATTATATACATCTGGATGCAATGACAGAAACAGCAAAATACAAGTTGGGCGGCACACTATGCTAAGCACAGATTTTTAGCTTAAGTGTTTTTACGCCACGCCCTTAATTACCTTGGCCACGCCCCTTTGAGAGACCCCCCAGTTTTTTCATCCCACTTAAAGCCCTGCCTACACACATATGCCCTAAAGTGAAACCTTGCAATAATGCAAGAATGTCCGAAAGGCCAGTTCTGTGTTAATCCTCCTGAGGGCTTCTTGGCACTCTGTGTTAACAGTGGGACCCGTACTGGGCCCACGCACATTCTCGTCATTGTTGTGTCATACCCGGCTGTAGCCTGCAGGGAGGCTGTGGTGGGCGGCGGGCTTGGTGGAAGGCTCCATTGTTTCCGGCCAGAGTAGCAACATTATAATGGCTCAGGCATTCCTTTCGGCTGGGAACCGCTGTCACAAGCCAAGGGGGCCGAGCTGAGTGTAGCACGCACGGCGCGCCACACCTCATCTCCAGACACAGCAGCCCCTGACGGTAAATACATCCTGCAATGCACTTTACATGTTAGCCAGGAGATATGAAAAGCTTAAGCTTTCCTTTGGTACACTTATTGGTTATGCGAGCTTGTGTGGTTTTATGCAGGGGTCTGTGTGTGCGTGTGTGTGTGCGCATGTGTGTGTGTGTGTGCGTGTGTGTGTGCGCGCGCGCGCGCGTGTTTATGTGTGTGTTTGTTTTGTAAAAGAGTTAAAGCCTACGAAAATTCATACCTTTGCCTTTACATGTTACATGTAGATAGATGTATATAGTGTGCACTGGCCCACTGCACTCTTTAAACAAGGCTGGGACTTGTGAGCTGCGGGGTACAATAGGGTTTCTGCATTAAAAACATCAACACATATACATCCACGCCCCGAGGAGCGCGTGCATCTCTCTGCAGCAAGGGCATCAAGGCTCAGAGAGCATTTTATGAAGCGTCACACGCACCTGTGATAAGCAGATGAGACACAGAGCTCTGCAACCAGTGCATTGCATTGCCCACCTGAGCCGGTTTACCAGTAGTGTACCCTATGCAGGGCTGGTCTTGGACAGAAAATCGGCCCGGACACTTAATTAAAAGTGGCCCCCTGTAAATCAAATAGCTTAAAATGTGTCCGACATGTGAAAATCGGACAGTTGTGAACGTGTAAGGACACGCTGAATCGGTGTTTTGCGAGGCATGGGAACTGCATACATAGTGCCATCATTGGCAACATTCCCCACCCACGCAAACACATAGCATGCATGCTAAATAAATAAATACACAAGACAACTTTTGTTTGGGTAAATATTGCTGCAGGTTTATTCCATACAACAGAATGCAATATGGTGGGTTATCTTACGGGCGATCCAAGGGCAGGCAGCTGGAACCAACTGTGCTGCCTGCCCGCCTGATGAGCCAAGCAGCACTGGGGATAACCCAATCAATGCTACACCTTATGGGGTGATCCTCTTTCCGGATCACGTGACACATTGGTCCCTTATTACTCACGTCCTTCTCAGGGCGGAGCGTGGCAAGCCCCCGGTTGTTCAGGCCCACAACTGCCCGAAGGACTAACGGGACGCCGACGCGGTTTTCCAGGAACCTCCCATGAGGCTCCTGGGATTTGGCTCTGGCACCCCTATTGTGCCATGCAGAGGTACCCTTCTGTACCCATTTGCTTCCAGATCGCCCTGTAACGCCGCCTGCAATGAAAAAGAAACAATTACAACATTCTATGTATCGTGCCTACCTCCTCCACGCCGGGTAAGCGGTAGGGTGGGAGACGGCGTGACCAGCGCGAAAAGAGGATGCCAAAATGGCAGGGGAGGCCTATATAACCCCCCCGCCATCCTCCGCGGGCAGGAAGTGACGCGCCTAGCGCGCCACAGGCCAGTCTGGGGGGGACTCCTCCCTGAGTCCCCGAAACTAGAGAAGGGGGTGGGTTAGTGCCCCAATGGCACTAGGGGGCCGCCCTCTTGAGTGGCCTCCTGCGTGGGCCACGGGCAGCCGCATAGTACCATCATTGGCAACATTCCCCACCCACACAAACACATAGCATGCATGCTAAATAAATAAATACACAAGACAACTTTTGTTTGGGTAAATATTGCTGCAGGTTTATTCCATACAACAGTATGCAATATGGTGGGTTATCTTACGGGCGATCCAAGGGCAGGCAGCTGGAACCAACTGTGCTGCCTGCCCGCCTGATGAGCCAAGCAGCACTGGGGATAACCCAATCAGTGCTACACCTTATGGGGTGATCCTCTTTCCGGATCACGTGACACATTGGTCCCTTATTACTCACGCCCCTTTCAGGGCGGAGCGTAGCAAGGCAAGCCCTCGGTTGTTCAGGCCCACAACCGCCCGAAGGACTAACTGGACGCCGACACGGTTTTCCAGGAACCTCCCATGAGGCTCCTGGGATTTCGCTCTGGCACCCCTATTGTGCCATGCAGAGGTACCCTTCTGTACCCATTTGCTTCCAGATTGCCCTGTAACTCCGCCACAGCTCTGGAGGCGGCCTCCGTCGCCACCAGAGCCCCCCACCAAACAGCTATGGTCTTACCTGCAACCTCTCCTCTCTAGAGCCTCCTGCAAATCTAGAAGAAAGAGATCCATCCCTACTGTTGATAAATGAACCCCATCATTATCAAAGTATCCTTTAACCTTAGCTTGAATCATCTCATGTTTGATGAAACCCAGACCCCTCTGATCTGTGAACTTACGCATTGAACTATTCACCCTCTTCTGGGAATGTTCAACGGCCTCCTCTGATTTGGCCCCGTGCGACCATCTGCGTGGAATTATCTCAGACCACCAGAGCTCACATTGCCCCATGTATTTACTGATTTCACCCAAGTCAGCTTTCATGGCTTGTAAGAGTGACCTCCTCCCCATGGCAATGAGGTCGTTGCCCCCGAGGTGTATCACTAAGAAATTAGGGGGGACCCCCCTTGGAATAGTCTCTGTTCCAATCTGTTCTTGAGGCTGCTCCATCTCATTCCGGGGAAACCCATCCACACAAGTGAAAATCCCCGCGTCCAATTCCGGCGCGCCGCCCACTGCGCCACCCTGGAGACGATTGAATGCCCGATCACCCATACTTGGAATCCTGGTGCCAGAGAGCGTTCGCCCAGTGCTCTCAGTCACTGTTCCACTGCAAGATCCGCCAGAGGTGTGCCGGGAAGGGGGTCATCTCCGCTCTCGCTCGCGGCCAGGCCTCCCGGAAACGGAGCCACTGAAAACGAGAGAGAGCGTCAGCCGCCACATTCTTGACCCCCTCAATATGCCTTGCCCTAAATTCAACATTGCAGCGCAGGCATGCCCTGACTAACTCTCTTAGCAAACACAGCACCAATGGGCACTTGGCTGTCTGCCCATCGATAGCCTGCACCACCGCCATGTTATCAGACCAGAATAGGACCTTTCTGGCTAATAACGCATCGGGCCACAAATGTAATGCAATGACAATGGGGAACAATTCTAGGACAGTGATGTTTGCCGTGATTTTACACTTGCGCCAGGCGTTGGGCCATTCCTGGGCACACCATTCAGTACCCATTATTGCCCCAAAGCCCTCTCTGCCTGATGCGTCCGTGAAAAGGCAGAGCTCCGGACTCTCCGCCCAGGGTGCTCTCCAGATCACCGTTCCATTAAAATGCATAAGGAACTCGTACCACATTGCCAGGTCCTTCTTCAAGCCCTTCCCCAGCCGAACCAAGTGATGTTTCTTGCTGACTTTCGCTGTTGCCCTAGCCAGTCTTCTGGCAAACACCCTACCCGCAGGGATCACTCTCGCTGCAAAATTCAGCTTTCCCAAGAGGCATTGGATGGCACCCAGGGTGGCTTTGTCCTTCTCTAGCAATGCCTGAATGTCCTGACGCAGAGCCTGCACCTTCTCCGCAGGGAGTCTGGACTCGCCCTTGATCGTGTCCAGCTCAATGCCTAAAAATGTGAGAACCTGCGCCGGACCCTCAGTCTTACCAGGTGCTAACGGGACCCATAGGTGCCTCGCCAGGTCTTGAAAACATGGCAGGCCCCCGCTACAATCCTGTGTACCTGCGCCCCCTATGAACAGAAAGTCGTCAAGGTAGTGGGTCACTCCCTCAACTTTGTATGTCCCAGAGAGCACCCATTGAAGGAAAGAGCTGAAGGCCTCGAAGTAGGCGCAAGACACGGCGCACTCCATGGGCATGCATCTGTCAAAGAAGAATTTACCCTGCCACTTGAAACCCAGAAGATGCTGGCTTTCCGGGTGGACCGGCAGCAGGCGGAATGCTGACTCAATGTCTGCCTTTGCCAGCCATGCCCCCCTGCCCGCTCTCCTCACCATGTCCACTGCCATATCTAGGGAGCAGTAAGAAACAGAACACGTCCCCTCCTCTAACCAGTAGTTAACTGAGTTTCCTTCTGGGTAGGACAGGTGATGGATCAACCGGAAGGCCCCAGGCTCTTTCTTAGGGACTACCCCCAGCGGGGAGATTACAAAATTCTGGAGGGGGGGCTGGTTAAAGGGGCCCGCCACCCTGCCCAGGGCAGCTTCCTTCTGAACCTTCTCTCTTACTACATCAGGTAGCTCTCTAGCAGACTTTAGGTTTTCAGCATCCCTGCAAACTAACGGACCCAGATATGGTATTTTGAATCCTTCCATAAAACCCTCAGCTAGGAGCAGTCTGTACTTGGGGTTCGAGTATTCTCGGATCAGGGGGAGGAGGTTGGAAATAATGATGGGGGAAGGGCCTTTTTCCCTGGGAACCTTGGGGGACACCCCAAGGGTGTCAGCGCTGAGTGATAATGGAGGTGCCTGGGAAGATGGGATCCGGGGAGGGCTGGACACCAAAACTGGGCTATTTTTCTTGCCGTCCAGCAAGTGTTGGGGGACCCTCTCGCTTGGTGCTACAAGAGGTGGCCGGATGGGTGGACCCACACTTACTGCAGCTGTGGGCAAACTTGCAAGCTTTGCCCCATGAGCAGGACCCCGCATTGTACAACCTACAGGTGGCATTGTTAAATCTTTCACCCCCTTGCTTCTGACCACCTCCCTGACCTCCTCGAAAGGGCTGCTTGAACTGGCCTTTCCTTGCCTGTTTCTGACCCTTGGGTTTGTCTCCCCCCTTCGTGCTTGTCTTATCCTTAATTTCAGACGTGCCTCTCCCCATGTGCTGGACCCAGAGCCGAACCTCCATTTGGTCCCACCCCAGTTTGAGACACATTGCCATCTTTTTCCTGAATTCACGGTCATAGTTGTACCAACCCATCCCACCGTTCGTTTCCGCCTCATTGGTTATGGTTTGGGCATACTGGAACAACCCCGGCCCCTGCTCTGGGTATTTCTCCATTATCACTGCCGCTAAGATGGCGAAAGCTTGCCCCCATGTTGCAATTGTTTTCTCAGGCCATGCTTGGAATCGCACCTTCTTATCCTCCTCCTTACCCCCCCATCTGCCCCATGCATCAATAAGGTGAATATGTCGATGAACTCCCGCCTCCAGATCCCCTCCTTGGCCACTAAAGGCACCTCCCAAGCCAAGGAGCAACGCCCGGACACCAATGATGCCAACGTGACGAGTGGCGGGGCGCCGCAGCTGCTTTGGCTGGTTCAGCCGGAGGTGTGTGAATGCTAACTTCATGAGGCGAGGTCAGCGGGGGCACAAAGTTGGGAGAGACCAAGGGGTTGGGCACGATTGCCGGAGTCGTCTGAACAGCTGCCGCTCGCTGCTGCCCCCCCAGCTCTGGGGGAACGCTACTTGACACTAAGCCGCCGAGGGTCTGGGCTGCCATTGCCCCCACCCCCGCCATCTGCTGAGACCCTGGATTCCCTGCGCTGACGGCCGCCTCGGGAGCTCTGTGGCTGCTCGCGCTGCTAGCTTGATCCCCCCCCAGACCTGTGTGATGGAGGTTGCCCAATTCCACCCACGACAGGGGGAGCGGGCGGGGGGTGCGATGGGATTGTCTAGACGTGACTGAAAGCTGGCCATCAAGCTTAACATAGAGTCCATCATCTTACCCAGCTTCTCCATGTTCCCGTTGCCAACAGCGGCAGTGTTCGGTGCACCCGCTGGTGCAGACATCGCTGTCCCTGCTTCTTGCAGGTTTGCCACTACCCTGACCTTTGGGGTCAGGGGGTCTGGGGGGAAGTCCTTACTGGTGGGCCGGCGAGCCCGTTTCGGCCTGCCTGATCCTGCTTCCATTGGTCCTACCTGGGGGGCAACTGGTAAGTCCGCCACCACCCCAGAATCTTCTTGCTCTCTGGAGTTGAGCATTCCTTTAGCCCAATCGACTCCTTTGGCCTTAGCCATTGCCATAAAGTCCGCCCAAACTGCATCCTGTGACGTGCCGGGTTGGGACTCATCCACACAGCTGATTTGGGAAAACAAGAGGGCGGGGGTTCCTTGGCTATCCATGGCTCCGGACTTGTCGGACCGACGACCTCTATGCGGGTCCTAGGGGGAATAAAGAATCGTAAATAGCGGCTCCCCACCTTTCCTGCTTGCGCCACCACGTGGCTGTGTCACGGGAGCCCCATGCCCCTACGCCCTGTTGCATGTCCAACCCGCTTTAGCCCCCATACTTACTTCGTCTCTTGCTCTCCTGATACCTATCCTGGCGAGCGGTTCCGAGGGGTGGGGTGGGTGGGTGGCTTCTATTATCCTGAACGGCTGGAGCGTGTGTGGGTGCGATGCGACTTGATTGCCGGCCCAAGGGCCTGTCCTGGCTGTAATTGAAAATTGCACATCAGACCACTTTATACACGTTGTTACCACCCTTGAGCCGCGATACGCCCGAACGCCTCCCCACCCTTGCTCGCCCTGGCCATACCTGATCCTGTTTCCTGCAATCCTCTCACTCTGTGCAATGCCTGACGCTTGGTCCAATGGGTCCTGTAATTAGAAAACGTTACATTCCATTTCCGGATATTCCTGCCTCCTGACACCCTGTAACACTGACAGCAGCACCACAGTGTGCCCTTTTTAACCTGTACCTGTTGCTGAGCCGTGCGCAGTTGTGTCTTTTCGGTGTTTGACGGCGAACGGTTAATCACTGTGGGAGTACTGGAATCAGAAAACAAACAGGCATTAACACAAAGCCCCCCCTAACTGTAATTCCAACCCGGTCAAGCGGATGGTCATACCGTTCTCATAGCCCCTGGTCGCTAGAACGTAACAATTCTTATGCATCAGGTTCTGGGAAGGCATTAGGTCTTAGTTACTTATAGAATCAAATTCTACTGCAGCGTGTGGCCCGCGGGTTAAACATAATGGCTTAGAGGAATGCATATGTGGGCGAGGGATCACAAATGAGAGTCAAAGACAGCGCGGCATAAGACATATCGAAAGCAAGCGCGCATGGAACCTAAGGAGGGCGTGGGTACCCAGCCAAACTGATGTTGTATGCCCCCAGCCCCAATCTCAGACTATATTCTTGCCCAGGATATCGGTTTGAGTGCAAAAGAGGCCACTACATTGGGACTCTCGCCATTAGAAGATGGCTGCCGTTTTCACTCTACCACCTTAGTTCTGATGTCCCCCTTCCTACTGGCCGCCTGCAGTTCTACCACATTTCCTCCTGGGCTTGGGTAAATTAACCCTTCAAACCACGCTGCTTGGGGGGGGGGTACACAACCCCCTATGATACTGCCCGGGTCGAAAAGGACTGCGCGCGTCCTGCAAGGACCATTAACGCCTGCCTGGTGGGACAAGGTGGCACAATGAACACCTCAGGTGGGCGATCAATATATTACAGTTCCCCACAGCACCCGCCCAGCCTTGAGACACCGAATCAGATACCTTTTGTCTCATTAAGATACGTCTTATGATAGTCCCGCCGACAGCTGCCTCTCACGCAGCACTGCACAATTGGGCATAAAACCTCCGGCTAAGGCGCCGTAACCTCGCTCGGCATGGCCGGCTGCCAGGCCGTTGCGGTATCTATACCTACAGCCTACCCTGCCAAGGACGATACCCTGCGACCGGCGCTGCGATACGCTGCCTGCCCGCTGCGAAGCTGCCAAATAACTCTATCTGGCTGGCTGCAAAACACCGTCACGCCTGCGCTGCGAGAGCCACGAGGCTGCTACAACGTGCCCAGCATCGGCGTGCCCGCCTTGCCGCCCGCCTCTCAAGAGATCCACGCCCGCGGCCATTACCTCTCGGCCGGCATGCTCCCCGGACACCCCGGCGGCCATGCAACAGTCGCCCGGTGCAACCAACCAGGCTGGGCACCACGCGCGGGGAGCTGTAGCGGGCACCCCCCGCCATGGGACCCAACTCGGGGGGGGGTCCAGACCCCGAGGCCAGCAAAACCCTGTGGGGCCAGATCGCAGCGGGCCCGTGGTCTCCCAGACCCAAGGTACACCCCCACCCTGCTGCGACACCCTGCACGGCAGCCCGGCCTGCACCGTCCAGCTGAGGCCCCGGGAGGCCCGACCCGCGACCGGGCAAGGCCTCCCCAACGTGCCGCCACCCAGTGCCCGAGAGCCGCTCCCCGTGCCCGGGCACAAGAAATCCGGCGGGCCGCATCTGAGGCCCCGGGAGGTCCGACCCACGACCGGGCAAGGCCTCTCAAACGTGCTGCCACCCAGTGGCAGTGAGCAGCTCCCCGTGCCCGAGTACAAGAAACCCGGGCGGGCCGCCACGACAAACCGGCCGGCGGGGGGGGGAGGGACCCGGAGTGACCGGATGCTCCCCACCCATGCTGAAAGTGCCTCCCAACAGGCACGAAACAGAGGGGGCACAGTGCCAAATGGCACATCGGGCGGAGCCTCCAGAGGTTATCTTTACGGAAGTCTGCCACAGTGAGTTAAACCCTCCGGCCCCCCTACGACCAAGCGGCCCGCTATTGAATCGAATAGTCCTGCCCGAGCAACATCAAGACCAGGACACTGAGAGCTGGGGTGGCCACTGTCCACTTGTGCAAATTCAGGTCGGTGTAGGGCCGTCCGCAGGACGGAACACCGGTGTGGGACCCCCGGAAGGAGGGAGGCCCGTGCAGGCGGACAGCGGGCACCAGGGAGGTGGGGCGCCCCAGCAGCACAGCCTGCTCTCCCCGCTTCAGAGCGGGAGCAGCCCCTCACCACCGCAGGTCACCCCGGGGCAACACGCGCGCCAACACAATCACCCGCAAAACCCCTGGGCCCAATTCGGTCCGGCACGCCCAAGCTGAGGGGCATTCTGTATGCCTCCACCTCTGTGCCCCCTCCACGGTCAGCACAGTGCTGGCCTCGATCAGGGAGGGGTGCCGCTGCATTGCCCTCTAGGAGCTGATTTCCCCCCCCCCCCACTGGCGGGCCGTCGCCCAGCCGAAGCCGGTCTTGCAACCCAGCCTCGAGGGAGGTGGGGGGGGGGCGGACCAACACTCACCGCGTGGTATGCAGCTCCTGGGGAAGTCTGAACGGTGACAAAGGGCAGCCACATGACGGCGTGACCAGCGCAAAAAGAGGATGCCAAAATGGCAGGGGAGGCCTATATACCCCCCCATCCTCCGCGCACAGGAAGTGACGCGCCTAGCGTGCCACAGGCCAGTCTGGGGGGGGACTCCTCCCTGAGTCCCCGAAACTAGAGAAGGGGGTGGGTTAGTGCCCCGATGGCACTAGAGGGCCGCCCTAATGAGTGGCCTCCTGCGTGGGCCACAGGCAGCCGCATTTGTCCTTGCTGCAGGCTGTTTGAGGTAACATCGCGGAAATCAACTGTAAACATGGGCTATCAAGACCATAAAACACGACCACGAGCAGCCAAAAACCAGCCCATACCCTGGTCTGTCAGGTCAGCTCTTCGGGCACTGCCAGATTGCCCTAAAGGCCAGTTCGGCCCTTGACCCTATATACCCTATATACGGGGGTGTCTGCAGCAGATGACGTAAGCCCCCTAAGCAGATTTAAAATACAATCAGATTGTGGCCACTATAGTAGGCCAAGACAGTGGTATCGCCGAATTTTCCTTTGCAGTGTATGCATATGCAGGGCACAAGTCCTAAAAAAAGAAGTGGGGGGACTAACCTAGTTATCAGTATGCATGTGGCATCACAGCGCGTGACATCACGGTGCGTAACATCGCGGCGCGTGACATCACAGCGCGTGACATCACAGGAAGTGGCATCGCAAGAAGTGACAGAGCTTAAGCCCTCACATATATGTTTAGCAGGTGTATCATGAGTACATTTGAGCACATTTCGAGTATACTTGCAAACTCTCTTGATTTAGGCAGAAGATTCACACTTTTGTTCGCTACACATAAAACAATGTTGCCTTTTGTCAGTGTAAAGCTTCCTCTAGCCATAGTGCTTTGAAAGAAATAATAGTGATATTTAAATTATTACAACGCCTCCTCAGGGGTAGTAAGCGCTATATAAATGCTATTTATTTTGTGCAAATACTGGGAAAGAGCAACACATCTGACGTTCTTACAGTGCATGCATATCTCCCAAACAGAGCCTGAACAAAGTGAAAAGCTGCCTCTCTTAAGTATGTGTGAAGTGCTAACAAGATGTGAGCCTTTGTTTCCCCTCTGCTGCATTTGCTTCTAGGCGTGAGGCTCCTGGCTGCTGCCAGCCAGGAAACTCGAACAAAAGGAGGCCTGATGACCCCTCAGATTCGACCTTTGTTATGGGCCCAGCAGGAGTCAGAAATGAGAGAGCCCCGTCCCCGCCTGCACGTTGTTGCTGATCGAAAGCAGATAACAACGTGCAAGCGCTGCTGAAAGTGTCCCGGTGTTTGGAAATTACACCGGGACGAATTCAGCATCTTTTTCAGTGGGGCCCAACTTCTCGGCAGGGTGGACGGTGTCCACCCTGTGAAAAAAGTGGGTGGACGCCGTCCACCCGCTTGTACCCCCGACTCGTGCCCTGTGCATATGTCATTTTAGACTTAGGCTCTCATTGACGCCATGCGTCGCGGCTCTGCCCTGCCCTTCCTGTCCCCTCCCCATTGTGTTCCCCTACTGCTCAATTGTGGACTTTCTGGCCGTTTTTCCATTCAGTTCTGTGTGCAGTGGCCCCTATGCTGGAGTGCCACGGGTGCTGCAGGCCATGATAGATGGGCATCGGCAGAGCTGTGCGGGGGGGGGGGCTTCTGTAGTGGAACATCAGAAGGAGGTGCACCTCAGAATTCATGTGATATGTGTGTCGATCTCTGGGATGGCGGGGATTGTTTCGAAGCTAGGGTGACCAACTGGCATGGGTGCAAATTCAGGACGGTAAGTGTAAAAATTCAGGACAAAAATTCAGGACAGAAGGTCAAAATTCAGGACAAAACTTAGGGACAAAAGGTAAGTTTTACAGACACATCAGAGGAAGTTGCGCGATAGTATAAAGTAAGTAAATAGACAACCACTTAAGTACAAGTCAAAATAAGTTTATATTCGGTTTAGACAATCGTGCACTTCACGGTTTTTCGGTATGCGCGCAGCTTTGAGCAACTGTGCAGGTCTTTTTGTGGTATTTCATAAGATAATAATCTATTTATATGGTTACTGCACTGGGTTGTCCAGTCTGATATTTTGCTTGCAACTCATGGTCCTGAGCAGGCATGTTTGGTGAGAGAAGTAGTCACAAAGTTCTGCTCGGATAAACTTTGTTACTAGCATCTCATATCTGAGTGCCATTGTGAGATGTAAAGCGGAACGCATAGGGGAACTAAAGGGAGGATTGCTGTGATAAACCCACTATAGGGAACGCATTATGGGTGTTTCAGCAAGTGGAACTTAAAATATGGAATCTGACTTTGCTTATGGGGGCTTCGCAGAGAGTTGTACTAGCTGACGGAAGTCACAAAGGTGCTTTTCCCTGCAGCTTTCTTAAAGAATGCACTGTCCATACACTATTACATTGTTCATTTTTGACGCCTTGCCTATTGCTACAAACACAATATACATCTCAAGCACAGCTCATGGCACTATGAGGCTCTCCCTAAAACCTTACACCTAAAACAAAAATATGCAAACATTTACAATTACTAGTGTAACATTCAAGTAGCAGTCGGGTGTCACTCAAAATGTCATATGCATGATGTATAGATCCCACACTGCAAATACAGAATTGTAACACATAGGCAAGGGAGTAGCCAGAAAATTTAAATACCTCCCACTTTGGTACCAAGAAAGCAAAGTAAGTCATCACAACCCTCCCCAGAAGAGCTCTCTTGTCCAAGGATCTAGCCATTCATCCTTCCATCAAACCTCTGATAGCCACCATTTCAAATTTACATTCTGTCATCTATTAATTCTTTCATTCATCATTCAGTCTTTCACCATTCATTCTGTCCTATCTGTGTGCCCATCCATATCCAAACCTTTTCAACCATTTGCAAACCTGTCCATCATCTATCCATCCATCCATCATTTCACTCATCCATCCCTCCATCCACCCTTTTACTCATCCATCCATCATCCATCCACCCTTTCACCAAATCCATCCTTTCACTTGCCCATCCACTCCTCCACCCATCTATCCAACCATTTACCCTTTCACCCAATCCATCTTTTCACTCATCCATCCACTCTTCCATGCATGCATCCATTCACTCATCCATCCAACCATTTACCCTTTAACGCATCCAGCCATCCTTTTACTTACTCATCCATCCACCGAGTCACTCATTCGTCCACCCATTCAACTTTTCACTCATACATCCATACATCCTTTCTTCCAGCTCTCCACCCCCCCTTTCACTCAAGTATGCATTCTTTCACTCATCCGTCTTCATATTCTTCTTTTCACTCATCCAGGCACCCATTTGCCCATCCATTCTGCCAATCATTCATCCATGCTTTCACTCATCCATCCATTCATCCTCCCTTTCTCTCTCTCCATTCCCCTTTCACTTAGACACCCATCCTTCTATCCACCCTTCACCCATCCACCCACTCATCCATTTACTCATCCACTCATGAATCCATCCATTGACCCTATGACTCATCCATCCTTTCACTCATCCATCCATTCTTTCTCTCATCCATCCACCCTTTCACTGATCTATCCATCCTTTTGTCCATCTACCCTCCCTTTAACTCACTCGTCCATCCTTACATCCACCCTTTCACTTATCAATTCATCAATCCATCCATCATTCCTCTCATCCACCCACCCATTCATTCGTCCATCATCCACCCTTTCACTCATCCATCCATCCTTTTACTGATCCATCCACCCTTTTACCCATCCATCTATCCTCCCTCCCACCCATACATCCATCTATTTACCCTCATCAATCCTTCCACTCATGCATCAATCCTTCCACTCATGCATCAATCCATCCTTTCTCTCATTATCCATCCATTCACCCTTTCACTCATCCATTCATTTACCCTTTCACTCATCCATTCATCCTTTCACTAATCCATCCAGCCATTTACCCATTCCTTCACTTATTTACTCACCTACTGTTGGAAAACGAGGCAGTATCTGTGAGGCCTGCACAAATAACATGACTACATTTGTCCTTCACTGGGAACCAAACACCCAATTGTAGCGCCTGACTCTCAGAGGGTAGCGTTGCAGAGCAGTCTGAGGCTTACTCAAGGGAGGTGGTGTGGGCTATTAATCACCATTACAGGTGCGCAGAAATAACACTCAATAATTGATTGTCCAGTCTGTACTTTGCTTTATAAAAGTAAGAGTACATTTATTAAACACACACACTACTCAATACTATGCACCAATTTACAAATATACATAAGCTGTTGGAATTACTTTGTGACATTGCATAACATCTCCACCCCTCCCGCAGAGGGGTGGGAGTCTAGTACCACCACTCCCATGTATGCACATCATCTTGCCCCCAAATGCAGTTAGTTGAACATAACCTGGAGCGAGGGCCCTGCGCACTGGCATCATCCCAGTGGCGACCCACCCAATTACATCAACAAGCATTTAAAATAGGCACACCTGCCCTGGTGACACACAACCCTGACTGAGCATTTCCTACTGACCATGAAGTATACACCTCTACATCTTAAGGGCTAGCAGTCTGGGTTCTTCACCTATGCGCAGCAGCAAGAATACATGTTTAAGCATCACTTTAGAAGGACAGTACTCATCACATTTATGGATCATTAGAATGCATTGCAATTACAGCCCCTGAAGGCATCACAGATGAAATTATAGGATTAAGCATATATAGCCAGACTCCCTAGCAGGAATGTCTGGCCAACATAACCCCATTTGGCTTAGAACATCACCTTACACAGGTACTTCACATTCCACGTGTGACTTCCAATCCCTCTGAAAGAATAACATTAGTAAATGCACTACGGATGCAATTATATTTCTTCACCACAAGGGGATGCCCTACTCCAGACATCCCCAGTTCAGTCCTTCATCCTTTGGTGCATTTCTCAAAACACCCCCAGCTGTAGAACAAAAGTTCCAGCCCAGGAGGTGTTAAAATGCTGGCTGAGCCCTTGAGGGGTTATCCTTTTCAAGTCCCCATAAGACTTGGGGGAGGGACATCCATTTTCGTGCTGGGGAGACTGCGTTGCTCCTGCAGCTCCCCCTGCACCTTGCACACGTGTGGTGGTGACCCCGTTCTCCTGGGGCCACCGCAAGCAGAGGAAATGCTGTTTTTCCCTTGCAGGCCGGTCCAGGCCTGCAAGGCATTATGGGCACTTTTGCATATTAGAGCAGCGGCTCTCCCGCTGCTCCGGGGAGAGCCGCAATGTGGGCCTCCGGCTGCGTCGGTGCCGTGTTTGAGGGTCCGGTGCCACCCGGACCCCCAGGTGAGTTATGCAGCTCGAGGAGCCCACCCCCGGCTGCTCCGGCTGCTTTTCGGGGGCCCGGTCCCACCCGGGTCCCTGGCACCGCCTCTTCCTCGGGAGCCCGGTCCCAGCCGGGCTCCCCGCAGTGTCCCATCATTGGAGAGCCGCTCAGGGAGCCCACCCCCGGCGGCTCCTGCCGGCTCCCCGACTGACCAGCACCCTCGCGTGCTGCCACGGGAGTCGGCACCTCTCTTCTGGTCTCCCCGCTCCGGCGGGGGGACACGGAGACTGCTGCTGGCCCAGCGAGGCCTCGGGGGAGTGCGACGGCACTACCCCCTCCTTCCCGCTGAGGAGGGGAGTGCGGCGGCACTCCCCCCCCCTCCTTCCAGCCGCACACCGGGGCCCGGGGTTGGGGTCCCGGGCCCCTCCCGGGGACATCTTCACGGGGAGCGCGACGGCGCTCCCCGACTTGTCTTCCTCCTCGAGGGGGGTTGCGCGACGGCGCGCCCGCCTCTTCTCCTGCCACCATCGGGGCATGGAGTTGGGGTCCCGGGCCCCTGGGGAATTCTTCACGGGGGTGCGACGGCACTCCCCGGCTTGATTTCTCCCACGAGGGGGGCGCGACTGCGCTCCCCTCCCTCCTCTCTTGTCGGGGGCCAGGGTGGGCTCCTGGCACCCTTTGTGGGCGCTCCCCGGCTTATCTTCTGGTGGGGGCAGCCCCCGGGACCTGACCCACCCCGGGGGCTTATCTTGGACCGGCGGCGGAGCCCCGCGTGCTTCGTCGTCGGTCCTGGCAGAGGTCAACGGTCGCCTACCTTCTGGGGGGCGTATCTCGGCCCCCAGGCGTCCGATCGGCTCCATTCTGGCCTCTTCTTGCTCCTGGTGGCGCTCCCCAGCCACTGGGAGCACTTTCCTTTGCCCCCTGGATCTCCAAGAGGGTGAATGCAGCAGGGAGCGATCTTCACTGGCTCCCTGCGCCAGCCTTTCGCCTGGCTCTCCTCCTGGGCCTCTCTTCTCCCTGCGCAGAGGCCCAGGCTTCTGCGCGCTGGTCCTGGACTCTTCTCCTGGCGCTGTTCAGGATCCTGGGACAGTCAGGGGGTTCCTCCTTCCAACTGCCCATTGCGCCAGGCTCCAGCACCCTCTGCCTCAGCAGACCACACCCCAGAGAGAGCTTCTCTTCCTGTGCAAACACTTTTTAAGAATTGGTGAGGGGGCTGGCAGGAAGTCTCCGTTGGCCCTATCACATAGCGACACATCACTTCTCTGCCCCTGCTCCCTCCTTCCTGCCCAGGCCTCTGGGTTGGGTCAAGATGGCGTCGTCCAGGGTCTCCTGCCACATGGTCTCTGAAAGACCCCTCCCCCCAGAGCTGCCTTGTGCAGCTAGGTGCCTGGCACCCAGTGACAGCTGCTGATGGATTAGCCTGTAGCTCCACCCATCTTCTCTCCTTGGAGGGAAGGTCATCCATCCAGGCTGCTGGGGTCAGCCCCTAGCCAGGCCCTGGTTATGAGCTGACTCAGAGAAATATAACATTTCTGGATGACCCAAAAGCAGTACAAATATGACTTTGGACTCTGCAGAATACTTCTTCTCACATAGGTTACAGTGGACTTTGGTGCGTGTCTGGAATTTGTAGGCCCCAGGAAAGTAAAAGTAGCCCATGTGCTCCCTATCCCCATAAGAGAATAATGGAATAAACACTGTAAAGCACACTGACTTTCCCTGGCATGTTTCTTCCCACTGTATAAAGCCTATTCCATGTCACCACCCAACTCTGCATAAGTCCTGCCACATCATTCACTTTGTAGCTACTCCTGGACTGCGCACGCCAGGAATCTCCCCTGCGCAGCCCACACACGTGTGCACACGCATGTACACATGTGTCTGCATGTAACCAGCCTGGTGCCCCTTACTCCAGCTGCTGCGCAGCGGCCTAGTCAAGCTAGGGGGACACCAGTAAAATCCACATGCAGTCTCTTTCATTGTGAGTTCACTGTGGGTGAGTCCCAACTTATGAGGCTCTCCCACAGTAAAAGCTCACCAAATAGGTGCTCAAAAAGCAAAAAATCTGTGCTGCTCAGAGTGTCAAAACCACCTTCTAACACCTACCTTTTCACATTAATTATGAGCTGAGCCTTTGTCTCCTGAGTTGAGCCAGAAGATGCCCATAAAGAACTTCACCCTCGCTGTAGTTCCTAAAGCAAGGGTGGGGTGCGGGGGGGAGGGGAGGGTTCACTATGCCCCTGCACATAGGCAATCTGAAAACTTGGAAGTCATGAGTCATGCATGATGCACAGTGCCAGGACCTGAGGTGACTGTGACATGGTGTTGTTTCCAGGGCTTTAAGTGGGATGAAAAAACTGTGGGTCTTTCCAAGAGGTGTATCTGATGTAATTAAGGGCGTGGCTTAAAACACTTAACCTAAAAATATGTTCTGAGCATAATGTGCTGCCAGACTGGTATTTTGCTGTTTCTATCATTGCATCCAATAACATTAGACCTACAACAAGCCATGACTATTGGCTTTGTCAATGGATGTTAGTTGCATAAAATAAATAAAAAAGCTGCAACTATGGCTTCGTTGTATATAATATTAAAAATGCTTCAGCTCTGAAATGTTGAGACTGTGTAAGAACTATAACCTCTTCTTTTTAACTTCTTTCCCCAGCTTCTTTTCTTGAATTGGCACATAGCAGCATGGGCGTTTTTGTACATTTATTTTGTACGTTTTTTCCATCTAACCCTAACCGAATGCCCTGCCCTAGACTGTGGCAGGAGGAGGCCACCATATACTGTAAAAGCCCAAACTGGCCCATTGTCATTCTGTATGTGGCAATCAGCTGGCCTACAGAATGACAATGGGCGGGTGGGGCTGCTCTTGTGCTCCGAGGAGGAGTGGAAGGCTGCCCCATCAGGGAGCTGAGGCCTCTCGCAGGGAACAGCTCTGCTCCCTGCAATGCCCAAAATTACGGACAAAAGGCATCCGTAAAAGGGATCCTCATGGACAGGGTTGGATTGGGATTAAAAATCGGCCCGGGCACGCTAAAAAAAAGTGGCCAACATTTGCATTTTGCCTTTCCTCAAAAACACTGCTTCGGCGAAATTGTATTAAAAAAAAAAAAGGGGGGGGGGGTATTAAAAAATGCACGGATTAGTTTACACTGGTGAAACACACCTGAAAACAAGTGAGGCCACTCCTGCTCAGGCCCCCTGCCGCCGCCCAATATGCCTATATTAATGGGCCGGCCCAGCAAGAGAAAGGGAGTGACACCACTGCCTGTTCCTAAATGGGAGGTAATGGACGCCCATCTGCCTCCAGAAAGGTGACTCAGGCACCCACTGGGCCGCTGGCAGCATCCGAACACTGCAGAAACCACCCAAATCGGCCCTCAGGCTGCTCAAAAAAGCAGCCCACAGCTGGAACTAGGACACCGGCCCTTCGGGCATTGCCCGAGTGCCCGCGTTACCAATCTGACGCTGCTCATGGACAACGGACATGAGGTCCAAATTACGGACGGTCTGTGAAATTTACGGACGGTTGGTCACCCTACTACAACCCTGATTCGAATAGGGTCCACTTATGGCCGGGTCTCGGTGTTGGCATGGCAGGTACTTAAGCCAGTCCTTTCACTTTAATGGCCTGCATTAGCGCCTTGAGTCATTTGGGTTTAGGCGCTATCTAAACAATACTAACATGGTAACTATGCACTGTACTACAAAATCATATGGCCTTTCCTTTGCCACTCCTATTGACCCGGGGGCACTGTTCTTCTTGGGGCAGAACATGTAAGCACCAGTCAAGGTGGGTGTAGGGATTAGAACCACTGCTGCCACTTTGCTAAAGCCCACCTCTCTGATTCTGTCTGGAGCCCTTATTTGAAAAAGTAGAACATCCAGGATAACGATTTATTGCTAAAAAATACCCTTGACCCCGCAGATCAGTGTATAACCTGACATTCACTGGTTCTAGAAGAGGGTCTGCTCTGCCTTTCATCCTCCATGTGGACATAACATTGTGCCAAGCAGCTCAGGTAAAGCACCAAGAGAAAATGTACCAGTGGGGTGTGCTCCGTGGAGTGATGAGCAAGGAATACAAGAGATGGGCTTAATACATGGACCTGGCAGCCCCTCCCTCGTGGCCCTTGTGCCTTATGTAAATCGCGGTATATGCATAACAATTGAAATCCTGTTTATGTAGTGCTCACTGACAGTCATATTTTCGCAGCACTAAAAATACCTCGAGTTACCATCATTGTTCCACAGTTGCAGAGCAATACAGAAAAGGCTCTGGCAAAAAAGCTTTGAGACTGAGTGAGTATCATCATCAGTCGTAGTGTGGGAGCGGTGAGTGTGACACGAAGAGGCAAGAATGAAACTAAAATCAGTTCAACAGCCAGAGCTTTTGGCGACGCCAATGACAAATGTCAGATCATCATTAATGTTATTTCAATATTAGCTGCAGAACTAGCACTAGCAGTTCGTGAAATGGAAGAATAGAAGTGCAGGTACACCATACCAGGCTACCTGCTTGTTTCCGAAAAGTGGCAGTACTCTTCAATTAAAGGTATTGCACTTCTGCTGAGAAGTGCAGGGACTATTACGCTCAGAAAGTGCAGGTACTCCATACCGGCCCATTTAAAGCACTGAGTACTAGCAGGGGGCGTGGCTTCGGGAGGTGTGGGGGGGGGAGATTGGGGGTGTTACGCTCCCTAATAAATGTATTTTATGATAAATAGTTGGGTACAGGTGCTTTCAGTCGGGTATTGTGAGATATTGTCGGATTTCACCAGGGATGTTTACACACACACACACACACAGACAAGAATTCTCTCTCTCTCTCTCTTGAAAGTCCTGAAAATATTGCTTATCTTACAAAATATTGTGTTTTGTCTCTTAGTACTCCTCCCAGTCCGCATTCCTTTCCCTTTCCACTGCCCCTTAGGCCTCTCTCATGCACCCTGCTTGTGTATGATGTATTGAAACAGTACATGCCAGCCTGATTGTTGGAAAATCTGAAGCTCACACCCCCTCAGTCTTACTGACCAAGCTACGCTTCTGAGCACTAGTACAATGTATCAAACGGTAATAGTCCACAGTATGACACTTAATATGAAATCAATTCATAATTATTATTCATATTTACGTTATTATCAACGATCAGCACCTGGTTATGGCAATATAAAGAAACTCGCCACATTACTACTACACTTGTAACAGGTGTCGTTCATTTGATGTCATCACTATTAACCTGTAGCACCGCTTAACAAGCTGAAAGTAACTAATCCCTGAGATATAACTTGCTGTAGCAGTGAAAATAAAGGGGCGACATGCATAGTCCAAAGAGTGATCCTCCTCAGAATGAGGTAAAACGTATGGTAGATTTCATAACAAAGGGGGTGAGATACACATTCCGTGGAGTGAGCCATTCCAGAATGAGGAATAACATGCAGTAGTACTGAAAATAAAGGGGTGGCATGCACATTCCAAGAAGCGAGCTATCCCAGAACGAGGCATAGCATACGATAGCACTAAATTAAAGGGATGACATGCACATTCTAATAAATGAGCCATCCCAGAATGAGGTTTAACATGCAGAAGTACTGAAAATAAAGGTCTCACAAGGACATTCCAAGAAGTGAACTATCCCAGAACGAGGTACAGCATACGGTAGCACTGATAACAGAGGGGGGTGAGATGCAAATTCCAAGGAGTGAGCCATCCCAGAATGAGGCATTACATGCAGTAGTACTGAAAATAAAGGGGTGGCATGCACATTCAAAACAGAATGAGGTATAACATATGGTAATGTTGATTACAAAGGGAGTGACTTTCACATTCCAAGGAGTGAGTCATCCCAGAATGAGGTATAACATGCAGTTGTACTGAAAATAGAGGGATGACATGCCCATTCTAAGAAGTGAGCCATCCCATAGGAAGTATAACATACAGTAGTACTGAAAATAACGGGGTGAAGCTCATATCAAAAAGTGAGCCATCCCTGAACGAGCTATAATATGCGGTAGTACTGACATGCATATTCTAATTCTAAGATTGGATACACACAACAGTGACTCCAAGTGTAGTAACCAGCAGACCAGTGATCAGAACATTGTTTATTTACAGTGCTTAGGGCTGACAAAGCACGAAGAGCTATGAGAACTGATCGTCTGCATGCTAAGGAACTGTGAGTGCCTGTACATGTTTGCATTTCAATGTTCATGTAGTGCAGAGAACTGAAGACTCAACTTTCACCATGCATGTCATTTAGAGATTGCCAGGGGTCCCAGTTGCGACCCCTAGCTTGCCTCTTGCTGCCCTTGGCACTGCCTTTGCGACCCCTGGCCTCAGAGGTGGCATAATCAGTGCCAAGAACACAGGAATTTCCCGCATCATCAGAGTGAGGCTCTAAACATGTTTTCTGCTCATTTTTATTACATTAATAGTGAGTAATAGGTTACTATTCACTATTAGTGTAATAAAAAGTGGAGCAGCAAGATCTGGACCTCAGTGGTATCTTAGATAAGAAAAATAAAATGGTTTTAATGTATGTTGTGTGCATGTATGTGGGTGAGAGTGAGTTTGAGTGAGAAAGACTGTATGTGTGTGAGCATGTATGTTTGTATATGGGATCATAGATGTGTGTGTGCGTGACAAAATGAGTAAGTGTAAGTGAGTCAGAGTAAGAGTGAGTGAGAGAGTGCGAATGAGTGATTCAGGGTGAGAGTGAGTGCACAAGAGTAGGTGAAAATGAATGAGTGCAAGTCACTGCTAATGATAGAATGAGTGTGTATAAGTGAATGTAAGCGAGCATGTGTTGTTATGCTTGCAGATCCGCAATTGACCCTGGGATGCTTCTTGGCTTGGAGAAGCACCCTTGACAAAATGTTGACACTGGAATACTGTAGGCAATACTTACATATGGATACCCTCGGCAAAATGCTACTGCTGGCACTCTGTAGGAACATTTTGACATGGAGCACCCATGAAAAAATGCAAATGCTGGCCTCCTGGAGGAAATTCTTGGCATAGTTGCCACCTGTGGCAAATTGCTTGTGATAGCATATTGGAGTAAATTCTTGGCATATGGGAAGACTACTGTGACAAGTTAACGCGTTTCGTTCCCTAGTGCCACGGGAACTTTGTCAGGGCTGTAATAATCATAAAATGTATAACATAAATATACATATAAAACATATAAATATACAATACTCACTAAAAAGTAAATAATGTATTATAACAAAACAAAATAAAATAATACATATACAATGACCCACAAAGCACAAACATAGATACAATTAAAATACACACAATTCTTCAAACCAACAATAAAACAGTTATAAACTGCCGCATGAGATGTTAAAAAGCAATAAAGTGCATAAGCAATATGAAACAAAATTATACAAATAGACATACAATATTCAGCAAACGAAATCATACAAATAACAATATACACGGTGGGAAGGAAAAGAAAAAGAAAAAGAAAGAAAAAAGGAATAAGGAAAAAAGTTGAACCAAGAGTAAATAAATAAAAACAATACAAACCACATGTAAACATGTTAACAACATAAGCAAACATAAAAAATTACATTAATACGGACGAAACCTTTGCTCCTAATTTGCAAAACAAAAATAAAGAGGGCAGAAAGGGAAAAGAGAAGCAGAATAGTAAAAATGAGTAAAAGAGTGATATGAGAATATATATACGTACAAGTGAGCAAAAATATTATGGATAAAAGTGTAAAAATATTACAAAAGGACACCAAAGATCACAATACAGGGGCCCAATAACGTGAGAAAGCATCTCACCTTACTCAAAGTACAACAGGACACGTACGACCTGAAAGTAATTCCAATTTTCATCAGTATATGACGTCACCAATTTGGATCGTCTCGTGCGTACTGTCCAATTAATTCTAATACAAAAAACAAATCAGCAACCAAAAATCAACAAGAAGAAATAGTGAGAGTTTTCTGGGGGAAATTGAGTACCATAGACAATGACAAGGTCTATAAATTCAAATCTACGGGATGTAGATCAGAATAATTAAGCAAGACGGAACTGCGGGGATCCGCATGGAACTAACCGTGCTAGCAAAGGATCACGATGAGGATAAGTAGGGCCAAAGCAAACATCTCACCTCAAATATAGTCCACTCCTTCCAATGCCAATATCATAGATATATAGTATCACAAGAAAAAATGCCGTAACTCCCCTGGGTTCTAAAAAATGGCACAAATAAGAGATACCAATCAACAATATATATAAATCAAAAAATGAACACATCTAAATAAAGACAATGAAGGGGGAATATATCAAAATATCTGATTAAACTCAGGCTGATTTGAGTGATAAATTAGGGTGGTAGTGCTAGCGAATTTGCAAATGCTGAAAATAGTACCAAATGATGGCGAGAATATTTCCAAAACCGATCATCTCACCTTGAAGTCAATCAATGGATCGTCAATTATGAAAAGTCCCAGGGCACACACAGAGATCCTCTCATATGGTAAAAACAACTGTCAAAAAACACCAGCAAAGAGTATTCCTGTGAAAAAAATAGGCAAAAGATAATAATGATGACTAAGAGTGAGATAATGTACTCATCCCAGTCACCATATATTGCTCATACTTCAACCACCAGCTTTCTCACCTTTTAGTAGAATCCAAGTCAAAAAAGGGGATCCAAATTGTGGGGCCCCAGGAAACACACAAATCGTTAATATCGAAAGGTCAGCTGTCAATAGAGTGCAAATTTACATTATAGGTCAATCGCATTTAATTAGAGAATTACACAAAATCTAAAAATGTAAATTTGCACTCTATTGACAGCTGACCTTACTAAAAGGTGAGAAAGCTGGTGGTTGAAGTATGAGCAATATATGGTGACTGGGGTGAGTACATTATCTCACTCTTAGTCATCATTATTATCTTTTGCCTATTTTTTCACAGGAATACTCTTTGCTGGTGTTTTTTGACAGTTGTTTTTACCATATGAGAGGATCTCTGTGTGTGCCCTGGGACTTTCATAATTGACGATCCATTGATTGACTTCAAGGTGAGATGATCGGTTTTGAAATATTCTCGCCATCATTTGGTACTATTTTCAGCATTTGCAAATTCGCCAGCACTACTGCCCTAATTTATCACTCAAATCAGCCTGAGTTTAATCAGATATTTTGATATATTCCCCTTCATTGTCTTTATTTAGATGTGTTCATTTTTGATTTATATATATTGTTGATTGGTATCTCTTATTTGTGCCATTTTTAGAACCCAGGGAGTTACGGCATTTTTCTTGTGATACTATATATCTATGATATTGGCATTGGAAGGAGTGGACTATATTTGAGGTGAGATGTTTGCTTTGGCCCTACTTATCCTCATCGTGATCCTTTGCTAGCACGATTAGTTCCATGCGGATCCCCGCAGTTCCGTCTTGCTTAATTATTCTGATCTATATCCCGTAGATTTGAATTTATAGACCTTGTCATTGTCTATGGTACTCAATTTCCCAGAAAACTCTCACTATTTCTTCTTGTTGATTTTGGTTGCTGATTTGTTTTTGTATTAGAATTAATTGGACAGTACGCACGAGACGATCCAAATTGTGACGTCGTATACTGATGAAAATTGGAATTACTTTCAGGTCAGTACGTGTCCTGTTGTACTTTGAGTAAGGTGAGATGCTTCTCACGTTATTGGGCCCCTGTATTGTGATCTTTGGTGTCCTTTTGTAATATTTTACACTTTTATCCATAATATTTTTGCTCACTTGTACGTATATATATTCTCATATCACTCTTTACTCATTTTTACTATTCTGCTTCTCTTTCCTTTCTGCCCTCTTTATTTTTGTTTTGCAAATTAGGAGCAAAGGTTTCGATCCGTATTAATGTAATTTTTATGTTTGCTTATGTTGTTAACATGTTTACATGTGGTTTGTATTGTTTTTATTTATTTACTCTTGGTTCAACTTTTCCTTATTCCTTTTTCTTTCTTTTCTTTTTCTTTTCCTTCCCACCGTGTATATTGTTATTTGTATGATTTCGTTTGCTGAATATTGTATGTCTATTTGTATAATTTTGTTTCATATTGCTTATGCACTTTATTGCTTTTAACATCTCATGCGGCACTTTATAACTGTTTTATTGTTGGTTTGAAGAATTGTGTGTATTTTAATTGTATCTTTGTTTGTGCTTTGTGGGTCATTGTATATGTATTATTTTGTTTTGTTATAATACATTATTTACTTTTAGTGAGTATTGTATATTTATATGTTTTATATGTATATTTATGTTATATATGTTATGATTATTACAGCCCTGACGAAGTTCCCGTGGCACTAGGGAACGAAACGTGTTGGCTGTGTGCCGGTTTTATGACAAACTACGATAATAAAGAGAAGAATTTTGGATAACTTATGTCTTCTGACTGACTTCAATCAGAGTGCACCTCCCTTTCTTGTGGACTTTCTCTATAATTGACATCCCCCAGCAGCGGATGCCGGGAGCAGTTGCACTTGTGCGAAATATATGTAACTGGTGGAATTTAATGTGCTTGACCTTGGTCTGCTGCTGTGTGCTTTTCTGTCTACTGTGACAAGTTCATGGGGCCAGCAATGACAAAATGTGGCACTTGACATTTTAGACATAAACTTTGACATAAGGGACCTCCATAGTGCAAGAGAAGCAGTATTAGGAAAATTCTGCCACTAGCTTATTGTATGTAATGTTCGGGTAAAAGGGGCCACCAGGGCAAAATGCTGGTCCTAGCAATGGAGGTAATTTGTGACATAAGGGGGAACCCATAGGACATTTTAAAAACATAAACGGTGAACTCATAGGGAATATTGAATTTCAGTAGTTTGGCACACCATTAAAGGAGTTATTTATTTTAAAAGTTTTATATAGCGCAAACATGACCCTTGTGGGTATCAGAGCGCTTTACACATGTTCAGAGAGCAGAGACATAGACAACAATAAGGCTCCCCAGATACGGGAGGGGTCACCACAATATATAGATACAAATGGATATGATAGTACCAAAACAATAGTAATAAGAAAAACAATAACCAAAACCATAACAGCGAGCAGTAGTCATGAGAGTAATTGACAAGTCAAGAGAGGTGCGGGGAGAGGAGATCCTAGGATCCAGGGCATACATTTGTTCATGAGTAGTACTTAAACTTCTTTCTTGAAATAAACAGTTTGAGGGATTCAGTCTGGTTCAGGGGGCAGTGAGTTCCAAATTCTTGGGGCGATCCCAGAGAAAGCTCGGTTGTAGGTTTTCTTTTTACAGAATCTCTGTGGTTTCAGCAGTAAGGTGCTGGAGCTTCTGGGGGATCTGCAGCTGCCAGAAAGTTCTAACTTCTGAGCAAGATATCTCTGGGTATTAAACTGTAGGGCTTTATGGGTCATACAGGCGATTTTTAACTGAATTCTTGCTTCATAAGGTAGCGAATTGAGGGATTTTAAGTCGGGGTGATGTGGTTGTTTCATTTTGATCCCGTGATGAGTCTTACAGCAGAGTTAAGGCAGGACCTTAGAGGAGCCGTTTTGGATCTGGACAAGCCACAGAGGGTTGAACTACCATAGTGTAACCTAGGAATCACTAGGGCTTGCACTGCAGATTTGAAGTCATTGGGGGGAGGATGGGGTTTTAGTTTCCTTAAGATGTTCATTTGAAGGGTCGCTCCTTTGCTGGCAGCACTGATGTGCTTCTGCATGTTAAGGATCTTGTTGAGAGCTATTTCCAGTGATTGCGTTGAATCAATAACTTGGGGCAAGCAGTTGACAGAGGTTTGTTGTTTCAACCATTCCTCAATGCTGGGTGACTGGTTGGGCAGAGCGATTAATAGGAATTCAGTTTTGAGAGTGTTTAGCTTGAGGCGGTTGCCTGCCAGACAGCTTTGGGTTTTCTGTAGGGTTAAGTTAAGGGATCTGATGGCTTCAGGGGAGGAGACTTTCAGTATAGTTGAGTGTGGTCAGCGTACATGTGATAGTGGATGTTGGATGAACTCATACCTTGACTATTTAGTGTTTTTTAGAGGCTATGGCTGTTTAGCAAATTTATGTGAAAATTGTGCATTAAAATGCACTAGTAAGGCCATTTTTAAAAAATTATTCTCCGGGAAGAGAAACCCCCACTCCCTTTGTTTTCCCCTAGCAGAATATATAATATTAATTATGCAATTATGTAACTTCAGCAATGTTAATTATTGTGATGTCATCAAGATTAAGGTTATGTGACCACTTCTTGGAACGATGCTGGGTCTAAGGTCATAGGATGTCACTTCCTGTGGCATCATTTAGGTCAAAGGGGTAACGATGTCACTTCCGCTACCCAGGGGAGGCTCTTCTGTTATGATGGAGGAGCATTGCCCCACTGCTGAAAGTCTGCAGAGGCAACCGTGAAAAGTAAAATGATAATAAATAATTTTATTATCATTTTATTTTTCACTGAGCCAGAGCCAGCCTGGTCGGGGCGGGGCCATCCTCAGCTTTAGGGAGGAGTATTGGGCACTGCTAAGTGCCCATGTCGGTTTGGATGGCCATCTTAGGACATCCCAACCGACACCCGCACTTCGCCTTTCTCCAAACCCAGTTGTGTTACACAGCTGGGCGTAGAACAGTCCCAGGCACTGTCTGAGCACCAAACCAGGCCACTCAGACCAATCCCGAGGCTTCTCTCATGCTGGGCAATAATATTCCCAGCATGAGAGAAGCGTGAGGGATTGGGGTCTGGGAGCCTACACAGTGAACCAGCCCTGGACTGCCGGATTCGAGGATCGGGAAAGAGGAGCAAGCCGGCGGCCGCCGGAGCTGCAGGTAAGTACAATTGTATATGTTTTAATTATGCCTTCTGTTCTTTTTTTGTCTTTCCCCCACTGCTCCACCACTTCCCAATGCGAGCAGCCACCACTGCCGCTACCCCTGGCCATGGGCGTCCGCTGGGGGGGCAAGAGGGCGCTTGCCCCCCTGGAGCGCCCCTCCTTGCCCCCTGCGGACGCCCATGACCATCAACACGCGGAGTCTTCAATCCCTCGTTCACCCCTCTTTTAAACCTCACGTCAACTCATCTCCCTCCTACCTCTACTTTAAACGGAGGCGCAACTAGAGTCAAATTTCGGGGGGGTGGAGGGGTAATTCATCCAGCCATATGCAGAGTGGAGATGCAGGGGCTCTAAGAAGGGGTGAAAACACAACAAAGCCTCATTAACAAGTAAATGGTCTTTTAAAGACCTGTGTGAAGTACTCAGGTGCGGCTGTGTGTGTGCCCGGGAAGCTGTCTCAGCCGGGCTAACACACACGACGGGGGGAGGCTGAAGCCCTTTGAGCGCAATAGGCGTTGCGCGCCTGACTTTAAACACTCTGCTGTGCCCTCCAAGTTCCACCCCTTCTGTCATACACCGCTCCTACCACCCGTGCCGCAGCGACTGAGACTCCAAGGAACGAGAGGAAAATGCCCCAAATTCAGATTGTGTTGTAAGTATGTTTGGTAAGTACTGTGTCCTCGCACAAGCACATAATGTCACAAACTCGCTTCGAACCGCCACTAACACTTTTATTAGAACTCTTCAGTTCTTCCATGACAGCCACCTACACTCTTTGAAGCCTGGTACCTGTAGTCCTTCATTCAGGGTGGGAGAAGTAAAACTACAAGACCGACATGCAACGTGTTACTGGCCATCCCACAGCTGCCAGTGCTGCATGACGACTTAAGTAACATTTGCATATAAACAACAAACATAAAATGCACGTTTTAGAATGAGAAGGGCGAATGGAGATGGTTGTTACAGGGCCGGGCTATGGTTTGTTGGTTCAGAAGCCCCCGCCCCTAAAATAGCCAGGGTTTCAAATCTCAGCGCAGCCCCCCGATGCACAGTGTGAGCTGGGGATTTCACTAGAATACCCACCCTTTACATAGTGAATTTCCATTCACCATCTCTATAGACAGTACAAGCAAGTCACTGGGAGGGATTTGTTGAATTAACCCCAGACATGACAGGAAGCCTACAACCCTGCTCCTATATTCGGAAGGGGTGTTCCCACTTTTGCAATCCTCCATACATTTCAGTGTTTTTCTAGCCGTCACCTCGAGAGCTTAAGAGCGTGATGAGGCTGAAATTAGGTCACCTATATACCATGACGGCTCCCAAACAGGGCAGAACGTGGCCATGGTCATTGAACATCTATGAGAGAGGCTTGTTTTTGGTTGGGAAAATATATATTACATTTCATACTTTTCAATTTGATACCTTTTAAGCGAAGGGAAATGAAGGGATTTTTCCAGAGTTAAACACATTTCAGTTAATTAGAAGTAAGGTTCCAAAGTTGGTAATTTCGCTCCCAGGCCACATCGCCTTCAAACAAAAAGTGACTGAAAGAAGGAACGTTCTGTGCAGAACATCTCACCAAATGATGCAACACACCCCAGAGCCCCCGTTTCTCTGCCGTTACTCCAAACAGCGGCGTGCGCCTGTGGACATCGTGGGCTTTCGGATTGCCTTCCTGCCCTCTGTCTGGGAGCAGACGGGGGACCTGTGTATTTGCACAACCCGCAGGGACGCCACTGGCGCCTTGCACATGGCAGTGAGTTTGTGTTTTTACCTACTAACCCACCACATCTATTATTTATATTATAACTTCTAACTCCCAAGTAACAATGACTTAGGGATAGGGGCAAAGTTTAGTACATCGCTGTTTCGTTTGGGTACTTGCAATATGATGATGGAATCAATGGCCTATAACACGGTGCAATGGTACTTACTATATTATCGAGCGGAGAAATATTGGAATATGCATTGTACGCTTAAGACGCACAATGGTATGCCGCTCTGTGTTTCTTTTGCAATGTCAACATAAATACACTTAAAAGTCAGATAATAACTTCTAAATGCCAAGCAGCAACTCCTAACCGTCGTTTCACCTGGTGTAACCCTCACACCAACGCACCCACCCCCATACTACCTCTGGTCATTCTCATAACATTCACACCCCTCAGAATGACAAATCACCACTTCTAGCTGCCTCGTCGTGGGGTGGGAGTGGGAAGATGTGCACAGCAGGGGGAAAGGGATGGCCAGTGCAGGTGACGCTTTTCTTTTGTATAGGAATTTCTGCTGGCGTCATAGCCCAGGGTTTGCTGTCTGTGCACTTGTATAGATGTGTATTCCATACAAGTGCACAGACAGCAAACCCTGGGCTATGACGCCAGCAGGAATTACTTTACAAAGGAAAAGCGTAACCTGCACTGCCATCCCTTTCCCCCTGCTGTCTGTGCACTTGTATGGAATACACATCCACGGCGCTGCTCACCAGATAAATGGTGAACAGTGTCATGGATCTGTCTCTTTTTGCATCCAAGGGCACCGAGGAAGAAGCAGAGGAGGCCCAGGCAAGGGGAAACCAGGAGACATTTGACCCATATCTATCTACACAGTGAGACCTTCAGGAGGGGCTGGATGCCAGGACGACAGTGCTGCTGATCAGCCCGACTCCACCGAATAGTATCAGAAGAGCAGGCAGCAGTTTTTAAGTAAGCTCCAGTAACTTTAATGCATTCTACAGCATCACCAGCATTACCTACTGGCTGCATATCTAGGTTACTCTAAGTGAACGGTGTTCTAGACTTACATGCATGGAAACGTCAAGGAGGACAGTCCCCTCCGAATATGCAAATGTAGAGTAAGCTTGTAGGGGCAGATTTACAAGCCCCTTGGGCCACTTTTGCGTCACTTTTCCCATGTTAAAAGTGACGCAAAAGTGGCGCAAGGGGCTTGTAAATCTGCCCCATAGTGTTCAGCTTTTGGGGTGCCAGTGGGGTAATTTTAGGGTTCAGGGCAGGTATGGGTAATGGGGTGCCAGGGGGCTAATTTTAGGGATCAGGGCGGGTATGGGTTTTGGGGTGCCTGGGGTAATTTTAGGGTTCAAGGCGGATATGGGTTTTGGAGTGCCAGGGGTAATTTTAGGGTTCAGGGTGGATATGGGTTTTGGGGGGCCAGGGGGGTTATTTTAGGGTTCAGGGAATGTATGGGTTTTAAGGGGCCAGGGGGGTAATTTTAGGGTTCAGGGCGGGTATGGGTTTTGGGTTGCCAGGGGGTAATTTTAGGTTTCAGGGCGGGTATGAGTTTTGGGGTGGCAGGGGTAATTTTAGGGTTCAGGGTGGGTATGGGTTTTGGGGTGCTAGGGGGTAATTTTAGGGTTCAGGGTGGGTATGGGTTTTGGGGTGCCAGGGGGAAATTTTATGGTTCAGGGTGGTAATGAGTTTTGGGGTGCCAGGGGGTAATTTTAGGGTTCAGGGTGGGTATGGGTTTTGGGGTGCCAGGGGTAATTTTAGGGTTCAGGGTGGGTATGGGTTTTGGGGTGCCAGGGGGTAATTTTAGGGTTCAGGGTGGGTATGGGTTTTGGGGTGCCAGGGGGTAATTTTAGGGTTCAGGGTGGTAATGAGTTTTGGGGTGCCAGGGGGTTATTTTAGGGTTCAGGGCTGGTATGGGTAATGGGGTGCTAGGGGGCTAATTTTAGGTATATGGGTGGGTATGGGTTTTGGGGTGCCAGGGGTGATTTTAGGGTTCAGGGCGGGTATGGGTTTTGGGGTGCCAGGGGGTAATTTTAGGGTTCACGGTGGGTATGGGTTTTGGGGTGCCAGGGGGTAATTTTAGGGTTCAGGGTGGGTATGGGTTTTTTGGGTGCCAGGGGGTAATTTTAGGGTTCAGGGTGGTAATGAGTTTTGGGGAGCCAGGGGGGTTATTTTAGGGTTCAGGGCTGGTATGGGTAATGGGGTGCCAGGGGGCTAATTTTAGGGATCAGGGTGGGTATGGGTTTTGGGGTGCCAGGGGTAATTTTAGGGTTCAGGGCGGGTATGGGTTTTGGGGTGCCAGGGGGTAATTTTAGGGTTCAGGGTGGGTATGGGTTTTGGGGTGCCAGGGGGTAATTTTAGGGTTCAGGGTGGTAGAGTTTTGGGGTGCCAGGGGGTAATTTTAGGGTTCAGGGAATGTAAGAGTTTTAAGGGGCCCGGGGCCATCTACAACTCACTTTATTCAATACAGCCAGCCTGGTGATGAGCAGAGTATTTAATGATCCCCATTTCTTTTTAGGAATGGACATCCAAAACTTTTTTTCAAAACGAATATTGGATGATGTAGAATCCGATATTACGGAAGCAAGAAAAAAATCTAGACATGGTGAACAGGAGGGGGCAGAAGAACTAAGCACAAGCAGTTCCGCAGGTCCACTTTCAGCTCCAACAGAATCTAGCCATGATGTTGATGCTTCTGTAAATGATTATGGATTGTATTTTAATTTAGCAAAAAAACTAACAGACGAAGTAAAATACAATCTTCTAATAAATACGTATACTCCACCAGAAACGTATGACTTCAAGAAAGATTCAGGTGGAACACGTTGTTTCCTTCATGTGTGGATTAATCAATATTCACCATGGCTTAGCTACTCTCCACAACTGAAAGGTGCAATTTGCAAGTTCTGCACAGTTTTTCCACAGCCAGTTCATCGTGGGATACAAGGAACATTCATAACTAGGCCTTTCACTAAATATAAAGACTTCCATGAAAGTGCACGCAAGCATGTCTTTTCGTCTTGGCATAAAAACGCACAAGTGGATGCAACTCACTTTTTGGCGATCAGAAAGAAACCGGAAACAAGTATTGTTTGCCAAATAGACAACGCTGTGAAAAGGCATGTTGAAGAAAATCGGAAAAAGTTATTTCCAATTTTGTCAACTATCTTATTTTGTGGCACACATGACATTGCTTTACGTGGGAAAAAAAGTACATCCGGAAATGTGCAAAGTCCGTACCAATTTCGCATTGAAGCAGGAGATGTCACCCTAAAGAACCATCTGGAAAATGCACCAGTTAATGCACGTTATACATCTGTTCGAGTTGAACATGAATTGATTACATTATGTGAAGAAACATATTAAGAGAAGATCTAGTATCCTTAGTCAATAAGTCAAATGGATTTTCAATCATTGCTGATGAAAGTGCTGACATATCTGGAAAAGAACAGATGTCACTTGGAGTACGTTTTGTAGACACGACAAGTAGCACCGTAGCTGTCATCAGAGAAGAATTCCTTGGATTTGCAACCTTAAAAGAAATGGATGCTATCTCAATTGCAAATATGATTATGGATACATGTTCTAAATTTGGATTAAACTTAGAAAAACTCCATGGCCAAGGATATGATGGATGCTCTACAATGGCAGGAAAGGAAGGTGGCGTTCAAGCCATAATAAAGAGAAAATATCCTAAAGCTGCTTTTGCTCACTGTGCTGCACATAAACCTAATTTGGTTGTTAATGACCTGAATGCTGTTCCTGATATACGGAATTCTATTGGCACAGTGAAAGCCATCATCAAGTTTTTCCGTGAGAGTCCAAAAAGAAGATCTCTTATTCCTAATCTGCCATTGTTGAGTGAAACACGATGGACAGCAAAATACAAGAGCATTCGAATTTTTAGCTCACACTTTGAAGAGATTTTTAAGCAATTATTCTTACTGGTCACAACAGCATCAGGGAAAACACGTCAGGATGCATATCAATTGCAATGTTCCTCCAGCACAGTGAGCTTTCTCTTTTGCTTGTCCATAATTTCAGATTACTCATAAAGATTGGAATCTGTAAACCAGGCTCTCCAAGCTGTTCAGCTTGATATCCTCAAGGTGTGTAATCACGTGCAAGACCTTCTGACTGTGTTCCGTGATCACAGACAAAAAGCAGAAGAGCAATTTAAGGACATTTTTACAAACGTTCAAACACTGGCAGAAAAACTGAACATTGAACTTTGTGTTCCCAGACAGTGTGGCCGGCAAGTAATTCGTTCTAATTTTGGTTCCTCTTCTGTGGAAGAATACTCACTGGCGTAGCAAGGGGGGGGGCGCCAGCAGCACCCCCCCCCCCCGCTGTTAGGCGCTCGGCGGCGCGGCAAAAGGCAGGGACCGCCATGGGCGGCAGAGTGCCTAGCTACGCCACTGAGAATACTATCGCCATTCTGAGAACACAAAAGAGAACGGTATCTCACGTGGTAGCCCCGGTTATGGAGATTTACCGCGCAAAGGCGCAAGGGGCTGCTCTTTATGGAGCTGAAGTGTGGGGCTATGTTGATGCTAAGCCTCTTGCACTGGTAGAAAACAGTTTTGTTAGGAAAATGCTATGTCTACCCCAGAGCACACCTCTTATTCCATTGTATTTAGATCTAGGATTAAAAAGAATATCAGACTTAGTGGCTTTGAAAGTCTTGATCTACTGGGTTCGTCTTTGGTGTACACCGGAGCTAGTTGATTATAGAGAATCCCTGACCGATGTTTTAAATATACCAGGTGCTCGATCGCTCCCATGGTTTAAACACGTGTTTTCGTGGGTGAGTAGATTAGGTCTCCGTAGATTTTGGGATGACCCTACTAAACTTAAGAAAGTCGATCAGCATCTTCTTAAAACTACTTATTGGAATTTTATCAATGAATGTGTACTAAGGAAAAATTATGTAGGATCTCTGACCAACAGTTTTTTTGATTTTAAATCTACTCCATTATTGGAAGATTATATGGATTTTATACCTTTTGCTTTCCCTAAAAGCCTTTTTATACGGTTTCGCTTGGGGACCTTGCCTATAAGATCATTCACACATAAATGGAATCCTGCACAGTCAGAATTGACTTGCCCAATGTGTAAACAATGTGATGAAAATGAATCACATTTGCTATTTTTTTGTCCAGAGTATATGTCCCCTCGTAGGAGGTGGATTATTCCGATTTGCCGGGAAATGGGACTTGTACATTACCAAATTGCATTACGGATTCTAAAAACTAATCTCTCCCCTAGAATAGTTGTAGCTGTTAGCAAATTTTTAGAGGCAATCTGGTATAAGCGCAATGCAATTTTAAAGATTAGATCAGTGTAAGGATTAAGGATGTATTTTATTGCTTACTTTTATTGATGAATTGTTTTATTCTGTATTGTTCTGTTAGGTGTAACTTTTAGGTATTGTCTGTTGTTGGATCATATGTACAGTGCTAATGAAATTATTGTCTTTTAACATCTATGATATTATTGCTGCTGTTATTGTACCCAACTATGAAGCACTATGCACTTTAATTATGGACCTATTGCTGCTATTATATTTTTTACAACTGTAACGTAATTTGAGGCACTATGCACTTTAAATATGGACATACTGATGCTATTATTGTTGTTATTGTACATATATTTGTTGTGTCATTGGTCATTTGATGTATAGGATGCTGGTTGATATTATTGCTGCTGTTATTGTACCAAACTATGAAGCACTATGCACTTTAACTATGGACCTATTGCTGCTATTATTTTATTTACAATTGTAACGTAATTTGAGGCACTATGCACTTTAAATATGGACATACTGCTGCTATTATTGTTGTTATTGTACATATATTTGTTGTGTCATTGGTCATTTGATGTATAGGATGTTGGTTGATACTTTGATGGTTGCAATAACCGAATAAAGTTATATACTACTATCATCGTCAGTCTATCTATGTGCCATACATGAACTCTATCATCGCATCATTAGAAAGCCGGTTTGGCAATGAAAACAAGAAAAATTTGAGTTTGTTCTCACTTTACCCAAAACATATGGCAAAAATTACACTTGAGCAATACAAATGCCATACTGCAAACATCAGAGAAATTTACAACATTGAAAACCTGGAAGCCGAAGCAGTCACATGGTTTCAGATCTGGTTTCAGATGGATTTCTGGATTTGCTAAACCACACAGATTTATTTCCATCAGTCCAGCAAGCAATTCTCATTGCTCTCACATTACCAGTGACCACTTGCACAGTGGAAAGGTCTTTCAGCACAATGAGAAGGGTGAAAACCTGGTTGAGGTCGACAATGGCAGATGATCGCTTATCGGGTTTGTGCATGATGAGCATACATCGAGCAAAAATGTATGAAAACAAACAACAGCTGATTGACAAAGTAATTGATAATTTGCACAAGACTACAGACGTTTACAGTTCCTTTTTCGAGATCAGTACACTAACCAGTGAACAAAAACTGTATAAAACTACTACTCATTGAAAAATGTGACTGTTACATTTCAGCAAGACTGTACATGTTTGCAGTTCCTGCAACAGTTATCCAGGTTAAGTTTATATGTTTTATTTTCCAATTTGGAAGAGAACAGCTGTTATTTTATTCATGGTAATATATTTGATTTTATTTATTGTAATATATTTAAGTTAATACATTTCCAAAATAAATACATCTGTCATATATTTTAATTTTCATTCGTTTGCGCACGTTAACACCAAATGCAGACTGACTCTACATGTTTTTTTTTTAGAATGCAGTTATAGTGCCTTCACTGCCTTGATCATGTGTGTATGAATAATGTGGTGTATTCAATAGTGGTGACATAAAAACAGATTAGAAATTGCTAATCAGACAATGGCAGCTTGATCCTTCCATTAAGCCTTTGCATCAGGTTTCTAAACCCTTTGCATGCCTGTGCTTTTTCACTTTTGGCCAAGAGCTGCTCCTGTCTGCAGCTGAGCTCTGCTTTTTTCTTTGCCAACTGCTAGAAGGTGTGAATGATATCTACCAAAGTCCACAAAAGAAAGAGATGGCTGTGGCACAACAACCCTAGGGTGTATGAGATCATATGCAGCCTGCTTCCTGTCCCCCATGGCTCCTCCTGCGCCCCAGTGTTTCTTGTGCCCCACCTGGCACACATCATGTCGGAGGATGGTGATGACGTTAACATTTTGTCCCCCCCCTGGAAAAATTTCTGCTGACGCCCATGCCCCTGGCATTTGTGCCCCAAGCACCACCCCCAAGGCCTGACAGGGGCACAAAGCTCTGACACTGTGCGGGGTCGGATCATCATCCCAGGCAGCAAGCAGAAGAGGAGTGAGTGACTGGAAGGGCCCCCGAGCCAATTATAAATCAGATTAACGCGCAAAGATCTGCATACAAATCTCTCGCACTTAGGCAACCGAACCCGACTAGCACGGGGGTGTTCCAGCCCAATTGCCCCCCTCGCCCCCCCCCCCCCTCCCATCTAAGTTACGCCCCTGGAAAGGGGAACTACAGGAAGGGAAAGGGAGCCTGAAGTAACTGGAGGCCTGGAATTTTTCTGTAAAAAGAGAGAAAATGACAAGCAGTTTGCCAAGCACGCTCGATGCGCTACTCTGAACCTAGGCACCTTGGGCTTGGGCCAAGGTCGCCCACGCCAAAAGCCGCCCCTGCAAGCCCTGCTGAGATGCATGGGGCAGTGAGGGCTCGTTTGCAAGTTCTTGCCTGGGCTAAGTTTGTTTCCAGTCTGGCCCTGTCGGTTTGAGATCGTAGTCATTTACTATGTAGTTGCCCTGGTGCTCCACTCGGTGCCATCCTGGCACACCCTGGATCTCACGCCACCGAGACCGCCATCGTCAGCGCAGCTCTTCCCTTATAGGTTAACACGGCCCCTCCCCCTCCGGTAACAGTAGTGAAGCATCTTCTGGAGCAGGTATTTCTGGTTGGAGGTCAAGGCGGGCGGCCAGAGAGGCGCGCGGTGCAGGTGATGCAAGCGTCTCTTCCACTCCTACTTATATCGGGTGTCGTAGGTGGGCTAGGCACAGAAGACCGAGGAGCACTGCAGACACACTTGTAGGTGTCGCAGACACAGCAGGCCCCTCGAGCGGCAAGTCACTGAAGAGCTGTTCATCCCAGAACACCTCCAACGGCGCATCCCACGCAAGTGTGAAACCCGAAGACAGGCGTCCTTCGCACAGAGCCCATCGCAGGCACCACGGGGAGAGCAGGAGTCAGAGATGACGACCCAGGCAGCGGCCCCTTCAGAGGACGGCAGGTACCCAGACTCCCCAGATGCCTCTCGTCCTCGCCTTCCTTTCAGACTCTCGTGGTCAAATGTACCCACTTTCATTTGCCTTTGGTTTTTGTAATGTCTCTCTCTGCCTGTCTGTCTGTCTTTCTCTCTCTTTCTCTCTCTCTCTCTCTCTTTCTCTCTCTCTCTCTCTCTCTCTCTCTCTATATATATATATATATATATATATATACATATATCGTTTTTAACTTGTAAAAACAAATAAGTGCAAGCGCCCAAAGTTTTCGTAGGAGCACACTGCTGCCTACTCTTGAGACCACGTCATGCCTTTTTCTCCTACCACCCTACACTTCCTGCTTCCTTCCCACACTCTTTTAGGTTTTGTTTTGGCCCCGATTTCTTCTTTTGTCACTGTTTTCCTGTCTTCCGTTTTTTCCTTCGTTCTCCCTTTTTTGCCTTATTCTCATTTGCTTTGGGTCGAAGACTGGGGATGGAAAAGAAGTCCAAGTCCCCACAGAGGATGCAGTTCTGGTGCCCCACCACGTGCACACATTACATACTGGTCCATTTGTTAGTACTGGCACTTAGAAATAGTACAGTAATAATTGCAGAATCCCCGGGGGTAGGGCGTTCAGAAACGTTGCTGATAAACAGTCTATCACGAGTTACAGCCTCAGTTAACAAGTATTTTTAATCCGGTAGCAGCTTGAAGCTGGGATTTGAGAGCCCAACAGCAAACCTATAAATTCTGGGAATACAGGCAGAAATGTTGTGTTATAGTTTTAAATCTCTGGCCCTGTGATACCCAGGATCTAGTCCACAATACAGCACAATAATGATGTAATTCCGGTCAACTGCATGCCTCTCAAACGCATCTGCTGCAATCTAAGCATTGACACATTGATACCAATGGCAAATGCCTGTGATCAAACTCATTGCCAGCAATACCCAATAGTGAATGTTTGCATTTCACTTGGAACATGCAAGCTCCCATGCAATACATTGCGGTAATGGACATTTCAGATATATAACAGGCACCAACTGAACCCAGAACTTTAAGGTTTCTTAGTTTCATGCATAAGTAACTCATCTATCCACAATTTTGCTTTGCATTCTGGTACTCGTAGTCCTCTTTTACAATTATATCAATGTACGAAGTGCAAGGAAAAACGTATACTGGGGAACAGCAGAGCATTGAGGGAGATTCAATATATTCTACATGGAATGGAGATGCCTATATCTGAAGTACATTTATTCTAAACCACAAAGTCTCATTATTTAGATTTACAATTAGTGTCACAGGGAAATTAAGATACTGGTTTTGAGGAGGGCAGAAACAGAGAATTTGCCAAAAAACATGGGTTCCCCAACTTCAGCTCTGATGAAACAACCGCCTTATTTATTGTATGTTGACAAACAAACCACCAGTGGCCCCAAGGTCTGGAGTTATCGCTGGCAGACATGGTGGTAGAGCACATGCCCAATCTTGGATGACTGCTCTGCTACCATGCATTGCATAAACTTGGAAATGGTGGGAGACTTTTATTAAAATGAATGCAGAATATTTCTGCCATGGTTAGACACACCACATCACGTTAGGCATCCGGTTATTTGGGTCTCTGCTGTGTTCCCTCACTTTGGGGCTACATTCCCAATACATATGTCTGACGTGAAAGTTCTACCTGCTATGGTGGACGTCAGAACACATTCTGTTAAAATGTAGCGAAGTGGCTCCTTCCATTTAGGATGCAGCTACTTTGGAGGCAAAATATCTGGCAGGCAAGCCTACATCAGGTGAAGTTTCACCCGCTGTCTTGGCTGACAATGTAGGTCATCCAGCAATGGACACAAAAATGGCAGAAACAAATCTTAGAACGAGGCTGCAATGCTGCACCTCTCCACGGAGGACACAGACGGTGGTCCAGTGTGATCGGCGTAGGAGTCTCGATGGTGCAAAGAAGGGAAACACAAGGGACTCTGTAGTGAGACACAAAAATGTGGCCCATTACAAATGTCGTTCACATAAAACGGTTTGGGACAATAATATGCCCACAGTAAAAGCACAATCCTCACATTGTCCATAGTGTGGAGGTCTTTTGTGCACACACTGTGTACACAATTGTTTTCTCATCCCAGACAGCTGCTTCAACATTTTTCACAGTTAAAACATGCATATAGGAGATATTTCACCATTGTAAGAAGTCACTTTTTTATTGTCATACAGTTATGCTTATTCATCCTTCTAAACGTACATCTCTTAGCTGCTGCCTGTTTACCAAGGGACACCCATGTCTTATGTGAAACTTGCACCCAGTTCAGGCCTTTCAGGTGGCAGTATTTTGCAGCAGTGTGGCCAAATGTAATACAACAGTCACATTGAAACCATCACTTGGTCAGATGAGGTAATTCATGTGTGCACGACACAGCACTAAACAATTGTGAAATCCCCTTGTGTGTCCCCCCAAATAATTCCAACACATTACGTTGCAATTTGAGTCAATATGACAAACTTTGACAACAGTGTGTTGGTTCTATGTTAGTAAACTAACTTGCCCAGCTGTGAACAGGTGCATTCTGGTACTTGTAGTATTTTCCCATTTGCAATGAAGGGCTACATGTGCAGAGATACAAAATCAGTTAGAAGAACGGATGCATGAGTGGCTCCCTGTCCATCCTTATCAACCAGAACATTCATTTCAATCTCTTCTTAGTCGTAGTCATGTTTTGTATTTGCTTAATCTTGCTACAATCGGAGCACCCGCACTTTAGCTTCGATGTTGAAAGCTAAAGCACGGGTGCCACAAAGGTCTCGCATTTGCAACAGTTTGAGCTATTGGCATTGAAAATGACAATGCTTTTTATTTATGTGTTTACAAAACCTGGAAGCGGTGTTTACGCACCGCTTGTAGGTTTTGTAAACAAATATATTTAAAAGGCATTATCATTTACAATGCCAATAGCTCAAACTCTCGCAAATGAGAGACCTATTGCAATGCAAATGCTTGTTACTTGCGTTGTGAACAACATTTGGAGGTTCAAAGACACCTAACGCCAAACTTTCTTTGCTGTGACGAGGAGGTAAAGAACGGGCAACCGGTGCAGTCCACAACTATTCTATTTTTTGGCAGATGTAGTACAAGAGAGCAGATCAGAAGTACATTACCAGCCCCCTTTTATTTGTAGGTTTTCATTGGGAAATTTTAATAAAGCACTCCCTCTCACCAAGGATACAGGACTCCAGTCCTGGGCTTTTATTTAACAGAGATATCATCCAAGTAAAACAGCACAGCCATGTGCAGACTAGAATCTTCTGCTTAAGGCTGGCAACTCAGCTGACCATCCTTCCCTACAAGAAAATCCATCAGGGAATCCTCTCTTTACAGGCAGTAAAATTATTAAACTTTCTACCGACAGAGGCAAGAAGGGTACAACACCACCTAGAGTGCAGAAAGGCAGTAAAGACCATGCTCTTCCCCAGCACATGATAAAGGATTACACAAATCAACAGACACAGAACCTCTCATCATCATCGGAAGAGCATGATTGGCACAGGGCTCAAGATAATACCCACTCTAGAGCTGGGACCAAATCTTCACAAAGGATTATGGGCATGACCACATGATCAACCATAGTTCACTCTCCTTTGCTCCACTGCAGTAACAAGCCCAGCCACACGTTTGTGGCAGTGCAGTATGATCAGCCTCGGTCAATCCACACTGCATAAAAACACTTCCCTCGCGACAATGCCTTATAAGCATAAGTGCCTATTCCTCGCCTCTTTTTGCTCCACAACATGCCACGATGCATTGGCCTATAACATGATAAGAGGACAACTCTGGCCATCACACAGAAGACCGAAGGACTCCTCATATAGGCTGCACTACAACGCAAACCATTTCCAACCAAGCACAATCCATAGAGTAGAGTGCCACCATTCTGCAAAGTGCTTTAGTACCTCGTCAGGGGGGATGAAGCACTATATAAATACAACTTAATGCATGTTAGTATCGGTAGTCTTGATTTCCATGTTGGATCCAAACGAATCAAATAAGCAGATTGCAATTGTCTACAAGGAAAGCCAAGCACCAGTAGAGTCTCCTCGTTGACTGGGAGTGATCTGGTAATCATACTGTAGGGAGAAGTAGGAAATGTGCACAGAGTCCTCCGTGTGTGTTCGAACTTCCTCTACAGCCCAGCCTTTTATATATATAACTGGCAAATTTGCATATATTCTAGTTATTTTTTTCCACAAAGAAATCCATTGTGCTGAACATTGAAATGCACGTTTTTCTATGGTTAGTGATTTTAGCAGATGAATCGATAGAATGGTAAATACCCACACACTGCCACACAGATTCAGAAACGACTTTTATTGCTAGCATGTGTACTTTATCGACCTAAGAATGGGGACTAGCCAAGTTGGCCCTGCAGAGATTCAGATCTGCCATGTGGAGGGTGCACACAGAAGGAAGCTAAGCCCTGGCGATATCTTACTCGGATTAGAACTGACGGCCTTCTGGTTACAAGTAAATCTGTGCAGCAGACCCATACAACCTCTTCCCCCTCACAAGCCCTGCGTCCCCTAAGCCCCACTGCGTTACCCTACAGCTCCAGGAACATGTGATCTGCTTGTATTATTGTGTAGCAAATCATCCGCAGGCATTTCAACAACATGAACGGTCTGCCTGTGATATGAACACGGGATCTAGTGGTCACATACGCACCCCTGCAGTAGGCACATCCGCCCTGTGTGTGTTTATTAGGTCTCGCCTTGCGTTGCAGCGCGCATGCGCTGCTCGCTCTGCGAGGGCTTCTTGGAATCGATACAGTTTCAGAAGGGGACTTTAAGCCACGCCCTTGTTTTCAATTGGCTTGCGTCATCGTTTATGTTAAACGCTGGCGCGTGATTGGAAATCGGGCTTTTTTGTTACCGCCCTGTCCAATTTTAGGACGGCCCATCTGGACAGGCCGACGCCATCTTTGTTTGGCGTGACGTAGGAGGGTGTGCTGCTAGCTCTGTTTACGGGAAACGCTGGCTCCTCATTGGAAATCCTACCAGCTCCTCCCTCCCCTTCCCCCCATCCAAAAGCAAACTCCCCAGAGTTGCGCTGTTCATTGTTCATGGGCTTACATCGTGGAGTTGCTGGAAGCGCCCCTTGCTTTTCTCTGCCCCCGGTGCTCGCACATACAGAGGTGGAAAGATTACCATCACACTGGGTGAAGTCCGAGGCTCAGGGCACGTTCCTCATTATGCTTTACCCGCCCTCTTCCTCCCATCACAATGCCCCTACATTTTCGCAAGATGGTGCTCATACTAAGGGATCCCGGGCTGTAAGCCAAGAGCCATAGCACCGTCTACACAGGCACTCGGGGTGCTTTTTTAAAATTTTACTTCTATTCCTCCCTTGACAACAAAATGCCGACAGCTTGTTCTTTATGGGTTTAGGCTCCTTCTGGTCTTTCTCACCATTCTCGGACATCGTAAGCGCCCCTTGCTTTTCTCTGCCCCCGGTGCTCGCCGACTCACTGACCCTAAAGTCTGCTGCGCAAAAAAAATTGCTCGCCCGGTAAGGATTCCACCTGAATCTGTGTGTCGTGCAGCTGCTAAGATGAAGCTCCAAAGTTGAATAAGTGTCTTGCCCTGTGGTAGATTTAGAGAGATCGGGGGCACCACCTGCGTAGGCTTGAAGCGGCCGACCTTTTTTTTTTTTCTGGCTCTGCCTACAGCCTCCCTCCAACATGCCGTATTATGCTTTACCTGCCCTCTTCCTCCCATCACAATGCCCCTACATTTTCGCAAGATGGTGCTCATACTAAGGGATCCCGGGCTGTAAGCCAAGAGCCGTAGCACCGTCTACACAGGCACTCGGGTGCTTTTTAAAATGTTTTACTTCTATTCCTCCCTTGACAACAAAATGCCTCTATTGACTTTAATCAAATACCCCGCTTTTCAGAACTTTGTCTCTCCTCCCTCCCCGGCTCTGCCCACCTTGGGTTTCCCCTTCAGCCATCAAACGCCGCGAAGCCCAGGAGGCAGGAGCTGGTGAGCAGCGAGGCGCTGTAGATACCACGGAACAGGAGCTGGTGAGCAGCGAGGTGCAGTACATACCCCAGGGCAAGAGCTGGTAAGCAGTGAGGGGCTGTAGATACCCCGGGGCAGGAACAGGTGAGCAGTGAGGGGCTCTCTGCCCCAATTATTGTGCCTCCTACTGTTGTCACCTCTGCCCCCACTCGTCTCTGTCCATCCTGTTCTCCGAGACTGCTTCCGCCCTGTCTACCCACAGTCTTCTGTCCTTTGTGCTCTCCCTCTCCACCCACGTTCACTTGTACCTCTCACTTTTCTGTGCTCTCTGCCCTATCCTGACTTCTCACAGTACTCTTGTGCTCTCTGCCCTATCCTGACTTCTGACTGTACTCTCGTGCTCTCTGCCCTATCCTGACTTCTGACTTTACTCTCGTGCTCTCTGCCCTATCCTCACTTCTGACAGTACTCTCGTGCTCACTGCCCTTGTGCTACCTGCCCTTTATTCTTTGTGCGCCCTCTGCTACTTGCCTACTGTCACATTCACCCTCACGCCATCTGTCTCCTTTGATCTCTGCCCGCTCCTCCCTGTTCTCCTTCTTTATTCTGCCCTCGGACTCTCTCGCATCTTCTCTCTCTGCTCACTGTCCCTGTCCTGTCTGCCCTCCCCCTGTACGCCGTGCCTGTTCTACCCTTGGGGTCTCTTCCACCTCTCCTCTCTGCCCCGCGGCACTCTGTCTCTACCCTTTATACCCTCGGGGTTCACTGTCCCTTCACGTGCTCTCTGCCTCCTGCACTTCCTGTCACATTCACCTTCACGCTGCCCTAGGTTTCTGCTTCCTTTCCTCCCTGCTCTCTGCCCCGACCCCTCTCTGGCACCAGTGGCACTTTGGGGCCCCAGTGCATATTTTCCTCATCCCCAGAGTTTGACCCTCAGCAAAAGAGAGAACAAGCATTTTCAATACAATAGGTCTCGCATTTATGCGAGTTTGAGCTATTGACATTGCAAATGACAATGCCTTTTATTTATGTTTTAAAAACAAAAACAAAAATAAAAGGCATTGTCATTTGCAATGTCAATAGCTCAAACTCGTATAAATGCGAGACCTGTTGCATTGCAAATGCGTGTCACTGTAATTGCAACGAGAAGACGACCCTGGTTGGTAACTGACTGTGTGCCCTACACATCACAAACAGTTATTTTGCAGCAGGTGCATTAACCATCCATGCTGCTTTGCCAGTATCGGAATATGTAATTGTCAGGTTACAGAAACATCTATGCAGTAGGTAGGTACCTTAATAGAGTAAGATACTGCACTGGCACTGGAGCATGTTACGTGCAGGTTACAGATAGCTCATGAATTTAACTTATTGATTAGTGATCTAACTGCTGGTGTAGTCAGGGCCGATCTAGATTTATTGCATGTTATACTTATTTCACTTATATATTGTTCTGTTTCAAAGTTTTCAAGATAACAGTTAATCGTAAGGCCGCAGGACTGAGTCATGTGCAGAGACTCTTTCTCAGCTAGGCCTACAGCGATGGAAGTGGGTGGAGGGGGGGGTGTCTGACATCGCCAGTAATGATTGGCCCGTCTTATGAGGTGTGTTCGCCAAATCCTCCTCTCATTGGCATCGCTTCTGAATTGCGTTATTCAGACATACAGCATCTGGAACGAAGCAGAGCGCAACCGCTGTGAAACCAGATGGCTGGGACCCTGCAGGCCCAGTCCTTAATGGGGGAAGTGAAAACTGTGTACACAGTCACCTTTTCCCTCCTCTCCGTTCCCAACTCCTCTCCCGGGCCGCTTTCCTCCATACACTCTGCTCTACCTCGTGTATCCCATTCCCTCTCACTCTCCCCCCGCCCTTTCCGCCTCCTCTGCGCCCTTTATCCCGCATCCCACTCCCTCTCTTTAAACCCCCTCCCTTCTTGAACAAAGTAGAATGCGGTTTTCTTGAGGTGGCGATGATGTCAGACGTGCACAGCTAACAAGAATAAATAAAGTGCACAACCAGAACGGTAAATAAAAGCGCATTTTGTACTTTCTAGGCGGTTTCGGCGTCCGTGCAACATACTGGAGCTGGGTCTTCTCCGTGGCCTGCGGAGACATCGTGGCCGGAGGGGGAGCAGTCTGCCAGACTGAGATAATCAGATAGCCATTGCATGACATTTATATAGTGCTTGCTACCCCAATGTGGGGCACTGAAGCACTTCTCAGTTCTCAAGCTTCCCCTGAAGCGCAACACACATACTTTGGTCCTGCCTTCCGGTTTGGGTTTAAGGCATTTCACAATCCGAGAGCCGAACCCCCCAGGGCCCGAGTCACAAAGCCATTTGCATTCGTAAATCACACTGCAATTACGATGGCAAGGAATTCACACAGGGTGACTCTAAAGATGTGAATCCTTTCACTCCAGCGTAATATTCCCCCCAAATTGCACAATACCCCACCCGAGAGGTGGGCCGTGGGTGTTCCAAAGCACTGGGAGTTTGTGATCACCTACAAACTTGTGAGTTTGTGGGCATTCACAGCACTCCCATCCCCTTGTCCTGCAAATGCTCAGAGATTTACTTTTGTCCATGGCATTCTCTATCCTTGGAAAGGACCAACACACTATCCTCTACTTGGCCTGGAATCGAGCTCCAAAAAACTATAAATCCTGAAGGTTCAAGCAGGACATTTGGAACTTGATGAGGAAGTTCAGGGTGCTCAGTGTCTGAAAGAGGACATCCAACCGACCGGTGGCTGGGCTAGGAACAATACATGGATGAACCAATCATCGTGATACGTTAAGAAATACACTGCTAATGGAAACCGCCAACCAGAAGAGCTACAGTGTTTGTAAATACTCCGTTTTTTTGCCCAAACATAAGTGTAAAAGGGGTCTCAGAGATCTGCAATCTTCCTTCAGAGTCGGGATCTGTAGGAGATATGTGGATATGCATCCTCCACTCCCAAGAAAGCTCCAGATTCCTGCAGGAAGCTCAGAGGGTTATTTTTCTGTGTGCTATGCATCGGGAAGTTCATGATTCCCACGAGGAAATGTCCTCCCTCATTTAAAGTTGGTGATTATTTTTGGTGATTTATGGCTTTGTGAAAGTGAAATTCTAAATATGTCTAGGACATCTTCAACTTCTGAAAAATCAGATTCCTCACAAAGGTTCCTTGACTACATTCATCCATTCCCTGAAATGCAGCGGGTGGCTGGAGTCTGCCATAGGTGGCCATTCCTCCTCCGAATCATACTCAGGGGAGTTCTGTGATGGAGTAGAGGAAGTGAGAGAGGCATGGTGTTTGTATAAATCCTGTCAGGGGCCTTAACCATCCAGAACCAAGATGGCCACCATCAGACATGCTTGTGTTCCAGCCTTCAGCAGCAACAAAGAGAAAATGTCTGCTAGAGCCACATGGTTGCCGGAGATGTGCCTGAGGGAATGACGTCTCATAGAAGCTAAAGTCCGTGGGACAGCAGTATATATGTCAAGTAGAACGTGAGCACTGACCTCCTGAAACGCCTCCAGGACCTCTCCTTGGAGACCTTGCAGGGCTAGAAAATACCCTGGAAAGGATCATCTCCACTTTCTCCTTCCTTGAGCCAGATGAGGTAATGCCGAAACAAGGTCTTCAAAGGACAGACAAGACAACAGAAGACGTTGGGGCAGTAGTAGCCTTCAGGGCCGGACTGGGAACCCAAAGTAGCCCTGACAAACGTTGTCAGGCCAGACCCGTACGGTGCGTAGCAAGTGCAGCGAGTGAGCCTGATGTCTACAAGTGGGTTTGGGAGGGTTCTCCCCCTAGAAAATAAGGGGACAAAATGGTAAAAAGTATGCATTCCATGACACATTTTTCATTACATATTGAATTGTATACGTTTTTACTCAAAACTGACTGTGCTTACCCCCATGTTGCTACTTCTATTTCGATTCCAAGCGGTGCACGGTTAAAAAAAAAAAAAACACACAGAGAACTGTCAACATTAAAAAAAAATATAGTACAAGTTAAGCCCTCTTCCGACCAACACCCATCACATCCCCTTGACAAGCTGCAAAACAGGAAGAAAAGCATGCTTCCTAAATCCTTCAGCTGCCTCGCATTGCTGGGAGAGAAAAGGACGAGAGACGGAGTAATCATAAGGGGAGTCTGGTGAATAGTTTCTTATTTGACACACAAAGCATGATATTTCTCACAGAAACACTGTGCATAGGTGAAGGGTGATAGTTAGCATGGTGTGCTGATAAGGTAAGAGAAAGAAACCAAAGTGGATGCTGGAGGCATTGAACGAAGAGGTCACTAACAGATAACAGTTTAGTTTTACAACTGGCTTATTTACAATTGGCGTAGTACATGAATCCTTGGTTATTCATTACTCTCTGATCACATAAGCTCAAGGCTGGCTTTGAACTCGCTGAGCATGGGTCATGCATGGATATAAGTACATCATACATTCCGTGGAGGATGACCAACAGGTTCAAGTTGGTGGATAGAAAATTTCTGGTGAATGTGTAGAGGGTTAAAATGTTGGACGGACAGTCCTTTGCAAGATCTTGGGCCACCATTAAAAACAATTGAGAACAGCTGTTTTGGCCAAGAGATGTAAATGGCCATCTTCATGGTTGTTGTACTTGAATCCAGCCAAATTATTTTTTATATGTATATATATTACTGGTTTAAAGTACAACCACCATCAAAATGTGCACGCTCCCAAATTTATGACAGCGCACTCCTCGGATGCCCTCAGGCATATGAAACACTGAATTTGAACCGCTTACCTTTACTGTGCTTAAACAAGTTTGCAAATAACAAATTAAAGAGCACAATTAAAAAAACATAATTAATACTTTAAGCCAATAAAGTCCTTTTACAACAAGAATTGAAGCCCTGTGGGTCCAACAGTACATGGAAATACATTGCGGTAGGTACCAGTTAGAAGGGAGTGAATGGATAGTGAGGTAAGACAGACAAGTAACTGGCAGAAAGAGCAGGGAATTATTGAGTAGTTTGGGAGTTGAAGGGGGCTGAATGTGCACATGAAGTACAGTAAATGAGAGACATTGAGGATGACTACACCCACCCACGCCGCCGGCCACACGCTCGACTCCATCTTTTCCGCAAGCCCACACGTCTCCTTCAACCACACCTCCGAACCCCACTGGACTGACCACCACTGCATCCACTTCACCTACAGGAAGCCCACCACGCACCACCGCACCGAACAAATGCCTCGCCGCTGCTGGAGCAGAGTCACGGAAGACCAGCTAACCACAACCTCGCCCTGAGCCCACCCGCCCGAACCCTCCGACCCCGACACCGCCGCCCGCAACCTCAGACAGTGGATCGACGACTGCGCCAACACCCTCGCCCCGCTCAAGAATCCGCCCAACAGCCACACCAGCAAGAAAGCCACCTGGTTCACCGAAGACCTCCAGGCCTCCAAACGAACATGCCGAAAACTGGAGAAGATCTGGCTCCACGAACGGACAGCGGACAGCTCACGCCGCCCACAAGAGCGCCACCCGCAGTCACCATCACCTCATCAGATCCGCCAAAAGGGCCTCACTCAAAGACCGCCTAGACAACAACGCACACAACAGCAAAGAGCTCTTCAACATCGTGAAGGAACTCTCCAACCCCAGCTCCAACACCAACGACATCCAGCCGTCGCGAGACCTATGCGACTCACTGGCCACCTTCTTCCACCGCAAAATCGCCGACATCCACGACAGCTTCAACACCACGACCGCCCCGGCAACCACCGAGACCACTGCCCCCACAACCACCAACCGCCTGCTCTCCTGGACCAACATCAAAGACGAGGACACCAGCGAGATCATGAACACCATCCACTCCGGTTCACCGCTAGACCCCTGCCCTCACCACATCTTCAACAAAGCCAGTACAGCCATCGCGCCCCATCTCCGGAAAATAATCAACATCTCCTTCGAGACAGCAACCTTCCCGGAAAGCTGGAAGCACGCCGAGATCACCGCCTTACTCAAGAAACCCAAGGCAGACCCCAAGGACCTCAAGAACTTCCGACCCATCTCTCTGCTCCCGTTCCCCGCGAAGGTCACCGAGAAAATCGTCAACAAACAACTGACCCGCTACCTCGAGGAGAACAACATCCTGGACCCTTCCCAGTCCGGCTTCCGCAGCAACCACAGCACCGAAACCGCCCTCATCGCCGCCACCGATGACATCAGGACCCTGCTAGACAACGGAGAAACAGCAGCCCTCATCCTCCTGGACCTATCAGCCGCCTTCGACACGGTCTGCCACCACACACTACGAACACGCCTTCACGACGCCGGGATCCAAGAGAAGGCCCTGGACTGGACCACATCCTTCCTTTCCGGCAGAACACAAAGCCTCCGCCTCGCCCCCTTCCGATCCAAGGCCACCAAGATCATCTGCGGCGTACCCCAAGGCTCCTCCCTCAGCCCAACGCTGTTCAACATCTACATGGCACCCCTCGCCCACGTCGCCGGACAGCACAACCTCAACATCATCTCCTACGCCGACGACACCCAGCTGATCCTCTCCCTCACCAAAGACCCTCACACCGCCAAAGCCCACCTCCACGAAGGAATGAAGGCCGTCGCCGAATGGATGAGGACCAGCCGCCTGAAGCTGAACTCGGACAAGACGGAGGTCCTCATCCTTGGTTCCAACCCTTCAGCCTGGGACGACTCCTGGTGGCCAACATCACTGGGAACAGCCCCGCCACCCACCGACCACGTACGCAACCTAGGGGTCATCCTCGACCCCACCCTCTCCATGACTAAGCAGGTCAACGCCGTTTCCTCATCCTGCTTCAACATCCTCCGAATGCTCCGCAGGATCTTCAAGTGGATCCCCACCGAAACAAGAAAAACAGTCACCCAGGCCCTCGTCACCAGCAGGCTGGACTACGGAAACGCCCTCTACGCAGGAACGACGGCTAAGCTCCTGAGACGGCTGCAATGCATCCCCCGACGCAGCCACATCACACCCCACCTGAGAGACCTGCACTGGCTCCCTGTCAACAAGAGGATAACCTTCAAGCTCCTCACCCACGCACACAAAGCACTCCACAACTCCGGACCAGCCTATCTCAACAGACGACTCAGCTTCTACACCCCCACCCGCCAGCTCCGCTCGACCAGCCTCGCCCTCGCCACAGTCCCCCGCATCCGGAAAACGACCGCCGGCGGCAGATCCTTCTCCCACCTCGCCGCCAAGACCTGGAACACCCTCCCCACCAACCTCCGACAGACCCAAGACCTACTGGCCTTCAGAAGACTCCTCAAGACCTGGCTCTTCGATCAGTAGCAGCACCACCCCCCCTCTTCCCCCAGCGCCTTGAGACCCTCGCGGGTATGTAGTGCGCTTTATAAGTGACATGATTGATTGATTGATTGATTGATGAGGACATAGTGATGCAAAGTTTTGAAAATATTTGGATTTGGCGTAGTTGAGAGACTGATTACGTTCTGGTGTTGGGGTTTTCTGGGGTCCTATGTTTACTCCATTTGCACAGTCTATTGTCTTGGTTTCTTTGCTCTCAGTGAACAGAACACTGCCCTACATTCCTGTAAACTTTAGTAAGCAAAATACTGAGCCAGACTCTTGAGGCCTCAATGAACACAGCACTGAGTCATCAGGACCCTTAGTCAAGCTCGTGTGCCCATTGTAAGCATACTCCTGTGTGCCCTCAGTGACTAGCGCTTTGTACTAGGTTCCTGTACCTTCAGTGAGCAGCTCGCTCTGCCAGGCTCCTGTGCTCACTCAGTGAGCAGAACAAGGTTCTAGGCCTCGGTGTCCGTTGATGATCCTGGCTTTTGAGTAGATAAACCGGATAGTGTGCCCTCAGTGAGCAGAGCACACTGCACCATGTGCTAGCGCCGTCTGGTCACTATAGACTCTCAGAGACAACACTCTTTCTCTTTCTGTACCAGCTCCTTCTGAGCTCACAAATTTCCAGAACTCTGGCAGAGAATCATAAGGCAAAGGCCAACCTTGGGTCATTTCCGACCTGTGATTCAGCCCCTAGACTGATAATGCTGACAGAAAGCGCGAGCGATGGATTAAATAAGGATACACAGTGGGATGCCAACGGGAGAGATGGGTTGAATGAGGATACACAGTAGGATGCCAAAGCCTGAACTGCTGGCCCGCCATTCTAACTGGGAGCACATGTGACCTCATGCATATTACTGCCTCCTTCTGTGCAGAAGCTCAGGCTTGCAACATGTCATGTGTGATCTTGTGCACATCCCCCGAACACTTATGAAGCTGCAAACCAGGGTTGTGAACTGAGGACTGCTGTCAACCCAGGAGCATACAGTTCTTATTTACTTGAGCAATGAGTGATGACAGGTAAGACAATGTCTCTCTGTGTTACAGTTCCCTTTTCTGTCCTGAATGATATTTCCTATGCTAACGTCTTTTACAAGTTACAATTAGGTTTTTAAGTGCATCAAGAGAAAAGGGTGCCACGCCATCAAGTCTTAAACAAGCATTGACAAAGCCAATAGGTAGTGATGCCTGAGCAATTGGCCTTGTCAATGTGAATGTCTTTTAGCCATGTTGTCTAGCAGCACATCTGCTGTTCAGTGTGGCTGAAAGTCACTGAAATACAAGAATTACAGGATGTTGAACCAACACCGAGTCTGTTCGCCCCCCATGTTGAGTTTATTGTCCTGCTCCTCTTAACACTAAAAAGCGCTATGACGTGGCCTGCTCTGACCGCATCATAGCGCTTTGTTCAGTGAATTTCAGCCATGTTCAACAGCAGATGTGCTGCTAGGCAACATGGCTAAAAGACATTCACATTGACAAGGCCAATAGCTCAGGCATTGCTGAGATCTATTGGTTTCAATGCTTGTTCGGTGTTGACGGGGTCTTGCTGAACAAATGTGGAAATGATAGTGAGAAACACTTGAGGAGCTTTGAAGTGAAGCGTGGATGTGGTGTAATGGCCAGAGCTTGCGACAGGTGCACTGAGGAACCAGGTTCGAATCTCAGGGTCGGCTGAACAGTTTGTGATTCACTTACGCTTCCCCCGGCGTACGACAATGAATGTGTCATTGTGTAATGTAACTGGTGAGCACTTAAAGCGCTCCAATACCATCAGCTGGTGTTAGCACTTTGGTAAGGCAGAGGACGGAGCAAGCACTCCAATACCATTAGATCGTGCAAAAATAATAAACAAGTGCTGTTCATGTTTTAACACATTTTTAAGAAATGCATTCTTTTATGTACATGCTTATGCATTTTAGTTGTATGTATGTGTACAAGGGAGACTATGGCAAGACGAAGGACAGAATGAGCGCTCCAATACCATTGGATTGTACAAAAAAAATAATAATAAAAGCAGCAGCGACAAGGCAGGCTGTGGGGGTACGGGTCAAGCATGGAAACAGGAGGGGATGTAGAGATCGGCAAGCAACGACGGGAGAGTGCGAGAGGAAGCAACAATGAAGGGGTTAAAAAATACCTTAATGCAGGAGCAGGGACAAAAATGAAACTTTTTAAGAAATGCATTTATTTATGTACACATGCATGCATTTCAGTGGTATGTGTACAAGAGAGACGGGTGGAAAACACAAGTACTCCTATGAAGTGCTTGAAAACAAAGAAAAAATAGCTGCTCAAACCGGGAGCAGTGTAAGAAGACATGTACTTGGTCCATGTGCTATGGAAGGGCCAAACACAAGAAGAGGGCATGACGCCTGCATGCCATGATGAATGACATCAAAGAAAATGAGAGCGACACTGAAGTTTACCAATGGTAGGAGATGGGTGGCCTGTAAGCCCACAGATAGAACACAACACATGTAGATCTAGACCGCGCATGTGCTGTCTAGCTGAGCAGCGCATGCGCTTTCTAGCGGAGACCTAAAAACAATAGATTTCGCTCAGGTGAAACCTACCGACTTTGCCAATGCTTGTTTTGTTTAGAAACTGGAGTTTACGTGATTTATCGATAATCACAAAATGTGGAACTGCGGCCGAGGCTAGGGAGATGATATGGCGGCCTCTTGGGAGAGGATGTGGTGTAAGGGCTACAGCTGCCGACTATCGAGCTGGGAAATTGGGTTTGAGTTTCGGTGTCGGATTAACATCCTTTATTTTGGGCAAATCACTTAATCTCGCAGTGCTTACAAAAATGAATGTGTGCTTGTGTAAAGTAACTAGTGCTAATGTAAAGATCTCTAATACCTTTGGGTGGTGTTGGCGCTATATAAAACTGCACACAAAAAATGTGAAAAGCGGAGTCTGGGAAGGAAGGGATCTATGCAATGGAGGTCAGCGGGACAATCAGCAACGGGCGGGAGGTGGACGGGCAACTAACAGCAAATGCGGGCTGCCACAGGGAAATTAAGTGATTTGGCCGTAATCACAACATGTGGAACTGAGGCTAGGAAGATGATGTGGTGTCCTCTAGAGAGAGCGTGTGGCGTAAGGGCAACAGCTGCCAACTATGGAGCTAGGAAACCAGGTTCGGATTCCGGTGTTGGCTTAACGTCCTTGATTCTGGGCAAATCACTAAATCTCCCGGTGCCTACAAAAATGAATGTGTGGTTGTGTAAAGGATCTGGTGCTTATGTAAAGCACCCCAATACCTTCAGGTGGTGTTGGCGCTCTATAAAACTGCACGAGCAAAATATCTGGTGCTAATGTAAAGCACTCCACTACCTTCGGGTGGTGTTGGCGCGATATAAAACTGAACATAAAAACCAGAAAGAATCACAGTGTTAGGCTAGTTTACAGTAGTGAACATGAGGAAATACATCGCATCGACAACCACAATTAAAAGGACTACTTTTGCCATGGACACTGCGAGGCAGACCTTGATGACATCAAGACTTAGCCTGGCTCCTTTGAAGAGAATTCAAGTTAAGTGACAATGGTGCACGGAAACACTTCATCGGTAGATTGCAGAAAAAGTAAGAGTGTCCCAACAGGAGACATTTGAAGAAATAGAGTCCCAATCCATGAAATGAGAAGCAACAAGGTGAGACACAAACAGTTCAATCATTTCGCACAGGAGAAACGTGGCTATGCAATTACAGCAGATGACACGGGTACTTTAGAAGCTGTGACATGCCGTGTGATAATGCATTCCTGATTCACTTGAGCTCTGATTTTCTAGCTATAAACACCATTGCCAAACGACCATATATGGTGTAAACATGCACACAAACCTGTACCCACACTTGCGGAAAATAAACAGAGACTACTCACGTGCGAGTTATAGCAGCCGTGCACACATGCTTCAATCAGCACGTCAGCTATACACTAAAGGGATATTAAAAGGCAGAACACCACCACTCACTAGAACGAAGCAGACTACAATGGAGGTTTGAAGCAGCGACGGGGTGAAGGGAGGGGGTTATTTGTGGATGGGGCAAGCAACGGGAGGTGCAAGGGAGGAAGCAGAGATGGGAAGGAGGGGCTGGGGTGACGGAAAGCAGCAACAAAGGGAAAAGCAGTGATGGGGGAGGGGGTGATTTGTGGACGGAACAAGCACCAGGATGTGCAAGGGAGCAAGCAGCAATGGAAAGGAGGAAGTGGGGTAAATGATTAGTATACCAAAAAGAGGTATGCTGTGTGAAAAGTCCAGGTGTCCCTTATGAGTGGACAGGGGCTTGCTCTAGCAATCCCAAGAGGCTCTGTCTAGGGTAGTGTGGTTGAGCAGCCTTAGGCTTATCAGAGAGGAGTGTTAGAAATTTAATGCACGCACAGAGTCAATAAATGATGCACATACTCATAAAGGAGATCCACAACAATTTGGAAAAATAACAGGTATCTGTATATGTATTTCAAGAACTTTGTTATCAGCTAAGTACTTTTTCACAATAGACTTTTTACAGGTTTAGCACAGTTAACCGTAACTGCGTTTTTTACGCGCAATGCTTTTCTATGGGAGAAAGAACATTTACTGCATACATATACTTACAATGCATTTCTGTGGGTCCCCTGTCTGTCGTGAGGTGGTAGGGGAACAAGGACCAAAGCTCCACCAGCAGATCGGTCATATCTGCCCTGGTGAGTCTGGGTGCAGAAGTGCTGGATGGGTTGGTAGCCTTCCATGCTACGTGGTAGAAAGGAAGGGTGACCACCTAGAAATAAGCTGCAAGAGGGGACTTGGGGACAAGCCCGGGTGCTCGGATCGTGAGGGTCCTGTGAGCATGGGGGGGGGTAGTTGGTTTCTTTAGGCCCGGGCTGGGTGGCTCGTGTGTGGAGTGTTTGTGGTCGGCTGGCTCTCGTGTGTCAAGGCGCTCACGATTTTCAGTAAGGACCAGCAAAGGGGACAAAAACAGGACAGCTGGGCCACTCTCAGTGCTTGCGTCCCTCGGCGGCTTGTCAGTAATGTCGTTGGAGTTTGGACTGGACCTTCAACAGGCTTTGGTCACAGCAAGGGTCTGGTACCATGGGTATTGGTGCAGGAGTGCTTGTGGAGGTCCTGGCATCTTCAGGCTTGGCAGAAAGATGGATGTGACCTCCTTGAGTGCGCTGACCTTTTCCTCTGTGACTACCCTGTGAACAGCAGCTTCTTTAAACCGGACATCACGGTCAGTGCCTGAAGGAGAGTAGCCCCTCTACTCCAAGAGAGATCCTGGCTGCTGGGCGAAGTGCTGGCAACCCTTTGGGGCTTGTGGAGGAATCACAGCTCCAGGACGTGGCAGGTCTTTGCAATTGTTGAGTCTCTGTGCGGCATGCAGGGTTTGGCACCCATCCACAGCAGTCTTAAGTTCTTGCGGGTTCGACTCTTCAGTGTCCTCTTCTTCTTTGTAGTCAGTGGAATCTGATTTTCTGGTGTCAGGTGGCCACCTAAATACTTAATTTAGGGAATCATAAGAAAGAGAGCATCATTCGGCACACCCTTAAACAATTGAAATATCTTATAAGTATTAAACAAGTAAAAATAGTCCTAATTCAAAAGTATCCTGAAGAGTTCACTTGGTTAATAATTGGCTATTAACCAACGTCCAAACAATTCAAATTCTTGAAAAGATGTTTCTTTATTTTTGTTGATGTAACATCCAGCATGAAAGACTTTATCAAGGCAATTGGTAAAATGCCAGTACGAGTAGCGGGTACCTGTGAGAGGAGATTATACTATTTACGGAGAGGAACTTATCAGGGTTCTTAAACTGCCTGTTTTTTACGGACGACTTCACGAAGAAATTTGTACTTTGGAGTCTTTGCCATTGAGACTTTGAGACTCTTCCTATTGAGAACAATAGACAAATTGGGTCTACGTGTATTATGCTGGTTGGACCAGGATTGTTTTACCAATTGCCTTGATAAAGTCTAAGGGGAGACGAAACACGTGTTGGCATTGTCACAGGATACTTTTGAATTAGGACTATTTTTACTTGTTTAATACTTATAAGATATTTCAATTGTTTAAGGGTGTGCCGAATGATGCTCTCTTTCTTATGATTTACCTACACAGGAATAACTTCCTGTGTTATTCGCATCTTTTGGTAGTAGATGTGGTGAGCAATAGTAGCACCCCGTCATCCTATTGAGAAACACTGTTATTTATTCACACTGAATTACTTTGTGTTTTGTTATTGAGTGGACTACTGATGTGCGGTTCCATTTCCTGGAGAGGAAAACACTACTACCATTATTTGTTTATCACTTAATTTAGGGGATTGAAGGGTAGTGGCCAATGGGCTACTTACCCCTGGGGTCACTACAACTCCTAGATGACCAATTCCTTTGGGGAGCGGGCATCACCATGTCCTAGAGTCCCTAATTTCACCACAACCAAGGTGGGGAAATCCTAATTTTCCTGTTAACTTTAGGTAGCCCACTTAGGGGTGTGACTAGCCTGGAGGTGCAAAACGCCTCCTTGCATAACTAATTTGCCGCCTGCACTGGTGCCAAATGGGCTTCAGGGCAAAGGTGGCATTCTCCAGGTCTGAGGGAAGCCAGGCTCGGATATCAAGGGTGCTGTGGTTGAAGCTTCCTGCCTTGACATTCAAATTTACTAGCCTTCCTGCTGGAGGACGTGTAAATACCTCCTGCCAGAACTCGTCTGTGGTGGCAGACTGGACACTAGAGGGCTAGTTGGTTTCAGGGGATACCTCTAAGGTATCCTCTGAGTGCAGGTATTAATAGATTAAACACTGGAATCCATCTGGGTTTATTAATATGAGGTGTTTGATACCAAATACCAAAGGTTTCAGTGAAGCCATTATGTAGCCGGGAAACTCGTTTTGACCAGTGCCCAGTACATACCTTAAGGTGGCTTCCCAGCTCACTTATCCAGCAATGGAACTAGACATTACAGGGGCATATCTGCTCATGTTATAATGAACTCTGCCTTAGGGCTTCAAGCCCTGCTGTAGGGGTGACTCACATATGCAGTGTCTTTGGCATAGCACACTGGAGTGTGGCATGTCATATTTACAAAAATGGTTTGCACCATGTTATGTAGCCTGCAATGACAGTCTGTGTAGAATTTGTGTGTGGGTCCCTTAGGGTGGCATAAGATATGCCGCAGCCCTTAGGGACCCTCTTTAATACCCCTGCCCTAGGTACCAGGGGTACCATTTACTAGGGACTTACAGGGGCACTGAAATCCATGCCAGTTGGGTTATAATTAGACATCACCTTGTTTTAAGGAAAGAGCACTGGCAGTGAGGTCAGGTTGGCAGGCCTCAGTGCACTGTAAGAGTTGAAAACCAGCATCCCGAAGCTAAAAAGGGGGCAAAAAGTGGGGAAGGGGGAGTACTACAACAAAAAACCCAGTTTCCTACACACAAGCACTGTGTATAGTGCTGAAGAAGAAAGAAAAAAGTAGGTCCTAAAATGGCCATAAAAACTGGAGCAGTGGATGTTTACAAGTAATTGGTCCATGCTCTGGGGGGAGGGCTAAACACAAGAAGAGGAAAAATCATGCATGCCAGGGACAAATGTTGACAAAGAGTATGAGACGTACGATGGAGCAAGCAAATGGGAAGGCTGTTGCCAGGCTGAAGCCTCATAGATTAAACACAGCATGTCTCTTCAAGACAGAACATGCGCGGACTAGCCAAGACTTAAAAGTGTATAAAACTGAAACGTGAAGAAAAATAACTGAAAATTCTATGACAACATATTACGGTTTTCCTATCCTGAAAATATGGCTAAAGTCTTACGAAACATGGCAGTGTTGCAACTAGCAAGCCTGTCGCAAACCCCAACCATTTATTTTTGTACATTTCATGTAATAAAGGGATCTCTGCATGTTCTCGTACTCTCCCTGTAATGTGTAACCTTTGTAATACGTGGACCCTACGGATTCTGAAACTCTATGCAGCATTGAGATTTCTGCTGGTTTTAACACTTCTGCACTAGTGAGAGCGCCAATAATGAGATTTGCAAGGATTCTAGCACTCTCTACAATACAGAAAACTCCTTGGGTTCTGACAAGTCTGTATTACTGGGAACTCTGCATGGTCTGGAATGCGCTCTCTCAGCCCCCTTCACTGCCCTCCTTTCCTGTTCCTTTGATTCCCCAGAGCCTCAGTCCTTTCCTGCACGATTCTGCCACCTTCCCCTCCGCCCAAATCCACCTTCGTTGGTGTTCATTTATTTTAATCGTTGAGTCCACGTAAGCACTGGCTGTCCCCAGGAGGCTGGAAATGAGAGTGAGAAGTGAGAGATTATGCTGGCCAGGCCAACTGATTTTGTTACTGGGGCACCAGTAACAAAACCACCCCCCACCCTTCCGGCCTCCCGGGGAAACGCCGGAAGCCCAGTCCGGCCTTGGTAGCCTTTTATGGTGGGGAATGAGTTTGAGGCACCGTGATAAGTGTTAATACGATATTATGTAAGGGCCGAGCATCTCCTGGCTCCTCTCCCACTCTTTGAGATCATAAGCTGAAAGATAAGAGGATGCAGCAAATATCATTGCCTTTGTGCCATGATGGTGGCTGGAACTCTAAGTATGGCAGAAAGACCTGAGATAGGTCATTGCCCAGTGACTCATCCCAGATTACCACCACAAGATTTCAGTTTACTTTGTCGCACCAGGAGAACGCACTGATAATAGGTCATTAAAATGCAGGCAGAGCCCACCTCCTCCACTGACATCTACCATACTATTTATTGCTGCATTCTTATCTGCTACAAAGTGTTGCCCTTGTGTGGGAGACCCATGGGATATTCCTACCTGGACTCTCATCTGGGAAAGACACTCTACTGACCTCCTACTTCCTGACCTAAGAGCATGTCCCTCCATCCTGGAGGCGAACTAATCGACTACTATACACACAACCTCCACACCTGGAGCATACAATAAATGTTCAAGAATATGTGTAGGCAAACAATAATCTACACAATCTACAGGTTTCAGATTGCTCAGACACAGCAAATCCACTGCTTTCCATAATGCAAGAGGACTTGCTCTTCTTACTCAATAAAGAATAACTAGAAATCTAGACCCCCCCCCCCCTACCCAGGCCTAGAAGCTGCTTCTGATACCGTAGACCATGAAATCCTTCTAAAGCCTGAAATGCTGGCCCAATCTTCTGGCATAGTACTATAACAGTGTTCATCATTTATTTCAATCCCACGCATTAAATCACGGTCAACCGAGTGGATCGCCTACGTTACCCAAAGGTCATCTCTTATAGCTGCTGTTTTTCACCATCTCTGTGTGCTCATGGCACAGATGAGTTGTTTACAGCTACTACAATTTAAAAATACACGTGGCACCAAATGCATATCCGGCTGGGTGATATCACTAACTGGCTGAGATACATGCGTCACTGGATGAAGAAGAGCAACCTGATGTTGAGATGAAATGAAAACTAAGTTCATGATCAAGGGTGATCGTAGGATATGGGAGAGACCCGCCTTCAATGCACAGACATTGAAAAACATGGGGCTGTGGTTGGATACAGTTGGTATCCAATCAGAGCTCTCAAAATGTAACACTTTCCAGCTTATGATGTCGAGAAGGGTCTTCCCGCTACTTCAGTTGAAACACCTCACTGAGTTGATTGTTCTTGATTCTGTCTCTGCTAGATTACTGCAATAAAATCTTTCACAAAGCTCAGAAGAAACATCTTCAGAACCTGCAGAGGCCGGATCCCAATCTGTGAATCTCTGCTTGAACTTGAAGATATCCAACCACATCACCCAAGCTCAGTGCAAGGTCACTGGCACCCAGTGGAGCAAAGGATCAGGTTCATGTGTTGTGCACAGGCATGCCAAGTAATCTATCATAGTTTTGTGATTCTAAATCTGATCACCCAAGCTAGATTCAACCAAAACTACCATAGAGTAGAACATTGAGAGTACTAAGCCGGAAGCTTGGTGCTATGAGCCCACATCTAAAAAAACAGTCCAAACTACATAGACTTCATTCAAATCTTTCAAATTTGCATCTTTTTTTAGAGTTTCCACAAACTCCAACACAGATCAATGACTTCCTCACCAGCCATTCTCTTGAATGGTCACCCATAGGAATTAATATGAACATTAGCTGACTGATGGACATGGTTGACCTCCAGTCCGAGCTCCAGAATCGCGCACTCTCCACTGGTGGTGCCACGGGGGGTCCCACATGTGTATTTTCTAAAGAGCTTTGAAGTCATTTACAAACAAGCAAATAACAAATAGGTCAGTGCACTGAAAAAGGAGCTCTGAGGTTGGAAATGTTGTGGGATAACTGTTTGTAATCTCCTAGTATATCTTTTACGCATGCGGTATAGTGTATATAAGGAGTCGTGCATCGCTAACAATCATTAACAGTACGCATTCCAGAATGTTTCTTTGTTTGATGAGGTGTACGTGGGTTTTGAGGCATAGTGTGACATCATTCACTGGATGACCCCTTTAAGAAGCTCGTGTCAGGAGGATAAATCTAAACTTTTCTTTTAGCTAGAAACTCCAAAATCTTCTGGAAGTCTGCTCAGTCCAGCTGAAGAATAAGCTCCAAGACATGGCACTTGGCCACCAGCGGAAGATGTTTCTGTTTTTAAAACTAAGCATTCATAGGCCGGCCTGAAAACAAAGCAGCCAAAAGAAGCATTCAACCATGACCCCAGCTTCCCAGCAGCTAGGACCTGGGCAACCAAGACAGCTCCCCTATGTGGCCCCTAAGCAAGCTTGAGCCCTGTGTTTTACCTCAGTGCTCCCTGGCCTTGCTTTTCTCAAAAACATTCAGTTCTAAAGGCCCCACCACAAACAACCCTGGCCTAGTAGTGGTTACAGTTTCATGTGCGACAGCCGAGCTCACGCTGCACCAGGACAGAGATGAGACCAGATGCACGGTTGTATCATGTCTAATTCAAATATGGAGACGACTGATCCGAGGGCTTCACCCAGCCATGAGGTGGGGGCACAAGACACTCACAAAATAACACAACTGACGTGATAAATAATGCAATGCCCAGACAGAGGAAGTGAAAAATACTAGACACCACTTTATGGCCAAGAAGGATCAACCACCCACTAATGGACATACCTGGTTAGAGCCTAAAGTAATTTACAGGTTTACATGTAAGGGGAGGCGGGAAGTGTCTGAAAAACGACTACATTTTCATGGGTGTGGATGGCTGGCAATGTCTGTGAGAACCGCGCCATAGACCGGAATTTCCTGCTCAATAAACTCTCTGAGAGTGAGTGATCGAATGAGGACAGGCACAGTTTTGGCTTCTATTGAAAGAGTCCTTTTGCAAGTGCCTGCAGGGGGCATTATACACGGTTCTCCACCCTGATGCGAATTTAGATGTAGGAAAACGCGCTTCAGATGAATTCCGAGCCTTTGAATTAGGCGGGCAGATTGGTGTGGCTCAGACAGCAGGCAACACCTGAAGGTAGAGGGAAAAACAACCTCGCCTTCACACCAATAATAAAAGCACCTATTTCCAAATAACAATACAGTAGAGAAATTCTACAGAATACTTGTTTATTCCTTATAAAGTGTGAGTAAGTGTTGGGAACCACCAATTGCATATGGTGCTTCAGTTGACAGCTGTTGTAAAGATATTCCAAAACCTTGCCATACTCCTACCCCCAGAGTCTGCCATGCACCCATGCACTGGTAATGCACATAGATGGTATGACTGTGATATCCTAGGTTGCCAGTGAGGATAGCAGACAGGGATGTACGGTTAGGGCTCGCGTGGCATCCAAAAACAAAGTGTGCTGGCTAGGCTGTATCGTGGTCGCTGGCAGGTGGATCGCAAGACAGCCACTCCCAAGCCCCCAAATCGGCTTGCTACCAGGTTATTAATGCAGTTGACTCCTCTGACCTTATCACAGGACTTAACAGAATACTTACTATGTATGTCATGTTTTGTTATTTTCAGTGCTTACTACCAATTTTATGATTTTGCAACCTGAACCGCATGTACGGTTCGGGGGTACAGATAATTTTGACCAGAGTGATAATTGTCTGTTGACCTGGTATTTGGTTGTTTCATATTTTTTAAAGGTGTGTCATATTGTTTCATGACCTGCTAAATCTTGTTTGGATCTCTGTGGAGAATTCTACGTGTGGATGTGTGTGCCGAAGCACGCTGCCACTTGCATCGTTCTGTTGGGGGTACGCAGGGCACAAGTCGGGGGTACACGCAGGTACACAGCGTCCACCCACTATTTTCACAGGGTGGACTCTGTTCCCCCTGCCAAGAAATTGGGCCCACAGACATATGCTGAACGTGTCCCGGTGTAAGACACCGGGACACGTTCAGCAGGTTGTCTGCTTTCAATTCCCAGCAGCAACGTGCAGAGGGAGCTTTTTTTTTCACCTCCAGCCAGGCGGAAGTTAAAGGGCCATCAGGCCTCCTTTTGTTTGAATATCCTGACTGGAGGTGGCCTGGAACCTCACACTTAAATGTAAATGCCATGGAGGAGAAACAAAGGCATGCAGCTTGTTATCTCTTCACAGGTACTTAAGAGAGGCAGCTTTTGCCTTTGTTCAGTCCCTGTGTATAAGAGATGCATGCACTGTAAGAATGTCAGATGTGTTGGTCTGTCCCAGTATTTACAAAAATAACAATTTCAGTAGCACTATTTTATTTCTTTTATAGCGCTACGCAACCCAATGCAGGGTGTCAGAGCTCTTTACGTAACATACACAAAATACATTGACAATAAATCATGTACATGTGTAAATCAATGTACAAGATGAGTTACATGAGACAGTGAGGGTTACAAGGTGTAGGAGTCACATATTCTTTATACCTCACTGTGGTCTTTTAGAAGGATTACAATTTATGAACTGCAGGAAACAAAAGGATCTCTGTGTTAAAACCAGTAACGCACTTTACTATCTACATAAAATAAAAACCTGTCATCTGCATGTTACGTGATGTGCTTTGCAGGAGACACATTAATCTTATACTACTTTGATTCAAATCTGGGACTTCACAAAACACAGATCTCTCCAACAAATGCGTTAAACTCCAGAGTTATCTCACCATTAATACTATTCCCTGAGATTTACTGGAACCTTCACAGCCAGTGCTTTAAATGGGCCGGTACTCACCGGTACTGAGTACCGGCACTTCTTAGATTTATCCCTCTGAGTACCGGCACTTCTCTTCTGCCGAGGAGAGTACTGGTACTCATTAAAAGGTAGGCTCATTGGCTGTGAGTGCTGGTGAGCCAGAGTGGAAGGTGTCTCTGGCAGCCAAGGCGCCACTTCTGTATCCCCGATCTGAGCCCCAGCTGAGCTATTCAGCTGGGCTCATTTGAATAATTGCCGGGTGCTCACCATCACGCTGTGTTTGACAGAGCAGGGTCCGTTCAGGCCCTGTGCTGTCAATCACAGTCACACTATCCTGTGCATTTGTGCAAACAGGAATCATGTCAGTCACCTGGCAGTGGCAATCCGGCTACGGCCAGTCCGGCCCTGGTGGCAATTAAAAAAGCCATGGTAGGTGAAGAGTATAACATGGCTTTCATCATACCCAAGTCTTTTGTGTGCCTGCTTATGTTTGTGTGTTTGCCTGCATTCCTATGCCTGTTTTTTGTAAGAAAAAAGTGAGCGAAAGAGAGAGAGAGAATCAAAACACTCTCAGGAGGAATTTTAAAGAAAATGGGTGGCACTCTGTGTGTACATGTCTGCTCAGCGACAAAGATTCATAAATAGCATAGTAGGGAGGGTTGGTGGGTGAGTGGATAGATGAGTGAACAAGGGTGGATGTATAGATGGATGGATAGATGAATAGATGGATGGATGAGTGAAAGCATGGATGGCTGGGTGAAAGGGGGTGGATGATTGGATAAAAGGGCGGATGATGGGTGGATAAGTGAAAGATTGGATGGATGAATGAAAGGGAGGGAGGATGGATGAAAGGGTGGATGATGGATGAGTGGAAGGAGGGATTGAGTGAAAGGGTGGATGGAATAAAGGAGTGAAAGGGTTGATGGATAGATGAGTGAAAGGATTAATGAATGAGCGAAAGGGTGGATAAAGAGATGGATGAGTGAAAGGATGAATGGATAGGTTTGGAGATGGATGGATGGATAGGTTTGGATATGAAGAGTGGACAGACGGAATGGTGAAAAACTGAATGATGGATGAAAGACTGAATAGACGACAGAAAGTAAAGGTTAAATGGTGGACATCAGCAGGTAAATGGTAGGATGAAAGGATGAATGGATAGATCTATGGAAGAGACAAGAGATATCTTCTGGGGAGGGTCATGATGATTTGCTTAATTTGCTTTGTGCCATAAGAGCTTTGGTTCGAAGTGGGGGTATTTTCAGTTTCTTCCTACTCACGTGCTGAAAAATATATAGTATTGTGCCAAACAACAGCAATTAACGGTATGGCATTAAGAAGGTGCAACTATTGCAACAAAAAAAGGAAATGTTAACATATTATAGCATTTCTCTTTCATTTTGTGTAATGAGTTAACTTGCTTTGTTTATATAAACACATTTCTCATGTTTTTGGTATGTGCTGCAACTAATATAGAAGTCGTTAAGTATCATCAAGTCTTGCCTTTAGCCCCGCCCCTAGCCCCGCCCCCTCATTACACATCTAGCTCATTTTAATGAGTACCTGCACTTATTTTTTCCCATTTAAAGCACTGTTTACAGCAGGTGCCTTAACCCAATCAAATATTTTAAAATGTAGACTTTGCAACCAATTAAGCATAACATGCTTCTCCTTATTGCCAATTTCTTTGTGGCAGGGCTTAAAAAAATAAATGTATTAGTTGAGGCCCAGATTTTGTGTCAGGATAGCGCCACTTTTTTGTTACAACCCCAACGCCAAATCTCATTTGTTAAATCTCATAATGTGCTTAAATGTACTCATGATATACCTGATAATCATATGTGTGCGGTCTTAATATCTGATGTCACTTCTTGTGATGTCACTTCCAGTGAGGTCACTTCCTGTGATGTCACATGCAATGTTGCACGTTGTGACATCATGCGCTGTGATGGCACGCGGCATGATTTCCCTTGCATACTGCCTAACCTGGTTAGTCCACCCACTTCTTTTTTTAGGTCGAGCCTAGAGCAGCGCATGCGCTGCTTGTGAGACTTTTAGTAAGGGGGTTTGGAAAGCTGACCAGACGCTCGTGCGTCATGGCCTTTTTCCTGCGGTTACGCGCGCAGGGCCGACATCTGTTTTGCATTATTGTGCCCGATAATGCAAAACAGATGTCTCGCTGTGGCGCGCGCAGATCGCTCGCTGTGGCGCGCGCACCACTCGTTCTACCTGCATGTGGGGTGCATTAATTGCAAGTACTGGCGACAGAGATATGCCCATTTTTTTCGGGGTGGGCGTGGCATGCAGGCTCTGCACAAAGACCTACTTTGCTGTGATGAGATCACGAGACAGCCTAGAACTACACATGTAGGAGATCCAGGCTTGGACGGGCCCCTGAGGTGAAAGTGAAAAGCAAAAAGGTTTAGAAATTAAAGTGAAGACATACCTCGAAGGGCAGAAATTTATGAACCGGCCCTTTGAGCATTGTTAACTGGTTCCAGTTAGATCCGCTTTGATCTCGGTCTTGGTGCTTTTTATACAGTAGTGTGGGAGGCCTTCCTTTCAAGTGACAAGGTGATCATTAAAAAGGGGTCACTCTTCTTTACGCGTAATCTACTGCTGTTTGAAGCCCACATTGGTTTATTTAAGAGGCGCATTGAGTGTAAAATGATGCCGGAGGCTGTTTCTTGGAATTTGATTTACTCATGTTCTCAAAATTTCTGAACATTTAAAGTCCTCCCCTGCTCGATCGATCATTAGTTCAGCCATATGCTATTCATTCAATCACCCATCAAAAGCATTCTTTCCATTTTATTCCTGTGGATGAATACTTGGATGAATATGTGTGTATTACGTGCTTCTGCGAACAGAGCTGCCTCAAACATTGCCCAGAAAGAAATGATGATCCTTGGTTTCGGTTTGTCTCCTCAGCTTGGCAACACAAGACCAAGTGCATGCTTTATTTTTCAAGCACTTTCGACATTTATATTGTATTATCCTCTTTCGAATTCTTACAGTGTTTTAATAATGTGGCTGAAGTGGCGTGAGTGCTACTTATAAACAATTCGTAAATAAAAAGTGAGTGTGTAATGCTCTTTCCATTGTGCACCAACAGCTTTAACCAGGGTTGTTTTAACATTGGTCTAAGAGGGCCTGATCCATGGCAGATTTTCAAGAGAATCACTGAATATGTAAATAATGGGATTTTAGAATCTTACAATGTTTACGGAAGCCAAGCACTGCAATTTTACACATTTATAGTTAAAAGCAGTGCTTGGAATGGAAAAATAGAAGTGCAGGTATACTGTGCCAGAGTACCTGCTTGTTTCTGAGAAGTGCCGGTACTCTCCAATTAAAAGTATTATGTCTCTCTTGAGAAGTGCTGGTACTCTCTCTCTCAAAATAAAACAAGCATTTGCAATGCAACAGGTCTCGCATATACACGAGTTTGAGCTATTGGCATTATAAATGACAATGCCTTTTATTTATGTTTTGGTTTTTGAAACATAAATAAAACACATTGTCATTGACAATAGCTTAAACTCGCGTAAATGCGAGACCTATTGCATTGCAAATGCTTGTTAGGACTTGTGCCCTGGGTGTACGGTTGTCCATTGCTCGGCTTTGGTAGGAAGTGACACCTTTACACCACAGGCCGGAAATGGTCATCCAGCATCAGCTAGGAGTACTATAGTCTGTAGGGTGTCTGGCACGTAAACAAGGAAAACAAAATCACAATGTGGGATATCATCTTGGGCAGGGCTTTAAGTGGGATGAAAAAACTGGGGGGTCTCTCAAAGGGGTGTGGCCGATATGATTAGGCCGTGGCTTAAAAAGTAAGCTAAAAATCTGTGCTTAGCATAGTGTGCGGCCGGACTGGTAATTTGCTGCTTCTGTCATTGCATCCAGATATATAATACAACAAGTATCATTACACTTACAAGTCAGGACTTTTGGCTTTGCCAATGGTGGGTGGTTATATGCATAAGATAAATAAGCAACAACTATAGCTTCGTTGTATAGAATATTGAGCATGCTTCAGTTCTGAAATTAGACTGTGAAAGAACTATAACGAGTTTCTTTGCAGCTGAATCAAAGGCAGTGAAGGGTGGTACTGTTGCAGAGATAAGATTTTTTTGTCATCCTGAGGGTGAGGGCAAAAATGGAGAGCCCGATAGAGACCCGTCTCAGTGCCTGCTTTTTAGAACTGCCGGTGGTGAGCACCGGCAGGACCCGGCCAACTTAAAGCTCTGATCTTGGAATTTAATATTTTATAGTCACCTCTTTTGTGCAGGTTTGTGCCAGGAAGCTGGATTATGAGGAAACCAGAGGAAGTTCTCAAAAAACCCACATTGACTCACATGCCTCCTGGAGGCGGAGTTAGGCTACTCGGCCTCTTGGTGCCTAGAGAAGTTCGGCATTTGAGTTCCTTCTCCTTGTGAGACCCCACAGTATAAAGATTCCCCTCTGCACATTTAGAAGAAGCAAGAAGCACCCTACCCCAGTCTTGTTCTCATTGTTTATAGATTTCTAAGTATACATCACCCTACGGTTCATTCAAGCACACGTCACCCTACTACCAGCTTGCGCCGCCATCATCACACAACCATCACCCAGCACTACACCCTTGGACGGCAGGGAGTCACCAGGCGTAGTAGCTCCTATTCCTGGCTTGTCCTTTGCTACTCCTGGCACTACCTGTTCTACCCCTCGTCGCAGAGGACAGGGAAAGAACAAAGAGTAAACAGGGCTTTGGGAGTTCTGTTAACTTGCTGCACTCTCCACTCCGCGGTCCTCTGTAGCCCATCAACAGCAAATAAGAGCCGTAAAGAAGCTAATTGTGGAACAAATGGTCCCCCCTCCTCCTCATATCATTTCAGATAACACTCACAACTCTTCACACACCCACACGCACTCGCTCCCAATTCAGGGCTCTGGGTGAGCCTGCCTGACAGCAGCGGGTGCCGGCGAAGGAGCACGCCTCTGGTGACGCACACACGCCCCCGGGTGCGGGTGAAGAAGGGCTCAGCCTTTTAAAGAGAGTCAAACCTCGTTATACTGCGAGAGGGGCACGCGAGCAGCCCTCGAATGAGACAAAATAACTATTCTCTGAAAAAAACAGAGCCATTCCGTATTTATTCTATAGTGGGACAAAAGATGAACCCTGATATTATCATCGATCAAAGAGTCTGTGATGTCATTTCCGCTACCTCTGGCATTTGATTTTCGTAAATCAACATATATGACTGAAACCGCCCTTTCTCATTCTATGCTTTGTGTGATCTTGGCCCACCTTTATGTGGACATTGCCCAGCGATGTAGATAGAACTTGGCTTCATGGTCGCTAATGCAAAAAAGTAAACTACCCCCTTCCCATCAAGTTGGGGTGAACAATACATGATAAGGGTGCAGTGGGCTAGCTACACTCCTGGACCCCAATGCCACTGCACGTGTGGCGCTAATGAAAGCTTCATGGCATGGGTCTTGGCCCATTATTTTGATGCTTTGGCACACTGCTTTACAATCTTAGGTTAGTCATGTGTGATCTTGGACATCAGGAGTACTGGGATCTTGGATCAGTGCTATGCCTTCAGCCAAAGACAGAGACCATAAAAGTATGAAGCTAGGTCCAGGAGATTGGGGCACAGACACCCCACTCAGGTGGTATGCGAAGGGGCTACGTGTTGTACCGACACCATGGTTGGACACTGGTGGCAGAAGCTGATGTTCAAACGTCAGTTCTTTCCATTGTTCTCTTTCTTAACAAGGTCACAATACTCAGCCTCTCTAAAGTCCCCCCACATAAGTGATTTTAATGTACTCATATATTTACTTACTTAATGACCAGTTTGTGACCCTCCAAAAATGTGCACAGTCTACTGGTTTAAATGGGCATGACAAGCTCATCCATGCTCAGTCCAACGCTGACTATTTGGGAGTTGTCTACTTCAGCAGCACTGAGGTCCGTGGCCCAATACGAAGAGCCCTCGGCCCAGTGTGAAAACCTCAAGGGAGGCCATGGGCGGGACACACTCACGCCCCGTGGTTGTGCTAGGTTAGAAGTGACTGCATTAGGCCCACCCCATTTATGAAGACACGCGCTCGGCCAGCAGTGTGAATTGAGAAGTGACTGCACTGCCCTAATAAAAGCTCAGTTATTTTATGTAAGAAACCTACTGAAGGAATTTTAATATATTACGTCATGTTATCGGTATGTCTATAGTGCACATCAGCCGGTAGTACATTGGTCTGTCTGAAATACATTTCACCGTGACTGCTTGTCTTGGGATGATGTGTTTCCAGGTAGCGTGTTGCGGTCCATTGCTGAATATGCTGTTTATGTACTTGCACTGCATATACCGAGCCATTATGCTATCAAAATACATGGATTTGCCTTGTATTTTTATCACTGCATCAGGCATACATAGTTTGACAACAGTAACACTACTTTCACCCTTCGCTGCACATTAATTCATTGTACCTCTGTAGCCTGCTTTGTGTGTATGTAGAAGTGGGAAGTAAATCTGAAAAGGTTACCCAGGGGCGAGTGTCACACCTCAGCGTTCAGTATCATGCTTGTCTGACTTCAGTGGCCTGTCACACAGTCATGCCTTCCTGTTTTCTGTTAAAAAATAACTTTGGGTTGAAAAGCCTACCGTTTCTCCCGTGTGAACTACTGGACATTGAGCTGTACATGTGATAGCACGACCATAATATTATATTTTTTTCACTCTGCTGACGTTATTACCTATGCCCTCATCAGCCCATGGGGATGTTTAGATACAGCATGTTCCATAAACAAGTCCTTATGACACCATTTCAGAGCAAGGCCTGCCTGGAAAGCATGAGGAGCTCGAATATGATTAAGGCCTGGGAAGATAGGCCACTGTCTGTGTCTGGGAAAGCAGGCCTCGGTCAAAGCCTGGAGAGCAGGACCACAGTTCAAGGCCTGGAGAGCAGGACCACAGTTCAGGGCCTGGAGAGCAGGACCACAGTTCAAGGCCTGGAGAGCAGGACCACAGTTCAAGGCCTGGAGTCCAGGACCACAGTTCAGGGCCTGGAGAGCAGGGCCACAGTTCAGGGCCTGGAGAGCAGGACCACAGTCAAGGCCTGGAGAGCAGGACCACAGTTCAAGGCATGGAGAGCAGGGCCACAGTTCAAGGCCTGGAGAGCAGGACCACAGTTCAAGGTCTGGAGAGCAGGACCACAGTCAAGGCCTGGAGAGCAGGACCACAGTTCAAGGCATGGAGAGCAGGACCACAGTTCAAGGCCTGGAGAGCAGGGCCACAGTTCAAGGCCTGGAGAGCAGGGCCACAGTTCAAGGCCTGGAGAGCAGGACCACAATTCAAGGCACGGAGAGCAGGACCACAGTTCAAGGCTTAGAGAGCAGGACCACAGTTCAAGGCCTGGAGAGCAGGGCCACAGTTCAAGGCACGGAGAGCAGGGCCACAGTTCAAGGCACGGAGAGCAGGACCACAGTTCAAGGCATGGAGAGCAGGACCACAGTTCAAGGCACGGAGAGCAGGACCACAGTTCAAGGCCTGGAGAGCAGGGCCACAGTTCAAGGCCTGGAGAGCAGGGCCACAGTTCAAGGCCTGGAGAGCAGGACCACAGTTCAAGGCCTGGAGAGTACACTTTGTTGCAAGGTTTGGTTTGTAATTCCTCATTTCAAGGACTGTGGGGTGATGCCTCAGTTCAAGGCCTGGAAATTAGGAAGCCAGTCCTGAGAGGCTAGGTCCCAAGCAAGCCCTGGTAGCTAGCCCTCGGTTAAGGCCTTGGTAACTAGGACCAGCCTTGGTGAGCAGAGAAAGCCCTTCAAGCTTTGTGTCCGTTACAGCCTTATGACCGGCCTTAAGGCCAGCCTTCATCACAGCCTGGCTAAGTAGGTCTTGGTTAAAGCCGGGGCAGGTAGTTCTTGATGTAGGCCTAGCTTCTGTGCAGTTATGTCCTAGGGAGGAATCAGAGTCTGTGTGAGGACTAACTAATCATCACAGTGACCTTCTAGAGTCCTAGGCCCATGAAATCCAAGGCCAGCAGAAGATGAGACCTTTATCATTCTAACAGTGTCTACGCTCAGACTTCATCAGGTGCCTCTCCCAGACTGACAAATTCCCCTCCCAGCCCTCAAGCGGAAGAAGAAATTGGTGGAGTTACAGATGGAGATTAATAGGCACACTGCCCTTCATTTCCTTATGAAAGGGATAAGAAGGGAGGACATGAGAGAGAAGCCTTAGGAATAGAATTAACTTCCACAAAAAGGTCTCTCTCCGACCCTGGGTATTTTGACTTCTGACAGGGAAGAGGTATCAGTGTTTGAAGAGGACTGCTCTTCGGTTTAAGATAGGTCATGCCCTAGCCCACATCAAAGCTAGCATGACTTGGAATATGCTTCCTGATCTTAAAATCTGACCAGACTTGGCTGGATCAATGCTCGTTAAAAATCTTATGCCCTTGTCCCAAGAGAGGAAGGGTTTATCTTAGCGTGGGCCTGAGAAGCGCTATGATTTCAAGGACAACAGCCAGTGTGACTATTTTGGATTCCATGTTCCATTGGATGGTGTGAGTGTACTGTATCTATGTCTAGGTATAGGAATAATAGTTCTTTGGGGTACGTAAGGCAGAAGGTTTGTATATGTGGACTGCAAAGACATTAGCTTCATCTAGAAGAAAGGGGTCATGGAAATTACATCACGCCCCATTTGATCTTTGATGACATCATAGCGTTGATCCCCTGTCCCACTCTTAATCCCTCAACAGTTGCCTATTATCTGCTGATGGTTCAGGTGAAGGGTAAGAAATGCTACAGAAATTACCCAGAGTTGCTTTATGTTCTGTCGCTGTTTTCATGGCCCCTGAGATCAGTGGTAGTGAGAGCAGTGTCAGGGGTAGCGAGAGCAGTATCAGGGGTAGCGTAAGCAGTGTCATAGCAAGAGCAGTGTCAGGGGTAGCGAGAGCAGTGTCATAGCGAGAGCAGTGTCAGGGGTAGCGAGAGCAGTGTCAGGCGTAGCGAGAGCAGTGTCAGGGGTAGCGAGAGCAGTGTCGTAGCGAGAGCAGTGTCAGGGGTAGCGAGAGCAGTGTCATAGCGAGAGCAGTGTCAGGGGTAGCGAGAGCAGTGTCAGGGGTATCACATAAGAAGCCAGCAAAAGTAGCACCTACCGCTCAATACCACCAAATGAATGCGCAGAGTAGAGTGGTGTAGGAGTGTAGGGTTTGTGTGAGGGTGAGCTAGCATTGGTTCCGTACAGTCCCAGCAAAAGGCTGCAGCTCCTATCTAGATAAGATGTAAAACACATGCACAGTTAACATTTCCAAAGTAATTTTCTTGTCATTCAGTGTTTCAAACTGAATGCATTTCAAACGAAACATTTTAAACTGCTCCTTAGATTGTATTTTTTTAGTGTTTCCATCTTCGTAGGTCATCTAATATTGCACATTTATAAAAAGAAAATACAATGAGCCAGTCCTTCTCAGAACCGTCTTCAGGATAATTTAAGGCTCAACACCGGAGTAGAAAGGTGAAAGAGAGAGAAGGTAAGATGTCAAGAAAATAGAGTATAAAGGAAGCAGGGGAACCAAGGAGAACCAAGGAAAAGAGAGAGTGAGAGAAGGGAAGGTGGAAAGAGGATTACACAGTGCGGGAAATGAGGGATGAGAATCAGGGGAACAAGGAAAAGTAAAGGAACCGAGGATGAGAGGACAAGAAGGAAGGAAGAAGACAGAACTGAGAACGAGGAGGAAGAAGATGAGAGCAAAAGTAAAAAGGAAGGAACGGAAAGGAGGGGTGAGAGAAGACATCAAAAAAAATTTGTTAGACAAAGGAAGAAGAGAGGAACAGAGAAAGGAGGAGAGCAGCAAGAAAAAAGAGGTGGGATAAAGGGCAGTATATGATTAAAATATTTTGCTTAATGCACCATTGATCCCAATTTTTTCAGTGGTCGGGCTTGCTGCTGCACTCTCCTCTCAGAATGGGGGCTGGTATGGAAACATGTGTGAAGGCTGCCACTGGTTTCCAGTCTGGAAATGTCTGACAAATGTTTGTCGTGATTACTCTTTTCCTAGTCCTATTATCTGGCAGCTGTGAGGAATCAGTGGTGTCCGCAGCAATCTTCCTTGCAGTCAGAGTTGTTTTTTCCATGGAGGATGATGGCCAGAGAGGAGGTGTAAAGGAAGTAAGGGGTGGGGAATAACGGAAAGCAGGGAGTTACCAGCTCTCAGGAAAACGGTTTGCAATCATGGCCTTTCAGTTACTAATTAGTTGTGTTCTGGGATTTGTAGTGTTGGTTCAGTTCAATTGAACTAATAGGGTAGATGCACCAGAAAAATCCTTCAGTAGTCCAAGACTAGATAATTTGTGCACTAGTGGCACAGAATCATGTGATCAAACGAAAGAACAGTGAGGGATGGAAATACTATAGTGAGGTGGAGAGGTAAGGAAGCAGATAGTAAAGGATGGGTGGGAAAGTAGAATTATAAATTGTAATTGAAACAAAAACCCACTACTGAATGAAAGGACAATCTGCACACAAGTGAAATTTGAAAGATAATTTTAAATGAATGAAGAGAAAACACTCCAGGTGGCCGAAATGTCTCTATATCATCATGCACAGCTGCATACTTTGAAGATCTAGATAGCAGTAAATGCTTGCCTCAGAGACCTGCGCCTAGCCCACCCCCAAACTCCACCCCCTAGTTCACGACTCAGATTGTTCAGTACTTGCCCTTATTGCTTCTATTTATTCTGGTTTTATGTGAAGCACACTGTTGCCTAAGTGGCTAAGACCCCTCTATACCTATACTTTAAATAAATAAAGTATCTACATAGAAGCTATTAAAATAGCTCAGTAGACAAATGCATCTGCTGTAGAGGTCGGCAAACTATCTTCATGTCATGAGTTAAAAAATTATTTTCATGAATGTTTTATTACATTATTATAGCCAATTGCCCAAGGCTATAACGGCTGTTAAAGTCCCTGAACCCGAGTTATAGGCCCGAGGCAGAGGAATGTGAGCGTAAGGTCAATACCAGCAATTAATAGCCCTGAGCCACGTCATTGGGGTCCCCAACATTCCTAATTTCAAATAAAGGTTATTAGTTTGCAGTTATATTCCCACCTACCTTAGGGGTTTGGGCGTGTGCAGTTTATTTTCATGGCTCCTGCATGAACTGCGCCCCATCTCCGCTGTGACTCATGGCGGATGCTGTCAGCCAGGACAAATGTATTCCCTGGACTTCGGCTTAAACCCATAGGACCCCTCATGTGGGGTGCACAGAAAGCCACTTCTCCTGGTTTTTACTGGCATGACCAGCATTTTTATATTCCAGTCGGTACAAAAATTTGGACAATCACAGAAAAAGGCAGTTTTTTTCCCCGTTATCAGTACATATTAAATAAGCATTGAAGCACTGGGCAAGCCAAAAGGTTTTGCCTTTGTGACTTTGACCTTAACTTCGTGCAGAGAGTCAAGGGTCCCACTCATAAGAGGGGGCACACGCTCTATGTCATTTTTTCAAACATCCCTTCTGTCAAAGTTGGCTCTACGGTCCCTTTAGCGTGAACTAACCACTTTTTAGTCCCTTTCCGTATAGAGCTACTCAGGCCCCTAAACTACTGAAGCCATCGTTCTATCGCCCGTGACACTCTATTGATGATGCCACCTTAAACACGGCATGCTGTCATTTAGTGGTTAACCAATGCACAGACATTGAGTTGGCAGTATCTTCCTTTAATTCGAATCTCAAGACTATTCTCGATTATTTAATACCTCTGAGAGTGAGCAAAAACAGAAAGACTTCTGCCTATGTGTCCTGGTTTTCTGACTCTCTTAAAGATGAAAAACAAAAGTGTAAAACCCTAGAGAGTAAATGGCAATGCAACTTCTTGGAGGAAGATAAACTTAAGTATAAAAATGCTCTCAAACAGTTCAGAAAAAATATAACAAAAGCCAAAGGTTCACTATTCACCAAACAAATCAATGCGGCAGAAAACTCACCTCGTGCACTTTTTATAATTGATAGTTCTTTAACGAAACCTCCTGTTCTAAATCAAACTGCACCTGCCTCCCAGGAGTTCATGGATAACTTATTTTTTTCTAAGATAAGGTGTTTAATATTTCCAACACCACAGACACTGGGCTGGCCACCCCAGACCAACCTCCTACACTCTGAAAAGTCCAATGTTTTCTCTTGAACAGATCTTTTTAGAGGACTCCGAGAGACTGATCCTAAAAGCTCATTCTGGCTCTCCACTTGACACGTGGCCGCCTCACAAGGGTCTCTCAATCATTGAATCTTGAGATTAACGCTCTTTAACCTCTACCCTTCATTTGACTCAGTGCCTACATACTGGAGGGAGGCGCTGGTCCTTCCACTCTTAAAAAAACCTAATCTGGGCCCCTCATGTCCTGCTAGCTATAGACCAATCTCACTTCTTCCTGCTTATGGGAAGATGTTGGAATCTGCAGTGAATCACCAGATTATGAAGTTTATTGAGGCAAATAATGTGCTATATCCATCGCAATCTGGGTTTAGATCCAGATTTTAGCACAGAGACAGCACTACTAGAGGTGATTGAGTTTATCAAAACCTGCCTTGATTTGGGCACCAATACCATCATCATTCTGTTAGACTTATTGGCGGCTTTCGACACTGTGTTGCATGCCATTCTTCTGCAAAGACTGGAAAAGCAGGAATTGTCGGCACTGTGTGGAAATGGATTACATCTTTTCTCTCCAACCACAAGCAAGCAGTCTTTCTTTCCCCTTTTACATTGGACTTTTGTGGGGTCTTCTGTGATGTCCCACAGGGTTCAGCCTTAAGCCCATGCCTTTTCAATATTTATCTGGCTTCACCGCTCTTACCTGCAGCGGCCACAGCTGGATTTGACCCACCTGTGGCCTTCTGAAATGGGACTCCCCCCGGCACCATCTACCACTGTGAAAAACTTGGGGTAAAGCTATATATTGCCCTCTCTTTTAAGCCTTTTGTTAATGCCACCGCAGGAGTCTGTTTCTTCCTTCTGAAAACTTTATTAAAAAGTCTCTCAATTTCTTGCCAGAGCACACCAGATAGATCATTACTCATGCATTAATCCCATATAGACTTGATTACACCAAAGTGCTGCTGCTGGGATCTCCTCAAGCATCATTACATAGGTTATAACAAGTCCAGAATGCGGTAGCCAGACCAGTGCTGAATATTCTTAAAAGGCAATCTATTCGGAATGGCTTAAAAAGCCTCCATTGGCTTCCCATCAAGCAAAGAAGAGAATTCAAAGCCCTGAAATAACGCTTAGGGCCATTAAATTGAAATACCATATGTATAGCTGTGACAAAATCAAAAGATACCTTCCTCGCAAAGCCTTACACTCAGCCAACCACATCCTGCTCTGCATTCCCAAGAATAAAAAGACCAGAGCAGGTGGGAATGTCTACTCTTTCTTGGCCCCCAAGCGCTGGAATCTCTTAGAAGACCACATTAGAGGCACCACATCAGAGAATTCATTCAAGAGCCTTTTAAAGATCCACCTCTTTACAGCGACCTAATGCTGGCTGGTCCCTCTTTTGTTTACTCTTTCAACTACGTCTTACTCTCACTTAGTGCCCAGACACTTCTATATGGAGCAGCTGTTTTGCGCTATACAAATCTATTTAATTCATTCATCATTGGATTTGCCAATGCCTTTTGGCAATGCCTTACAACAGCAGGCTTTTTCCTGACACTGTGCAGCATTGTCAAAAATAAATAAAAGTAAAGGCAAAATTAAGTGACTGCTTCTAGTGACAACACAGGGGCAGGGTATAAGCACACATTGAGAGAAGAATGCAGAGCTGGGGCCGCGGGGGACAGAACAGCACCAACCCTGGGGTAGAAGCATACAAGAGAGTGAGAAGCGTAGAAAAGTGACAGCAAGTCTGGGAGCAAGGAGGTGCATCTGGGGGCGAGAACAACATGGAGCCCAAGGGTGTCAGGGGAGCAGCACGTGAGAGACAAATACAGAAAGCAGGAGGTGATAATTTGCGCCTCACACCATCAACACTTTAGCGCTCTCAGGTGTGGGTGTTTGCTGAATGAGTTTTACTGGAAGACCCCAGAGAAATGTATTTCGTACTTCAAGAAACATGTGCAAAATGCAAAGCGAAAATCAAGCGCAGAGAGATATGCACATTAATCAAGAGGACTCAATCTGTGCTTGGTCCATGTGCCAAAGTCAAAACAAGAAGTGACGCTTGCAGTGCGCTGTTCAATCAGGAGGCAGTAAAGAAGAGTGACAATGGAGCCAACGAATGGAAAGCAAAGGGCGGGCTCCAAGCCCTTTTTGTAAACAATACTCTTGCAAGCGACAGCGCACATGTGCTGCTGTTGGCAGGCAAGACCTAAATAGCAAATGTAAAGAGAAAGCACTTTATATGTGTTCCAGAGCTACCTTAATGATTCATGACTAATAGCTAAAGTAAACAAAAACAGCAAAACCATCCTAAAAATGAATATGGACGATTTTATATATACAGTCTATTTGAGTAAAACGTCCGGCCTTTGAAGTATCTTCCAGCATGAACAAATGCTGGTATTTGTCTCTGGGAAAGGTGATAACACTAGCCACAACAGGAAGCAGGACCCCAGAGGGCAACAAACTGGATTGCGCCTACCATATTTCTCTAAATGGGTAGTTAAAGCTTCCAATAGCAGTTTGCGGCTGGGGAGCTCAGTTAAGTAACAAGTCTTTTAACAGATATTTTCAGTCGCGGCCGGCACGACTAGCTATGCGTGGGGTCACGCAGGGAGAGAGGGGTCGCGAGGGGAGAAGGGGATCGCGCAGGGGGAGGAGGTAATTTAACTAAAAAAAAATACAGATAATTAAACTTACCTTTCCGACGGCCGGGTCCTGCGTTTTCTCTACTCTCATGCGCTCCAGGAACAGGAAGCAGAAGCTGGCAGCCAGGCTCCCTCCCTCCCCTAAGCCAATCACAATGCTGCTCAAGCAGCATCGTGATTGGTCGGGACGCCGACCAGCCAGGGGCTAAGGGGGAGGCCATTTTCTCCATGTAGGCTGCATGCAGCCTACATGGAGAAAAGGCAGAGTGCGCATGACTGGTTTGGGCGGCCCCCAACAGTCTTTGCGCACTCGGGAGTGGGCAGGCACACCACTTCTCCCCTCCCCTGCTCTCAGAGCAGCCCCGCCCACCCGTCCACCAGCAACTAAACATAAAATGGTAATAATGGAAAGTTAGCACCATTTTATGTTTCTGCTTCTAGCACTGCGAGAAGCAGTGGGGCGACGCTCCTCCGCCCTTGTGGAGGAGCCGCCCCTGGATATTTTATCCAACTCGAAGGCACGCATTTTATGCGAAGCTGTGACTTGCAGAGTGGTTGATCTGTCCAATGGCCTAACGTTTCTGCAGGCAGTGCATTAATCGCAGAGCTGTCTTAACAGCTGTAGTCTTACTGTTCACAGTTTCGGTTTTGAATCGTCAAACATTTTCTGTGTGCATTTTAAACCGGAAATTAGAGGTAGATATCTGAATCCGTATTTATTTAGTGATTATGCAAAACTGTGTGTTTTCAAAGGGCGAGCCTCGAGAAGTGCAATATAGGTTTGTGAAAAGCTACAGGGAAGGTTTTGGAGTTTTCTTCTTTTATAGTACCTTGGCACGAAAATTACACTCATTATCTTGATCTAAAAAACATAAAAGTCTGTGTGGACCCCACAAGGATTTACACGTATGATATCCAGGTTAGACGCACACACCTGCAGCAGGCAGTCAACTCCCTGAGTTACCCAGCCAATTTACCACTGTACCAAAAGCAGATCTATACAGAAACAAGAGGAAACATTTCTCTAAAGTGTCAGTCTGAGTCTGAAAAGCTGCATATTGAATTAAAAGTTCATCCCTATTAAATCTGGTAGGTATGTTATTCTTCTTGCTTAAAGAAATACATGTTTTACATGTTTAACTGGTCACATGCAGAAATCCCTTCTTGGCAGACACTGATGTTCATCTCTCCACAGTGGCTAAAATGAGGATTTATTGATGTGGTACACACAGTCAGAGGGCTTCATGGAAGCAGTACTTTTGGTTCTGATCAAATGAATTTACCCCAGTCTTGTTCCTTTGTGAGGGCTCTCCAAGCAGGGTTGCATCCTCAGCAGCCTCTAGGTTCCTCAGTCTGTTGGCACAATTTAGAGGCTCCCTCACACAGGTTTAGTGTATTCTGAGTGCTGTAGGCTAATGGCTGACTCAGTATTCACCTCTATCTTCACTGGTGCCTCGGGTTCATGATTCTGGGTCATGGCCTCATCGTCTTTGCTTGAATGTCTTAGTGTCATGGATTAGTGACTGAGGGTTCCCCACAGGCAGTACCTTCAGCCAAACATGCCTCAGGCTGTGGCAACAGATTACTTCCACCACAAGGTGCCTAACGCACTGCACTCTTTCTCAGAATGGATTCTTTAGCCATGTCAAGATTCTGAGGGAATATGCCACCTTATTTCCCATTCGTTTACAACGCATGGCGTTACAACGCGGTCGTTACAACAACCGCGTTGTTAGTTCGCATACCGTTACAACGCAAGTCGGAACAACGACTTGCGTTGTAAGGGGCGCTGGATGTTGGAATAGCATAATTTACTATTCCAACTCCAGTCTGTGCGGACAGTAGGGAAGGTGTTGGATTTTAAATCCAACACATTCTGCTCCTTACAACGCAAGTCGTTGTTCCGACTTGTGCTGTAACGGTATGCGAACTAACAACGCGGTCATTGTAACGACTGCGTTGTAACGCCATGCGTTGTTTCGCATGCGTTGTTAATGCTGTTTACCTTCTGAGGGCTTCTCATGGGCCTTCCTTTTTAATTTAATTTAGCAACTAATATATGCTATAAGAAAATCCCAGCATGGGTAGGAGAAACATTTCATAGAAAACAATTGAGCTCACTGTAAACATACCATTAAGAGCTGCAATTTAGAGAGCCTAGGACACAATAAATAAAAAGTAACAACAAAAATGCATGACATAGGCTAGTAAAAATACTCAAAATACAGCAGACATAATCAAAGTAGTATTAGAAAGATCACAAACTATCTAATGTCAGCCCCAAGTGCCCTCTCAATCCTCAGCCCTGATACCACTCCTATGCCCCTCGCCTGTTCCGTTTCCCCATCTCTTTCCGTTTCGCCTTAGGACAATAATGGGGCCTGTGAGAGCAGCTAAACTGCCTTCTCACCAACACCCAGTCCACAAATAGAAGAGTCTAAACACCTTTGACTTGATCTCGGTCTTATCACGAGAACTTCTTTTCATAACAGAAACCTGGTTTAGCAACAAAGCCTCCGCAACCGGTCATGAGGCCGTTCTCCCAGAATACTTATTTATTTGAAAAGTTTTATAAAGCGCGAACAAGACCCATACGAGTATCAGAGCGCTGTACAGAATTGGCGAAAACAAGGGTAGCAAACACAATGGGACAGTAGGTGAAGTTACAACAAAGGGGGAAACAGATCCGGTCGTGAGTTGGGGTATCAGCGGTGCCCTAGAGCACGAGAACAATTTAACATAAAAGCATACAATGAAACAGGCATCTGCACAGATCCGGTCCTGAGTTGGGGTATCAGCGGTGCCCTAGAGCACGAAAACAATTTGACATAGAAGCATACAATAAAACGCACCAGTGTAGTACAATAAGAATCAGAATATTAACAAAGCAAGAGCATGAAAACAAGTTGATGCTGTTAAAGTTCGTTCAAGAGTAGCCGTTTGACAAGTTTCTTGAAAGATGCAGTGGAAGGATTGGATCTGATCTCGGGAGGCAGGGCGTTCCAGATTCTTGGAGCGAGACCGGTGAAAGCACAATTGTAAGATCTTTTCTTTTTGAATCTTGGTGGTTTCAAAAGTAGGGTGGACGTACTTCTAAGGTTCCGGCCAGAGCCAGAAAGTTCAAGCTTATTTGCCAGGTAGATCGGGGTGTGGTAATGTATGGCTTTATGGGTCAGGCAGGCTATCTTGAATCGGATTCTGGCTTCGATAGATAGCCAATTTAGTTGCAAAAGGTCGGGGGAGATGTGGTCATGCTTTCTAGAGCCCGTGATGAGTCTAGCCGATGCGTTCAGGGTAGCTCTGATTGGGGCCAAACTAGCTTTGAGAAGTCCAGCAAGGGTCACCAGACCATATTCCAGTCTAGAGATAACCAAGGATTGAACCGCCGGCCTGATGTCTTCGGAGGGGAGGAAAGGCTTGATTTTCTTAAGGGTGTTAAGTTGAAAGTTGGCTCCCCTAATAGCTGCACTGATGTGCGCTTGCATGTTTAAGTGTTTATCCAAGGTGATTCCTAAACATTTGGCGGAGTCTACAACATGAGGGGTGCAGTTCAGAGCAGTGAGTTGTTTAAACCAGTCCAGGGTAGGAGCCGAGTGATTAGGGCAGGGGGGAATCAAAAGAAATTCCGTTTTGAGAGTGTTTAACAGCAGATGGTTCTGAGCTAACCATTGTTGGGTTTGTGCAAAGTGCAGCATTTAGTGTTTTTATGTCCTCTTGAGAGGAGATCTTCAGGTACAATTGCGTGTCATCAGCATACATGTGATACTGAATGTTAGCAAGGTTAAGAATGACAGAAAGTGGTTCCATAAAAAGGTTGAAGAGAGTGGGCGAGAGCGCAGATCCTTGAGGCACTCCGATCATGACAGGGGTACTGGAAGCAAAGAAATGGTTAACTTTGATCCTTTGTGTGCGGTTATGCAGGAAAGAGGCAAACCAATTTAGTGCCCGAGAGACCCATCCTGTGTTGAAGAAGATCAATCAGGTTTTCATGTTTGATGGTATCAAAGGCTGAGGACAGGTCCAGAAGGATCAGGAGACAAGGGATATTTTGGTCAAGGGATCTCAAGGCGTCATCTACAATGTGAGTTAGTGCTGTTTCAGTACTGTGCCCAGTTCTGAACCCTGACTGATGGGGGTCAAGGAGTTGATATTTCTCTATGTGGTTGCATAGCTGCGAGTGGACGCATTTTTCGAGCAATTTAGCTAGTGTCATAATGATGGTGATAGGTCGGAAGTTGTTAGTATCCGACAGGTCCGCGTTGGACTTCTTAGTAATGGAGTAACTTGTCCCACCTTGAGGCAGTCCGGTATCTTTCCCTGTAAGAAGGATTCATGAATGATCCTGGACCAAAGAGGGAGAATGGCTGAATTGAGCTCTTTAAAAAACTTAGCAGGTAAAGGATCACTGAAATGGTTGGAGGGTTTAAGGGACGCCATGTTATGTAGAAGCTCCGTGACATCTGGGAGGAGAAAGGAATTCCAAGAGGCGTTGTTTTTGAGAGAGCAGCCAAAGGGCGAGGATATTGTCGAGGATTCAGCCAGCTCAGCTGATAATGCGGATAGTTTCGTAGGCCTCAGAGTTGGGGTGCCAGCTAGTAACTCCAGCTCGATTTTCCTTGTTTTTTCAGAGAAGTGAACTGTGAAATCATCCCCACTAGTAAGCAAGGATACCGGAGTAGAGATCGGGTTGGAAGAAGGGTTAGTTATTCCTTGATGATTTCAAAGAGTTTCTTGGGTCTATTTTTGGCTCCATCCAGCTGAGTCCTGAAGTGGTCTATTTTAGCCAAACGGATGTGTTTGTTGTAAGTACTTCTCACTTTCCTAAGTTGAGTGAGACTTGTGGTGGAGGGCGTGTTTCTCCAGAGCCTCTCTGAGAGTCTAAGATTGCGCCGCTCATCATTTAGGGCACCATTAAACCAAGGTTTGGATTGTTTGACTGGAATCCTTTTGATTTGCTTCGGTGCAATAGTATCAAGAATGTTAGACACTGTGTTAATGTAGTGATCAGAGAGATCGTCAAGATTGGTCATATTGGGAGGGGGCTCTAGTCTATTTTTGGTGATTGAAGTTAGCAAATTGATGTTGAGGTCTCTCATATTGCACGTCAGTTGTTTAGCTTTGAGGGGTTGGCCCTGTCTACCCAAGCCCTTTTCCAAGATGAGGAAGGGAATTTGATGATGATCCGACCAATCGCAGGGTAGGATGTCGCCTATTTGGATGCTATTGTCTGTAGCAATGATGAGGTCGAGAGTGGCACCCTTTTTGTGGGTAGTACCTTTACAGAGCTGTGAGAGGTTAAAATCAGAGAGGAAAGCCTTAAAGGAACAGACTATAGGATCATTTGAGTCATTCCAATGAAGGTTAAAGTCTCCGAGGAAGATGTGGCAGAGTTGGTACGAGCTCGAGCTAATGACCTCTATGATTTGCTCTATGAAGACCAGATTTTCACCCGGTGGATGATAAATCGAGTGTAGCACACAAACCTTCTTGCCTTTATTCCAAATTTCGGTGACCAGCTGTTCACAGGAGGATAACACAGAACATAGCAATTGTTTAACGGTGAGGTTGGAGCGAAGAATGCATGCAATGCCCCACCCCCCGGTTTTAACAAGACGATCGCTTCTGATAATGGCGTAGTCATGGGGGATTAAGATGTCGAGAACAGGGGAGGAGGTATCATTGAGCCAGGTTTCAGTGAGAATCAGTAGGTCCAAGTTTTACGCAATGATGAGTTCTGAAATATCCCCTGCATGTTTCACAGCTGATCTACAGTTGAGTAGCATCGATTTGACGTGCAGGTTGGAGGTGACCACTTCATGATGAGAGGTGGTTATGTGAAGTAGGTTTTCTTTGTTCACCGATCTGTGCTTAACACTCGGTTCCCTGTCAGGGTCCGAGTTGTTGGAGGGGATGTTGAGAGTAGGGTAGGAAGAGGAGACAGTCCTCGAGTCAGTGTAAGAGAATAGGAGGGAGAGAATGTCCCATCTCCCATATGGTACCATCTGCAGCAACCATCTAAACAAGAAAGGGGGCTGGCTACAGTTGATTTAAAAAACAATGAACACACAAATATTGAAGATGTTTACCTTAACTGAATGTGAATCTATGCTGATTAGACGTTTTCCCACTCCTACTTTTTCTTGCTCATTCCTTCTGATATAAAGATCACCTCCTAATGACAGGAGTTTCAAGCATGACTTAACTGATGTGATAGAGACCACTTTAAACTACAGCAATGTATGTACCTTAGAGGACATCGACATTTGGTTTGACCATCTGGGTTTTAAAAAAAAAAGCCTTAAACTTTTATGAACTTGTACTAGGATCAAAACCCGCAGAAGGACACACCCCGAATGTATCTTTAACACCCATGTATATACCAATGTTGCAAGAAAATCCCCCATAATCTACAGCGGCCACCAGGTTATCTCTTTCAACATTAACCTCTAAGCCAAATAAAGCTAAACTGAAGTTACCAGAACAATATTAGTTACAGACAATGGAAAAAAGTGAGCCTCAGAACATTGGATTCATACCTCACCCAACAAACTTACAGAAGTCAAGTGGCCATGTTCTACAACTGCCTCACCAATGGCGTGAACCAATAGATACCATAGAAGACTTTCACAGCAGCTTAACACAGAAAAAAGCCGAATGTATCAAAGATAAAAATAAAGATAGTGAAAAAAATATTTGGGGGCATTACAACGAAAATAGGGAAAGTCAAATGACAAGAATGGTAAAATCGTTCTACTAAGCCATTACAGGGCATATAAACCAATATTCAAAACAGCAACAACAAAAAAGACTACCCTACCCAACACGACTAGCCAATGCAGAATGCCACTCAAAAGAATTACCCAGAATACCTGCAGAGTTAAGCAACCCACAATGCACCACAGGGTGATATCACAATCTTATATCTTTTGGGATGCAACCTCCAATGAGCTTATCCCTAAAATTAAGACAAAAGAAGACTACCTTAGGAATAAACCAAAAAAAAACTAAGACAAAAAAAAGAAGCTGTGGCCCAGTTACTTAACTGGGAGGAGAAAAATATGATACCACCTTTGAAGACACAACTATACAAGTTACTCAAGCAAACAATAGTCTCTGTAATATTGGATCAGCGTTCCATCATTCGGAATGTGTCTCACTTGAGAAAATAGCAAGGGTTAAATAAGTGTTCTGGAAAATCTGTACCAGAAGGCACATATGAGGGCAGTATTGGGAAGAACGTGGAGAAGAACAGCAGTTTTGGATAAATGCAGTGTCTACGGCTAGTCGCCAAGAACTCCCAAGCAATCACAGTAGTTAAAGAACAAATGTGGCTCCTCCATTCATCCAAAAGTGGGGGATATGTCCTGTTCTAAACTGAATGCCACCTTACAGAAAAGATGAACTCATGTTACTAGTGGCTCCAATAACAATGGACTATGAAAGGAGGAACATGTCCGCGGTCTAGCTAGGGACAGCAGATGAGGGTAAGAACTAATGTCATACCTTCCCCTGCTGTCAGTGAATACTGAAGTACTAGATGCAAGGGTTGCAGCTGCAGTTGTTCTTGGAAACTCCTAACACTGCATACTAATTGCCTCCCCCTCATTCTTCCAGACCACTTCTGCAACACTCTTAGACTAGACAGGCATACACCCCTCAGTCACATTCACATATTTTACGTGTTGTGTCTGTGCCCCGCGCACTCCCCAAGGCAGTCTCCTCTTCGTTCATCTGTTTTTAAGGGTACTGCTTCATTATCCCAACCACAGCAAGACGCCCAAGCCACGAATGACATCAAGGGGATTCATTTGTGGCTTGGGAGTGACCTCCCTCCTTGATTCAGATTAACACCTGAGACTGGGCATAGCATGAACACAGCCAGGTATTCATTCACTCTGTAAATAGGACCTTTACATCATGTGTGTGAACTTTGCATAGCAGGTATCGTGGAATGACACTTATTGAGAACGAGGAGGCAGGGGATGCAAGTAAACTTACATTTCTCCAAAGGGCTAAGGTGGGATGTGAGATTTAAGGGCTCTAGAGCGGGGTCTCCATTCTTTTTGTAACAAGACCTACTTATGTTTATTGAAAATCATCCAGTGCTACTAATATTTTTAGTGTTGTAATAGTGGCTATATCGGGCACAATTACAGTGGTGGCCACCCCTTGCACAATTGCCAGTAGGGATCACTTTATTGAATCAGTCAGGGTTTTTTGCAGTAATGTAAAAAATGGCGTCATCAGCTTTGAATGCCTCTACATGGGTAATACATCACAGCCTCAGCTGCAATGCCCCTGGCACCCAGGTAAAAATATGAGTAATACGTTGACCCTCCGCCACATGACTGATCACGCGTATGTCAGCTTTAAATATATTTTGCAAATTCAGCCCTTGTTCTCAAAACATCAGCTTCTGAAAAAGTTCTGAAAATACATATTTTTATCTTGAATACATGCTTTTCAGTTTTTTTGTACATATATTAATTGAACCATGCAAAAGCTTCTGATTTAGTAAGCTGTGCGGCACAGTAGAGAGCTATTTACAGGTAGCTGGAGAGCTACCAGTAGCTCACGGGCTAGTTGTTGGAGAAGCCTGTTCTAGAAACCAATACTTGGAAACATTGTAGGAAAATTCACTTTAAGACCTAAAACATGGGCATCTATCCTATTTTTATTGTAACTACAGACAACAACACAGCCTACTGCAGACAAGATGTGCCTTTTCGCTATCTCAACAGGCAGCCCAGGAACACCTTTTTTTATTAACTACGCCCTTTCCCCTATTAGAATGCGCATCCCTAACGCGAAACACACTTTTAAAACAATCGCCCTGCTCAAGACCTTGCAGTCCTGTCTTCACAATGGAATAAAATGGATTGCAAACAAAAAAAGGTATGTAGTAAAGCCTTACAATTGTGGGACTACCTGGATCCACGATATAGGCCCACGAAATAAGATTTGTTGCTACCCGTCTCTTTTTTAGGTCGAGACTGGGCAGCGCATGTGCTGCTCTGCGAGCCATGCTGTATTCAGGTATGGACTTGAAGCTCTTCCCATTTCCCGCCCATCTTTTCAATTGGCTCCTGTTACTGTCCCTTCTAAATCGTTGCTTTCATTTGTGAATAGGCTTAATAGTCCCTCCTTGGTACCGCCTGGTCTCCTTTTGTAACCTCTCATGAGGACTGGCCCTCTTACTTGTGTTGTTACTACGTATGTGATAATTACAGCCTTGAGCACTATTTTCTTAAATGGTTTTCTTCTGCCTGCAACAGGAGGCAGGAGAAATCCATTTAAGGAAATAGTGCTTGAGGTTGTAATGTATTTGCAGTGCGGACCGCTGCATGCCTTTTTTTATCTTTAGTCCTTTGTGTACAATGACGGCACCCGTGCTTTAGCTTTAAACATCTTTTGCTTCAAAAGTAAAGAAATAGAAAAGCATGTTTTTTCTATTTCTTTACTTTTGAAGCAATCGCGGCACCCGCGCTTTAGCTGAAGATGTTTACAGCTAAAGCCCGGTGCCGCGATTGTACCTAAAGTAAATTTAAAAAATTAAAAACATGCAGCTGCCATTTTTTTCAGCAAAGATTGAGTGAAGTTGAAGAGAAGCTGTATTGTGCAGAGATGGGTGTGGGTCCAGGCCGGGGTAACTCCCAGCCGAACCCTTGCTGAGACAGAGATGCCTGTGCTGTGCCAGAGGCTAAGTTCTCCTCTCGCGGGTTCAGAAACACACTTGCCATAAGTGGATCACCCAGCTCGTCAGGGCAGGAGCAGTGTGTCCTGCCTCATCATGGCCTTTCTACCAGTCCCAGATTCAGCGGCACTGTCTAATCCCACGTCTCTTGAGTTATTCACCGTGTTTCCAGTTTAGGGTGCACGAGTACCCCTTTCAGTTCAATCTGTTTGTTAATATAAACTACTTTGTGTGCCCTGCAGCATCCTCTACACCGAGGATTTTACACTCCTTGTTCTGGAATCCACTGCTAATCTCGGGCCGATATTGCATTGTCAACAATCTGATCTGCTCTGTTGTGTCACCAGACAATTCACAGTTGTCTTGTGTTCGAACACCCTCTTGTGCACAGAGCTCTGAGACCTGCTTGTGCGGAGTTTGCGTTTTATAAAACAATAAATGGATCTTTGGCGTGGACAGTCGCGGCATCACCGGGTGTTCAAGAGTCATCATATGCAGGAGCCCCCCCCCTTAGCTCATAGAAGTACTGGTCATCTGCTGGCTGCTTCAGAGCACTGGAAGGGGATAGGAGAGGGCTGTATGGTGTTGGTGGCGGGAATGGGCATTATGGCTGACTACCCCACTTCGAGGCACAGATAGAGAGGAGAATTAAGTGTAGGTGTGCGAGAGAGAGAACATAAGCGAAGAGGGGTGCCTGGGAAGCAGAGGGAAACACTGCTTCTAGGCATGCCACCCTTCACTATTCAGGGCTCCATTCACCTGGAAAGGACTCTTAATGGAGACTGTGAGGGCATCCTGGCCGCTGAGAATTGAGTAACATGGGGTGGGGGAGGGAGGCAATAGAACGGGCAAGACTGTTCCTTTCGGAGGGGGGAGGGATTAATGGGCCCCCTCAGCAGGGCTGACTTTAATGCTGGTGGCGCCCAGTGCGACAATCTATTCTGGTGCCCCCCACCATAACCTCCTCCTCCTCTGATTCCCTCACTGCCACCCGCAAAGTGCCCCTCATCTCTCCATAGCCACTCTCTCACATACATTTCATTTGTTTTAAAGGTCTGGTAAAGCCTGGCTTTACTAATCCACTCAGCTATCTACATAAAATACAGACCTGTTCTTTGCAGCGGGTATATTAACACTCTGCACTACTTTATGTGAGTCAAAACTGCCACTAGACTAAACTCCAATCTCTCTCTCTAGCATGAACATCAATCAGAAGAGTTATCTTGACATTTTTATTGTTGCCTGAAAGATGGACACACAAAGAACTCTGGAGCAGGTGCTTTAAAACCTTAAGTTATTGCAAAACACAGCGCCTTCCCCCTGAGGTCAGTTACCTCCCCCCCACCCCAAGTCAGCGCCCAGAGCGGCCGCACCAGTCGCACTGCCCTAAAGCTGGCCCTGCCCCTCAGCGTGCTCAGCAACGAGTGGCTCTTGAAATGAAGTTACCATTAGGCAGGTGGCTTCGTCTGCCTTCCTCACATCCCATTCTGCGGGTTGCGACATGTCGCCTCCTATAATTGTCCATATTTTAAGAGTAATAACCTGTTTCATGCTGAGTTTCAACTCGCGCTTCCAAGCATTGTAAACAATATATGTTACTGTTACCCTGTGAAATGATATTCAATTTACCATCCTTGGAAGGATGGAGGGCTCTGTTTGCCTTTCTGTGGTTCTGACTCATGGCCCGCAGATCACCGTACAACTCAGCGGTGAGTGTTTAACTCATGGAACCACCCTGCTGAATATCCGCACCTGCAACCACCGGCTCAAATTAAGCACTGGCTGCAGGCTTCCTCATGAACTGAGCAGAGACAGCGCAGTCACTTCACTGGCTGTCTTCAGTGCAGAGGCTCAGATGAGAAACACTATGGACAAGGCCTAGTGATCTGTACAAGTGGCATGTAGTTTTGTCCGGATGCTGGGAATTTTTGTACCAATATTTGGACTCTCCAACTGGTAGAAAAATAAGAAAATGTTATTTTTAGCTGATTTATCAGTGCAAATTTGGATTTGTAACTGATTGTCAGTGCAACTATCACTGTAAAATGCTGTCAACATCTGTACACAACTGTCCAGCAGGTTAATTATACATGATTTGGCACTTGACCTGGTTCCCAATAAAGCTCCACCCCAGTGCCCCTCTCTACCTGAGTCATACATGCCAATAGACCCGATTTTGGCAGGAGATTCCCGATTTTTCAAGCCAAAAATGGCTATATTTGAGCTGTCTCCCGTCTGAATTTGCATTTTCTTCAATATAAGTCAATGGGGAAATTACATTCTCCCGTTTTCTGTTTAAAATCTCCCACTTCCCTGTCCTAAAATGATGGCATGTATGCTGAGTAAATGCGCTCTTCCGTATCTGTGCAACCCTTAAGGTAGGGTGTGCCACGCACAGCTTCCACCTTGTAACCAACACAAAGCGCACTGAAACAGCTAGCAGGCACTATGGACAGTATTTATAAGATGCCGACATCGCTCAGTGAATTAATACTCATCGCTGATGTCTCATGTGTATGGATCACGCTGGCAAAACCAATTAATCCTTCCCAGTTCGGTTAATTTGAGTATCGCTAGATTGGATACATAATGCTTAGAAACGGCAGAAGCGGTATAAATCGATTTGCAACTAAAATTTACATGTATACGAGTCAAGTTGAACAGATGTTGCAATAGGTTTTACTTTCAGTACTGCAAGACCTATTGCATTGCAAATGCTTGTTAGGAATGAGTTTATAAAATGTCTACAGTTCACTTGCGTGCAAAGAAAAACCTTGATTGCATGAGCTATTCACGCCATTCCAAATGACAACCCACCTTGAACTATGCGTGTATCTAACCTCAAGCAGCACAGCTGTACATAAATACACAGGGAACAGCTTATGACGCCATTGGCTATCAGCCAATCCCCTCCAACAGCTCGGTCCCGCCCTTGGCGAAGTCAGGACTCAGGAGGACCGGGCACATCAGTCCCCCGCCATGACGCATAGCTAACTGTGTCACAATGGAGTTTCTCTTATGTCGCAAGAAGAGACGGGGACAATTGGTAAACATGTGAGCAGGAAATTGCGCTCACAGGACGGTGACCATATTAATTTAAGTCACGAGGTGTTAGATAAAACAGGGATTGGTACTCGCCAGTGTGGCCATGTGGAAGCTAACCTATCATGCGTTTAGCCATAGTTGATGTCTGGGTGGGGGCCATGTTGGGGTCAGGCGGGCGGATCTATGACTGTTCCGTGTTGTTCCAGAGGGGGCTCGGCATGGGAGTGCCATGTGACGTAACGTTATAGACTGATTTTACTAAAACCGCTTGGCTGTGTAATTTGTCTGGTATTGTGAGGCCGCTCTCTCGCCCTTGCTCTGACACGTGCTGGTGACTTCCGAAGCTTGTGCTCTTTGGAGTTGGTGGTCTGCCCTGTGACAGTCCTGTGTGTGCCCTGTGTCTCGCGCTACGGTGATGGCCCCACATCCACACAGCCCCCGGAGGAAGGAACACGAGGAGACCGGAGAGGAGATGCGCTCGAGGAGCGGGTGAGGATCAAAGTCGAGAGGGGAACATGAACAGGGATATAGAGGGGGAGATTGGATCCCTGGGGGTGGGCACTCAGTGGGTTAGAGTGGAGACTGAAAGAATGATAGAGAGCGACGCCTAGGAAAAGAGAGGCAGTTCAACACGCCTTTAGGAAGAAGGGGGACACTGGGTGGGATGGGGATCCTAAAAAAGAGAGAGGGGGAGTCTGAGGGAAGAGAAGAGGCGGCATGGGGAGAGGCGGTTGAAGGATGGTGCAGGGTCAAGAGGGAATGCGAAAGTGGGAGCTTTTGAAACCAAAATGGGGAAGTGTATTTTCCTCATTGACTTGTGTTGAAGGAAAGGTCATACTAGGCTCGAGACTGCTAGATTTAGGTAGTTTTTGGCTTCAAAATTCCGGAGTCTATCTCCCGTGGGATTCGGGTCCCTGTAGAGGTAACCGAGCCAAAAAATTAAAAGGGACATGACGAGGATCTTAGAGTCCATGCACGAACTGAGCCCTGAAAATGTTTGCTATGTAATTCATATAACAAACACCCCGTAAATCATGATAACGTTCTCTTCAAAATGGAAACAAAAAGGTTTATTTAACACATGTAAGGCTTGACATTAGTACGTCACATAGTACTGCACTGAGAAGTACGTATTAAAAGTGATAGTTTCTAAACACGAACCATTAGTGGGCAAAGAAGGCAAGATAGCTGCCATGTAAATCATGTATGTGTCCGAGATTACTATAAAGCACAGTTTTAGTGTATTAACTCAAGCACAATAGATTTTTGTACAATTGATGCTATGAAGGCACATGTTTGAAAGTGTTTACAGACGAAAATGAACAGAAAAGAGTATTGGTGAAATAAAATATTTGTTTAAAATCACACAGTTTAAGCAGGGAAGCCGTGATTTATGCTAGTTCTTGGTTTTATTTTGTACAAATCAACCCGTAAATGGGTATCTATGTGTATTTCTTTATGTTAAGGCTTTTTTCCACCTTTTTGTGTATTTTTGATAAAGTGGGAACTGGAGATAAGTACTGGAATGCTTGACGAACACCAGTTGGTTTACACAAGGCCATTATTTATGTGGATGGGAAGATTAAGCTATTTGTTCAGAATCACTGGATGCTGAGCAAATGCCGAGATATAAACCTGGTTCACGAGTTCCAAACACGACAGCTCAGGCCACAATGCCACATCCAAGCTATAGGGTGGGAGGCAGGCAGAAGCCACATGAAAGCTTGGCTCGTTATGGGCTCGAGATTCCAACAGGACCTCGAGCTGAACCAGAGTCAGGCGTCAGGCTCGACCCTGGTTTGAGTTTTCAGTGGCTCGCCCAGCTCTAGTCTTTTGGCATGTTGACTTGTGTGAATTTAGTGTGGCGGCAGAATGGCATGTGTAGGCTTAGGGTGGAGAGTTCTAGTAGAAGCTGAAATGAAAAGTGCTGAGAGGCTGAATAAAGTGTGACGGTGTCCAAAGAGAGAGCAGACCAGAAACAGACTGTAGTGAAAGAGTTTTTGGTAGAGACGGGCGAGCCAACAAATGGACATGGGGAGCCGAGCGAAGGGTCTGGCTGGGCTTTAAGAGGCTGGGCTTTAAGAGCCTGTGCAGGAGCTGAACCATGAAAATGCTTTGGCATTTAAATCGCGCAACAGACCTATGTTAAACTATGAGGACAAACTCATCAGAATTAGAAAAGTGTTCTTCCTTAATCTGCGGAAGCGTTTGACCTTCATACATCGGATTATATCACTGCATTAAGGGGCATTTACTGACATTCATGCCCCTCTCTCCCACCCCTCACGACGATGTCATTAGAGAACTAAGAGGCAAGTCAATTGTCATGTGCGCTCTATATGTATCCTAGCTTCTTATTACACGTGTAATAACGTTAGTCTATTAAACCAAACACAAGACAGATTTTCATGCAGCTCACATCCTGTACTCACAACTTTCAAGGTACTCTCATGTGAGATAATGAAGAAAGGGAGGCATTTGAAATAAAATATTTTTACCTACAGTTTGGTGAAGGGGAAACTGGGATTGATCACAGACTTTCTAGTTTCACTTTATACAGTGCAGCCACTATTGGGTATCTTTTTCGCTCATTTGTTTTACATCAAAGGTTAATGCTTTTTCTTTATTTCTTGGCATGTGAAGTTAGAGCATGGGTGGGAGGCAGTGGCTACTTGAAAGCTTGGATCGCTTTGGGCCAAAAGGATCTCGAGCTAAGGCAAGCATCTGCCTTGAGCCTTCAGTTGCTCGACCACATCTTTTTAGGTCGAGCCTGGCCAGCGCCTGCGCTGCTCTTCAAGGCATGCTGTGTTGAGGTATGGCATAGAAGTTCCGCCCATCTTCTCAATTGGCTCCGGTTACTGTCCTTGCATAATCGTTGTTTTTCTTTTGTGAATAGGCTTAATAGTCCCTCCTTGGTACCGCCTTGTCTGCATTTGTAACCTCCCGTAACGACTGGACTTTTTACGTGTGTCGTTATACAGTCTGCTTTATAAGTCGTTGAGCACTATTTTCTTTAATGATCTTCCTCTATTTCACCCACGACATCGCAGTACATTGCACTCCGCATGCTTTTAGTAATGTATTTATTTAAACTACAGCACTGTACGCTTTTACTATAGCGTCTGCTCTTATTTAATTTACGGCGCGGTCCGCTTTCACATTAGAGACCGCGCTTATTTATTTAATTAACAGCGTGGGCCACTTTCACTTTAGCAGGCGCTACAGAACCTTTCTAAAGTAATATTTTTTTCACTTTGTGTGAAAGCGGCCCATACGTGCTTTCACTTGAATGTTGATAAACACAACAGGAGTGTACCCATAGACCGGGTTGAGATCTGGGTGAGAAGTATAAACAACGACAATATCTCAACCGGTATTAGTGAAAAAGGCTGTGATTGTAAAGCATGTAGAAAATATTGCTAGAGAGACGAAACAGGAAGACTCAATGAAGAATTTTAGATGTGCCAGAGGCATCATATATTTAAACAGATAATGACAAGGGCTATAAAATTTGGAGACAGTTGTATCAGCACTGTAAGCAAATATTGCATAGGTAACCCGAAAACTTTGTGCACGCAAGTGCTCGTGACACTCTGAAGTGAACGGCGCCAAGGGGTCAGATGCCTAAGCGTGGGACCTGGGTCGAGGAACCGATCCGCAGGGCGCCGTCACGCTGTGATCACGCTTAGGCATCTGACCCCTTGGCTCCGGCTACTTCATTCACTGGGAACCGCACCGCTGAACCGGTCGTTCACCCCGAGCCGGACAGAACAACACCAGCTCCACGGGGATCCTTTGATGGCCCGACGTGATTCGCCTCCTTTTTACCGCACCTTCATTCAGTAACCCGGTCCTGATGATCCTCAATCGATAGGATCGAAACGCCGTCGACTTACCAGCGCAACCTCCGGCGCCCTCTCGCTGTGGTTCTTTAAAATGTTATGAATTCATAAAAGTTGATGTAAATAATTGATTACGAACCACAAGTGCCCTTGTACATATATTTTTGTCACTTTCTCACTCTGCGCCATCGCTGTTTTTCTTCACTTGTCACCTGCGCCGTTCACTTCAGAGTGTCACGAGCACTTGCGTGCACAACGTTTTCGGGTTACCTATGCAATATTTGCTTACAGTGCTGATACACCTGTCTCCAAATTTTATAGCCCTTGTCATCTGTTTAAATATAATGATGCCTCTGGCACATCTAAAATTCTTCGTTGAGTCTTCCGGTTTTGTCTCTCTAGCAATGTTTTCTACATGCTTTACAATCAGCCTTTTTCACTAATACCGGTTGAGATATTGTCGTTGTTTATACTTCACTTGAATGTTGGCCACGCCCTTTTCTTTAGACACTGCTCACTATAACCTGAATACAGGAGCAGCATCTAAAGAAAGGGGCGCGGCCACCATTAAAGTCGTCTCGCATTTGGGAGAGTTTGAGCTATTGGCATTAAAAATAACAATGCCTTTTATAGATGCGTTGCTTTTAAAAACACATAAATAAAAGGCATTGTCATTTACAATGCCAATAGCTTAAACGCTCGCAAATGTGAGATGTATTGCATTGAAAATGCTTGTTTTTGGACGACGGTGGGTGAAGTGGATGGCAAGTGGTGAGAGAGGTGGAGGGTGAATAAAGTGTATATGAGGAGGTTGGAAAGAGAGAGCGTCTGTTGACGCTGGAGAGTGTGTAGAGGCTAGTGTGTACATTTGTATGATTGTGTAGAGGCTGGAGCGTGTGTAAATGTGTTGAGACTGGAGTGTCAGTGTGTGTAGAGGAAGGAGTATGAGAAAGTGTGGAAAGCTTGAGGGAGAGTGAGTGTGTGGAGGTCAAGGGAGGAAGTGTAGAAATTGATGAGATATCTAGAGGGGAGGCTAAGGAGAGGTTATTGACTCCTAGGGGGTACGTGATGGGTGAATATTTGCTCAGTAGAGTGTGTGTGTGTTTGAAGGCTATAGAGCGAAAATGTGGGTGGGGTGAAAAAAGTACACGCGAGACTGAAGAGTGTCTGACACTGCTTTTATTTGTAGAGGTTTGTGCATGTAGAGGGTTGTGTGAGATAGTGTGTCTGTAGCGAGTAGTGTGTGTGTAGAGGCTGGATTGTGACAGTGAGTGTGAAAGGGAGGTTGGAGTGTGAAGAAAACTGGAATGTGAGAGTAGGAGGGAAGCTGTTGAGGCAGTGGGGGAGAGACTGTGTGTGTATGTGGAGGCCATGGTAGAGAGTGAAATGAAGGTGTGGAGGCAGAGGAAAGGGATTTGTGTGAGTGTGGAGGCTGTGAGAGTTGGTGTAGATGTGAAGGCTAGTGGTGGGTGTTCATGACGGGGACAATGGAGAGCTCTGGAGGTGAAGCTGAAGATGGTGAACGTTTTTCACAGTGCTTATTAGTGGATCTTAAAGGTTTTCAGACTATGTGCTCATCCAGTCCTTGGCCTCTGTGTAGAGCATGCATTGCAATGGTTACGTACCTACTAATTGAAATTATCATTTCATGTGAAAGTGTGTGAAGGAACATCACACCTATTGAAATATTGACAGTACCTAGAAAAGAGAGAAAGTTATAGCCCAAGGAAATGCATGTGGAAGGAAGTGACGGAGATGACGTGCAAGACGTATAGATGGAAGATTTCACAAAGAGGTGGGAAGAAAAAGGCAAAGGTGTCTTAACAGAAGTGATGTGGACAGGAGTGATTGAGACGCTCCGAATACTGCTACCACTTCCGCAGATCATAGTAGTGTTTAATTCACTGTCTCATCTTTTCAATATTGAAACAGTTGAAATTCAAATTAGAATCAACGTTGTTGTTACACGTTTTTCAGACACGGCTAAAAAGCAGTGTGAAAGCCAATAGTCCTGACTTGTTTTAGATGTATGTGTTTGTTTTTGTGTGATATGTCTGGCTGCAGTAACAGAAAACCCACCCAGGGGTGACAGAAGGCTGGTCAAATGGCATGCTGTGTGAAGAAAAGGATTATAGTTCACATGTTATAAGTCATGCCCTGAGTTCGATAGGCCATGCCTCTTGCAAAGGATTCTTAGTGCACTTCTTTGGCCACACTCCTTTTAAAGACCCCACACACACACACCTTTTTGCATTCCATTTGAAGCCCTGAATATACCCTATTGCAATTATAAGCTTCACTTCTTACACTTGTTAAAATTGGGCAGTTGTATCTAACACAGTAGGTGTGCCAAAAAACCCTTTGTTGATTTTTACCTGCTCATCCACGCCTCTTCACGGCCCTCCCAGGTCCAGCATCCTTGAGCTAGGCCTGGAAGAGGAGCTGAAGTGGGAGAAAGTTAGGAGCTGACACCGACTGAAAGCAAATGTAGGCTGAAGAGAGCGTCGTGGTATGGGGAGAGAAAGAAGTCCGAAACGGGAGTGAGCAGAGACTGAAGAGTGGAGGCTTAAGAAATGGAGTGAGATGGAAGTTGAAGCCAATAAGGGAGCTGAGTAGAGAGTGGGGTAGAAGATGGAGAGAGAGAAGGCCGAGGGAGAGAGCAGGCAGTGAGAGTGGAGGTAGAAGGGGAGGGAGAGAGTGTTATTAGTTCAGCTTCCTAACGTTACCGCCATCAAGTGAGATAAGGAGCTGGGTTGAAGGGAAGTGGGGCTCTACCGAGACAGTCTGTACTGATAACAACTCTGAAGGTCTATTGATCAATCAGTAATGTACTGATGGCAAGTTCATAAAGCACTTACTTCATTGAGATCTGGTGTTCTGATACCAGCCTCATAAAGTTCTGTAGTGCGATCTCTGGACGTCATGGTCTTGGATTAGATCACATTGTACCAAGGTTCAAAGCAAGAAACGTCACCTTTGTATTGGCGGACACCTTGCACGGTGCCAGATAGTAACCTTTCCAGTCCCTTCCCTTTTGAGCAGTCAAGAAGTGAGTAAGTGCTGGGACTCGAGGTCAGAGGGGAGTGTATGATGCCTGGGAGAGAGTGCGGGGAGGTGTCCATTAATTCGAGTTGAGCATGGCAATAGCTTACCAAGTAACCACATGTCGCAATAAAGGTACACTTTACTATAACGTTTTAACAGCGAATGATCTACCATGTGGTTTCAGCGGATTAACAGGGTAGCAATGGGTAACCTCTACTTCCTCATTGTGTTAAGCTCGCACCTCCTGCCTCACTGAAAGGGACTTCCCTGCCGCCTGGCTCCAATACAAGTAATTGTACAGTGGAGTTCAGATGGCTCGAACTTCATAGGCCTGTGGCTATGCAACTGGCTGAGGCAGTGTCTATAATCTGCTTATGTTTGGAAGTTCTCCGTTTGTGTTACTTGGGAATTATGTTCTATTTTACGTAGCCTTTTTATGCTTTAACATAGTACAGTTTATTTCTTCAAGTACCACTTAAAAGCGTGGAGTGTTGGTGAGAGAAGTTAAATTGTACTGATATATATAACACTTTCCACTCGTGTCGGGAAGTAAAGCAAGCCACTCAGGAGTGGTGCTTCATTAATGAAGTTTATTTGAAGGCAGGGGAAATGGTGGACACGCGTCATATCTTCTGCCTTCAAATAAGCTTATCAATGAAGCATAAATCCGGAGGGACTTGCATTACTTCCTAACACGAGTGGAAAGTGAGGGGGGGGGGGGGGGAGGTGTGTGTGTGTGTGTGTGTGTGTGTGTGTGTGTGTGTGTGTGTGTGTGTGTATATATATTTATATATTCACTGAAAAAACCATAGGTTTCAGGCACGTTATAGTTAGAAATTAGCATTTAAAAAACCTTTGAAATTCACTGAAAAAAACCATAGGTTTCAGACACGTTATAGTTAGAAATTAGCATTTAAAAAACCTTTGAAATTCACTGAAAAAACCATAGGTTTTAGGGACAGTTATAGTTAGTTGGACATTGCACTCGTACAAAACCCGTGAAATTCCCCTGTTATAGTTCGTTCAGCTAACTATAACTCGCGCCCCGCAATGCACTGCTGATGACGTCACATATTACATCACTCATGACATGGTCAGTGACATCACTGATGACATCACTGATGACATCTCAAATGACATCACTGATGACATCACTGATGACATCATCCAGTGACTGTGTGTTTCTGTAAAGTTTAAATATGTTTAATATATATAGGGAAAGGCGTATTGAAGAATGAGTGGGTGTATAAGTGTCTGAATGGATGATTTAGTACGTGAGTGACTGACTCTACAAGTGAGTGATTAAACGTATCTTACTGAATGCATGGGTTAGTGACTAAACTGTGTGAATGTCTGTATCCGTCTGTTTGTTGGTGTGTAAGTGGATGCATGGATTTGCGAATAGCTACATGAGTGTCTATATGGGTTATTGATTGGTTCTCTGAGTATCTGTATGGCTGCCTGAGTGTTTGTGTGGGTGGGGTGTGTGTGACTCTATACATAGATGTGTGAGTGGGTGATTCACTGGGTGCATGATTTCAAGAGTGCATCTGTGATGGACTGCTTGGGTGGGTGAGTGTGTGTATGGGTGTGTTAGTGAGTGAATGTATATCTCAGTGGTACATGTGCAAGTAACTACATATGTAAAAGGCAGTATATATGTGTGTTAGAGTATTTAAATGGCTATAAGTGAGAGTGTGTTATTGTGAGAGTGGCTGTATGGATGCGTGTGTGCTTGTATCAGTTATTGTATAAGAGCGTAAGAATGTGCTAGTATTTGTATGAGTAAGTGAGCTGGTGTGTGTATAACTGTATAGGTGAGTAAATGGGTGTGTGATTAATTTTTGCATGACTGACTAGGTGTGTGAGTACCTCTATGGATGAGTGGCGGTGTGTGAGTGTTTATATAGGTGTATGAGTGCATATGATAGTCCTGTACTGAGTGACTGTAAGTATGAGTGACTGTACAGGTGAGTGAGTGGATGTGTGTGTAGACCTAAGAATCAGTGAGTGGGTATGTAGTTTTTGGTGTTGGAGTGTCTATGGTTTTGAGAATGGCAGTCTGTAATTTAGAGTGGGTGTATCAAAAGTTATATTAGGGTGTGAGAAGATGCATGAAATTATCACATGGATGATGTCATCAGTGATGTAATATGTGACGTCATCAGCAGTGCATTGCGGGGGCGCGAGTTATAGTTAGCTGAACTAACTATAACAGGGGAATTTCACGGGTTTTGTACGAGTGCAATGTCCAACTAACTATAACTGTCCCTAAAACCTATGGTTTTTTCAGTGAATTTCAAAGGTTTTTTAAATGCTAATTTCTAACTATAACGTGTCTGAAACCTATGGTTTTTTCAGTGAATTTCAAAGGTTTTTTAAATGCTAATTTCTAACTATAACGTGCCTGAAACCTATGGTTTTTTCAGTGAATTTCAAAGGTTTTTTAAATGCTAATTTCTAACTATAACGTGCCTGAAACCTATGGTTTTTTAAGTGAATTTCAAAGGTTTTTAAATGCTAGTTTCTAACTATGCCAACAGAGGTAGGACATGTGAAGAAAGAAGAAAAAACGCACAGAAAGAAGCAAAAGATGTGCAGAAAGAACCAACAGAGGAGCAGAAAGAGGCCTTGTTGCAAAATCATCCTGTGCCCACAACGTTTTCAGACGGGTACTGGTGGTAACTGACTCTGACTAACCAGAGCCAGTGCGCGTTTGCACAGTGGTGAAGGGAGGGGGGCCTGAGGTGACATGTGTGCAAACGCGCCCCATGGCGCGTTTTAAGTTGCGGGATTAAGTCCCCTTGAATCCTGAGGGTCCCTGGGGCCCAACTAGCCCCCAGGTACCTACAGTTAGGACCACAGAGCTGAGTTGCAGAGAGGCGTTCCGAGGCCACGCACCTTTTTTCACCTCTCTGCAACGCAACTCTGTTGTGCTTACTGAAGGTACCTGGTGGGCTAGTTGGCCCCCAGGATTCAAAGGGAATTAACTCCCCAACTTAAAACGCACCACAGGGCGTGTTTGCGCACATGTCACCTGAGGCCCCGCCCCCTCCCTTCACCACTGTGCAAACGCGCCCCGTGGTGCGTTTTAAGTTGGGGGATTAGGTCACCTTGAATCCTGAGAGTCCCTGGGGCCCAACCAGCCCACCAGGTACTTCCAGTAAGCACCACAGGCCTGCGTTGCAACGCCTGTAACAAATTGTGCAGTTGTGTTTAGGTAGTGTAGGGGGTCATGCTGGGGGTAGATTTAGGGTTTAGGGTAGTGCAGTGGTGTTTGGGTAGTGTAGGGAGTCGTCCTGGGGGGAGTGTTTTAGGGTAGTACAGTGGTGTTTGGGTAGTGTAGGGGGTCGTGCTGGGGGGAGTGTTTTAGGGTTTAGGGCAGTGCAGTGGTTTTCGGGTAGTGTAGGGGGTTGTGCTGGGGGAGTGTTTTAGGGTTTAGGGCAGTGCAGTCGTGTTCGGGTAGTGTAGGGGGTCGTGCTGCGGGGAGTATTTTAGGGTTTAGGGTAGTGCAGTGGTGTTCGGGTAGTGTAGGGGGTCATGCAGCGGGTAGTGTTCTAGGGTTTAGGGCAGTGCAGTGGTGTTCGGGCAGTGTAGGGGGTCGTGCTGGGGGTGGTGTTTTAGGGTTTAGGGTAGTGCAGTGGTGTTCGGGCAGTGTAGGGGGTCGTGCTGGGGGTGGTGTTTCAGGGTTTAGGGCAGTGCAGTGGTGTTCAGGCAGTGTAGGGGATCGTGCAGGGGGTGGTGTTTCAGGGTTTAGGGCAGTGCAGTGGTGTTCGGGCAGTGTAGGGGGTCATGCAGGGGTGGTGTTTTAGGGTTTAGGGCAGTGGTGTTCGGGCAGTGTAGGGGGTCATGCTGGGGGTGGTGTTTCAGGGTTTGGGGCAGTGCAGTGGTGTTCGAGCAGTAAAGGGGGTCATGCTGGGGGTGGTGTTTCAGGGTTTAGGGCAGTGCAGTGGTGTTCGGGCAGTGTAGGGGTGGTGCAGGGGGTGGTGTTTCAGGGTTTAGGGCAGTGCAGTGGTGTTCGGGCAGTGTAGGGGGTCGTGCAGGGGGTGGTGTTTCAGGGTTTAGGGCAGTGCAGTGGTGTTCGGGCAGTGTAGGGGCGGTGCAGGGGTGGTGTTTCAGGGTTTAGGGCAGTACAGTGGTGTTCGGGCATTGTAGGGGGTGGTGCTGGGGCTGGTGTTTCAGGGTTTAGGGCAGTGCAGTGGTGTTCGGGCAGTGTAGGGGGTCGTGCTGGGGCTGGTGTTTCAGGGTTTAGGGCAGTGCAGTGGTGTTCGGGCAGTGTAGGGGGTCTTGCTGGGGCTGGTGTTTCAGGGTTTAGGGCAGTGCAGTGGTGTTCGGGCAGTGTAGGGGGTCGTGCTGGGGCTGGTGTTTCAAGGTTTAGGGCAGTGCAGTGGTGTTCGGGCAGTGTAGGGGGTCGTGCTGGGGCTGGTGTTTCAGGGTTTAGGGCAGAGCAATGGTGCTCAGGCAGTGTAGGGGGTTGTGCTGGGGGTGATTCAGGGTTTAGGGCAGTGCAGTGGTGTTCGGGCAGTGTAGGGGGTCGTGAAGGGGGTGGTGTTTCAGGGTTTAGGGCAGTGCAGTGGTGTTCGGGCAGTGTAGGGGGTCGTGCTGGGGGTAGTGTTTTAGGGTTTAGGGTAGTGCAGTGGTGCTTGTGTAGTGTAGGGGGTTGTCCTGGGGGTAGTGTTTTAGGGTTTAGGGTAGTGCAGTGGTGTTTGTGTAGTATAGGGGGTCATGTTTTAGGGTAGTGCAGTGGTGTTTGGGTAGTGTAGGGGGTCATGCTGGGGTAGTGTTTTAGGATTTAGGTTAGTGCAGTGGTGTTTGGGTAGTGTAGAGGGTCGTGCTGGGGGTAGTGTTTTAGGGTTTAGGGTAGTGCAGTGGTGTTTGTGTAGTGTAGGGGGTCATGCTGGGGGTAGTGTTTTAGGGTTTAGGGTAGTGCAGTGGTGCTTGTGTAGTGTAGGGGTCGTGCTGGGGGTAGTGTTTTAGGGTTTAGGGTAGTGCAGTGGTGTTTGTGTAGTGTAGGGGGTCATGTTTTAGGGTAGTGAAGTGGTGTTTGGGTAGTGTAGGGGGTCATGCTGGGGGTAGTGTTTTAGGATTTAGGTTAGTGCAGTGGTGTTTGGGTAGTGTAGGGGGTCGTGCTGGGGGTAGTGTTTTAGGGTTTAGGGTAGTGCAGTGGTGTTTGTGTAGTGTAGGGGTCGTGCTGGGGGTAGTGTTTTAGGGTTTAGGGTAGTGCAGTGGTGCTTGTGTAGTGTAGGGGGTCGTGCTGGGGGTAGTGTTTTAGGGTTTAGGGTAGTGCAGTGGTGTTTGTGTAGTGTAGGGGGTCATGTTTTAGGGTAGTGCAGTGGTGTTTGGGTAGTGTAGGGGGTCGTGCTGGTGGTAGTGTTTTAGGATTTAGGTTAGTGCAGTGGTGTTTGTGTAGTGTAGGGGGTCGTGCTGGGGGTAGTGTTTTAGGGTTTAGGGTAGTGCAGTGGTGCTTGTGTAGTGTGGGGGGTCGTGCTGGGGGTAGTGTTTTAGGGTTTAGGGTAGTGCAGTGGTGTTTGTGTAGTGTAGGGGTCATGTTTTAGGGTAGTGCAGTGGTGTTTGGGTAGTGTAGGGGGTCGTGCTGGTGGTAGTGTTTTAGGATTTAGGTTAGTGCAGTGGTGTTTGGGTAGTGTAGGGGGTCGTGCTGGGGTAGTGTTTTAGGGTTTAGGATAGTGCAGTGGTGCTTGTGTAGTGTAGGGGATCGTGCTGGGGGTAGTGTTTTAGGGTTTAAGGTAGTGCAGTGGTGTTTTTGTAGTGTAGGGGGTCATGTTTTAAGATGCAATGCTCCAATACCTGACCAGTCTGCACTACATAAAACTGCAAAAAACTAAAAATAAAAAGTGTTTTGCACACTTTTGTCATTGGGCTATATGTGGGCTACATCTGGGTAATATTTGTGCTACATTTGGGCTCTTTTTTCACTGGTGGCCATCTTGGAAGACTTCTTTGTTATGAAGTTTCCTAATTTCTTCATTTACTGCAGTCTCCTCAGTAGGAAATGCTTTCAGTTTTTACTTTGATTCCATCAAGAAGGCATTCAGATGTGTCTCACATCTGCCATAAATTCAGAATGTTAGCACTCTAGTTGCTCATTAGATCACTGGAGTAAAGCTACTGCTCACCAGGGAGTTAACTGGAAGTCTGCTGCTGGTATTGAAAGTGATTGTTTCAGTCTGCATGTCAGAATTTTCTAATGAAATAGAAGAGGATTTGAGATCTCACTTAAAACATGCCCTAATTTTTCTTTCTGCAGCACTAACCATAATTTCTATTTAAAAAAGAACCCCTCATTTTGTTCCTTTTTAAATTAAATGTTTTAAGTGTTACCGGTTTATTCCAATCAAGATGGCTTCAGGTGTGCCATACTTTTGTCATAAGTAAGGCTGTTAGCGCTCTAGTTGTTCTTTAGAACACTCTGGGAAGCTGCAGTAGAACACAAAGCGATACAAAAGGGGATGATGGACGGAACGTTTGAGCCAATCAAACACTCACCCCCAGTCAACTGATCTGGGTTTAATCCATCATCATTCTTTAGCTCACTCCACCACCCCAGTTCAGACATGGCCATATGCAAATCAGTCTGACCCTGTGCCTCATGGGAACAGTCCAGCCCGAACTGCCAAGCCATGTCTTCCCTGGACCGGAAACAAGCATCCTAGGACCGGTTTCTGGCATTCCAGCCGTCATCAGCCAGGCTTGCTTGAATCCAGTGGCAAAGTGAGCAAGGGACCCACGTCTGGGCATACCCCCGCCAACTTAGGGCGAACAAAGCGATACAAAAGGGGATGATGGACGGAACGTTTGAGCCAATCAAACACTCACCCCAGTCAACTGATCTGGGTTTAATCCATCATCATTCTTTAGCTCACTCCACCACCCCAGTTCAGACATGGCCATATGCAAATCAGTCTGACCCTGTGCCTCATGGGAACAGTCCAGCACGAACTGCCAAGCCATGTCTTCCCTGGACCGGAAACAAGCATCCTAGGACCGGTTTCTGGCATTCCAGCCGTCATCAGCCAGGCTTGCTTGAATCCAGTGGCAAAGTGAGCAAGGGACCCACGTCTGGGCATACCCCGCCAACTTAGGGCGAACAAGCGATACAAAAGGGGATGATGGACGGAACGTTTGAGCCAATCAAACACTCACCCCCAGTCAACTGATCTGGGTTTAATCCATCATCATTCTTTAGCTCACTCCACCACCCCAGTTCAGACATGGCCATATGCAAATCAGTCTGACCCTGTGCCTCATGGGAACAGTCCAGCACGAACTGCCAAGCCATGTCTTCCCTGGACCGGAAACAAGCATCCTAGGACCGGTTTCTGGCATTCCTAGGATGCTTGTTTCCGGTCCAGGAAGACATGGCTTGGCAGTTCGGGCTGGACTGTTCCCATGAGGCACAGGGTCAGACTGATTTGCATATGGCCATGTCTGAACTGGGGTGGTGGAGTGAGCTAAAGAATGATGATGGATTAAACCCAGATCAGTTGACTGGGGTGAGTGTTTGATTGGTTCAAGCGTTCCGTCCATCATCCCCTTTGTATCGCTTTGTTCGCCCTAAGTTGGCGGGGTATGCCCAGACGTGGGTCCCTTGCTCACTTTGCCACTGGATTCAAGCAAGCCTGGCTGATGACGGCTGGAATGCCAGAAACCGGTCCTAGGATGCTTGTTTCCGGTCCAGGGAAGACATGGCTTGGCAGTTCGGGCTGGACTGTTCCCATGAGGCACAGGGTCAGACTGATTTGCATATGGCCATGTCTGAACTGGGGTGGTGGAGTGAGCTAAAGAATGATGATGGATTAAACCCAGATCAGTTGACTGGGGGTGAGTGTTTGATTGGTTCAAGCGTTCCGTCCATCATCCCCCCTTTTGTATCGCAGTAGAACACAAAGGCATCAACTAGCAGGCTGCTCCTGTTGAAATATAACAGGAAGATATTTGAGATCACACTTGAAATATGTCCTAATTTTTCTTTCTACAGCACTAACCATAATTTCTATGACAAAATGAACCCCATCATTTTGTTCCTTTTTAAATTAAATGTTTTAAGTGTTACCAGTTTATTCCAATCAAGATGGCTTCAGGTGTGCCATACTTTTGTCATAAGTAAGGCTGTTAGCACTCTAGTTGTTCTTTAGAACACTCTGGGAAGCTGCAGTAGAACACAAAGGAATCAACTGACAGTCTCTGCCCTTGTTGGATGTACATGTTTTACTGAGAATGTCAGACTTCATTCTCACATGAGTGAGAAAGATAATGTGAATTTACAGAAAATATGCTCTCATTTTAGCTTCTGGAGCACCTTCCAAACCTCCATGGGACAAGCATGAGAAAATAGTGTTCTCTCAAACATGATTCATGATATCCCAGCAGAAGGTTTTTCACATGGTAAAATCACCTTGGAATACACCACAATTCCTAAAATTAGTATGGTACCGTCAACAAATAAATTCTAATGTAACTAAAGCCTGTTATCACCCTTTATAGTTCTCCTTTTGGTGACCCTCAAAATCTTCTATTCACTACAATGCATTACTATCATTTATATTGGTCCCAAGATGGCTGCCAGAAATTCCAGGATGAAGTGCTGACAGCCAATCAGATCTCACGATGACATGTGTGGTTAGGCTCCGCCCAGATATATATGTGACTTTACTTTTGATTTTCTCAGGAACTACTGAACGGATTTACACCATTTAAGCAAAAGGCACGACACTGAACCAAGGGCTACCTCTTTGCCAAATTTGGTGTAATTCCGTTCAGCAGTTCGGGCTGTAGCTGCGACTAAAGGTTCCTATGGAAAAATGAATGGGGAAAACACGTTTTGGGACCCCCTTTTTCTCGGCCCCCGCTTGACGTATCACCCGAGACTTTCAGGATAGAAGCGGACCGGAGCGCCCCAACAAGTTGGAAACTTTCGCGAAGATTCGTTAACCGGCGCCAACGTTATTTCAAATAGAATGTCGCGGATTTCCTATGGATAATAGGTTTTAACTATAACTATCTACTGGCGACCGCCAGTAGATAATATATATATATATATAAATTCAGTCAGGATGGTCAGTAGTTTGTAGTTATGGTTCAGATGCACTTTCCATTGAAAGCCATTATTTGATTTGCCTAGAAGTTTTGACCCTGTTCACAATTCAACTTTGCTCCAAATTTAGCTTCTTACTAGCTTACTTAGCTAAGCTTCAGCATTACACTTTTCTCGAAGATACCTCCCAAGGGAAAAAAGTTACAGAGAGGCAATAAAAAAACCAGAAGTGTTATTTCTCATACTTACAGCCTGAACCACAAAAATTTTTAGAACAAACTTGGCATGTATGTAGAACTTTACTCAAAGTGTGCTGTCATTAGTTTGGTCATTGCATAATAATGGGGTAACCCACAAAGCCGATGGATCTGGGTGCAATGCGATGCATACAACAAAATGGTCCTAATGGACACCTAGGATAAACTAATTTAATTAACGTATCCTGATTCAACACAGATAATCATAGACCACCAATCCACATGAAAGGGGTAAATATTATTTCTGAAAAGGGAAGAGCATGCAGAAATTACATCACACAAAGAAATATAATTAGGTGCAAGTAATTCAAATTATATTGAAAATCAACAGTATATATACATTATTTACATACAATGGTTGCTCCATTAAGTGCAACAAGATGCTCTGAGAAAGTGCTTGTGCGTAAGTTATAGAAGAAAAGGGAGAAAATCACAGTATAACCAATTCAATTTGAACCAGAGCATGTCTGTTCATCATATCAAAGCGCTAAATTCTCTTCCATTACACAGTTAATGGCTTGAATCAATATTGCCTCTATGTGGAAAATATATTCAATACATGCTGAAAAAAGTAGAAATTGTCGACGTTTTGACCCAAAACTGGGGGAGGAGGGCAGTTAGAACCTTAGATGCTGGTCTTCATCAGGACAGGGTGATCGATAGAAAGGGAAGCAACCTATGAAGGAGAGGGGAGTGTACATATCATTAAAATCATAATAGTAAAAGTGTGTGTAAAGTTGGTATGGACTCTTTCCCTAATGTGGAAAAGCTCACCTGGAGTCCTGCTCAATCCGGTGAGGGAGATGACTCATGGATCCTGTTTGCAGGGAAGGCCAACCGGCACCTCATTTGTAGGTGAAGTGCCCTCCTCTCAAGGTTGGCCCTAGTTTATCCTAGGTGTCCATTAGGACCATTTTGTTGTATATGTCATTAGTTTGGTGTAAATCCATTTGGTAGTTTTTGAAATATTTGCATCTAAAAAAGTTGCTGAGTAAGTTTTAAAGGGGTAACACTTCTGTACATTTCTACTGTATTCGGGCTAGTGAATAATTTATGGGAGTCCTGGAATTAAAAAAATTAAATAATCTGATTGTACAAGGGAACCTTTTCTCCCATGTCCCTTTCGAATCAGTGCTACTAGAATTGAGAATGCTGAGGAACTTTCTCCCCCTGCTCCCAGTCTCTCACAGAAAAACGGTGGTCCAGGCCTTGGTGGTTTCGAGATTGGACTATGTTAACTCCCTGTACCTGGGCCTCCCGGATTACTTACTTGGCCGTTTGCAGGGGATCCAAAATGTGGCGGCCAGGGCCATCTTTCTGGCAGGACCTAGCACACACACGACCCATCTTCTGTCTTCCTTACACGGGCTTCCGGTTCGGAAACTAATCCATTTCAAAGCATTGGTTTTGGTCTTTAAAGCCTTTCATAAGATAGGGGCCCCTTACCTCAGGGAAAGATTTCAACACTATACACCTCAACGTACCTTGAGGTCATCTGCACTGCTTTTGACCTCTACTCCTAAGGCCCTGCTGTCCCGGGTAGGGGGAAGATCCTTTTCAGTGGTGTCCTCTCGTTTGTGGAATAGCCTACCTCTCTCTTAGACAGGTACAGGACCTCATCACCTTCAGGAGGAAATTAAAAACTTGGCTTTTCCAACTTTAGGTCCCGGCCGGCTTTCTGCTTTGGGTGTTTTTCTGTTATCTGTTACGTGGTTTTTTCTCTTAGCGCCGGGACACTCCTGGGAGTAGCTGCGCGCTTTATAAATACCAAATAACATAACTAGAGTTGGTACCGTGGATCCAAGAGATCTGATTGGCAGAAGCAAGGGAAAAAAGTCTTGTGCAGTAGCCATTACAGGTCTATGGGAACAGTCATCTTGTCCTGCATTTTTTTTTTAATGACCTTTAGGGCTCAGTTTAGTCCCCCAGCCCGAAGTGGGTGTCCTGAAAGTACCCGCACATTGGTGGAAATTTAAAAAAGAAAAAAAGGGAGGTTGCGGGATTCAGGTGCCTTATTTCGGCAGAAGGCAGTATGCGGTAGGCATTTGATGCCCACTGTAAATTGGGCACAGGCCAGGCCCTCTGCCCAACCCACTGCAGCACAGGTTCAAAGGCCATGCACAGCAGGTATTGCCTCCCAAAGTAGGTTGGGCACAAGTCCTGGCTGCAGGCAAGTACCTGTGTACTGGCTGCAGGCAATTACCTGTGTACTGGCGGCAGGCAAGTACTGTGAGCTGTGCTCTGCGCATTAGGGGTTTGTCCACCTGTGGTTGGTTGAGTGCAGGGCCTGGCCTTGCCCAGAACTCCCTGCCACCAAAGACAGTGTGCAGCAGGATTGCGACGAATTAAGAAAATTGTTTTAAAAAAAATTAAAATTCACTGAAAAACCTACAGTTAACAGCTGAGTTATGGTTCTGGCTCAAACATGTAAAACTACTGAATTTCTCCAGTTATGGTTATTGGCATACACTACACACCCCATAACTCTAGTCATCCGGCATTCTCAAAATGCCAGTTTGCTAACTGGATCGAAACACGATTAGTTATCAGTAGGGCTCCCGGTTTTATGGTATTTATTTATTTAACATATCTGTCTGTATTTATCCATATTTATTTTGTGTATAAATGAAGTTGTAAAACTGTACATTTCCATATTTATTTAGCTGATAGACGCGTACTCCTACTTTGATCTCTGTCGTGATTTAGCTATTTAATCTGCCAAATATTACATAACAATACATCCACTAAATATTAGCATTATACCACAAATGTATGATGACATATGCCATTGTTTAAAAAAATGTCATCCTGCTTTTTAATTTCCCATGCTGTACATCTGCTCAGCTGTTGGGCTACAATTCATTAAAGATAGCACATAGAATCACTTAAAAGAAGCACAATTTTCTGTATTTATCCACTTTTAAAAATAAATGCAGACAGAAAATACATTGTTTTCTGTCTGTATTTATCTGTAAAAAAATCTGTAAAAACGGAAAACAGGGAGCCTTAGTTATCAGGAGAGCAACATTGCGGACGGAGTAAGTTGTAGCATGTGTAAACCTTAACTGGCAAATTTTTGTGTTTTTAGGCATTTGTGCCAGAGCTATAACTCAGTTTTAACCGTGGATTTTTCAGTGAGTTTCTTTTTATTTACTTTATTAACAACTCTGCTGCTCACGGTCTTTGGCAGCAGTGGACTGCTGGGGTGGGTTAAGCACAGGACCTTATCTGCTGACAGTCCTTGTGCTAACCCACCCCAGTAGGCAACCCCTGCTGCGCATAGCCTTAGACCGTGCACAGCAGGGGTTGGGCAGAGGGCCTGGCCTGTACCCAACCCTTGTTTATCATATTTATTTTTGTTATGACCAAAGACATTCAAAGAGAAATATTGATGTAGATGGAAAGAACAGGGTTACAGATGAGTTGCGTTATGGGACAGAAAGAGGTAGTGTTTGCTTATGTGGTTTAGAGGTTTTACAGATCGTAAAGGAAGGTGATCCCATGTAGAAACATTTCTGAGTGCAACTGGTGTGAGTGCTTGAAGCTCCCACCTCGTTAATGTACTTCAAACTATACAACTCTTCTGCCGCAGAAATATGTGGAGAAAGATAAAATCATGGCACTTTGACGTACAAGCTTGGCCCCTTTGATTGGTCTCTATAATTAGATGTTTACCGAAAAACATCTGCACTTGATGGAAGACCCTTTCCTCTTAGCCCTCTGGGGTTGACAGCAATATTCGATGAGGGGCGTAGTGACCTCCTCGATGTAGCATTTAAACGGCATCTGCCGTTGGGCTTCATAACTGGACCCAAATAAAACACGAATTATTAGTTCATGGGTCGCTTCTGTCTGCACACAAAATGCTCATAAAATACACTGTTACGAATGCCATGACAGAATGATATGGGCCATGGGCTGACACGCATGGAAACGGAGAACAAGAAATGATGAAAATAGTAGAAAATCCAGAGAAATTGAAAATTTAATAAAGAGGTTAAGTCAGTGGTTCTCAAACTTTTTAGAACCACAACCCACTTTTTAGAAGAACAAACTATTGTGACCCACCTACCTTTATAGGAAGAGTCAGGGCGATTTTTTAATGTAACTAAAGCATTGTGTGATAGTGCACATATTCCATTGAAATGGCCTCTAAATTTGCCTAAACGTACAGTTTTACTGACTAACACTTTATAGCACACAACGGATAATGTGTGGAAATCAGGTTTCTGTGAATATGTATCATTTGTACATCACCAAGTAAGTGTCTTAATTTGTTTAGATTCTATTAAAATCTGTTTCAGCACACTTCAGAAATAGAAAAAGTGCTTCAGTTTTGCTTTCCTGACTGCTGGATGCACACAGTTCATTTACAGGTATTTACATTTTTATGTGTTTTGAAAAGAAAAAAATCCTACATTGTTACATAATTCACTTTAAAAACTGCTTTCACTTAGCAGTCGGAGAAAGAAAAGTAAACCCCAATCTAATAAAGCAGCCTGATGTTTGGCCTCTGTCTTTGAATCACCAGCAATTGTGACAAGTTAAACACAAAATTTAAAGGCATCTTTATTTATTGCTTGACCCATCAAAAATTAGCTCACCGACCCACAGTTTGGGAAACACTGAGCTAGATTGAAAGGAAAGAGCAAAAACAGGAATTAAGGTTGAAAGGATCGAAGGTATCGTGAGGAGAGAAGGAAGGAAAGGTGAAAGGGAGAAATTAAGGAGGTAAGGAGGGGTGAAAGATTGCATGGATGCAAGTTTGAAAGGACTGAAGAAAGAGAGTAAAAGGATAAAATAGATCAAATGTTGAAAGGATGGTTAGAAGAGGGGAAGGATTAACTGGTGAATTGAAGGGTGGTCGGAAGAATGGACAGATTGGAAAGAATGAAAGGATGGATATGTGGCTACATGCATATATTGACGGGTGTAAGGATGGGTGTATGCATGAAAACATGAACGAACACAAGGATTAATGGATGAAGAGGTAAAGGGATGAACTGATGGAGGTGTGAACATGTGGATGAATAGATCAATGGAAGGAGTGTGAAAGGCAGAGGATAACTCTTCTAAGGAAGATCGGTTTTGCTCCCTTTGCTTGGGTGTGATTAGAGGCATGATTGCAGTGGTGGGTATTTAAATTTTCTAGCTCCTCTCTTGAATTTGATTGTAGTGGGATTCGGGTGCTTTCCATTTCTTTGCTTCTGGATGCTCTCTGCAGCACTGACTCTTATCGCACTCTGTCTGAAATGAGAGATGAGGCCCACTCCCATTGCTAGTAGTGAAGAAAATAAACAGAACCCAAGTCAAATCTTCTGGAAGGGATCTGCATACTAATTCAGGAACGTTTTAATTATTAAGGATGGATGGCCACGGAGTCTCTTCCTACACTTGCTGCTTCTGGATCATATCTCCAAAGGATTGATCAATTGGCTGTATCTGACCAGCTACGAGTACCAGTGGCAGCCTTTAAGTTGCACTTCCTTAGCTTTCTGTGGAACGCCTTTTTGTTTGGTGCTGACATTCGTAACTGCAGATAGGGTTTCCCAAGAATACAGAATTGCCCCTTTTACCTTAGATTCTGTGGGAGACTTAGCCCTCCATCTTTTAATCACCTCGTTGGGTGTGCTTAAGTCCTGGCTCATGCACAGACTTTTGAGGAGAGGACACCTCAGTTGTCCAGGCTACAGTTTGGTGCCATTTCACTTGCTATTCAAATCGGTGCTCATTTGTTTATTTTATGAATTTTTATGACGCAATATATCGCCTAAACACCAGGGCGGTTTGTAAGTTGAATGGAGGCAATGGAGGGAAATGGTTAATCAAAAGCCTATCCTATCCGCCAGGGTTAAAGTTGTGTTCTGAAAGAGAATCGGTTTATAGTCTCTGAGCTGTAAATACTTCCTTAGATGTGAAATTGGAGACCGGTTGGGTGTATCTGATTTAGTGAAGATTGAAAGGATATGGCTTTACGGTCAGAGACGCCGCCTTTTAAACTTGGGAACCAGGTTGGAGTCCCTACTGTCTCTCAACAGCCTGTGATTCAGGGCAAGTCACCTAATCTCCCTGTGCCTAAAAATGAATTTGACCTTTTCTAATGTAACCGGTGCTCGTGCAAATAACTCAAATACCTTATGGTCGAGTTCGCGCAAAAAATGGGGGTGGGGGGGGATGAGCGCCGCGATCTTGCAAGATCTTGTGGAGAGTGCTGGTGTCGAATACATGGCAGTTTTACACGTCCTTTTAGTTTCATCAACCACCTCTTGTATGCCTCCGTTGAGAAATTTATTAGGGGAAAAAGGCGTGCGCAGTCATAGCAGACTGCGTGGAGGTGCTTTGTCCCGTGACTGCTCAATAAATGGCTCACTGTGTGGTCTCTGTCAGGAAAGCTTCGGCGCGCCTGTTCCCGGCAGAGGGCGGGGGCAGGCGATGACTTGTGACGCACGATGTCTTCAGGAAGCAACGTGGATGACTCACGAGCCAGCAGGGAAGGTGTTCAGCCTGCGAGGGGCACATTTACACTGTGTGCTATGGCGGGAGGGGACAAGGGGTTAAGTAAGACAGCCATTCTGCCATGTCAAAGTAGACACGCTTTCTTTCAGTGTTGTTTGTTGCCGGTGCCTAATGCCTTGCGTGAAATAACCGAGGAGGGAGGGGGAGTGTGCTAAATGGGAGGCCTGGTGATTCTAATTTTGTTTTGTGAAATTCTGATTCTTTGAATTAGTACCCCAACTGCTTCTCACAAAATCTAGCCGAGGCAAGGTCCATGACGATCAAAGAGACGTCTTTTCTGCTTCCACCTGGTTGACCAACCAGGCAGATTCCATTAAAAGCTGTTGACCTGAGGGCTCCGAAATGAGGGTTTTACTTCTCAAAACACTTAGTACGTTTGTATTTGTTATATTGAAGTAATTGACTCAGGCAGGTTGTGAAAGATTCTGCCTGCTAATCCATGACTTTTAGAACATGGTGCCTTAACACACATTATGTCACTTATGTTAGTATTTCTGGTAAAGCTTAGAGCTATTGGAAACAATGTTCTATTTTTTTTCGAACAGATATTGTTCTTTCTTCCCTTCAGCCAGAACTTTGGTGGGCGTAGTTTCTCAGTGCTCGGTCTTGGGCCTCAGCTTTTTAATCTTTGTAATCTTTGTATGATCTTTTTGGCACATTCATTCAATCCTTCGGCTTTTCTATGGTCATGTATGCCTTTGGCATACAAATCATCCTTACATTCTCGATAAGGAAACAGGGTGTGCCATTAATCTACATGGCAGCCTAGAGAATGTTGAGGTGGTACAGAGTCAGCTGTTGAGATCCAAAGATTCTTAACTCCTCCAGGTCCCAAATTTCAGATGCTCCTAAATTGGCAGTAAAGTTTCTTCTGTGGCAGCTGCCTCAAATTGGAATCGGCTTCCATTATTCTTCCGTTGGGGATGTATGATGTTACCACGCATGCTATTACAACGCATCCCTTTACCACACGTTGACCTTTACAGCGTGTTACACCTTTACCACACATTTTTGTGTTTATATATTTGTTTGGGAGGCGGGGGGCACAAACCACCTTATGTAATAAATATATAATTTCATTTTTGTGGGAACCCACTCAACCCCCCTTTTTTTTTAAAGCACATCATATAGCATGCAGATGACTATATTTTATTGTATGCAGATAGGTAAGTGGGTTACTGCTCTTAAGACCGAGATCCTTTTTTTACTTTCAGTTCATAAATTGTAATCCTTCTAAAATAGCACAGTGAGCTATGAAGGACATGTGACTCCTACACCATGTAACCCTCACTGTCTCATGTAACACATCCTATACCTTGATTTACACATTTATATGATTTATTGTTAATGAATAATGTGTAAGTGTGATGTAAAGCGCTCGGACACCCTACGTTGGGGTGAGTAGCGTGGTAAAGAAATAAAACAAAATAGTGGTAAATTGTTATTTATGTCAATACTGGGAGAGACCAACACATCTGCCACTCTTACAGTGCATGCATATCTCTTGTGTACAGGGGCTGAAGAAAGTCAAAAGCATGCTTCTCTTAAGTACTTGTGAAGTAACAACAAGCTGTGTGCCTTTGTTTCCCCTCCATTGCATTTTCATCTAGGTATGAGGCTCCAGATAGCTTCCGCCAGGATACAGGAACAAAAGAAGGCCTGATGGTCCCTTAAATTAGGCCTTTGTTTTGGGCCCAGCTGAAATTTAAAATAACAAAGCCCCCTTGCCAGCTGCATCTTGCTGCTCAGACAGAAAGCAGACAACCTGCAGGCGCTGCTGTATGTGTCCCTGTGTAGGAAAATTACACCAGGACAAGTTCAGCATATTTCAGTGGAGCCCGTCTTCTTGGCAGGGTAGACGGCTTCCACTCTGTGAAAAGAGTTGGCAGACACCGTCTACCCCCGTAGTCCCACGACTTATGCCCTGCCTCCACCCACCCCTAAACCCATCCATACCCCTTTTTACCTCTACCCACCCTAAACCATGAAATCACGGTTTCCTACCTTTACCTCTACCCACTCTTAAGCTTTAAATTCACCCTTACCTCCTTTACCTCTAACCTCTACCGTTCCCCAAATCCTAAAATCACCCTTAACCCCCTTTCGCTTTACCCACTCCTAAAACCTAAAATCAGTCTTACCTCCACTGGTACCTAAACCACTTCTTTTTTTTTTTTTTTTTTTTTTTTTTATAACTATAAAGTATGTTATTTAAAAAAAACTAAAAAAAAAAAAACGTACCTGCGTGGTAAAGGTTTTGCATGCTAAAGGTTGTTTCTCTTAGGTTAGTAACCGTCTCTTTAGAAGTAAAGGAAAGCCTCAAAGACCTAGCTGTTTCCCCAGCCAAATGGATAATTGACCTGGCAGTGTTCAGTGTTTGTAGTTTTGCTCCCTTTGGTATACCTTTTCAGCAGCACAATATCTTTGTTGGCCAAGGGGGCTTGGCTTCGGCAAGAGATCTTAATTATTCCCCTCCACCAATCCCATCCCCTCTGCCCCTAATTTCTGGATTTGCATGAGAGTTAGTGGTCCAGTGCTGGTATGAGTTAGAAATAGCAGCTGCTTGTTATCACACCTCTTCTGGTCACAGAAATGCACACACTCATTAGTAAGCAAAGTAATTAAGAGGCAAACATAATATTTATCAGGCTGTTCAAAGATGTGTTTCCAAAGAAATGTTGTATGAAATGTGACTATTTGAAGATCAGTATGACACTGTTTTGTTTTGCTTTTTTCTTTGCTGAATTGTTGTGGTGTGGCCAACGTCTGATGGCATGCCAAATTTAAACTATGAGGAATAAATGCCACAAGAGACGTATTATGGCTTATTACGTCAAGTAGTACAGTAAACATAATAGTCCTGTCAGTAGCTTAGTACATTTGGAAAACCAATATTTCTTAATGATAAACCAGAAAAATCACTCAACATAAGCAGAAATAGAAAACACAACCAGAAAAAAAGAGATTATTGCAAAATGCATATATTAAAGCGCGAGGCTTGAAGCCTTTTGCCAATAGTAATAAGTGACGGCATAACGAGGGGCAGTAAAAGGGTAAAGTAAAACCAGTTGAAGAGTAGGAGCGGGCAAGGGGTGACATTCACACGACACGGCACAGCATCTGGTGAAGGGGTCTTGTTACAGCTTCTGGGGTGGGAACAGATGTTTCGGGGTGAAATGTGCCTCTGGGGGACCCTGCCGAGCACGCTTAACCTGCTGCTAGGATGGCCTGCTTCTAGGGGAATATTTCTGCCCTGCCGGCTTACTGTCCCCTTTAGGCTCCTCTACTTCTTTTACACTTCGATCCCCCAGTCAGGCGTGGACTAGCTGTACCCTCCTGCTCATCCTACAGGCCCGAGATTGTGTCCATGCATTAATGGGTACATTGCTCACAGCGCGCTCTCTCCTGTGCCCGGAGCAGTATGCTGAATGCGTGGCACAACTGATGAGAAGGAGTGTGAGGTGGCACGGATCCATATGTTGTACCCTAACAGAGTGTGTTTTGTCCTTTAGTGAACAGATTGGCTGTTCTGTGGCTGTGAATCCTAAACACGGAGTACCTGCTGAAGGCGCTGGTGCTGGCTTGTACGCACCTTCCAGCAGTGACCTACTGTGGGCACCTTCTCTCGGCATGGTGTTGTTCCCCAAGAGCTAGGCGTTTAGTGTGGGAATGATGGTGAACACACGAGGACGACCTTGCTTTGCAATAAGGCAACATGTCTTGATAAGAGAAGCACATAATAACCACTGTACAAGTAAAGTATCTGTGTTCCCCAGACCTGCCAACCTAGAAAATGTTCTCACTGCGAGTGAGGGGCGGGGCCTCTGTGCGAGGGGCCTCTCAGCTGACTAAAGGGGCCCGGAGGAAGGGGCGGGGTGAAAACCATATTGGCCTTAGAGGCAGTGCTTTAAATGGGCCGGTACTCACCGGTACTGAGTACCGGTACTTCTTAGATTTATCCCTCTGAGTACCGGCACTTCTCTTCTGCCGAGGAGAGTACCGGTACTCGTCAAAAGGTAGGCTCATTGGCTGTGAGTGCTGGTGAGCAGGAGTGGAACGTGTCTCTGGCAGCCAAGGCGCCGCTTCTGTATCCCCGATCTGAGTCCCAGCTGAGCTATTCAGCTGGGCTCATTTGAATAATTGCCGGGTGCTCACCATCACGCTGTGTTTGACAGAGCAGGGTCCGTTCAGGCCCTGTGCTGTCAATCACATTCACACTATCCTGTGCGTTCCTGCAAGCACAGGAATCATGTCAGTCACCTGGCAGTGGCAATCAGGCTACCGCCAGTCCGGCCCTGGTGGCAAATAAAAAAGCCATGGTAGGTGAAGAGTATAACATGGCTTTCATCATACCCAAGTCTTTTGAGTGCCTGCTTATGTTTGTGTGTTTGCCTGCATTCGTATGCCTGTTTTTTGTAAGAAAAAGTGAGAGAAAGAGAGAGAGAGAATCAAAACACTCTCAGGAGGTATTTTAAAGAAAATGGGTGGCACTTTGTGTGTACATATCTGCTCGGCGACAAAGATTCATAAATAGCATAGTAGGGAGGGTTGGTGGGTGGGTTAGTGAGTGGATAGATGAGTGAACAAGGGTGGATGTATAGATGGATGGATGGATGAATAGATGGATGGATGAGTGAAAGCATGGACGGCTGGGTGAAAGGGGGTGGATGATTGAATAAAAGGGCAGATGATGGGTGGATAAGTGAAAGATTGGATGGATGAATGAAAGGGAGGGAGGATGGATGAAAGGGTGGATGATGGATGAGTGGAAGGAGAGATTGAGTGAAAGGGTGGATGGAATAAAGGAGTGAAAGGGTTGATGGATAGATGAGCGAAAGGATTAATGAATGAGCGAAAGGGTGGATAAAGAGATGGATGAGTGAAAGGACGAATGGATAGGTTTGGAGATGGATAGGTTTGGATATGAAGGGTGGACAGACGGAATGGTGAAAACTGAATGATGGATGAAAGATTGAATAGACGACAGAATGTAAAGGTTAAATGGCGGACATTAGCAGGTAAATGGTAGGATGAAAGAATGAATGGATAGATCTATGGAAGAGACAAGACCTATCTTCTGGGGAGGTTCATGATGATTTGCTTCATTTACATTGTGCCATAAGAGCTTTGGTTCGAAGTGGGGGTATTTTCAGTGGGTGAGTGAGTGGATGGATGACTGAGCAAGGGTGGATGTATAGATGGTTGGATGAGTGAAAGCATGGATTGCTGGGTGAAAGAGGGTGGATGATTGGATAAAAGGGCAGATGATGGGTGGATAAGTGAAAGATTGGATGGATGAATGAAAGGGAGGGAGGATGGATGAAAGGGTGGATGATGGATGATTGAAAGGAGGGATTGAGTGAAAGGGTGGATGGAATGAAAGGGTGGATGGAATAAAGGAGTGAAAGGGTTGATGGATAGATGAGCCGAAAGGATTGATGAATGAGCAAAAGGGTGGATAAAGAGATGGATGAGTGAAAGGATGAATGAATAGGTTTGGAGTTGGATGGATGGATAGGTTTGGATATGAAGGGTGGACAGACGGAATGGTGAAAAACTGAATGATGGATGAAAGACTGAATAGACGACAGAATGTAAAGGTTAAATGGTGGACATCAGCAGGTAAATGGTAGGATGAAAGGATGAATGGATAGATCTATGGAAGAGACAAGAGATATCTTCTGGGGAGGGTCATGATGATTTGCTTCATTTGCTTTTTGCCATAAGAGCTTTGGTTCGAAGTGGGGGTATTTTCAGTTTCTTCCTACTCACGTGCTGAAAAATATATAGTATTGTGCCAAGCAACAGCAATTAACAGTATGGCATTAAGAAGGTGCAACTATTGCAAAAAAAGGAAATGTTAACATATTATAGCATTTCTCTTTCATTTTGTGTAATGAGTTAACTTGCTTTGTTTATATAAACACATTTCGCATGTGTTTTGGTATGTGCTGCAACTAATATAGAAGTCGTTAAGTATCATCAAGTCTTGCCTTTAGCCCCGCCCCTAGCCCCGCCCCCTCACTACACATCCAGCTCATTTTAATGAGTACCTGCACTTATTTTTTCCCATTTAAAGCACTGCTTAGAGGCCATTCTGCATCCTATCAAATAGAAGAAAAAAAGGCTTCTAAAGCTGACATGGGGGGCTTTTAAAATGCAGAATGTTTTTTAACCCCAAAAAGCCTTCAGCACAAGAGCCGGGGACCTGCTCCATTATGTAGCGGTTTGCAGCTCTCTGTGTGACATCGCCTGTCACCGATGACCGTATGAAGAAAGCTAATATGTGTGACACACAGCAGCACTGTGTGCCTTGCCAGGTTTAGTGTTTGCTGCTCAAAGTCTTTGGGTATTAAAGTTAATGTTTGCTTAATCACAAAACGACTGCCGATTTTCTAAATTGTATTTATTTATTTGTTTGGTGTGGGGATATTGGCGCAATGTTGATTATTATGATTGAAACAGGTGGCTAAAAGAATTAGTGGGGATCACGTTTTCAGTAGATAACGAATGGTGTTTAGAAAAAAAAAAAATTAAGCTGTGTAATATTGCTTATTCATACCCAACCAATGCTAGTTGCTGAACCTCCTATCGCATGCCTTGGGGCAAACTTCAAATAATCGTAACATTTGAGCAGAAATAGTCCTGGTGTAGTTGTTTGGTTGCTCTCTAACCTCTGTCCTGTTTTCTTCCAGGTACAGCTACGAGCAGTACAAAGAGACAGCCGATTGGCTGCTGGCCAACACTGAGCACCGCCCCCTGGTGGCCGTTGTATGTGGCTCCGGGTTGGGAAACCTGGCGGATCTTCTTAAGGAACAAGTGGCCTTTAAATATGAAGATATTCCTAACTTCCCCGAAAGCACAGGTAGGAGGGCAGCTTGCCTTTTCTGCTAACATGTCTTGTAAATGATATGTCATGGGATTTCTAGCTGGGATGGTGGTGCAAGAAGGGTTGCCCTGCTGAGCAGGCTGGACTTGTGGATGCAGGTGTTACAACTTATATAGCCTTATATACCAATAGCAATGGTTCTTGAGCCTGGGCATCATCCTTTGATTGACCAGTTAGTGGGGAATCTTTTTTCGAACCTTATAAATCTGATGATAGAGTGTTCATTCTCCTGGTGAGGAATGTCGCCCAAGGTAGGATCTGTAAGTGCAGATATATGAATTTGCAGCAGAATAAAATAATCTACAGAAGCAATATATACTCTCCTGTAAGGTTTTCTTCTGTCAGCCCAGTCAGCAAACGGCAGTGGAGTGATGCGCCTCAGAAGTCTGTGTGGTAGCTGATGATGGCACCAAGATTGGGGTTCCTGCATCCCACAAGTACCCAGGCATTCGATGGGGAGGAACTGTGTGCATAGTTTCATAAGCAGGGGCTCTGTACCACGGAACGAGTAAACACGCTCTGCGCATAGCATCTGCTCAAGTGAGGAAAAATATTATTTTCTTCTTCCGATAATAAGAAAATGCCTCACTAAACCTTCTTCTGTTACACTGTGGAGGATTTTTAACACCCCGATAAAGCATTAAGATGCTTTTAGGACATTGCAATTCAGTTATGGGAAGTGGACAGTTAATAATCACTCAGATGTGGTCACAAGGAGAAAGAAAAAGTAGAGGACAGTTGTCAGGAAAAAGGTAGGTTTTCATGAGCTTGTCGGACTATTAAAACAAAAAATGGCAGGGTTAGAGTTTCATTGCTAGGGCAATGCTTGTAATCTCAGTCCCTCTCAAACATTTCTGGTGGGCGAAGGGGTTGGTGTGCTTGAATCAAATACCTAAACTGGATTTTGGAGGTTTCATTTAAACCTTGTTGTATAATAGTTTCTGCATGGATCTAACACATAATTTTATTGCCCCACTCCCCTCCCCCCCCCCTCTTGGTAACACAGATTTTGAATTGAAGCTTATGCTCTGTGAGGAGCTACGGGTGGGTTTTCAAACTTCAGCAAATGTGGTCTGACTTCTGTTGGTGATTTGTAGAAGGCCAGTAGCTTGTTTACTTATGTTTTTGGGGGCTAAGCTTTTCATTGTTGAATCCAGGGAGAACATTAGCTGCCACCTAACGAGTTTGACCCCGTTTTTAGGTCGAGCATTTGAGACCTCTTGTATATACTTTAGTATATACTTATTATATACTTATATGTGTATGTACTTTGTGGGCTCTGGAGATCAACCCTAGGACTTGTCTGCTTCTGCTTAGGGACTTTTTTTTTCTGTTCAACTGCCTCTATTTAACTGTCTTGATAGAAAACGACCAGCAGAGGTCAGTAAAATTCCAGAATTGCTTTCTGCTTAGGGACTTTCTTTTTTTAATTTTTCTGGCAACTGCCTCTATTTAACTTTCTTGATAGAAAACGACCAGCAGAGGTCTGTAAAATACCAGAATCACTTTAGCATTCTCTAGATTCCAGTCCATAGAAATTGTCTTCCACGAGCACCCGTAGACAATATTTTTTTCAGATCTTGTATTTTCAGTGATATGACCACCGAAGGCCCCGATTTTATATTAAAAACAGAGCTTTGGACTTTACCATTTCCCGCTGAAAGGCAATATTTCTCTCCATGTGTTCCCATACCTGGCGTGTCACGCAGTTTGGTGCTTAGATTCCCTCCATGTTAAAGAACAGTAGATGTTTCAGCACCCAGGCTAATGTGCTGCATAGCCAAATACATATAAGGTCCCAAAGGCGAGACCGATTGCATTGCAAATGCTTGTTGTAGATTTGTCACAAACCCATGTTGCCCTTTTGTGTAGCACTGGCAATGGACAACGGATGATTTCTCGTTTACTCGGCTGCTGTCTCTTTTTGTGGCTTCCAGCTGATGGCAGGGGTACAACCCACTGTTTAATTGGGGGAGAGGGGTACACACTGCATTTTTCTCATGATTGTGTTTACTTTTTTCTCAGTCCCTGGCCATGCTGGGCGGTTGGTGTTTGGTAACTTGAATGGCAAGCCATGTGTCTGCATGCAGGGGCGGTTTCACATGTATGAAGGCTACCCGCTGTGGAAGGTGAGTGTGTTCACTCTACGAGCTTTGCTCACAAGAACTGCTGTATTTCTATAACAAAAAAATCTACCTACAAAAATATTGACTGCAGAATATAGACTACCACTATTATCACCAAGGTGATAATATACACCCAAGTATAGAATTACTATTCTTAACTTCACAGTATGTGTATCATCAAGGTACATAGATGTGGTGTAAAGAATATTAAAACTATACTTGCCTCTATATACTTACCTTGATGATATGGTGCATATTCTGCAGTCAATGTTTTTCGTTTTTCTTTATTGATGTGTGACCATGATATGCTGACACAATCCTCGCCAGGGATTCACAGTTTGATGTGTGCTAAACCAGGATGTTGTTGCTGATACTGAAGGAGTCTGTGCAGCTGGTCTCTTCATCACTTAAAGTGACTTTAGAGTCCTAAAAATGACACTTTGAGCATGGAATTCAGCCTCTGATGGTGCGATCTTGACTGACACTGGTGGAATGCTGCACGGACAGGGTTAGATTGGGGCCACTGTTCGGCCCCGGCAGCCAAAAATAAAGGCCGGCATTCGCAGATCACGACCTTTTGCAATAAACCGCTTGGTTACGATCATGGAGCTAAGGGTTGGCAAACATTTGCAGTAATCAAAGTAGTCTAAGGCTTATAGGGCCAGTACTTGCATTGAAAATCACCATTCCAATGGAAAAAAATATTCGAAGCTCTGAATTATGAAAAATACTAGGAACTCGTGTTTAATTGCTTTTTTATCTATAAGTTTGCTGTGGATGTTTTGATTAATGTCTGCTGGGAAACAGGAAATTATATATAAAACAAGTGGTTCTGTTGGGAAGTCACAATTACTTTGCTCAGTGCAAATAATACAGTCTGAAATCTCAATTTCCAAAAGTATATAATACAATTTCAATTCATTGTTGGTTTAAGGAGTAATTTTTAGGAGAGAAAAGGGAACACACCCCAAGAGCAAAGCAATTTGTCAAAAGTAAAGTTATTTACTCAGTTGGTATTTACAACAAACCATGAATATGGCTGTCAACAAAACATTAAAATTTGCGGCAATGAAGTGGTGACTGTAGTGCAGGATAAGTGACTTGTGGTGATGTGTGATCAACAGTGCTATACAGGCATAACCATGGGTGACACGTAAACTGTGAAATTAACAAATTTATTTCTAACTGTCCATTCCTTTGCACATGAATACAAGACCCAAGTCTTATTTTACATTCCGGTCAAGGAGACTGCATGGACTAGTGTGACCATAACGTTGACGTTTCGACCCATAGGAATAGCGCAGCTTTAATATGCGTCAGAGGCGGGTCTTCAGGACTGTGGGGGGAGTGAGTTTGGACAGCCGCAAGGAATAGATGCCTGGGATCCTATTAAGTTATTTGATAGAGATCCGGATATAATTGTAATCAAGGTATCCAATTTGATGGGCACGAGGACCTACACCGAGAGGTTGTGGTCTGAAACTGGATAATTCTATATTCGCACGAAGACTCCACCAGCCGGTTGGAGAGGTGCCGATTCAGTTAAATCAAATTAGCCGCCAAAGGCGATCACAAAATAAATCTATACTTGCCCAAAAACTCCACCAGCCGGTTGGAGGCGTGCCAGTATCGTTGACTCAGATTAGCCGCCAAACGTGATCGCAAAATTGGTGAGACGCGTAGTCGTCCATCTACCTCCGCTTTCTGTCATCATAAATACCCAGGTTCTGAGGGACACAGGGTTACCCCATTATCGCTAATGGGAAACAGGAAATAACATAGACCTAGACTGCCTTTTGCACTCACCCTGGGCTTTTAAATATTTATTTTTTACAGTACTTTAGAGAGGCGCTCCAATGCTCATTGACTGGTGAAATGTGTAACTATATTTTTTTGGTTCACTGCTAACATTGCGTTTAAATTCCAATAAAGGGAATGACACTAGTTTGTAAATGTACAAATACATAAAATAGTGTCACTTTACTCACATACATACAGTTTTATATAGCACATAATTGTCCCAGAGGCTTTGGAATGCTTTACATGAGCACCAGATAACATTACAAACGGTCAGATTCATTTTTTTTGGGCTCATGTAAATTAAGTGACTTGCCCAGAATCACAGGATGTTGAGCTGACGCTGGGACTCAAACCCAATTTGCCAGTTTCAAAATGGGTTAAGGCCACAATCTCTCCTTATTGACTGCATTAATTGATTTATGGCTGGCAAAGGAGAGCAGCAGAGACTCCCCAGTTCCATGCGGGGGGGACAAAAATAACTGAAGGGCCCCTTCTAGTTCTCTCCCCTGCCCCAGTCCCCTGCAAAGCAAGTGTTAATAGCTTCCGATCACCAGCTCCTTGAGGCCGCTGTCACACCTGGAAGGAGCCAGAGGGCAGACTCACCTCCTACTGTGACAGTCCGAGCAGCCGATCGTCATTCTGCCTCTGACAGTGCATTAGCCTGACCTTAATGTGCATCAGGTCAGGCTGATTATATGCATGCAAAGGCTTTAACTATAGCTTTTGACGATGCGCCCTTGTGGTGGAGACCGAGTTGGCCACCAACAAAACGGCGCACTAACGGGCCTCAATCACAGACCCATCGGCCGATGGCCGACTGCCCGCCTTGTCCATCTGAGGCTGTGCCTGAACGTCTGCTCCTGTGCACTCCCAAGCTGGGTGAGTGGAGGACTTGCTGAGTGCATGTCTTCTGTGAGAGCTTGCCAAATATCAGAGCTCCAGTAGTGATCTGTCCTTGTTCTGGACAATGGCATGGATGTTTAGGAAGTAGATCTTTTAACACTGTTTGCACACCTGGGGAAGTTAGGTGAAGGTAACAGTTTGCTTTTCCCTTATTGAGTCGGGATTTGAGAGGGAAATCTACAAATGGCATCTTGCTGGTCCACATGGTTGTATGTAAAAATATTATTTGAAAAAATACCGTCTGACAAATATCGTGTCTTAAATATTTTTTACAGAAATATCGTTCCTTTGGGTGTATTTTTTTTGGGTGTATGTTTTCTATTGTTAACTCCAGATGGGCATTATTTTTGTAAACCACATTTAGGACACAATATATCGGTCAGACGAGATCTTGGTTTTGATACTGTGTTACCATTTAGGGCCAGAGGAGCAGATTGTCACTATATGCAGTTCTGATGTGTCTGTCTCTCGTTTTAAGGTGACGTTCCCAATCCGGGTCTTCCACCTGATAGGTGTGCAGACTCTCATCGTAACCAATGCAGCCGGAGGCCTCCATGAGGATTACAGAGTGGGGCACATCATGGTGATCAAGGACCACATCAACTTTCCGGGCTTTGCAGGGCAGAACCCGCTAGTGGGTCCTAATGAAGACCGGTGAGGAGACCTGCCTCCTTGACAGGAGATTGTACTCCCTTACCCAGTCTTACTTTCTCCTCGCGGGTTTCTTTGCTGATGGTGCTCACAGTTTCATCGTTACTCTTCTCTCCCGCACTTGTTTTCTGCATCTTCCTTCCCCCTCACTTCTTCTCTACCTTTCATCTTCCACGCCTTTCCTCTTCCCTTTTCTTAACCCGTCTACTCCCTCTTAATGCCACACCCTCCACCTTTCCTACCCTGTACCTTCCTGTCATTTCCACTTTTCATTTTCCTATCACAAGTTTTCCTCCCCTCTCCTTCTTTCCTTATCTCTTTTATTGTTTCTCTCTTTTACCATCCCATCTGCTTCCCCATTTCTGAGCCTCATTTATTTTCCAGTTCGTCTCCCTTCTGTGCCTCTTCCATATTCTTCCTTTCCCACTCTTCTCCACTTTTCTGTTCCCTCTTCATTCTCCTCCAGTTTTTCTCTCTTCACTCTCCTTTCGCCTCCATCTCGTACTCCACTTTCCCTTCCTTACTTCTCTTATTGGTCGACTTTCCTCGTTTCCACTCCTGGTTTGTCTCTTTCGGAACATGGTGTTCGGTTGGTAATTTCTCTTCTTTGCCGGTGCAGGTTCGGCCCCCGGTTCCCACCCATGTCAGACGCCTATGACCGTGACCTGAGGAAGCTGGCCATGTCTGCCAGCAGAGACCTGGGCTATGCGGCGGAGCTTCACGAGGGGGTGTACTGCGGCATAGGGGGCCCCAGCTTCGAAACCATCGCAGAGTGCCGCTTCTTGAACCGCCTGGGTGCAGATGCTGTGGGTAAGGATGCCGTGCCGTTTCTGGGGGACGTCAGACGCGGAAATATTGATTGAAAGGAAAGGGGCGAGAGAGTGCCAATTGACAAGGTCGCTCAGCCTTAATAATTGTTGATCACCCAAAACGGACATTCTTGGGTTTTTCACAGTTCTCCCCTGTAGTAGATGAATCTTTGTTTTAGGGAACTGTTTGATAGGTGACTATCCCGATTTAGTGCCCCACTCATGCATTCCTGTTACACCCGCCCTTATTTATGGAGCGCTTTCTGTCTGTAAGGTTTTGAGCCCACTACCTCCTCATTACAGTGCCGCCTTGTGTCTCCCTTCTTCTTTCTAGGCATGAGCACGGTGCACGAGGTCGTCGTTGCCCGTCACTGCGGACTGCGGGTGCTCGGCATTTCCCTCATCACCAACCAGGCGGTGATGGACTACAACAGCGAGGCGCGTGCCAACCACGAAGAGGTGCTGAAAGCTGGCAGGGAGAGCGCAAAGATGATGGAGAAGCTGCTGACCACATTGCTGCCACGGATTGAGACTAACAATAATGTCAACTAGATGCCCCCGGGTGCAAGTGTGTCTATGGGGAGTAAAAGCTTGGGGTCAGTGGCCTGCCCAGAGGTCTGTACCTTGGATAACTGATTATCAAGCAACATTCCAAACAAAATTCTGCACTTAACTGCTGAGAGCTGAGACCCCACTTCACTGTGATGGATGACTGGATAGCTTATGAAGGCAAATATCCAGACTATAACTTTGAACTTAAGCAACATGAGGTCAAACTTGGTTACCCGTATTGCCTCTTTTCAAGACTCCTAATTTGGCTCGCGAACCCTGTTTCACTGGTGCCATACTCTGATAAAGACTTGGTGGCCCCAATCCCCAGTAAGCTGTTGACCACCCAGACTTGCTGAAGCCCTTGTCATGAGCACTGTACACTGTGAGGGCCTAGTTCACATCCACTTGAGTTCACAAAGTGTTTGGTGCAAGTGGCACCCGTAGTCTATGAGCTGGTCTATACATTTAATTTAAAAAAATGTAGGCCTAGGAGGAATTTCAATTATGCTGACGTAATTTCAGTAATTATGTGTTATTTTTTGATGCGGAATTACTGATATTAACGCAATTACACCTGCTCGCTTATTTAAGAGTAATTTGGGGGAAAAAATCCTACTGCGAGAGCACAATTAGTGGCAGGAGCGGCGGCTCGTGCTCATTAATAGTGCTCTGTTGTATTTAGCGCTCTTTCTTAGTGCAAAATGCATCCTTGCATCCATTTTATACGCGAGGGTACATTTTGTGTTAAGAAAATAGAGCTAAATGCCCGGAGTATTTTGCGAGCCTGAGTGGCGGCTTGTGCTCGCTATTCTTGTTCTGTTGCATTTAGCGCAACTGCTTAACGCAAAATGTATCCTTGTGCATATTTTGTACTTGAGGTGAATTATTTGCACTGAGAAAATAGTGCTAAATGCACAATTACTCTTCTTGTGTAATCTCATAGAATTTTGAGTAATTCTGTGTGATTACGCTACGCGAGTTACGCTCACCCCAAATTAAAAAAAGTGGTGTCTTGGTTATTTATAACTGTTTTCTTCAAAGCGTTCGGCAATCTATTCTTCTGTAGATTACCATTCTGCGGTGGATTGTCCACTGGCATTAGGCATGCTTAGTATCTGGCGATAACATCATATTATTTGGTACAATACAGAACGCTTTGATTCCAGACCATTTTTATTTTATATATTTATGTTTTTAACCAATTTTTCCATTATATCTATCCAGTCATCCATCCTGCGTGAGTTGTGAATTGAGGCGGTGCATTTGTGGCACCAGGACTCTCCTCCGCCACACTTACCCTCCTACACTGCTACAGAGCCTTCCACTCCTTGGGGCTGGTCTTTATGAGCTGGGCATCTTAAAGCGACCCCTGCACTTTCTGCTTCTACTTAGACTTGAATTCATGGAACCAAAAAATTGCCCGTAGAGAATGTTGGTTTTGCTACACAAGCTTTCATACTGTGCCTTTTGCTAGCTGGGCCTGGCACCATTGCTCCTTCGAATGATGTGGATTCCTTGCTGCTGCTCCCGCTGCCCTAGGGTACCTGGCTTTCATTGGGTGGGTTTGGCAGTTGGTGCTAGATTGGTGCCAACCAAAGGGTGCCCCTGCACATGAACTGGTAAATATGTGCGATACTGGTGTATCTAAAAAATACCTTCTTAGCAGATGAGAGCAAGAACTTCTTGTACACAGCAGTGTCACTAATATCGCTCTGTATGTGGGCCACTGCAAGGGCGCAGCCTTCGGCTCAAACAGAACGTGGCTCGCTTTAGTGCTACAGAGTAGTCTTGCACTGCAGAAGTCCAGCGTTTGCTGCCTGTGTTGCTTGCAATTCACTCCCATAGCATCTGCTGTGGCACCTTTTACAGTGTACGACTCTCCTCGCGCCTAGTGTACCACTGAACTAGTATTTAAACACCAAGAGGCCTTTCAGTTTGTGGTGTGTGCTGGATAAGTGGTCACTCCTGGATTCCACCCAAGCGAGCTCAGAGATGCCGTTCTTGTCGGTTCCTGCGAGTGAAACAAGCATGTTTTTGATGCTGCGCACCTCCGTCTCGTATGACGGTACAAACCGCTCCTGCACAGGTTGTCTGTGGGAGCGCAGCCAGGGCAGGAGCTCACATTCCGCCACGTGCACTTATGAATTATATTTTAAATGATATGAGTTGTCTGTCATATATATTTTAAATTATATGAGTTGAGTCTGTTATATTACCTGAAGTGTAGTGTGCAGTGCCTTCAAAGTGGATATCCCATCACAGAAAAAAAGTGCTTGGGGAAGATTCATAGCCCAGGCGTTCTCTTTTTTGGGCCCACAATAATATTGGTGTAGAGCACTTCCATGCATGAAGTACTGCCCCGGATAATCTACATGGAATGGACAGTAGCATGTGCTAACCTTCTAACCTTGCTGCAAGTACAACGTTCATAGCATGTGACCTCATGTGCTTCGACCCCAGGGACTCCACCGAGAGGGCACTCCACCTTGTAATCCCATTTCAGATTCGCAAGAAACGCGAGTCGGTTGGGGGTTAAATCGGTTGATTCCTCACAATTGCATGCTTTACTTGAACAGTGCGAAAAGCTGGCCTCGGATCATCCTAACCTGCAGCAAACACCAGTTGGGTTTACCCACTGCGCTGTAAAGTTACTGCCCAGTAATAAGGATCCCTACCAGGTCATTGAGTAAAGACATCCTCGCAGATGGAATACTCCACAGTGGACCCTGCTGCCACTTATGCGGCATTGCAAACACACTTTGATTAAAGGGTGAGGGCGGGGATTATTTCTGTATGTTAACTGTAATAACCATATGTATTTATGTATTTAAATGCGGCTGTTGGGGCGATTCTCCTGCAGCGCCGTGTCTTGGATGCTGAGAAGGTTACCCAATTAATATTACACTCTTTTCCCCCAGGAGTGACCTGCAGGCCTGAGGAGAGAAGCATGTATGACGCACGTGGTTTGTAAGCACATGTCTCGGTCTCCTTTTAAGCATCAGATTACTGCTCATCTACACCAGGAACACTGCAACAAACCATTAATAATTTAGAACAAGTTCACTTTTTGTTGGGACGTATTTCTGTAGACTAGAGATGTTTTGAAGTCTGTTTTCTCTTTCTATGCTTTCACGCTGAACCCCTCTTATCTCGCGACGCACATTTGATGCTTAAGCTCTTTCCCTGCAAGGTCTTCCTCAAAGGCCTTGTGAATAGCTCCAGCTACTCTGGGATTGCTGTGTGACTGTGCACATTGTGTTTCAGTTTGTACTGTAAGTGCAGCTCCTGACAGTCCTCTGACCGCAGCTTCTGGTTGATGCCCTGCGTGTTTTTTGCTGGCAGCTGCACTCCGTGTCCTTCCACTGAGCTTAAGGATTGTATCCTGAGAGCGGGCATTATTGTATTTTAACTCCACATTCCGCAATACAAATGACTTGCACTTTCCTCTGCCAGGCCTATTTCTATTTATAGTGGCTTGTCCTGTACTTTATTTAAATCCAACTTTTATTAAAACAAAAACAAAAAAACTTTCACTTGGGTGTGTGGCTGTCTTATTTCCCCATTCATCAGCTGTAAAATGTAGATTTAATCTGCAGCATCAATTTTGTTCTGTTCTTGTTACTAAAGTATACCACTAGCTGCTGAAAATGCCTTGCTGCGCTCTACCAGCTGTTGATGATGTTGTGTTAAATTTCCTATTTCAGTGACAGACCAAGCTCGAAGAAGCTCTCCTTGGAAGGATGCTCAGTGTGTATTTTTATTGAAGGCCTCTCCCATCCCATGTATGTCAAACTCCCACACGTTCATCCTTCCAATGTATGTAAAAACATCTAACACCAGTGCTGCGTTTCTTTTTAGGTCTGGCTATGAACAGCTTTAGTGTTTACTGAACTCTGCAAACAATGCACCGAGAGGAGCAATGGAAATTATGGAATACCGAACCGCCCCTCCCACATTGGCTATGATATGTGAAGTATCCCCCTGCACAAGCATAGAGTGATTTTACGGCACATTATACATGCATCTGCTGAGAGCGAATAGACAAAGTCCACTTAACAACAGCCCCACTGACGGCCGTATACGAAGAAATAGTATTGCCCCTACAATGCAATAAGCCAGTGAGGGAAGAAACCACTATATAGAAAATGTAATTTACACAGATTTTCTAAATATTTTGGGAGACAGTAAATGAAGAGCCTTGGCTGAAACTGTTAAACTATCATTTATAAATATTTGCACTAAAATAAAACATTTTAGTATGACCTGTGCAAACTTGCGGTCACGTTTCTTAGAAATGTGGTGTATGTGATAGAAGGTTCTAGTGCCTGCATACTAGAAAGCTCTCCTTCCAAGATGGCCACCACATGTGTAAAGCACAAGTGCAGTCTGGCCCTCACCATCCTTTATAACTCCCACCTCTGCATGCACTCTCCTGCTGCCACGTGACAAGTAGAGACTGCCTGCGCCATATGCGTTGTCCGTGAGCCTTGCTGTAGTCTGAGCTCGTTCAGAAGCCCCCGTCTCCTCATGTATGGCACACGACACTGACCTGTGCTAGCGCCCTTTGCTTGAAGAGGAGCCCGCTAGAAATTGAGTTTGCGCCCTCGTTGGAAGGTGACATGCAGGATTTGCACTTCAAGGCCTGTGATGATCAGAGGGTCTCCTGTGAGTTTAGGACTTCATCCTCTCCACATACAGTGGTGTTTTTCCCCCCCACCCTATAGTTTCCTATCACTAAAGACACTCGTCCCCTCCTTGACCTGATAAGCCACGCCTACCTACTCTACATCCCATTGAGAACATCACAGTGGCCATATCATCCTGCACCAGTAGACACCTGTTCCCGTCATTGTCTTGCTAGTGAGATTTGCTCCTTTCCATGAATGGCAAGTAGTTTTGCTAAGCAGGCCACAGTGCCTTGCAGCTTCTCTCAAGTCATGCTCAGGGAGGCTACTTGGATGGACATCAGGGGTCATGTAAAAGGAACGCAGGCAACACCTATTATAAACCCCCGCCCCAGGTGCACTTTATGGAAGTTCCTGAGGGTTTCGATGTCCTATGGCTAGCGCTTTGATGTGCTGGAACTTTTCCTAAGATCAGGGGGTCAGACTGTCCTTTCGACCGTCTCCCCTGTCAGTCTACGCTCACTTTCCTCTAGATTCAGTTATATTTACTCTTTCTTGACCTTGGCATTCAAAAGTTAAAATTATTTGCGTATCCAAAGGTAATGTAATGATGGAAAGGTGAGCAGTTAGGGGTAAGTAGAACAAACATTAGCAAAGCCAGTAGATCTGGGTTTAATTTGCTTACACAAGGGACATTACCACATTAAAGCGAGATACTTGGGAAGATTCCAGGGGGAGCAGGCAGAGAGGGTAGTAGTTGTAATGTAGTCCTTTTTGCAACTCAATGCAAGAACTGGAGCAGAGTGGGGGGGTGGGGGGGGGGGAAGGATACACTGAGGCAGCCAATAACATTAGGTGAGAGATGTTTACTCCGCAGGATTGAGCCAAGATGTGGTTGACAAAGTCTCAAGCCCATGGCTCAAAGAGGCTGGTCGAAGAAAGCCAATGGTTGAAAGGGGTGGACTAAATGCCCCCTCTATATTGTTAGACATGTTAGTTTTACAGCTGCGATATCTGGAAGAGCATCAGACAAAAAGGTCAATGTAGGTTAGCCTGACAAGTCAGCATTGCACAGAAACCAATAAATAATTTTTGGTTCATCAATCCCAGTATAACTTTCTAGTAAGCGATCTGCAGTGTGTATCTTTAGGGTGCTGGTAGGGATGATGCCACTTTCCATCATATGTGGATGGACTGGTTCCATATCCTCACCATATCCTAGTGTCTCCTGATCTGGGATATTGTCATTATTCCTTTCAGCATTGTTTCTCTTCACTTTCGATAACATGGGCACACCTGTGTCCCATGGGCATAGTGTGTTGAAGATCTTCTATTTTCCCAGATTGGCAAAGTCATACGTTGGTTTTAGATTTGTCAAATCAATTTTCACGATAATTGGTCACTGGTAAATTGGCCCTTGCAAGGTTGAACTGGGAACTAATCTCCGGGTACTCCTGACTGGTGATGCAAAGCTGGACAAAGTAGTGAAAGTCAAACATTTCCTATCAGGGGACACGGTTCAGCTTTATGAGTTCCTCTTGCTATAAAACACCAATTCAAGGTTTCCTAGCTTCACTATATGCCTTTTAAAGGTCTTCTATTTTGTTTATGCTTGTGTGGAAAACTAGTCTTTCCCAACATTTATGTATGAAATGGTTTGTTACCTACTTTTCCTTGCTCCAAAAAAGTAAATCATACCACACAATTTCAGTGGTCCTCCCCGTGCCCCTTTGTACTTCCTTTATACTTGTATATCCCTGGACCCCCACATTGAGAGGTCAGGCTCCTGCAAACTCTGTCACAGTTTCCACGTTCGCAGGCTGTGCTTCTGCTTCCGTATCCACAGGTTCTGGTCTGTTCCGTTCTGAGATTCTCACTCAACAGTAAAGCGAGTTTGTTTTGCCGCATTTATGAGGTTGGCCATTGTACAGAAACCAGGTGCCCCGAATCGCCAATGTTCACAGGTTTACCATACTTTAGGTTTACACCGACTCTTAAAAGAGAAGCAAGCACACGGGCAGGCAAAGAGAAGCAGACCCACTCCAACCCACAATAATTTCCTGCCTGCAGTGATTTCCTGCCTGCTAGCCGCAAGCGGAACAAGCTCCGGGTGCAAGCGTTGCGACGTGTCTTCCTACAGCGGGTGACTCATTTCTGTTCCGCACTCCGTGTCCGAGGCCGATGTTTGAGCGCAGCTTGAGAGGAGGGCGAGGGGGAGCCGGGGCGCCGGGGCGCCGGCTCTGCACTGTGGGGTTTGGTTTAGCAACGTTTGGTGCACTGAGCATCGGAGGCTCGTCTGTGACAAGGAGGTGAGGGTGTGGCGCACATGTTTCCAGGCCATACCACCTGTTGTTTCCTAGAAACTTCTGCGTTGCCAACACGAGCAGTGGGGGGTGTTGGCCGCGAATACCTTAATCCACTGGTGTTTACATTAAAGCATGTATGTTTTGCCAGTTATAGGCACTTTCAGCAGCTGCCACTTAACTCACAATTGGTAAACGTTTTTGCACATTATGCGCTTTACAGAACAAAGCAGAGCCATTCGTTTCGTTGCTAGTACCAAGATAGAAATGGAGGTTATTGCGAACGTGTGCGGCAGTGGCACGGCGCTGCGTGTGAAAATGTAGCGTCGGCTGCCTGTCAGCTGTGTGTTTCACAGCAGAAAAAATACACATGAGCCAATAAACACACACTGGCAGTGCCTACAATCTGCCCACCAGGGCTTTAAATGGGATGGAAAGACTTGGAGGGGAGGGGGTCTTTAAAAGGGGTGTAGCAAACCTGCTAAAGGGATGTAGCCAACCCAATTAGGGGTGTGGCCTAGATCATGAGCATTGTGTGCGTAAGAAAATCAAGTCTCAGTAAAGGATAATAAAGTAGCAAAAAGGTATATTTGTTAACCATGTTGGGGGGTGTGGGGGCAATAAAAACAACAAACTCCTTTACAATGATTTACATTACTTAAAAATCTATCTGACGGGCAGGGCAAGGTTAGGGTGACCAACTGGCATAGGTGCAAATTCAGGATAGTGAGTGTAAAAATTCAGGACAGAAGGTCAAAATTCAGGACAAAAGGTACGTTTTACAGACCCATCAGAGGAGGTCGCGCAATAGTACATAAGTAAGTAAATAGACAACCAACATAAGTAGATGTCAAAATAAGTTTATATTAGGTTGAGACAATTGTGCACTTCACTTTCTGTCGCCGCGTTTGGCTACTTTGGCACCCTTTAGCCGCCTCCCCACAGCTGCATAACGAGGATTATTCTGCTGTGTTTATTTGTTATTCTGCCTTATGATGACCCGAGAGCCACAGATCAAAGTCAGAAAGGGCCAAGAAACACTTTTATCTGACCCCGTGACACCCCCACTTAAGCATTCTTTGTGATAATCATCCACAGTCAGAATGACAATGGACCTGTCCACAGACTGAGCGAGATCGGGGAGGGGCTGCTGCAGCCTCTAGAGTTCGAAGAGAAGTCCGAGCTGGCTCAGATTGTCGCAGGGAAACAGCACAGCTTGCTGCCATCCCCAAAATTACGGGCAAAAGGCGTCCGTGAAAGAAATCCTCCTGGACAACGGACAAGAGGCCCAAATAATGGGCAGTCCGTGAAATTTACGGACGGTTGGTTACCCTAGGCAAGGTGTGGCCTGACCTGTCTTTCCTGCTAGGATATACCTTGGGCCAAGTCCGCTCTATATAAAAAAAAAAAAAAAAAAACAAACAAAGGAATTGAATAAACTGCATAAAAGTAAGCAACTCTTTAGACCCATGTTTGCTTTGCTGTCTTTCTTCTGCCTTCATGACCCATTGGTAGTGTCAGGGTAGCTGCTGCCCCAGCCCATCCTCACTGAGTTCCGTGTGGTAGGTGCTGCACCACCGCACCCTTGCTTGCTCGTCTCCTGATGAAACCGGCCATGCTGGGCAGCCAGAGCACAGCTTTTTTTGTTGTTTTTGTTGCAGTTTCATATTGCGGGAACTCAATCTAAAGGTATTCCCGCTTTTTACATGAGCACCAGTTACAATACACAAGGACACATTCATTTTTATGAATGAAGACACAGGAAAGCAAGTAAGGAGCGGGGAAGGTGGGTTTTCGTTTTGAGAAGGAATGAGAAAGACATATAATCAGTGGCCAAATTATAACACGTCATTACGAATCCTGGGATCAAATCCCAGTGTTTACACTTAACTAAACTGCATGATCATTGTCATGTCCCCGGGGCCTGTATCTTCAGGGCTGGGACACGTGGCTAGGCCTTGCGCTGTGTTGCGACGCACAAAACAGGACACACGCCTAGTTGGATTCTAGGGCAGGACTGCCTCAGCGCAGCCCCGCCTGTTTATTTATATGGGCGGTCCCATGACTGCAGGAGCAACCAAACTGGCACGGTCAGGCCGGGATGACGGCAGGAACACCACTGCGTGGCAGGCCACATTACATTCCTCCTTTATTATAACAAAAATAAAACCATAAACCTAAGCGGCTAACTGCCTGAACTGTGAGGTTCACCTCAACATATTGCGCGGATCAGGTCCCAACAACAGAATCGCCCTATATGAGGGCTAATACTTGGATACACTCAGGGCACAAGTCCTAAAAAAAGAAGTGGGGGGACGCTGACGTCACGACAGGAAGTGACGTCACGAAAGGTGGCTTGCACCATCAGGCTCATTGCCTCCCCTCGCTCACCCCTTAGATGCGATTGCATCAGAGAAGCCAGCGCGTGAGCAGCATTCTGAATGTGCTCCGATCTCGCCCCAGAGAGGCCAAAGAGTGAATGTGTGGCTCCATTTGCTCCAGTTATCGAGCTCCCGGTAAAATAAGTGGGGGGATGCCGTCCACCCGCGTGGTACCCCGACTCGAGCCCTGGATACACTGTATACGACAGGCACAGAGGGTAAGTCAAAAAGGATACAGAAGGTATCACACTGGCTGACTGCCACCTCTAGGTCAGACCATCACGAAGTCCTGGAATTGTTGAGACCGTGTCAGGTTTTGCCTGAGTTGGTACCCCGGGAGACCCCACTGTGGTACAGGCAATTCAGTCCCAGAGTGGGCCTTCTCTGTGCCAGGGGCCATGGCTGCTGATTGGGCTGGTTTTCCCTCTGTGCTGGAGGGCGAGTAAACAAAGTCTCTCAGGGGGATGTGGAGTGGGTGTTAGGCCTGCTCCCTCTTGGTCGTCTTGTGACTCCAGCATGTCCTGATCCCCCAGCTCAGCTCTGAACATTTTGAAGTGGGATGCATTTCATGTGACTATCTCTCGCCCTCAAGAAGCGGTTATCATAGTCCTGCTGACTTTCGATATCTTCCATGAGTTCAGTTCAAAGGGAAGCTGGAACTTGCTCCCCGGGTGTTGGCCCTTTATGAGCACCCAGTCTCCAATGGTGAGCTTGGAGGTATGTGCTGTTCTGCACTTTGCCTCCTGGCGTTTTTTTTTCCTCGCAGCGGTTTTGGTGGTGGTTCTATGGCACCGGGGCTTGCTCCCACAGATAGTGATGGGGGATGACGTTAGTGACCTTCCTCCCATAACAGAGAGTGCTTTGGGCCACCCCGGTGGCCGTGTGGGGCATCAGCCGATAGTCTTTCAAAAATGTGTAGATGGATTTCTCGATGCACTGCATGCAATGCGGATAGTTTTTGTGATGGTTTGCATGAACCGTTTGACCTCACTGTTGGCTTGAGGGTAACAAGGTGCGCCATTGTCCGTGCACAGTTCTCGGATGAGGCTGTGGTTTGCCATCACTTTTTCTAGTTTTGGGATGGTTTCCTCAGCTGAGGTGGTCTGGGCTATTTCCACATCTGGGTAGCGGGAGTAGTCGTCCATGACATCGAGGAGATCGTTGACACCTGGCAGGCTGCCGAAGTCTGCACTGCTGCGTTGCCAGGGGCGGTCGGGGTCGGGCGATGGTTTGGTGATCATGGGCGGTGGAGGGTCACCTCCCCCGGTGGCTTGTCAGAGGCTACACTGTTGGACTGTCCTTTTGTCCTTCTCATCGAGGCTGGGGAACCACACCTTAATTCTTAGTCTGCTCTTGGTCTTGATGACCCATTGGTGTGGCCCGTGTGCAAGGTCTACCATCCGTTGGGTCAGATTGGCTGGCACCACCAGGCGAGGTCTGCGAAGCAATTGGCTGAGATGGTGGGCTCTTCCTTCACATGGCATAGTGATTTGAGCATGTTCTGGGCCTCCGCCATCCTCTGGGGCAGTGTCGCCATGATCGTGTCCAACCGTCCTGACTGGGTGGCTGTTATAGCTTGTTGTAGGCAGTCCTCAGCTTGTGTAGCTTCGATAATCTCGGCCAGTCAGATGGTTAGTGGGCTCGATCTCTCTACTACAACTCTCACATATTCCTCGGCTCTTGCTCTTCTCTGGGGGTAGCAGGCCGTGCGGGCCTCAAGAGGTAGTCTGCCAGGTTGTGAGACCCGGGTCAGTATCTCATGGAGAAGTGATACTCTTGGAGTTATAGGATCCACTTCTCGATCCTCGGTGGAGGCTTGGACACCGAACCTCTGAAAAGTGGTAGATGAGGCTTGTAGTCTGTGTTGACCGCAAATGGGTGCCCTTAGAGATAGATGTGGAAATGTCTGCAGCCCCAATGGATAGCAATCGCCTCTTTCTCAACGTGGGAGTACCTTTGCTCAGTGAGAGTCAGGGCACGGCTGCTGTAAGCAATGGGAGCCCACTCTCATCATGGATACTCCTGGGACAGGAATGCCCCCAGATCTGTGGGGATTGCATCTACTGACAACTCGATGTCTTTGCTGGGGTCAAAATAAGCGAGAGTGGTGTCAGCAGACGGACCTTGTTTTGTGTCCAGGAATGATTTCTCCTGCTCCAGACACCTTGGTAAGTTCCCGCAGCGGCCCATTGAGCTGGGTCAGGTTTTGTATGAAACGGCCACAATACGTGACTGTTCCCAAGAAACTTCTTACTGCTGTAACAGTGGAGGGGACTGGTGCATTTTGAATGTCGTGGGCCTTGGTCGGGTCAGGCGTGATTCCTTTCGCAGAGAACTGGTATCAAAAGATGCAGATCTCCTTCATAAACTCACATTTCTGTTTGTGTAGAGTGAGGCCTCAGCTTTGGAGTCAATGAAACGCAGACTGCAGTCAATGGAGATGTTCTTCTAAGGTGGGGGCATGGACCAAGATGTCATCGTTGACATTCAGGACACTAGTCAGGCCTGCCAATACACCTCTGATAATGTCCTGGAAGACCTCTGCTGCACTGGAGATGCCGAAATTGAGATCTCTGTACTGGGGTGAATGTATGACATTGTTCTGCATTCTGTCCATCAACTGTTGTTTTTGCATACGCCACCGGCGAGCGGCATTCCACCTACGCCGGAAAGTGGAAGCAGAACTACTTAAGCTGGAAAAGGCCAACATCATCAAGAAGTTGAAGGGGCCGAAGCCATGGGTGTTGCCAATCATTGTTGCGTGCAAGCCAAAGCAGTCGGAGGAAGTGCAAATATACGTCGACATAAGAATTCCAATCACCGTAATCAAGAGAGAACACAACATAACAGCCACAGTTGATGACATCGTGGGGGAGCTAGCAGGCTCCAAGTGGTTTTCCAAGATGGACCTACGTTCAGGATACCACCAGATCCTTCTCGCACCGGAGTCACGGCACGTGACCACTTTCTCCACTCAGTGGCATGGAGAGCACGGGACCCATGTCTGGATATACCCGTCCCACTCGGGGTGACAAATGCAAAAACAACAGTTGATGGACAGAATGCAGAACAATGTCATACATTCCAGGTCCATGGCCAGGACTAAACTGGGGTGGCATGGTGAGCAAAAGAATGATGGATTTAACCCACATCTCTTGACTGGGAGTGAATGTTTTGATTTGTTCTGCATTCCGTCCATCAATTGTGTGTCTTTTGCTTTCTCGCCCTAAGTGCGCCAGGTATGCCCAGACGTGGGTCCTGGGCTCACTGTGCCACTGGAATCAAGCTATCCTGGCTGAAGAGGGGTGAAACCCCGAAACCGGTCCTAGGATGCTTGTTTCCGGTCCAGGGAGTAGCTGGCTTGGCAGTTCGGGCTGGACTGTTCCCATGTGGCACAGGGTCAAGACTGATTTGCATATGGCCAGGTCTAAACTGGGGTGGCATGGTGAGCAAAAGAATGATGGATTTAACCCAGATCTCTTGACTGGGGGTGAATGTTTTGATTTGTTCTGCATTCCGTCCATCAATTGTGTGTCTTTTGCTTGCTCGCCGGTGGCGTAGCGCAACTGGTTCCACTGTCTGGTCAATATGGAGGTGGACTGACCGGTCTTTTAGGCATCTGATGCCTCAGAACAGCTGTTCGAACTCGCCCAGCCAAGAGTCAAGGGTGCTTATGTGGGCCCCAGACGTGAAGTGGACTAGATGTAATCGTTCAGCGGTGTGGCAGCTGAGCAACATGTCACCCCTACTTTCGTGACCTAGATTTTTGTTTGAGTGGCTTGTCCTTGGTGGCTGATGGTGGCGTTGAAGACTCCTGCTAGCGGGAGGCACGTAGAGGTGCCGTAGGCGTACACTCTCGTGGTGGTTGGGCGCAGAGTTAGACGTGTGTCCATCTTCTTGTGCAGCAATCTTGATCGAGGCCTGTGTCAATTATTGCCACTAGTGGTTGTCCTTCGACCATGATTTGGCATCGCGGGGCCCGGCAGACTTGGCCCGGACACGATGTGAAAGAAGTGGACAGTGCCTTTGCACACGTCGTCTTCATCCGCGGCTCTGAGTTCCGCACCCACCTGGTTGGTCGTCTTCTTCCTCTGTCCCTTTGTAGCTGGCGTTCATCTGCAGACCATGGCAAAGTGGTTCATCTTTCCACAGGCTGAGCACTTTCGTCCTTTGGCTGGGCCTTCTCCCATGTGTGGTGTGGGGCCGCCACACCACCAGCATGGTCTGGTGGTTTGCTGTGTCTTGGGACGGTCTTTCTTTGCTTGAATCAAAGCAGCGGCACCAACTTGGTTGACAGATTCGGCCTTGACGGGCTGTTGGATCGTGGCTTCCATGTGGGCCGCTTGGATTTGACAGCACCTTCGACATGCCCTTCATGCAGTTTCGCCGACACACAACCCCAAATAAATTGGCCATGGATTTCATCCTGCTCATTGGGGAGGGTGCATGTGGTTGCCAGCTCGAAGAGCCTTTCGTACAATTTGTCTACTGATTCTTCGGGTGTCTGATGCACTTGCCTGAGTAGGAATCACTCATAGTCTGGATTGGCTAGAGGAGCAAAATGAGCTGTGAGGACTGCTTTCGGCGTGGTGTAGGTGTGTGGGTGGGCCTTCTTCTTGTACCGTCTTGGACAGTTTGTGGACAGCAGCACCTCTGAGTTGTAGAAGCATTCGTCGTTGTCTGTCTTCTTCAAGTGTCACTGTGGCGAAGTATGTCTCTAGATGCTCTACCCAAGTGGCCTACTTGGGAGCTTGAGAAGATGGTGCCCCTACAACTACAAAAGGTGCAATGGTGAGTATAGATGTCCTGTGTGTGGACGTTTGGCACTTGTTCTGCCTTCAGGGGTGGTGAGGTCACTGGTGACCGTGTGATGGCCTCCTTAGTCCTATTCTGGTGTGGCGCTGCTGGGCACAGGTTACGTGCAGGTGTGGGCTGTGCGCTTGACTGGCTTGCTTAGGCGCTCTTACCGCCTCTTTTCCGCTGTGGTTTTGGTGTGAGAAAGGCCTCTGCGCTGTTTTACGCCCTATGGGGTTATGCGTACTGTGCTGGTTGGCTGCTGCCTCTTGGATGCCAGGCGCACAGGGATGGAGGCTTGAGGGTTTCTTTCCCCTCCCCAGACTTCTGGGGTTTCCAAAAATTGGGCTCGCTGAGCACGCGTTTTCAGACAGGCATAGGAACGCAGTGTGGGTGGTGGGCCAAGAGCTGCAGGGCCGCTGAAACTGCTGTACTGTGTCGCAGGCAGTGGATCCTGACCTTCGTCGCCAGTTGTCGTGTCCCTGGGGCCTGTATGCTTTGGGCCGGGACACGTGGCTAGGCCCTGGTCTGTGTTGCGGCACTCAAAACAGGACCCACACCCATAGTTGGATTTTAGCTCGGGACTACCTCAGCGCAGCCCCATCTGTTTATTTATATGGGCGGTCAGATGACTGCGGGCGCAACGAAACCGGTGCAGTCAGTCTGGGTTGTCGGCAGGAACACCGATGCGTGGCCACCCCCATTACAATCATCCGCATACCACTACTAAACCACACCTCTTTTTTCTTGGCCAATTGACACGAGCAACGCTTGGAGAAATTCGGTTACTTGCGGCACTGTCGTCAGGGTATTCTTGATTGTGTCCAAGTTTTAAAACTATTACTTACAAATGTTGAAGGAATCAGTTTAAAAAAAAAAATGTTAGTCTGTTTTTTAAAATAAGTTTTATTGTGCAATTTGCATGCATCTTTTTACACAATGTTATTGCTGTGCTTTGGAAAAGTCTAGTGAAACACACGCACAACCTGAGTTGTTCACGTTGTAAAATTTGTTGCGTGCTTCTGGGGTATCACTTTCTGATCAAAAAGTGTAATTTGTAAAGAACAATAAGTTGCGTCTCCTGATTAGGAGGCGTCCCCCTGAGCACAGCATGAAAGACCCATGAAGCTGGTATTTAAACAGTTAATCAGACCCCAGTTTAGTTCAATTTTCTTTTGGATGAAGCAATATCGCATTTATTCATGTCTTTTGATATTCCATTCATATGAAACAAACATCCACCGATGTCTTATTTAAAGTCATTCAAAGTATAATAGAATCCATCCCGATGCATTTCGGGCAGACAGATGCCCTTCGTCAGGGGACCAAATAACAGGAATGCGTGTACTCTCGCATTCAGCCAGCCCGTCTTTTTAGTCCGCAGCTGCCCCTTATGGTAATGGGCCTGTAAACCTCCACATGCTGAGGGTTGTGTAGTAAATGCCAGGGCCGGCTTAAGGTGCCAACAGGCTCCACAGTCAATTGGTAGCTAGTGCTTACATAAGAGGATCTGTCAGCTCAGGAGTCTCTGGGAAAACCTCTTGCTTTCCCATTAGTACGGATTACCTTGAACTTTAATGCAGTGCTTGCAAAGTTAAAACGCGTTTACAAATGCAACAGATTTCATCTTGCCAATCCACTCCCTAAAACATGGCATTGTTTAAGACGTATCTGTCAGAGGTTCTGGAGAGATGGTTGGTTAAGGGTAACCACTGGCGTATGGAATGCATATGGTCGCTTGCACTGGTTCCTCCATTTTCTAAGTCAGCTTGATTTTTAATGCATTCAAAATAGTTTGTTTGCGCCTTCGCATCATCATCATCATCCCTTAGCTGCCCACAACATGCTTGGAATCGCCACCATTATGGTAGGCCATGATTATGCTAAAATGGGCACAGTCATACCCTGTGTGGCCACAATGTCTTGAATTACCACCATAAAGGAGAGGTCAGAACTACAGCAGCCTGGGTGCAAGGCTTGCCCACTCTATGCCAAGAATTACCACCATACTGCCAGAACCATCACTGTGCCATGGATGCTCACGATACTCCAGGAATTATCAGCTTGTGACTGGGTGAACAGTGTGCCATGGTTGGGCCCCAGTGTGCAATGGATGATCACAATATTCCAGGACTGTCATTGTGCCACGGATTCAAGCTAGCCTGGCTGATGAGGGCTGTTAGCCCAAAACCGGTCCCAGGATGCTTGTTTCCGGTCTAGGGAAGACATGGCTTGGCAGTTCGGGCTGGACTGTTCCCATGAGGCACAGGGTCAAGACTGATTTGCATATAGCTGTGTCTGAACTGGGGTGGCAAAGTGAGCTAAAGAATGATGATGAATTCACCCCAGATCTGTGACTGGGGGTGAGTGTTTGAAAAGTTTCAGCACTCCGTCCATCATCTCCTTGTGTTTGCTTTGTTCGCCCTAAGTTGGCAGGGTATGCCCAGACGTGGGTCCCTTGCTCACTTTGCCACTGGATTCAAGCTAGCCTGGCTGATGAGGGCTGTTATCCCGAAACCGGTCCCAGGATGCTTGTTTCCGGTCCAGGGAAGACATGGCTTGGCAGTTCGGGCTGGACTGTTCCCATGAGGCACTGGGTCAAGACTGATTTGCATATAGCTGTGTCTGATCTGGGGTGGCAAAGTGAGCTAAAGATTGATGATGGATTCAACCCAGATCTGTGACTGGGGGTGAGTGTTTGAAAAGTTTCAGCACTCTGTCCATCATCTCCTTGTGTTTGCTTTGTTCACCCTAAGGTGGCAGGGTATGCCCAGACGTGGGTCCCTTGCTCACTTTGCCACTGGATTCAAGCTAGCCTGGCTGATGAAGGCTGTTAGCCCGAAACCGGTCCCAGGATGCTTGTTTCCGGTCCAGGGAAGACATGGCTTGGCAGTTCGGGCTGGACTGTTCCCATGAGGCACAGGGTCAAGACTGATTTGCATATAGCTGTGTCTGAACTGGGGTGGCAAAGTGAGCTAAAGAACGATGATGGATTCAACCCAGATCTGTGACTGGGGGTGAGTGTTTGAAAAGTTTCAGCACTCCGTCCATCATCTCCTTGTGTTTGCTTTGTTCGCCCTAAGTTGGCAGGGTATGCCCAGATGTGGGTCCCTTGCTCACTTTGCCACTGGATTCAAGCTATCCTGGCTGATGAAGGCTGTTAGCCCGAAACCGGTCCCAGGATGCTTGTTTCCGGTCCAGGGAAGACATGGCTTGGCAGTTCGGGCTGGACTGTTCCCATGAGGCACAGGGTCAAGACTGATTTGCATAAAGCTGTGTCTGAACTGGGGTGGCAAAGTGAGCTAAAGAATGGTGATGGATTCAACCCAGATCTGTGACTGGGGGCGAGTGTTTGAAAAGTTTCAGCACTCCGTCTATCATCTCCTTGTGTTTGCATTGTGCCACGGGTGGGCAGGGGTGGCTGGGAACGCCTCGGGTGCCACATGTGGGTGGAGAGATGGGGGTGAGGCACACCAATGGTGGGGGGAATGGAGCAAGCAGGAGAGCCTGGGAGGGAGAAGAATAGACCAAATGTAGTGCAGGGAAAAGGGAATGGACCAAGTGGGATTGGCAGAGGGAGAGGCGGCAGAAAGTAACATGCAGGGGTGATTGGTGGGGGGTGGGAGGCAAACTGAAGTACGTGGCGGGGGTGTCAGTGATAGAGTGGAGGAAGAGGTCAGCAGTGGGGCAGCAGAAAAGGGTCATCTGCAGTGGGTTTGGGCGCCTATGCGAGTGCCCCACTCATGCTTACAGCAGTGGGAAAGGCTCCAGCGGAGCTGCTTCGGCAGAGGGTTTCGTTTTCCGTTTGGTGACACCATGCTAAAATGGTTATCAAGAAGCACAATCAGCAAAATGTACATCCTCCATTGCTGGATTAATTTCTACTAACTCGAATGCCGTAACGGACAGGAGAGCAGACTCCCCACGATACCAGCGAACATCTACCATGTTGCATTGCTCTCGCTGTCAGAATTGGCAAGTTTCTTTTACAATGCATTCAATGCCGTAATCAGCCGCACGCATGCAATAATGCAGTGTTTCTTATTAAGTCCTTGGGGTCCAATGGTACGACCGACTATCCCGGAATTTTATCCATAGAGGACAGGGCGTGGTGATATAGGTATTGCACGGATGGAGGCTGCTGTGCTGGGTTCAAATGTTTATTCCTAGCAAGCATATATTCTTATAAAAGCATTCTTCCTTTTTCTTATACAGAAAATCTGACAGGTTGTTTGCCCTGACGCCCTTAAGCATGGGGATTTTTTCAAGGCTGTATGGAGTAGTTTTGCATAAATTATCCGGGGTTTTACTCTACATTACGGAATGTGGTTTAGAGAAGCACTTTTATCAGTTATCAGGACACACAACCTTTTGTGCTTAAGATGGATAAACACACTTGTTTGTGTTGGAGTGCAAAGCAATAGTAAATCTAGGTCGGAATGCCCTAACCCTTAAGCAAACCAGGTGAGGGACATGAACTTAGGAGGGGCGAGGGCCAAGAGAAGTTAAAGAGAAAAAAGTTCAGTGGAACTTTTTAGGTCGAGCTCTGCAAGACCTGTTGAGTCCTCTTCTGTGGGCTCTGGTGATGGAGCAGGGTTTGGAGAAAATAAAACCTGCTCGGATTAAGTCCTCAGTAACATTTTACTAACAGTGTGCTGTGAAAATAACGTGCAAGAACACAAAAACATGGGGAAATGCTTTTGCGCATGCGTGCACTAATGCGTGGACTAATGCATTAAAACTAGGCCGCATTTGCGTTCTGCTTAAAAATAAAAAAATAATAATGCCGCTTTTTGCACATGAATGCTCTTGCTAGAAATACCACGGGGAATAGTGCAATGGTGGGTGGCGAACAGTGAGAATTTTATTTCATGAAAAGAATGTTTGTGTTTTGTTCATCGTAGTGATGCACACATGGGCCTACATCTTTGCATGTCAGTCGAGGGTTAAAGAAATAAAATATGAATAAATAAGCTGAAAATCGAGCTCTGAGAGAGAATGATGAAGGCAACGGCTGATAACCTTCAAGGATTATTGTATGTCTGCCAAGTAACCGAAGGATGGCCGTGGGATCAAGTGCAAATGTATAAACTTCTTCCGCAGAAACTGCGGAGGTGAACAAAGAAAGTGTGGAGACTTGCAACATGTTACTTGTCGGATGAAATGTGTATTCATGAAATGTAGTTAACGTAATGAGAAAACTGTAAAACAAAGAATGCTGTGAAAACATGGACGTGACTATGGTGGTATGATAGAACACCCCCTAAACTGACCAATGAGAGACTGAGTTTCTGAAAATGTTGCTACAATGATGACATGTAGTTTTTAGGGTATAACTGGGGTGCCTAGGGGGTGGTGGGGGCGCGTCTTTGGAGAAGCTAGAGAGAGGGAGATCGTCGCTGTCCATCGGTTTGCTGTATCCAGATTGAGGCCTACTTATTTCTTGTTCCTGTCCTACTCTTTGTTCCCTGAACCTTCTACGGGAACCCCCATCTATTCCCATGGCCAGGGGGTAGATTTTCCACTGAAATATTTGGGTTAGTATAGCTAAATGATCCGTACTTTGCAATATCATTTGCAAATGTAAATTTGTCTCTGAATCTGCTGTCTCTACATCTATCCACTCCCTCATTTGCATAATTGTTCATTTTGATATGAGTTTGACACGGTTTGCTCTGATTAATGTTCTCTGTGTGTGATTTGAATCTTTGTTTGCTTTGTAAACCTGTACATGATGAGTATTTTACCTTCACATTATTTTATGATAAATACTGTTAATCTTACACTGAGTTTGTGGTTTATTTAGTAGAATAGCTAGATAGTTAAGTACTAATTATTACCATCAACTTCTCAACTATAGGTCCATCGACCAGAGGAAAGAGAGTTGATATACAGGTTTAGATATGTATTTAGTGTGTTAGATATGATCCTGCATATATGAATAACTGATTAAACTCAAACTTGAACAGCGCATCAGGGATTTGGTTTGTTGGGTGTATGAGTATGGGCCAGTGATTGTGTTAATATTGATTATCGTCCCTGATTGGCGCTGGATCAGTTTTTTGGTAGCAGAGGACGGTTTATTATTGATTAGTTTGGTAATAATTATCGATTATTGATTATTTGTCATTTAACATGAAAAGTTAGTGTTTTGTTCTATGTTGTCTAGAAGTACGGGTGCTGAGTTACCTGAGATCCCGGGATAATGTTTTAGCCTGAAGAGGCAGAAGAATAGTGTGGATAAGGTGTCACACTGGAGAAGTACTTTGTCTGTTGTCATAATACTGAACGGCGAAAGGCTGTTGGTGTTATTTTAGGGACTATTCGGCTGAGAGTAGATTTTGCTTGAAATAGTGAAGGGTCCACTTCCGAAACTCTGGCCTTACATCCCCAAAGGAGTACCAAGACCTCTTTCCATGTGAAAGTCCTCTTACGAAACTTTGGCTAGTATCCCTAGAGGAGTACCAAGTCCTCCTGTAGCTTGCTTGGGTGTAGAATAGCGCTGGTCGTTATTTTACTTGAAGTGAGAGAATTTTCTTTTGAAGTGAAAACTATCTCTTTATTTAGTGAAACAGACAAGGTAGCATTGTTTTATGTTTATTTCCTAACAAGTTTAGTTGAGAAAAGAATAGAAAAACATTGCCGTATTATTTTGTAAAGGGAGGGTCAGTAGTTGGAGTAATACTGACGTCACAAAAAGCCGCGCTGGCATTGGTCAGGCAGCGGGCGCTTAGAGAGCTGTAATTGGTTGGTTGCTGTGAGCCTCGCAGGTATTGGTTGAAGTGTTGACTACGTAGTGAGCTTTGATTGGCCTGTTGGTGTGAGTCGCGCTAGTATTGGATGAGCGCTAGCAAATAGAATAAGCTGAAGATACGAAGAGTTTATTTGTTTGTTTATTGAATTATATTTTAGCGTGAAGAGTGGGAAAAATTAAGATGATTAATAGAATACAGGGTTTCTTTAAAAAAAGACAAACCAATAATTACTAGAGAGGGAATTCCTATTCCACCTCCAAGAACGGCTGCTTCTTTTATGACGTTGGAACGTGGTTATCATACATGTACTTGGTTAGAGAATTGGGTGAGATACACGGAAGATGATGGTGTCATAGCTTTTCCGAAACATGGTACATTTAATGTGAGGGTTTTGGAGAATTTGAGAGAACGAATGAACTCTCTAGAACCAAACCCTAGACCCACACAGTATGAAGCGCTTGAGGAATGGGAACATGAGGCATATAAACGAGAGAAATTCAGGAATGGAAATGGATATAGAAATATGATATCGAGGTTTACTGAGCACAGAAGGGATGATCAAATGAAAAGATGGAGAGCTGTAAAGGTGGATGGTTTGTACCCAGTTTTAGTGGCTGAGGAATCGACTGGAGGCAAATGTAAAGAGAAGAAGAAAAATGTAGAGACATCAGGATTAGATTTTGACCCGAGTGATTCAGATAATGAGTTGTTAGATGACATTTTGACTAAAAGACCTCCACCCTATCAGGAAAATTCAAATGAAACAGTCCCAAATGCACCGTTAATGGGAACCCCACTAATTCCGCAGGTTCCACAAGTCCCGGTAGTTACTAGTGCAGTACAAGAGAGTGAAATGGACATGTTGAATAAGGCAAGAGAGGAGTTGACTCAGAGAATTAATCAATTGAATCTGAATGCGGAAGCACTAACAGTGCCAGTAACGATTGGTCCTATAGTTCCATTGTATGGAGAAAAACAGAATATATCGAGAGTACATGCGTTAACAGTCCCAACGAATAATGACAGGAATAAGGTGGTAACGATAGTTGATTAGGCTAGACAAGCTGAAACAAGTACTTCATTAATTGATCTACCAGTTTGTGAGATGATAAATGAAACCCCTAAGAGAAGTGCGCAAATGGATCCGAGGAGAATAGTGCAGAATGTCACTCCAGTGTCAGGGAGTTCGATGAGACCATCGCCAGACAAGTTAGATGATTGGATAAGGGGAATGGAAAAGCGAAATCCTCCACCACAGAGTATAGATGTGAGTAAACTGAGAGTGGATTTGGAAGAAATGATTATTGGTACAATAGGTCCAGACAGATTGAGTACTTACCGAGATGAAGAGTTATTATTCTTGTGTAAAAATATTACATGGAAAACAAGAAATCTTCATGAGAAATTGACAGTGGCTGCTAATGAATATGGAGTAGACATAGAGAAGTCAAAGGTGTTACAGAAAACGTATAGACTGGATTTTACTGAAAAGGATTTGAAGAGTTTGAATGCGTCTGGTAAGAGGTTGCAAATAAAAGAATTGATGAATATCTTGAAGAAGTGGGGAGATGTTGAACGGTGGAAAGGTAGATGGGCGAAAAAGAAGGAAGAATCGAATTGCTAAAAAGAATGCGTCTTTATTTCCATTAAGAGAGACAGGACCGGTTGAAATGATGTGTCCGATGAGAGAAGTTCCAGGTGGTGGCTATGTTCACGTTCATTGGTCAAGACAGGATATATTATCCTTTACTAATGACTTTCCTAGATTGAGGGAAAAACCTGTTGAGTGGTATAAACAGGTAGAGAGGTTTGTAAAGGTTTCGTTAAAGGATTTAGATGGATTATTTGAGATTGTTGTCCCAGCTGATTTATGGACTGAGTGTAAGATTGCTGTTGATTTGGCCTAAAGAAGAATATCCTAGAGATGCGAAAACAGGTGCACCCTCAGATGAGGTGATGAAGAAATACAATCAGGTAATCACTTACCTGAAAGGGAAAATTTCTCCAAAGGAAACAGATTGGGTTAAAATTGACAGAACAACCCAAGAACCAAAAGAGTCAGTACATGCTTACTATGAAAGGTTGTTACAGGTGTTCAAACAGTACAGTGGGTTTGAGAATATTGGAGATAAAGATATGGGACATTTTGTGTATCGTTTTGTGTTTCGTTTTGTGTTTGGACTTAAACCAGAAGTTAGTAACATGATTCAGCAACATTTGATTTGTTGGCAGAGTAAAACGGTTGATGAGATACTGAGGTATGCAAAATATTGCAGTGATGATATTGAGTCAAGACACAAAAAGATAAAAGAGAAAATGATGTGGGCACAAGTGAAAGTAGCAGAACAGCAAGACGGACACAGTGGTTCCCAAACAGACTATCAAATGAGAGGTCCGAATCAGAATGGTCAAGTTTCCAGTGGTGGCAGAGGTAGAGGTAAAATGAATAGAGATGAGATGAAAAAGAAATTTCCTTGTCATGCGTGCGGAAAGTTTGGACATTGGAAGAACGAGTGTAGATCTGTTCTGAAGAATAATGGGATAAATCAAAATATAAATTCACAGATGCAGAATGAGGTGGTTGTGAATCAACAACAGCAACAGCAGCAGCAGCAGGTAGTTACTCCACAGTTACAGGTGCCACAAGCTCCTATGCCAAATAATGTGAATGCTCAAGTGCAGAGGTACAGTGCGAACACTGGATTTCACACAGGTGAACAAATTTGTAAGAATCAAAATGTGCAAATGGTTTCGCAATATTTGTTGCAGTGCAATGAGAGTGATTCAGACTCATCTCAATGACGGTGCCTGAGGGGGGAGGAAGTGTGTGTGCTTGGCGCATCTCTAGAGGTAGATCAGTCAGGTCCATTTGTTGATGGAAAAGTGGAAGGTAATAATATTGCATTCCTAGTGGACACTGGTGCTACCCGTTCTACTGTTAGAGCAGCAGAAATTCCAAACCTACCCCTCTCGGGAGAAATTATCCAAGTTGTAGGAGTCTCTAATAAGCATATCAAAACCCCAATAACAAGGCCAATAGAAGTTCATATCCGAAGATTCAGAGACATGCATTGGTTCGTGGTATGTGATACGAGTCCAGTGAATCTTTTAGGGAGAGATTTGCTTTGCAAGATGAACTGCACCATCTATTGTACACCGGATGGTATTGCTTTCCAAACACCAGATGAGGATGTTGCGTTTAAAATGATGTTAGCGAAGCAAGGGACAGAAGTGGATGAGTTATTTTTACTTCTCACTGAAGAAGATTTGCCTGCAAAGTTGAAAAATACAGTAAGGTCTGATGTATGGGATTTTACAGGAAAAGAAATTGGTCTGATGAAAGGTGTGGATCCTATTCAGGTCATGGTGAAACCGGGTGCAACTTTCCCAAACACACCTCAGTACAAAATGAGTCCGGAGATAACAACAGGAGTTATTCCTGTGATTGACCAAATGATTGTGCAGGGTATTTTAAGAGAAACATTAAGCAGTCCATGTAATTCGCCTATTATGGGAATTAAAAAGTCAAGTGGAAAGTATAGAATAGTGCAAGATTTACGTAAAATAAACAAAATAGTGGTACCCTGTTGCCCAATAGTGCCAAATCCAGCAGTGATTCTTTATCAAATACCCTGTGACGCAGAATGATACACAGTAATTGATCTGTGTCAAGCATTTTTCTCGATTCCTTTACATCCGGATAGCCAGTATTTATTTGCTTTCCGGTTCGGAGGCCGTGTTTTAGCATGGTGCCGAGTTCCTCAAGGGCACACAGACAGTCCTTCGATTTTTAATCAGATTTTGAAAAAGTGTTTGGAAACTTTGATAATGCCAGGAAAATCGGGTTTGGTTCAGTACATTGATGACCTACTGGTGGCATCAAGAACACGAGAGGCATGTGTGACAGATACAATTGCCTTACTGAACCATTTGGCAGAAGGTGGACACAAAGTGTCGCCAGCAAAATTACAGTTTTGTAAACGGGAGGTCCAATATTTGGGACACAAAATAGAGAAGGGAATCAGGAAGGTGACACCAGAACAAATCAGTGTGATTCAGCAAATGAGCCCTCATAAAACTCAGAAGGAAGTTCGAATGTTCTTGGGAATGGTTGGATACTGCAGACAGTGGATCAGTGGCTTTTCACTGATTGCAAAACCTTTGCAGAGGTTGACACACAAAGATGTGACTGATTCGATTTGAGTTGGACGATGAAAGCATGAAAGCATTCATTGAGTTACGAGACAGTCTTTGTCGAGCACCTGCATTAGGAATGCCAGATTATACAAAGGATTTTGCATTGTACTGCTGTGAGAGAGATGGGTGTGCACTTTCAGTTTTGACTCAAAGACATGGAATGACACGACGTCCAGTAGCATATTTTTCTGCTACTTTGGATTCAGTGGCAGCAGCGTTACCAGGTTGCTTAAAAGCAGTAGCTGCTACTTGTGTGAGTCTGGAACAGAGTGAAGCAATCGTGATGGGACATCCAATAAAAGTATATGTGCCACACTCAGTTGAGATTCTATTAACAAGAACTCGAACGCAGCACATGACCTATAGTCGGCTGACTAGGTATGAAAGGGTAATTTTGGGTGCTGAGAATGTGACTGTGGTGAGATGCACGACAATAAATCCGGCAACATTGTTACCTAGTCCATTTTGTGAAGAAGTGAAAGATGAAGCAGATCATGATTGTTTGGATGTGACAGAGTTGTGCACGAAACCGAGGCCAGACATTAAGGATACACCACTGGAGGAGTCAGATAGTGTGATGTTTGTTGATGGATCATGTCTGAGAAATGAAAAAGGGGTATTGAGTTCTGCTTATGCAGTATGCACAGTGGCTGCAGTTCTAGAAGCATCCTGTCTAAAAGGGGTAAACTCTGCACAAATTGCTGAACTCGTAGCTCTGACTAGAGCATGTAAAATTGGCAAAAATTAGAGGGTAACCATATTTACTGACAGTCAATATGGTTTTGGGGTGGTTGACGATTTTTGACAGTTATGGATGCAAAGGGGATTTCTGACTTCTTCAGGTTCTCCAATCAGAAATAGTAAAAATGTGAAAGATTTATTGGATGCTTTGCAATTGCCCAAGAAGATTGCGGTGATCAAATGTTCTGCACATAAGTCAGGAAATGATTATGTGACGAACAGTAACAGATACGCCGATCAAGTAGCGCGTTTCTGTGCACAAAATTCAATTGCAATCAACAGAGGTGTGGAAAAGAAAAATACTAATTGCCACTTGATGTTTTCCTCTTGGAAACTTGGGATGAAATTAGGCAGTTGCAGGAAGAGGCAGGAGACGAAGAGAAAGAACTTTGGATAAAATCGGGCTGCAAGAAGAGAGCAGAGGATGAGGTCTGGGTGTATATAGATGAAAGACCAGTTATGCCAGATTGTTTACTTTCTCAGATGGCAAGGGTGTACCATGGAATTGCACATGTTGGAAGAGATGCAATGATTACTCTTCAAGCAGTCATTGCAGAGAGTCTATGCCAGAGGTGTGTTACATGTCAGCAGCAAAATCCAGGCAGAAAGACAGTTGTTAGTTGGGGGTGAATTGGAAGGGCAGCAGGACCATTTACGAGGCTCCAGCTTGACTTTATTGAGCTTCCCCCATGTAACGGACTAAAATATTTGTTAATCGTTGTTTGTTTTCTCGTTGGGTGAAAGCCTATCCAACAAGAAGGAATAACAGCCTTACTGTTGCAAAATTGCTTTTGAGAGAATTAATACCAAGGTTTGGTTTTCCAGTCACTTTAGAAACAGATAGGGGATCTCACTTTAATAATGAGATAATTCGGATGATCTGTGCAGCATTACAAATTGAGCAAAAGCTGCATTGTGCCTATCGACCAGAAGCATCTGGAGTGGTCGAGCAAATCAATGGCACTATAAAATCTAGACTGGGAAAAGTATGTGCACCTACAACACTGAAATGGCCTGACGCTTTACCCCTGGTATTGATGAGTCTTAGAAGCATTCCAGATAAAAAAGACTGGATTGAGTCCTCATGAAGTCCTAATGGGAAGAGCAATGCGACAAGCAATTGTACCAGCAAACAAACTGATGAATATTTCTGATGATCTAGTGCTTGATTATTGCAAAGGATTGGCTGATCTGGTGCATTCTGTCTCTCATCAGGTTGGAGAAATTGCAACCACAACACAGCCGGATCAAGCACATGATCTGAGTCCAGGAGAGTGGGTTCTTGTCAAGAAACACGTGAGGAAGTCGTGTTTAGAACCCAGATGGCATGGACCGTATCAGATTATATTGGTGACAACGACAGCAGTAAAGTGTAGTGGCTTGCCCAACTAGATACACGCAAGTCATACAAGAAGAGTCCCAAGTCCACTTGAAAAAGAAGGGGAGCAGCAACTGGTCGATGGAAATAAGAAACCAGAAGCTGAAGGTTGTGAAACTAAAGAATCTAGAGTGACAGATTCTGACAAGTCTGTGGGTGATGAACAACCAAGCACAAGTCAAGTAGAGTGGGCATCAGCTACTGGGTCTCATAAGACTGCTGTTGAGCAAGAAGAAGAGGAAGCTACTGAAACTAAAGAGCAAGTACATCCAAGAAAAGGGCTAAATAAAAGAACTTAAGAACCAGAAAAAGAAAGTGAAGAAGCAGTTCAAGCTAAGAGAGCGAAAAAGGGTGACAATTGGCCAAGTGGAGTAAAAAGACTGAAATACACTCTTGAGAAGAGAAAACCAGAGCAAATTTATGAAGTTTCAAGCCAAACTGAACAAGAAGAATCAGAGGAAGATTTAGTGCAAAGAACAAAGAGAATAAGAATTCCGAGCAAGAAATACTCCGCTCCAGAATGGACATATGTGATATTGGAAGAAATTGAAAGCACAGATCCAATAAAAAGAGAAGATGGTACTGGTACTAAGCAAGTTGATGAAAGCAAACTGAAACCGCCTTAAAAGAAACTGTGAAAGTTAAGGTGCAACAACTTCAGTAAATAACAATTTGAAAATTTGAAAGATCCAGGAAACTCTAAACAAAAAAAACAAACAAAAAAGGAAAGAAAAAAGCTTTGGAGTGTGAGATACACTATTTCTCCGGTGGTTTTTGGACAAGTTTGTCAAAATCTTTAAAGAGTTGTTAGAAATGTTAGGTTTTTTCTTTGTTTTTATAGTGTACAAAAATGGCAGAAGATACAGTGACTGAACATCAAAAACCTAGTTTAAAAAGTAGATGTATTAAAGCTTGCTTATGTAGTGTCCTACTACTAATGTTGATGTGGCTAATATTGACTGTCATTGTACCTGTTCTAATGGTGACTAATAACAAAAACAATACTAATTCTGTGATAAGTGAGAGAGTGACTTCAGTTACTAAGGAAACACCTAATACCAACACAGAAGAAATAGATGAAAGTATTTATCATCATGATAAATCGATTAATGATTTCTCGTTAAATGTTTTTACGAAATTATTGTATGAATATGTGGAGACAATGGATGTGAGAGATTGTTACGTGTGCATGCAATTACCTTCGTCAGTCTCAGAGGGGGTGACTTACCATCACCTTCCTTTAACATATGGTGTGTCGTGCAGTGTCTTAACAAGCTTGTTTTATGTGACGGGGAAGTTACAATATTATTATTCAAACCTAGATTTAGTGTTTTCAGAAATTCCAATTAGAAAAGATATGAATAAGGTGTATAGTAATAGAAATGCGGGATACATGGGAGAATTTTTTCATATTACTCAGACATTAGATATAGTATATGCTCATAGACATAATCTTACCTGTAGTTTGCGGGCTAAAGAAAAGGAATTTATTAACATGGTAGAAGATAGAAGACAGGATTTTCAAAGAAAAGCTGCTGAACAGAAGTCACATGTACCACCATGGGCTATCAGAGAGGGAAATTATAAAAAGGGCGAGACTTACGCTGCAATGTCTCTGGGTTGAAATCATAAAGGGAAACTTTGCTTGCTTAGACTAAAAACTGACTATAATAATTATTTCATTGGTACTAGTGAATGTGAACATACTTTTCTAATAACTGGTGGATGGGGATTAAAAGGTGGAACTGATCCTGTTTTCCCAGGAGTTTATTATGTGTGTGGTAAGAATGCTTACTATTGGTTGCCAGCACATTGGTATGGTAGTTGTAATTTTGGAATCATATTCCCCAAGGTGTATCATGTAGATAGAAACAATAAAATCAATGAAATAAAGCATGGACTAACACGCAAAAAGAGAGCAAGTTTTTCAGAAATAATTGGTGATATTTTTGATGCACTGATACCCTCAGTTGGAGTCGTTCTAAATTCGCATAAAATTCGAAAATTGTCCACAGTGGTTAATCGTTTATCAACAGATACTGCTGGTGGGTTCCTGATGATTGATACTGAAATGGTTGCAATTAGATCAATAGTTTTCCAAAATCGACTTGCCCTTGATATTTTATTGGTAAAAGAGGGCGGAGTCTGTGGCATGTTGAAGATACAACACTGCTGTACTTATATCCCTGATAAAAGTAAAAGTCTTGAGGGGTATATTAAGAATATTACGAATTTGCATGAAGAATTGACAACTGGAGGTTGATGGTGTTTGGGAGAATCTTGGTAAGGGTTTTTCCTCCGTAGGTAAATGGTTTTCTACATTTGGGAGTAGTTTGTTAGGGAAAATACTAATACCAATTAATTCAATAGCTGTAGTGACAATGTCAATAATAATGGCATATAAATGTTGCAAGGGTAGATTTGGAAGGAATTAGATGACAGAGTCAGACAATAAACGTAGAGCAAGTAAAAAAGAAAAAGAGAAGAGATAGAACTAGAAGATATATGAGAGGCAACTATTATGAAATGATGAAAGATCTAGATGAGAAAATGGAAAAACGGGAAAGTAGTACAGTCCTTTAGATGAAGATAAAGGTGGCAATTGGTATGATGGGAATTTTTGTGATGGCTCAAAAATGCCATCAAAAGGGAGGAATTGATGGAGCAGGGTTTGTAGAAAATAAAACCTGCTCGGATTAAGTCCTCAGTAACATTTTACTAACAGTGTGCTGTGAAAAGAACGTGCAAGAACACAAAAACACGGGGAAATGCTTTTGCGCATGCGTGGACTAATGCATGAAAACAAGGCCGCATTTGCATTCTGCTTAAAAATAAAATAATAATATTGCCGCTTTTTGCACATTAATGCTCTTGCTAGAAATACCACGGGGAATAGTGCAATGGTGGGTGGCGAACAGTGAGAATTTTATTTCATGAAAATAATAATGTTTGTGTTTTGTTCATCGTAGTGATGCACGCATGGGCCTACATCTTTGCATGTCAGTCGAGGGTTAAAGAAATAAAATACGAATAAATAAGCTGAAAATCGAGCTCTGAGAGAGAATGAAGAAGGCAACGGCTGATAACCTTCAAGGATTATTGTATGTCTGCCAAGTAACCGAAGGATGGCCGTGGGATCAAGTGCAAATGTATAAACTTCTTCCACAAAAACTGCAGAGGCGAACAAAGAAAGTGTGGAGACTTGCAACATGTTACTTGTCGGAGGAAATGTGTATTCATGAAATGTAGTTAACGTAATGAGAAAATTGTAAAACAAAGAATGCTGTGAAAACAAGGACGTGACTATGGTGGTATGATAGCATACCCCCTAAACTGACCAATGAGAGACTGAGTTTCTGAAAATGTTGCTACAATGATGGGTTGGACATGTAGTTTTTAGGGTATAACTGGGGTGCCTAGGGGGTGGTGGGGGCGCGTCTTTCGAGAAGCTAGAGAGAGGGAGATCGTCGCTGTCCATCGGTTTGCTGTATCCAAATTGAGGCCTACTTATTTCTTGTTCCTGTCCTACTCTTTGTTCCCTGAAACATCTCGGGGAACCCCCATCTATTCCCATGGCCAGGGGGTAGATTTTCCACTGAAATATTTGGGTTAGTATAGCTAAATGATCCGTACTTTGCAATATCATTTGCAAATGTATATTTGTCTCTGAATCTGCTGTCTCTACATCTATCCACTCCCTCATTTGCATAATTGTTCATTTTGATATGAGTTTGACACTGTTTGCTCTGATTAATGTTCTCTCTGTGTGATTTGAATCTTTGTTTGCTTTGTAAACCTGTACATGATGAGTATTTTACCTTCACATTATTTTACGATAAATACTGTTAATCTTACACTGAGTTTGTGGTTTATTTAGTAGAATAGCTAGATAGTTAAGTACTAATTATTACCATCAACTTCTCAACTATAGGTCCATCGACCAGAGGAAAGAGAGTTGATATACAGGTTTAGATATGTATTTAGTGTGTTAGATATGATCCTGCATATATGAATAACTAATTAAACTCAAACTTGAACAGCGCATCAGGGATTTGGTTTGTTGGGTGTATGAGTATGGGCCAGTGATTGTGTTAATATTGATTATCGATCCCTGATTGGCGCTGGATCAGTTTTTTGGTAGCAGAGGACGGTTTATTATTGATTAGTTTGGTGGTAATTATCGATTATTGATTATTTGTCATTTAACATGAAAAGTTAGTGTTTTGTTCTATGTTGTCTAGAAGTACGGGTACTGAGTTACCGGAGATCCTGGGATAATGTTTTAGCCTGAAGAGGCAGAAAAATAGTGTGGATAAGGTATCACACTGGAGAAGTACTTTGTCTGTTGTCATAATACTGAACAGCGAAAGGCTGTTGGTGTTATTTTAGGGACTATTCGGTTGAGAGTAGATTTTGCTTGAAATAGTGAAGGGTCCACTTCTGAAACTCTGGCCTTACATCCCCAAAGGAGTACCAAGACCTCTTTCCATGTGAAAGTCCTCTTCCGAAACTTTGGCTAGTATCCCTAGAGGAGTACCAAGTCCTCCTGTAGCTTGTTTGGGTGTAGAATAGCGCTGGTCGTTATTTTACTTGAAGTGAGAGAATTTTCTTTTGAAGTGAAAACTATCTCTTTATTTAGTGAAACAGAAAAGGTAGCATTGTTTTATGTTTGTTTCCTAACAAGTTTAGTTGAGAAAAGAATAGAAAAACATTGCCGTATTATTTTGTAAAGGGAGGGTCAGTAGTTGGAGTAATACTGACGTCACAAAAAGCCGCCCTCGCATTGGTCAGGCAGCGGGCGCTTAGAGAGCTGTAATTGGTTGGTTGCTGTGAGCCTCGCTGGTATTGGTTGAAGTGTTGACTACGTAGTGAGCTTTGATTGGCCTGTTGGTGTGAGTCGCGCTAGTATTGGATGAGCGCTAGCAAATAGAATAAGCTGAAGATACGAAGAGTTTATTTGTTTGTTTATTGAATTATATTTTAGAGTGAAGAGTGGCAAAAATGAAGATGATTAATAGAATAAAGGGTTTCTTTAAAAAAGACAAACCAATAATTACTAGAGAGGGAATTCCTATTCCACCTCCAAGAACGGCTGCTTCTTTTATGATGTTGGAACGTGGTTATCATTCATGTACTTGGTTAAAGAATTGGGTGAGATACACGGAAGATGATGGTGTCATAGCTTTTCCGAAACATGGTACATTTAATGTGAGGGTTTTGGAGCATTTGAGAGAACGAATGAATTCTCTAGAACCAAACCCTAGACCCACACAGTATGAAGCGCTTGAGGAATGGGAACATGAGGCATATAAACGAGAGAAATTCAGGAATGGAAATAGATATAGAAATATGATATAGAGGTTTTCTGAGGCCAGATGGGCTGATCAAATGAAAAGATGGAGGAGAGCTGTAAAGGTGGATGGTTTGTACCCAGTTTTAGTGGCTGAGGAATCGACTGGAGGCAAATGTAAAGAGAAGAAGAAAAATGTAGAGACATCAGGATTAGATTTTGACCCGAGTGATTCAGATGATGAGTTGTTAGATGACATTTTGACTAAAAGACCTCCACCCTATCAGGAAAATTCAAATGAAACAGTCCCAAATGCACCGTTAATGGTAACCCCACTAATTCCGCAGGTTCCACAAGTCCCGGTAGTTACTAGTGCAGTACAAGAGAGTGAAATGAACATGTTGAATAAGGCAAGAGAGGAGTTGACTCAGAGAATTAATCAATTGAATCTGAATGCGGAAGCACTAACAGTGCCAGTAACGATTGGTCCAATAGTTCCATTGTATGGAGAAAAACAGAATATATCGAGAGTACATGCGTTAACAGTCCCAACGAATAATGACAGGAATAAGGTGGTAACGATAGTTGATTAGGCTAGACAAGCTGAAACAAGTACTTCATTAATTGATCTACCAGTTTATGAGATGATAAATGAAACCCCTAAGAGAAGTGCGCAAATGGATCCGAGGAGAATAGTGCAAAATGTCACTCCAGTGTCAGGGAGTTCGATGGGACCTTTGCCAGACAAGTTACATGATTGGATAAGGGGAATGGAAAAGCGAAATCCTCCACCACAGAGTATAGATGTGAGTAAACTGAGAGTGGATTTGGAAGAAATGATTATTGGTACAATAGGTCCAGACAGATTGAGTACTTACCGAGACGAAGAGTTATTATTCTTGTGTAAAAATATTACATGGAAAACAAGAAATCTTCATGAGAAATTGACAGTGGCTGTTAATGAATATGGAGTAGACATAGAGAAGTCAAAGGTGTTACTGAAAACGTGTAGACTGGATTTTACTGAAAAGGATTTGGAGAGTTTGAATGCGTCTGGTAAGAGGTTGCAAATAAAAGAATTGATGAATATCTTGAAGAAGTGGGGAGATGTTGAACGGTGGAAAGGTAGATGGGCGAAAAAGAAGGAAGAATCGATTGCTAATAAGAATGCGTCTTTATTTCCATTAAGAGAGACAGGACAGGTTGAAATGGTGTGTCCGATGAGAGAAGTTCCAGGTGGTGGCTATGTTCACGTTCCTTGGTCAAGACAGGATATATTTTCCTTTACTAATGACTTTCCTAGATTGAGGGAAAAACCTGTTGAGTGGTATAAACAAGTAGAGAGGTTTGTAAAGGTTTCAAAGGTTTTGTTAAAGGATTTAGATGGATTATTTGAGATTGTTGTCCCAGCTGATTTATGGACTGAGTGTAAGATTGCTGTTGATTGGCCTAAAGAAGAATATCCTAGAGATGCGAAAACAGGTGCACCCTCAGATGAGGTGATGAAGAAATACAATCAGGTAATCACTTACCTGAAGGGGAAAATTTCTCCAAAGGAAACAGATTGGGTTAAAATTGACAGAACAACCCAAGAACCAAAAGAGTCGGTACATGCTTACTATGAAAGGTTGTTACAGGTGTTCAAACAGTACAGTGGGTTTGAGAATATTGGAGATAAAGATATGGGACATTTTGTGTATCGTTTTGTGTTTGGACTTAAACCAGAAATTAGTAACATGATTCAGCAACATTTGATTTGTTGGCAGAGTAAAACGGTTGATGAGATACTGAGGTATGCAAAATATTGCAGTGATGATATTGAGTCAAGACACAAAAAGCTAAAAGAGAAAATGATGTGGGCACAAGTGAAAGTAGCAGAACAGCAAGACGGACACAGTGGTTCCCAAACAGACTATCAAATGAGAGGTCAGAATCAGAATGGTCAAGTTTCCAGTGATGGCAGAGGTAGAGGTAAAATGAATAGAGATGAGATGAAAAAGAAATTTCCTTGTCATGCGTGTGGAAAGTTTGGACATTGGAAGAACGAGTGTAGATCTGTTCTGAAGAATAATGGGATAAATCAAAATATAAATTCACAGATGCAGAATGAGGTGGTTGTGAATCAGCAGCAGCAGGTAGTTACTCCACAGTTACAGGTACCACAAGCTCCTATGCCAAATAATGTGAATGCTCAAGTGCAAAGGTACAGTGCGAACACTGGATTTCACACAGGTGAACAAATTTGTAAGAATCAAAATGTGCAAATGGTTTCGCAATATTTGTTGCAGTGCAATGAGAGTGATTCAGACTCATCTCAATGACGGTGCCTGAGGGGGGAGGAAGAGTGCGTGCTTGGCACATCTCTAGAGGTAGATCAGTCAGGTCCATTTGTTGATGGAAAAGTGGAAGGTAATAATATTTCATTCCTAGTGAACACTGATGCTACCCGTTCTACTGTTAGAGCAGCAGAAATTCCAAACCTACCCCTCTCGGGAGAAACTATCCAAGTTGTAGGAGTCTCTAATAAGCATATCAAAACCCCAATAACAAGGCCAATAGAAGTTCATATCGGAAGATTCAGAAACATGCATCGGTTCGTGGTATGTGATACGAGTCCGGTGAATCTTTTAGGGAGAGATTTGCTTTGTAAGATGAACTGCACCATCTATTGTACACCGGATGGTATTGCTTTCCAAACACCAGATGAGGATGTTGCGTTTAAAATGATGTTAGCGAAGCAAGGGACAGAAGTGGATGAGTTATTTTCACTTCTCACTGAAGAAGATTTGCCTGCAGAGTTGAAAAATACAGTAAGGTCTGATGTATGGGGTTTTACAGGAAAAGAAATTGGTCTGATGAAAGGTGTGGATCCTGTGATGAATGGGGGTGCGCAGCTCAAAAAGTCCAATAGACCAAAATAGTTTTGAAAAAATATAACTGCTTTATTCCAATCAATTTTTGTTAATAAAACATCAGGTAAAAGCAATCCAGCCAACGCGTTTCATTCCCATATAGGGAACTTCTTCAGGGCTCATTAATTTTTCTTTTATATGTCTTTATTGACTGCAGTGAATATTCCACAGAAATTGATAAGTCGGTATACACAAAATTCACCAGGAAAAATGATATAAAATGCCTCAATGAGATCTTGCTGTCCCAAAGAAATATCTCAAAGGAGTCCAACGATATCAACAAATTCAAGGATATCAAAGAGAAAAATCTTTTTCTATTTATATTTCATTGATGTAGGGAACAGTGTATTGCACCATAGCCCATATGTATTCATAGTCGAAGACTGTGAAATTCGCCACGCACGAACCCGTCCTGTTCCGTAGACACTCCGGAACAGGACGGGTTTGTGCGTGACTTAATTTCACAGTCTTCGACTATGAATACATCAATGAAATATAAATAGAAAAAGATTTTTCTCTTTGATATCATTGAATTTGTTGATATCGTTGGACTCCTTGAGATATTTCTTTGGGACAGCAAGATCTCATTGAGGCATTTTATATCATTTTTCCTGGTGAATTTTTGTGTATACCGACTTATCAATTTCTGTGGAATATTCACTGCAGTCAATAAAGACATATAAAAGAAAAAATTAATGAGCCCTGAAGAAGTTCCCTATATGGGAATGAAACGCGTTGGCTGGATTGCTTTTACCTGATGTTTTATTAACAAAAATTGATTGGAATAAAGAAGTTATATTTTTTCAAAACTATTTTGGTCTATTGACTTTTTGAGCTGCGCACCCCCATTCATCACAATATCGTTTGATCTGGAGCACAGTGACGTCACTCAACGGCTGGCGCAGGGGTAGTTTGCACAGCGCACGTATATATAGGAACTGGCACGAGGTGGGGCATAGGAGGTTCGCCGTTGTTGCTTTTGTGAAGGTGTGGATCCTATTCAGGTCATGGTGAAACCGGGTGCAACTTTCCCAAACACACCTCAGTACAAAATGAGTCCGGAGATAACAACAGGAGTTATTCCTGTGATTGACCAAATGATTGTGCAGGGTATTTTAAGAGAAATATTAATCAGTCCATGTAATTCGCCTATTATGGGAATTAAAAAGCCAAGTAGAAAGTATAGAATAGTGCAAGATTTACGTAAAATAAACAAAATAGTGGCACCCTGTTGTCCAATAGTGCCAAATCCAGCAGTGATTCTTTATCAAATCCCCTGTGACGCAGAATGGTACACAGTAATTGATCTGTGTCAAGCATTTTTCTCGATTCCTTTACGTCCGGATAGCCAGTATTTATTTGCTTTCCAGTTCGGAGACCGTGTTTTGGCATGGTGCAGAGTTCCTCAAGGGCACACAGAGAGTCCTTCGATTTTTAATCAGATTTTGAATAAGTGTTTGGAAACTTTGATAATGCCAGGAAAATCGGGTTTGGTTCAGTACATTGATGACCTACTGGTGGCATCAAGAACACGAGAGGCATGTGTGACAGATACAATTGCCTTACTGAACCATTTGGCAGAAGGTGGACACAAAGTGTCGCCAGCAAAATTACAGTTTTGTAAACGGGAGGTCCAATATTTGGGACACAAAATAGAGAAGGGAATCAGGAAGGTGACACCAGAACGAATCAGTGTGAATCAGCAAATGAGCACTCCTAAAACTCAGAAGGAAGTTCGAATGTTCTTGGGAATGGTTGGATACTGCAGATAGTGGATCAGTGGCTTTTCACTGATTGCAAAACCTTTGAAGAGGTTGACACACAAAGATGTGACTGATTCGATTGAGTTGGACGATGAAAGCATGAAAGCATTCATTGAGTTACGAGACAGTCTTTGTCGAGCACCTGCATTAGGAATGCCAGATTATACAAAGGATTTTGCATTGTACTGCTGTGAGAGAGATGGGTGTGCACTTTCAGTTTTGACTCAAAGACATGGAATGACACGACGTCCAGTAGCATATTTTTCTGCTACTTTGGATTCAGTGGCAGCAGCGTTACCAGGTTGCTTAAAAGCAGTAGCTGCTACTTGTGTGAGTCTGGAACAGAGTGAAGCAATCGTGATGGGACATCCAATAAAAGTATATGTGCCACACTCAGTTGAGATTCTATTAACAAGAACTCGAACGCAGCACATGACCTATAGTCGGCTGACTAGGTATGAAAGGGTAATTTTGGGTGCTGAGAATGTGACTGTGGTGAGATGCACGACAATAAATCTGGCAACATTGTTACCTAGGGGTAAAGAATTCGCTAAATGCAAGTTAGATGGTCATACAAAGCATATCAGGCCTAACTTTTCTGTGTGTTATAATTAAAAGAAAAACATAATGAAATACATATAAATGAACATATATATGTAACAAAAACCATTAGTGTTTGATGTATAACAAAATATTTTTATTCTAGGTATTTCATTGATAGAAAATACTCTTATTTTACAACCATATATATGACATAAATGATACAAAAACAACACTATACATGAAATTGAAATGCACAAAAATACAAATTATAAGGTGATACAAAAACTAACAATGAATGAAAACAACACACAACTATATATATAACATAAATTATACAAAAACAACAGTGTACGTAGAATTAAAATGTACGAAAAAAGCAATAGGTTATGAAGTGATACAAAGGCTGGCGGTAGATGGGAACTACGCGCGTTTCGGCATGTATGCCTTCGTCAGGGAACCCAGCTCTACTTTTTCTAAAAGAATCAAAAGCAACGTATCAACAAATATATATAACTAGGCCTGAAACATAAGCTATATTTGATAAAATAAGAGTAGGTCATGCTTCTTAAAATAGATCCACAATGCCGGTGGTACGAGGGAGCCACATGCAAGGCTTTTCCACACAAAAAATATACGTGTGGAATAAATTCAAATTATTAATGATGAAGAGTGAAAAGAAAATAGTCAGAATTCAACGAATAGTGACCTAAGAGAATACTACCATCACCTAGAAAGTTAAGAAAAAAACCTTTATATCCCCAAGCAATAACCACAAAAGTGTAAAAGAAAGATATAAAAAGATATAAGACAAATAGATGAAAATAGGCAAAGCATCATATATGATACGAGGGGCTTAAGATGCATAAAATGCCTCCTCTATGAATTATGTCTAATTTGGTTTCCAAGTAAACCTAATAGACATCACGGTGACCTGCATGTCATTGTCACCCATTAATTGAAGGAAACCAAGAAAATATATTGTACCTTATGTTACTGTAGTTGATAGTGATCTTTACGTTAAGAAACAGCAATTCTTACTTCCTAAGAGCTGGCCAGTGGCCATGGAGCAAGAAAAGAAAAGCGATGATTAAGGACATGATTTATAGTAAAAGAGCCAAAGATAAAATGTTTTAACCATAATATGGTAAATATACCTGATTATAGTTTTGAATACAAAAATGTCTATATTTTTACGTATCCTCCTTTAATAGGTATTTTTCAGTATATAGACAGGACACCACTTTTCTTTGCATGTAGGGCGCAGTTAAAATCGGCACACTTCTATGTCCAACTTAGTTGGTTCGAGGACATATAAAGCTGCAAAGAACAACAATTATACGAAGTTTTTAGATGAAAGGGGGACCAGTTAGTAAAGCCCTTATTTATTGAACACTATGAACTATACTTACTTAAAACTTTATTGATTGGAAAATTCACAATGTTTTTTTAAAAAGGATTCAACCGAATTCAGATTCGTGCTTCTGTCTGATAATTGGATAATTCAGCACAGTCGTATCTTAGAATCCTACCATAGTTTAAAACTCGATTGATTATCTGATACCTGTATAAAGAAGAGATGATCGATTCAGATTGTTAAATATAATACGGCATATGTCTCCTGCATGTTTGTAATACAATAGCGTAACATATGCCCGTGAATGTGAGTCACATCTAACTATAATGGCTTTTACACACTACAAGTTCTTGGTTCTAAGTAGATACCCGCATTTATCTCTAGATAGTTAATGATCTCATCAATGGACTCCTTTGATTTATTACGACAATTACTCTCCCAATATGCAACCAAAGAGGAGTTAAGTTAATGTATTCGTGTAGAAGTTCCAATATAATGAGTTTGAAAAATAAGTCAACGCCTCTACGGTAAGAAAAGCTAAAACTACATTCATTTATGTAGAGAGCCAAGTTTTCTATATAGGAGCTAAATATATCAGCGGAATCTCACCGGACGAAAGTGAAGTCTACTTACTGATCTCTATAATGCCGCGATGCCCACTGATATTGCCTCCGGAACCGAAGAGAATGGACAGTGATAAGATCACTTCTTATATGCGATTCCCACGATCAATTGCTAAGCGTCTGACGTCACGGAGATGTTGAAACCGCGCGAGATGTAAAAACGGGTCTAGCTCGTGGATTCATAAAAATAGAAGATAGACCACCCAAAAGGGTTCAAAGGCTACCTATTTTTATATAATACCAATAGTTGAGGGTATACGCATATTATTCAGTTTGTTACCGTAGTTTTTCTCCTAATTCACTAACTACAAAAACGAGTCAATACACATGAATCACATAATTACAATATATGACGGTGTGCATAGATATAGAAAATGGACTAAAGTATCGGGGCCATCTTGGTGGAATATCCATGAGTCACATGATTAAACAGTGTGACAATATAATTAGATCTAGAAAATGGACTAAGATGAAAAAGCCATCTAGGTGGGGAATATGATGGCTGAACACGATCACAACGATATTTATACTACTGAGAAGCCCATCACTTACTGATCAGCAAACTATATTTAAGTGACAATGGCCCATAAAAAAAAATAAAAAAAATATATATATATATATATATATATATATATATTCACTGAAAAAACCATAGGTTTCAGGGACGTTATAGTTACAAATTACCATTTAAAAAACCTTTGAAATTCACTGAAAAAACCATAGGTTTTAGGGACAGTTATAGTTAGTTGGACATTGCACTCGTACAAAACCCGTGAAATTCCCCGTTATAGTTAGTCCAGCTAACTATAACTCGCGCCTCGCAATGCACTGCTGATGATGTCACATATTACATCACTCATGACATGGTCAGTGACATCACTGATGACATCACTGATGACATCTCAAATGACATCACTGATGACATCACTGATGACATCATCCAGTGACTGTGTGTTTCTGTAAAGTTTAAATATTTTTAATATATATAGGAAAAGACGTATTGAAGAATGAGTGGGTGTGTAAGTGTCTGTATGGATGATTTAGTAGGTGCGTGACTGACTGTATAAGTGAGTGATTTAACGTATCTTACAGAATGCATGGGTTAGTGACTAAACTGGGTGAATGTCTGTATCCGTCTGTCTGTTGCTGTGTAAGTGGCTGCATGTGTTTGTGAATAGCTACATGAGTGTCTATATGAGTTATTGAATGCTTGTCTGAGTATCTGTATGGGTGCCTGAGTGTTTGTGTGGGAGGGGTGTGTGCAACTCTGTGCATAGATGTGTGAGTGGGTGATTCACTGGGTGGATGGTTTCAAGAGTGCATCTGTGATAGACTGTATGGGTGGGTAAGTGTGTGTAAGAGTGTGTTAGTGAGTGAATGTATGTCCCAGTGGTACATGTGTGAGTAACTACATATGTGAAAGGCAGTATATATGTGTGTTGGAGTATATAAATAGCTATAAGCGAGAGTGAGTGATTGTGATAGTGGCTGTATGGATGAGTGTGTGCTTGTATCAGTGATTGTATAAGAGCGTAAGAATGTGCTAGTATTTGTATGAGTAAGTGAGCTGGTGTGTGTATAACTGTATAGGTGAGTAAATGGTAGTGTGTTTAATTATTTGCATGACTGACTAGGTGTGTGAGTACCTCTATGGATGAGTGGCGGTGTTTGAGTGTCTATATAGGAGTATGAGTGCATATGATAGTCCTGTACTGAGTGACCGTAAGTATGAGTGACTGTACGGGTGAGTGAGTGGATGTGTGCGTAGACCTAAGAATCAGTGAGTGGGTATGTAGTTATTGGTGTTGGAGTGTCTATGGTTTTGCGAATGGCAGTCTGTAATTTAGAGTGGGTGTATCAAAGGTTATATTAGGGTGTGAGAAGATGCATGAAATTATCACATGGATGATGTCATCAGTGATGTCATCAGTGATGTCATTTGAGATGTCATCAGTGATGTCATCAGTGATGTCACTGACCATGTCATGAGTGATGTAATATGTGACGTCATCAGCAGTGCATTGCGGGGGCGCGAGTTATAGTTAGCTGGACTAACTATAATGGGGGAATTTCACGGGTTTTGTACGAGTGCAATGTCCAACTAACTATAACTGTCCCTAAAACCTATGGTTTTTTCAGTGAATTTCAAAGGTTTTTTAAATGCTAATTTGTAACTATAACGTCCCTGAAACCTATGGTTTTTCAGTGAATTTCAATGGTTTTTAAATGCTAATTTGTAACTATAACATGTCTGAAACCTACGGTTTTTCAGTGAATTTCAAAGGTTTTGTAAATGACAATTTTTAAATGTATTAATTGTTATATAAATTTTTTTCATACTGATTTACTACATTTTTAGAAACATTTTTTTTAACATATTTTATTTTTAAATTACATTGTAATTACATTATACATTACATTACAAAAAATACTTTCTCAGAATGAATTACTTTAGTTTAAATACTTTGCACATAGGCAATAGACTTTTAAGTACAGTAGTTACAGTTGTTGCAATGGGCAACACATTTTCAAACACAATGCAACATTCAGCTCAATGTGAATTTCTAGTTAAATGCAATTAGTTACTTTATGGATTACTTATCTAACCACAGGACTGGATCCTAGATTCAGTCCTGGGACATCTCCTGTAAACAGTTGAGTAAAAGCGTTTTGGTTACAGTCGTGATTTTTAAGGAATATTATTGTACTTTAAAAGTTGACACTTAGAAACTTTTTCTCATAGAATCACCAATGTTATCCTATGGAAGGAAATTCACTTAGAAGGTAAAAACTGTTATCGTTACTTTTTCTTACTCAGTGTTGGATCCTGGATCCAGCACTGGTGCATCTCCTGTAAACAGTTGAAAGAATGCGTTTAAGTCATACAGGCGATTTTTTAGGAATATTTGTAGTTTGTGAAAATCGACACTTTGAAACTTTTCTGCTGAAAACCAGACAATGGATTCCTATGGAAGAAAATATAAGTTACTGGTAAGTACGGTTAAAATTACTTTTCAGGGTCAGTGCTAGGCTAAAAGATGCAGCACTGGGTTCTCTCCTGATAACAGGTGAGTAAATTGGAATTCGTACTTTCGTTGATTTTAGAGGAATATTATAAAGTTCCAAAACTCCACACTTAGAAGAATATCCAAGTGAAACCAGTCAATGTTAGCCTATGAAGGAAATTCAAGTTACCGGTAAGTACGGTTAAAATTACTTTTCAGGACCAGTACTGGGCTGAAAGATCCAGCACTGAGGTCTCTCCTGATAACAGGTGAGTAAATCAGAATTCGGATTTCGGCTGATTTTAGAGGAATATTTGTATGTTTCAAAAATCAACACTTAGAAACTTTTTCAGCAAAAAGCAGGCAATGATATCCTATGGAAGGAAATTCAAGTTACTGGTAAGTACGGTTAAAATTACTTTTGAGGATCAGTACTGGGCTGAAAGATGCAGCACTGAGGTCTCTCCTGATAACAGGTGAGTAAATCGGAATTCGTATTTCGGCTGATTTTAGAGGAATATTTTAAAGTTCCAAAACTCCACACTTAGAAGAATTTCCAAGTGAAACCAGTCAATGTTAGCCTATGGAAGGAAATTCAAGTTACTGGTAAGTACGGTTAAAATTACTTTTCAGGACCAGTACTGGGCTGAAAGATACAGCACTGAGGTCTCTCCTTATAACAGGTGAGTAAATCGGAATTCGTATTTCGGCTGATTTTAGAGGAATATTTGTATGTTTCAGAAATCAACACTTAGAAACTTTTTCAGCAAAAAGCAGGCAATGATATCCTATGGAAGGAAATTCAAGTTACTGGTAAGTACGGTTAAAATTACTTTTCAGGACCAGTACTGGGCTGAAAGATGCAGCACTGAGGTCTCTCCTTATAACAGGTGAGTAAATCGGAATTCGTATTTCGGATGATTTTAGAAGAATATTTGCACAATGGTGAAGGGAGGGGGTGGGGCCTGAGGTGACATCTGTGCAAACGCGCCCCGTGGCGCGTTTTAAGTTGGGGATTAAGTCCCCTTGAATCCTGAGGGTCCCTAGGGGCCAACTAGCCCACCAGGAACCTCCAATATGCGCCAGGGGCTGCGTTGCAGAGACGTGTAGAGGCCACACCCCTTTTTACACCTCTCTGCAACGCAGCTCTGTGGCGCTTTCTGGATGTACCTGTTGGGCTAGTTGGCCCCCAGGACCCTCAGGATTGAAGGGGATTTAATTCCCCATCTTAAAACGCGCCACGGAGCCTGTTTGCACACATGTCACCTGAAGCCCCGCCCCCTCCCTTCACCACTGTGCAAACGCGCCCCGTGGCGCGTTTTAAGTTGGGGGATTAAGTCCCCTTGAATCCTGAGGGTCCCCGGAGTCCAACTAGCCCACCATATACCTCCAAAGCGCCACAGAGCTGCGTTGCAGAGAGGTGTAAAAGGGGCGTGGCCTCTGTACACCTCTCTGCAAGGCAGCCCCTGGCGCATACTGGAGGTTCCTGGTGGGCTAGTTGGCCCCCAGGGACCCCCAGTATTCAAGGGAATTCGTTCCCCCTCTGCAAACGCGCCAGGGCGCGTTTGCAGAGTGGTGAAGGAAGGGGGCGGGGCCTGCGGGCCCGATCGTTTAAAAAAAAAAAAATGTTTTGTCCCCTGAAGAGGGCTGTGTAGCCCCCTTCCTTTTTCCTGTTTTTGGGCCCTGGGGACCCCATCCCCCAGGGCCTTACCCCTTTTAAATTTTTATTTAAAAAAAGCGGGAAGAGGGCCGCGTGGCCCCCCTTCCCTGGGCCTGTATTGGCCCCGGGGACCCCATCCCCCGGGGCATGGCCTCGATTTTTGTTTTATTCTTTGGAGGGGGCTGCGTGGCCCCCCTCCTCTAGCCATTAAGGCCCGGGGACCCCATCCCCCGGGGCCGGCCATCACTTTTTTTTTTTAAACTTTGGGGAGGGGGCCGCGTGGCCCCATCCCGAGCCACTACTTGCCCGGGACCCCATCCCCGAGGCCTGGCCTCTCGTTGGGGACTGTGGGGGGTCCCCAAACCCCCACAGTCCCGCCGGCTCCCCGTGTCCTACGGGGAGCCGGCATTGCTACACATGGGGAGCAGCTAACATGCTGCTCCCCATGTGGAAAGCAGTCGGCTTTGGATATTGGAAGAGAGCAGGTTTCCTGCTCTCTCTTCCAATATCCAAAGCAAGTTTGCAATGACAGGACGGGAGCCGCGAGGCTCCCGTCCTGTCATTACAAACAGCAGTGTCCCGAGGGTAGGCACCCGGGACACTGCAGGAGCCGGCCCTGGGGGTGGTGGTCCCCAGGGCCATCAAGGGCTCCAGGAGGGGGCCGCGCGGCCCCCCTCCCTACATTTTGAAAGCCCCGGGGAGGTGGAGGGCCCCGGGGCTCTGAGGTCCAAACGGACCCCCATTTTAACTTTCTTAGTGCCCCGGGAGGTGGTGGTCCCCGGGGCGTGTGGGGGCTGGAGCCCCCCACACATGTTTTTCAATTTATTAAAAAAAGCCCCGGGAGGTGGTGGTCCCGGGGCTGCGGGAGGGCTCAGAGCCCTCCTGCACCATTTTAAAAAAAGCCCCGGGGGTGGCGGTCCCCGGGGCTTGGGGGCCCTTTGAGGCCCCCACACATTAAATTATCCCCCCACCATGCCCCCGGGACTTGGGCAACCGGGAGCAAATACAATCGAGGCGCGGAGACCGCGCTTCGATTTTTCCGGCAGGATTCGCGCACCCTGAGCGCATCCTGCCGATTTTTTGTGGGACCCCTGAGCAAACCTAGGGGTCAGGGTGTTCTACCCTGCCCCCTTTGTGCGCTTTGCGCACTTGTTTCTGTCCCTCGGTTCTACCGAGGGACAAAATAGCTGCCAACATTTCCTGAATCGGAATGTTGACAGCCAGCTGACAACCAATTAACATGCAGCTCGTGATCGGGAGGGTACGCGGACCCTACTCGGCCATAGATATCACTATCTTTTTACTTTTGATTTTCTCAGCAACTACTGAACGGATTTACACCATTTAACAAAAGGGTTCTTTCTGAACCAAGAACTACCTCTTTGCCAAATTTGGTGTAATTCCGTTCAGCAGTTCGGGCTGTAGCCGTGTCTAAAGTTTCCTATGGAAAATTGCATGGGGAAAACGCGTTTTGGGACCCCCCTTTTTTCTCGGCCCCCGCTTGACGAATCCCCCCGAGACTTTCAGGGTAGGAGCGGACCGGAGCGGGCCACAAAGAAACTGACAGCCCCAATGGTGGAACATTATATGACCGCTAATCATACGGAAGAGGATATCCAGTGGTTTATAATTGAAAAAATTGCTCCTAAACAAGGCCAAAGTAGTGAAAGTATAAGGAAAAAACGGGAGGTATATTGGATTTTTACTCTTGAGACATGTACTAAAGGCCTGAATGCGGAAATACCATGGGACCAAGTTATCCGATTTAATTAGGCCTCTGTATGATTATTAATTATTTTCGATTACTATATATTTTGAGGATTTTTATGACTTTATAGTGCCCCTGTTAAGCAATAATTGGCACAGACAGACATGAGTGGTATTGGCAATACAGGCATACATATATGTATTGCTGTATTTAGTTTGAGACATCTGATCTTCCATCTATTTGGAAATTGTATCAGGTCTGAGACATCTGATCTTCCATCCATTTGGTAACCGTATTTATAATCTGTTTTTACATCTATGTCTTATTTTTACAACAATATAAGAGTTATAGCAATATACCATACAGAAAGCCCATATATATATATATATATATATATATATATATATATATATATATATATATTTTTTTTTTTATGGGCCATTGTCACTTAAATATAGTTTGCTGATCAGTAAGTGATGGGCTTCTCAGTAGTATAAATATCGTTGTGATCGTGTTCAGCCATCATATTCCCCACCTAGATGGCTTTTTCATCTTAGTCCATTTTCTAGATCTAATTATATTGTCACACTGTTTAATCATGTGACTCATGGATATTCCACCAAGATGGCCCCGATACTTTAGTCCATTTTCTATATCTATGCACACCGTCATATATTGTAATTATGTGATTCATGTGTATTGACTCGTTTTTGTAGTTAGTGAATTAGGAGAAAAACTACGGTAACAAACTGAATAATATGCGTATACCCCTCAACTATTGGTATTGTATAAAAAATAGGTAGCCTTTGAACCCTTTTTGGGTGGTCTATCTTCTATTTTTATGAATCCATGAGCTAGACCCGTTTTTACATCTCGCGCGGTTTCAACATCTCCGTGACGTCAGACGCTTAGCAATTGATCGTGGGAATCGCATATAAGAAGTGATCTTATCACTGTCCATTCTCTTCGGTTCCGGAGGCAATATCAGTGGGCATCGCGGCATTATAGAGATCAGTAAGTAGACTTCACTTTCGTCCGGTGAGATTCCGCGGATATATTTAGCTCCTATATAGAAAACTTGGCTCTCTACATAAATGAATGTAGTTTTAGCTTTTCTTACCGTAGGGCGTTGACTTATTTTTCAAACTCATTATATTGGAACTTCTACACGAATACATTAACTTAACTCCTCTTTGGTTGCATATTGGGAGAGTAATTGTCGTAATAAATCAAAGGAGTCCATTGATGAGATCATTAACTATCTAGAGATAAATGCGGGTATCTACTTAGAACCAAGAACTTGTAGTGTGTAAAAGCCATTATAGTTAGATGTGACTCACATTCACGGGCATATGTTACGCTATCGTATTACAAACATGCAGGAGACATATGCCGTATTATATTTAACAATCTGAATCGATCATCTCTTCTTTATACAGGTATCAGATAATCAATCGAGTTTTAAACTATGGTAGGATTCTAAGATACGACTGTGCTGAATTATCCAATTATCAGACAGAAGCACGAATCTGAATTCGGTTGAATCCTTTTTAAAAAAACATTGTGAATTTTCCAATCAATAAAGTTTTAAGTAAGTATAGTTCATAGTGTTCAATAAATAAGGGCTTTACTAACTGGTCCCCCCTTTCATCTAAAAAACTTCGTATAATTGTTGTTCTTTGCAGCTTTATATGTCCTCGAACCAACTAAGTTGGACATAGAAGTGTGCCGATTTTAACTGCGCCCTACATGCAAAGAAAAGTGGTGTCCTTTCTATATACTGAAAAATACCTATTAGGAGGATACGTAAAAATATAGACATTTTTGAATTCAAAACTATAATCAGGTATATTTACCATATTATGGTTAAAACATTTTATCTTTGGCTCTTTTACTATAAATCATGTCCTTAATCATCGCTTTTCTTTTCTTGCTCCATGGCCACTGGCCAGCTCTTAGGAAGTAAGAATTGCTGTTTCTTAACGTAAAAGATCACTATCAACTACAGTAACATAAGGTACAATATATTTTCTTGGTTTCCTTCAATTAATGGGTGACAATGACATGCAGGTCACCGTGATGTCTATTAGGTTTACTTGGAAACCAAATTAGACATAATTCATAGAGGAGGCATTTTATGCATCTTAAGCCCCTCGTATCATATATGATGCTTTGCCTATTTTCATCTATTTGTCTTATATCTTTTTTATATCTTTCTTTTACACTTTTGTGGTTATTGCTTGGGGATATAAAGGTTTTTTTCTTAACTTTCTAGGTGATGGTAGTATTCTCTTAGGTCACTAGTCGTTGAATTCTGACTATTTTCTTTTCACTCTTCATCATTAATAATTTGAATTTATTCCACACATGTATATTTTTTGTGTGGAAAAGCCTTGCATGTGGCTCCCTGGTACCACCGGCATTGTGGATCTATTTTAAGAAGCATGACCTGCTCTTATTTTATCAAATATAGCTTATGTTTCAGGCCTAGTTATATATATTTGTTGATATGTTGCTTTTGATTCTTTTAGAAAAAGTAGAGCTGGGTTTCCTGACGAAGGCATACATGCCGAAACGCGGGTAGTTCCCATCTACCGCCAGCCTTTGTATCACTTCATAACCTATTGCTTTTTCGTACATTTTAATTCTACGTACACTGTTGTTTTTGTATAATTTATGTTATATATATAGTTGTGTGTTGTTTTCATTCATTGTTAGTTTTTGTATCACCTTATAATTTGTATTTTTGTGCATTTCAATTTCATGTATAGTGTTGTTTTTGTATAATTTATGTCATATATATGGTTGTAAAATAAGAGTATTTTCTATCAATGAAATACCTAGAATAAAAATATTTTGTTATACATCAAACACTAATGGTTTTGTTACATATATATGTTCATTTATATGTATTTCATTATGTTTTTCTTTTAATTATAACACACAGAAAAGTTAGGCCTGATATGCTTTGTATGACCATCTAACTTGCATTTAGCGAATTCTTTACCCCAATTGTATCTTTCCCTACAGCTAGCAAGTCTTATTGTTTATGGTAGGGGTCCCCTACTTTACCAAATCACAACATTGTTACCTAGTCCATTTTGTGAAGAAGTGAAAGATGAAGCAGATCATGATTGTTTGGATGTGACAGAGTTGTGCATGAAACCGAGGCCAGACATTAAGGATACACCGCTGGAGGAGTCAGATAGTGTGATGTTTGTTGATGGATCATGTCTGAGAAATGAAAAAGGGGTATTGAGTTCTGCTTATGCAGTATGCACAGTGGCTGCAGTTCTAGAAGCATCCTGTCTAAAAGGGGTAAACTCTGCACAATTTGCTGAACTCATAGCTCTGACTAGAGCATGTAAAATTGGCAAAAATTTGAGGGTAACCATATTTACTGACAGTATGGTTTTGGGGTGGTTCACGATTTTGGACAGTTATGGATGCAAAGGGGATTTCGGACTTCTTCAGGTACTCCAATCAGAAATAGTAAAAATGTGAAAGAGTTATTGGATGCTTTGCAATTGCCCAAGAAGATTGCGGTGATCAAATGTTCTGCACATAAGTCAGGAAATGATTATGTGACGAACGGTAACAGATACGCCGATCAAGTAGCGCGTTTCTGTGCACAAAATTCAATTCCAATCAACAGAGGTGTGGAAAAGAAAAATACTAATTGCCACTTGATGTTTTCCTCTTTGGAAACTTGGGATGAAATTAGGCAGTTGCAGGAAGAGGCAGGAGACGAAGAGAAAGAACTTTGGATAAAATCGGGCTGCAAGAAGAGAACAGAGGATGAGGTCTGGGTATATGTAGATGAAAGACCAGTTATGCCAGATTGTTTACTTTCTCAGATGGCAAGGGTGTACCATGGAATTGCACATGTTGGAAAAGATGCAATGATTAGACTCTTCAAGCAGTCATTGCAGAGAGTCTATGTCAGAGGTGTGTTACATGTCAGCAGTAAAATCCAGGCAGAAAGACAGTTGTTAGTTGGGGGCGAATTGGAAGGGCAGCAGGACCATTTACGAGGCTCCAGCTTGACTTTATTGAGCTTCCCCATGTAACGGACTAAAATATGTGTTAATCGTTGTTTGTTTGTTTTCTCGTTGGGTGAAAGCCTATCCAACAAGAAGGAATGACAGCCTTACTGTTGCAAAATTGCTTTTGAGAGAATTAATACCAAGGTTTGGTTTTCCAGTCACTTTAGAAACAGATAGGGGATCTCACCTTAATAATGAGATAATTCGGATGATCTGTGCAGCATTACAAATTGAGCAAAAGCTGCATTGTGCCTATCGACCAGAAGCATCTGGAGTGGTCGAGCAAATCAATGGCACTATAAAATCTTGACTGGGAAAAGTATGTGCATCTACAACACTGAAATGGCCTGACGCTTTACCCCTGGTATTGATGAGTCTTAGAAGCATTCCAGATAAAAAAGACTGGATTGAGCCCTCATGAAGTCCTAATGGGAAGAGCAATGAGACAAGCAATTGTACCAGCAAACAAACTGATGAATATTTCTGATGATCTAGTGCTTGATTATTGCAAAGGTTTGGCTGATCTGGTGCGTTCTGTCTCATCAGGTTGGAGAAATTGCAACCACAACACAGCCGGATCAAGCACATGAACTGAGTCCAGGAGAGTGGGTTCTTGTCAAGAAACACGTGAGGAAGTCGTGTTTAGAACCCAGATGGCATGGACCGTATCAGATTATATTGGTGACAATGACAGCAGTAAAGTGTAGTGGCTTGCCCAACTGGATACACGCAAGTCATACAAGAAGAGTCCCAAGTCCACTTGAAAAAGAAGGGGAGCAGCAACTGGTCGATGGAAATAAGAAACCAGAAGCTGAAGGTTGTGAAACTAAAGAATCTAGAGTGACAGATTCTGACAAGTCTGTGGGTGATGAACAACCAAGCACAAGTCAAGTAGAGTGGGCATCAGCTACTGGGTCTCATAAGACTGCTGTTGAGCAAGAAGAAGAGGAAGCTACTGAAACTAAAGAGCAAGTACATCCAAGAAAAGGGCTAAATAAAAGAACTTATGAACCAGAAAAAGAAAGTGAAGAAGCAGTTCAAGCTAAGAGAGCGAAAAAGGGTGACAATTGGCCAAGTGGAGTGAAAAGACTGAAATACTCTCGTGAGAAGAGAAAACCGAACAAATAAATGAAGTTTCAAGCCAAACTGAACAAGAAGAATCAGAGGAAGATTTAGTGGAAAGAACAAAGAGAATAAGAATTCCGAGCAAGAAATACTCCGCTCCAGAATGGACATATGTGATATTGGAAGAAATTGAAAGCACAGATCCAATAAAAAGAGAAGATGGTACTGGTACTAAGCAAATTGATGAAAGCAAACTGAAACCGCCTTAAAAGGAACTGTGAAAGTTAAGGTGCAACAACTTCAGTAAATAAAAATTTGAAAGATCCAGGAAACTCTAAAAAAAAAAAAAAAAAGGGGTAAAGAAAAAGGTTTGGGGTGTGAGATACACTATTTCTCCAGTGTTTTTTTGGACAAGTTTGTCAAAATCTTTAGAAAGTTGTTTTTATAGTATTCAAAAATGGCAGAAGATACAGTGACTGAACATCAAAAACCTAGTTTAAAAAGTAGATGTATTAAAGCTTGCTTCTGTAGTGTCCTACTACTAATGTTGATGTGGCTAATATTGACTGTCATTGTACCTGTTCTAATGGTGACTAATAACAAAAACAATACTAATTCTGTGATAAGTGAGAGAGTGACTTCAGTTACTAAGGAAACACCTAATACTAACGCAGAAGAAATAGATGAAAGTATTTAACATCATGATAATTCGATTAATGATTTCTCGTTAAATGTTTTTACGAAATTATTGTATGAATATGTGGAGACAATGGATGTGAGAGATTGTTACGCGTGCATGCAATTACCTTCGTCAGTCTCAGAGGGGGTGACTTACCATCACCTTCCTTTAACATATGGTGTGTCGTGCAGTGTCTTAACAAGCTTGTTTTATGTGACGGGGAAGTTACAATATTATTATTCAAACCTAGATTTAGTGTTTTCAGAAATTCCAATTAGAAAAGATATGAATAAGGTGTATAGTAATAGAAATGCGGGATACATGGGAGAATTTTTTCATATTACTCAGACATTAGATATAGTATATGCTCATAGACATAATCTTACCCAGTGGCGTAGCTAGGGGGGAGGGGGGGCGGTCCGCCCCCGGCGGCACTATTTTCGGGGCGGCAGCCGCGCGGCACTGATGGCCCATGGTGGCGGCCTTTATAATTTATTTGGGGACACTGACACAGTGTCCCTAAATAAATTAGAAAGGCCGCCGCCATGGGCCATCAGTGCCGCGCGGCTGCCGCCCCTACAGTGAGCGATGTACAGTGCACCCCCCACACTCACACTTGCGGCTGTGACTGTCGCTGAGCACGCAGCACTGCACACGTGACGTGCAGAGGTGATATTCTAAAACAGGAACACAGCTGCCTACAAGTGCTACTTTCCTAATCGGCGGAAGAAAATGCGTCCCTCTGTCAGGGCTTCCGCCTCGCTGCACGTCATCCAAGCATCTTATTATCAGTGCTGCACTTTTCCTTTACTGAGCATTGCCTTCAGTTGAATTAGTACCATAAAAACAACGTGCACTACAACTACCAGAATGCATTAGGGTGTAAAACGGATGCCCATGACCGGCAAACCAGGGTACTGATCACATGGCCTGAGATTTGTAACTGTATCCACTACAAGACTCTACATCAGGGTAGTAGTTCCGCCTTAGGCAAATCGTTGAAACTTCACGATGCACCTATAAGTGGGATCAATATAGTGACTTTTGAGCGGTTGTATTTAGTTTCGTACCACACGAGGAGTTTGTGCAATTGCTGCTCTTTCATTTGTAGTCCGTTATTACTTTCGTTATGTTCGTGCAAGCGCACCTGCTTGCAAATGCTGCAGCGCACGCACCACCTAGCAAGTGGTGGTGGTGGTGCGGTGCGCGAAGTACCGTGTATGTGGGTCCCAGGGCCATCAATCTTGTAGTGCGCGAAAGCGCTACCAATGATGGCCGTGGGAATCATTTTGGCCAGGCCCCTCGCTGAAAGCGCAGCACTGACGCACGCCACCACCACACGCTCTTGAGTCTCAGGAGTGCAGGGCGATTTGCAGCAGAGCCAACTTGCCCTATGGTAGGAGCCCTGCCAGTGCCACCACTGTGGAGTCTACACAGGAGAGCCTGAGGTAAGAGCTGAACGGGCTAGTTGCACCTCACTCAAACCTGTCCTGAACAGCCGGGCCGCCCGCGCTGTGGGGCCGCCCAGGATTTAAATTGTCATGCCGCCAGGCCTGTGAATTATTTCCGAACATCAACAGAGCCCGGGCCGGCCGACACGATGCCACTGGGTGAAGGAGAGTGCTGCGTCATGCACTCAAAAGACCATGGTGAGAGCCGATCGTCACTGGTAGAGTCACGCTGCCTCAGCCTGGGGGAAGAAGAACGAACACTGTAAGTTAACCAGCCAGTGCCACTAGTTGTCAGTCACAATATCACAATCAAATTAATTTAATTTTCGGAGAGCGCGCAACGTTTCTATTCTAGTACTGCTGCAGCAAGCGGTGCATTCATTATGGCTCCCATGAGGCCGAACATTGAAAATAGCAGTAGTCGGGCTCCCCCGCACAGGCACCGGCTGCATTCACTGGTGCACAGTCAGGAGTTGGAGGCAGCGTAGAGCATGATTGTGGGGGTTATTCCCATCTAGGGATACAGCCAGATGCAAAGAGGGAGTCTGGTTGGGGATGGATCCTACGTTTAGCTTTAGGATTATTACTGCTCAGTGTCTCGAAGTGTCTTTTTGAAATAATACAGCATAGATATCTAGCCTATGTGTACCTCAGTCAGCCTCTTCTCCTGAGGCTTGCCCTCCCCCCATCATGCCTCATTGTATTGTAATGTTAATTGCTTAGACTAGCCATGCAACTTACTTTCAGCCTCAGGTTAATAATAGCTGGTGGCGCTGCGCGCAGTGCTATAATCAACTAATTGATTTTTATTAAACTGCTCAATATGTCTTTTTGAAATAAATAGCATCATTATGCATAGCTGCCAAGGTTTCAGATTGCTATGTGTGACGTTTTTAGAATTTCAGTGTAATTATGAGTGACATTTCAACAACTATGAGTGACACTTTCTCGCAAGCAAAATCAAGCAATGAAGATGAGGGAAACATATAAATATTATAAATTACACCCATTTGAGCAACGGGAAACTATAAGAAGATCTTAAAACGGCTGGAAAGCACCAGAAATGGATGGGCACGCACATAGCTAGGGGTCACAACCCAGGCTGGAAGGTACTGAATGTGGTGATGAGGAATAAGGTTAAAAATACATGATAACGGGATGGAATAATGGAGTATGTCTAACGTTATGACGTAAAGCATGCCAAGAATGTCAGAACACAAAAGCAGTGTGGGATTTCTCTAAGTCACTAGGCCTTGTGTGAAATGAACTTCTATATATCAATAACCAGCTGGAGGTTTTTGGCACGATAGACCCAAGCTACATGGTTGACTTCATTGGGCTCCAGAGCAAATACGTCCTTTTTTCCGCAGCCCCCCCCCCTGCTATCGGCCATGGGCGGCAATCTGAGGGATAGCCCCGGGCGCCAGAAGCTCTAGCTACGCCACTGATCTTACCTGTAGTTTGCGGGCTAAAGAAAAGGAATTTATTAACATGGTAGAAGATAGAAGACAGGATTTTCAAAGAAAAGCTGCTGAACAGAAGTCACATGTACCACCATGGGCTATCAGAGAGGGAAATTATAAAAAGGGCGAGACTTATGCTGCAATGTCTCTGGATTGGTATCCTAAAGGGAAACTTTGCTTGCTTAGATTAAAAACTGACTATAATAATTATTTCATTGGTACTAGTGAATGTGAACATACTTTTCTAATAACTGGTGGATGGGGATTAAAAGGTGGAACTGATCCTTTTTTCCCAGGAGTTTATTATGTGTGCGGTAAGAATGCTTACTATAGGTTGCCAGCACATTGGTATGGTAGTTGTTATTTTGGAATCATATTCTCCAAGGTGTATCATGTAGATAGAAACAATAAAATCAATGAAATAAAGCATGGACTAACATGCAAAAAGAGAGCAAGTTTTTCAGAAATAATTGGTGATATTTTTGATGCACTAATACCCTCAGTTGGAGTCGTTCTAAATTCGCATAAAATTCGAAAATTGTCCACAGTGGTTAATCGTTTATCAACAGATACTGCTGGTGGGTTCCTGATGATTGATACTGAAATGGTTGCAATTAGATCAATGGTTTTACAAAATCGACTTGCCCTTTATATTTTATTGGCAAAAGAGGGCAGAGTCTGTGGCATGTTGAAGATACAACACTGCTGTACTTATATCCCTGATAAAAGTAAAAGTCTTGAGGGTATATTAAGAATATTATGAATTTGCATGAAGAATTGATTCAACTGGAGGTTGATGGTGTTTGGGAGAAACTTGGTAAGGGTTTTTCCTCCGTAGGTAAATGGTTTTCTACATTTGGGAGTAGTTTGTTAGGGAAAATACTAATACCAATTATTTCAATAGCTGTAGTGACAATGTGAATAATAATGGCATATAAATGTTGCAAGGGTAGATGTGGAAGGAATTAGATGACAGAGTCAGACAATAAACGTAGAGCAAGTAAAAAAGAAAAAGAGAAGAGATAGAACTAGAAGATATATGAGAGGCAACTATTATGAAATGATGAAAGATCTAGATGAGAAAATGGCAAAACGGTAAAGAAGTACAGTCCTTTAGATGAAGATAAAGGTGGCAATTGGTATGATGGGAATTTTTGTGATGGCTCAAAAATGGCATCAAAAGGGGGGAATTGATGGAGCAGGGTTTGTAGAAAATAAAACCTGCTCGGATTAAGTCCTCAGTAACATTTTACTAACAGTGTGCTGTGAAAATAACGTGCAAGAACACAAAAACACGGGGAAATGCTTTTGCGCATGTGTGCACTAATGCGTGGACTAATGCATGAAAACTAGGCCGCATTTGCATTCTGCTTAAAAATAAAATAATAATATTGCCGCTTTTTGCACATTAATGCTCTTGCTAGAAATACCACGGGGAATAGTGCAATGGTGGGTGGCGAACAGTGAGAATTTTATTTCATGAAAATAATAATGTTTCTTATTTCTTGTTCCTGTCCTACTCTTTGTTCCCTGAACCATCTCGGGGAACCCCCATCTATTTGCATGGCCAGGGGGTAGATTTTCCACTGAAATATTTGGGTTAGTATAGCTAAATGATCCGTACTTTGCAATATCATTTGCAAATGTATATTTGTCTCTGAATCTGCTGTCTCTACATCTATCCACTCCCTCATTTGCATAATTGTTCATTTTGATATGAGTTTGACACTGTTTGCTCTGATTAATGTTCTCTCTGTGTGATTTGAATCTTTGTTTGCTTTGTAAACCTGTACATGATGAGTATTTTACGATAAATACTGTTAATCTTACACTGAGTTTGTGGTTTATTTAGTAGAATAGATAGTTAAGTACTAATTATTACCATCAACTTCTCAACTATAGGTCCATCGACCAGAGGAAAGAGAGTTGATATACAGGTTTAGATACGTATTTAGTGTGTTAGATATTATCCTGTATATGAATAACTGATTAAACTCAAACTTGAACAGCGCATCAGGGATTTGGTTTGTTGGGTGTGTGAGTATGGGCCAGTGATTGTGTTAATATTGATTATCGATCCCTGATTGGCGCTGGATCACTGGCACACCCACTGATTGCCATTGGTTGGTTCATGGTTTCATGTGGCATTTAGAACTGCTGCCTTGCTATTGGTGCAGTTCTGTAAATGCCCCTCCTTTGTGTGCTTAGCTCTCTTTTCCGCGATTTCACTCAGAGAACACTCTGGCCATCTCACTGTACAGCGTGTGATTGTCTCTCCTCCTGTATGGGCAATTGCAGCCTTTTCACAGCTTGGTTCCCTCCCACCTCTCTGCCCCCAGCTGCACGGGGCTTATTAAGTGCTCCTCGTTGTTGTTTCGTTGGCCGGCCTTGTTTAGGACTTGTGCCCTGTGTACTTGGATGAATACAACACTTGTTAGTTTCATACCAACAGGAATTAAACACATATATTAGAATGTTTCTTTCCAAACATCTGACAAAAAGCACCATAAAGATATTTTCTCATTGCTAAAAGTGTCTTATTACTCCTGAAAGCAGCGAGGTGTGTTTCTTTTTTTTTTTCAACTGACGGAAATGCAAGAGTGACATCAAGTGGTCTGTGGGAACACATGCTGTTGTTACATCAAACAAAACCAACCATCTATGATTAAAATAACCACATGCCTGGCTCTTAGATCAGAGCAGGAGGCCAGGGCACAGTTATCTGGCTCAGGGGCACAGTTCAAAGGTGAGTGGAGCACTGGCATAGCAAAGAGCCATGCATGCAGCCACTACACAACAAACACATAAATAAAAAAACAATATCATTACAATGCCAATACCTAAAAATAACAAATATGAGACCTATTGATTGGAAGACGGTGGAGCCACTTATGGCGCTTGGATTGGCGTAGTGAGTTTGTCAGCTGACCACACTTTGTGCTAATATTCGGCACCGTAAGTTTGTACCAACATTTTCATATGCGCTGCAGTTTCCATTCGCTGTCTTTCCTAATCTTTCTGTTTTCCGCAGTAACATTTTCACTATATCAGTCATGCCCCTGGGAGACTCTCTTTGGTCGCTTGACTTTAGTCCCCACCCCTACACACTGAACAGCCCTTGGAGGGTCCTCTCAGCATTCTTTCCTCACAGCTGCTGAAGCAACGAGACCCGCAGCCAGCACGGCATTGTGTGAGATATTGCGTTCAAAATAAATGTGCTGACGGGTTATCCATGCAATTTATTTTTATTTTAAAGGGGTCAAACTCTGGTCCTCCCTCGAGGTGTATACCCTTGGGGCAAATGGTGCAGAAAATACATTCTTTCTCTTTCCTTGATTAAATGTGACTTATTTAAATCAAAACAACTCTATTGATATTTATGTGGATTTGTGATTTCAAAGAGAAACATGACAACTGGAGGGTAACGGAATAAATCAACGTAAACAAAATACTTGTTGACTGTTCACTAAACCAATATTTTTGTTTACGAAGAGCAACGGGATCCCCCCACCACGCCCTTGCACAAATGGCTTCCACACCACAAGGAGCAAAGTTTATCCCCAACACTATTTGAGGAGTTCTTCTTCATAGGCAAAAAGCACACTACAGTGTGCTATATGGTTTCAGATGGCTCTAATAAGCAATACTTGTCTACAATTTGGATATTAAATATCGTATTTGTGTATTTAACTTAGCATTAAAAGGATTAATTTGTTTCATTCTGTATCCACCATGTTGTGTTAAATAACATTTTGCCTACAGAAGGGGAAAACACTGGAGTAAGGACTTTCCCAAGCCCTAATGTTTACTTGGAAAGTTACTGTGTATGCTGCCTTCATTCTAGGAATGCACTTCATGTGAAGAGCATTTTAAAATATCCAACATGTCAAACTAAAATTCATATTTGTAAAATGTCTTCTACTTCCAAAAGCTGAGGTCTTCTATCTGCAACTGGTATCTTGCATCATGGGATATGAAGAGGAGCAACTGCCCTAACTGAGGACTTAATTTGTTGCAGAAATTGGATTGATTTGGCAACTGACCAATCATAAATCTGCATTAAGATGCCAATGTTCACTGACTGCAGATGTTGCTTAAATCGTGTGTGCTTTTTTTGTCCAGCATGTTATAATCTGACTGGGAATACATTGGAGAAGGGAAGAGGGGGGGATTCCTCCTAATTGGAGAAGTGCCCTCACACACCCATTAGAGTGTCATGCTTCATCATTGGGCGTATGCTCCTCGTGGGGGTGGCGCTGCTGTCTCCCACCGGCCCGCGAGAGGGCTCTTTGACGGATATCTTTTCAGAGTAACGCCGCAGTTGTGAGTGTGGGTGTGTGGGGAATAGTGCAAGTGAGTTAAAAATATCGTACTGGTACCCTTAGAGGGTTTTATTCTAGGGTTGGTGCGATATGGTTAAAATAAAGCAGGGAAGGGTACTCCTGACCTGATTGTCAATTAAGAGTATTTTCCTTCTGCGATTCTCAGTTAAAATAGTGATAATAAAGAGTAGGTAAGTGGTGAAAATGGTCAATTCAGGTCGACATGTTTCACGCCTGTGTGGTCCCTAGTGGATCCAATGGCGTTTCTTCAGGACTGTGCAATTTATAAAAAAAGGAGATTAGTGAAACAGGGGTTCGAGACGACGACACTCAATACACCCTGTAATTTTACCCAGATTAAGGTATGTGGTCAGGGCGGCTCTGCACCCATACGATATCGACCACCTTTGTATCTGTGTCCAACCTGAGAAAAAGAGAAGAGAAAAGCAAAATGCATAGGTCTGAATACTTGCTGTTAATCCTGTTATGGTAAGTCTAAACGCTAATAATGCGAAGTGTGGACATGCCCAAAAGAACGTGGCATACAAGCCGGAGTCCGGCTATAAAGTAGGAAACCCCCCTTTTTTCAACATAGGGAGGGGCTGAGGAAGAGGAAGAAAAGGAGGCGCGAACAAGAACGTTCACTGGCAGGAGCCAGATGCCCAGATGATATTGAGGAGCAAGACAACGGGTCCCAAACACTCATAGTGAACCTCTCCTCACGTCCACTAGATGAAATAGAAACCACCCTTTTGGAGAAGGGCCTCGGATTTGTCCCTACTCCATGAGAAGACACGTTCCGTCTCCATCAGGAACTACACCAATTTTTTCGTAAAATCAGACTACAGGATTATTTTCAGGACAAACCCTACACCCTGGAAGAAGGCACAGGATTACGCAAAAAGTCCCGGTTCATGCCTCCTACAGCGACTATTTCACATGAGATACTCACCTTCGAACAGGCTATCCTGAAAGAGGTTTCACTATTGAGTGGCAACCAACCATTTAACAACATGTCAAAATCGGAGAGGAACCTGCTCAGGGGGATCACAGACGACACGACCATTGTGGTAAAACCAGCCGATAAATGCGGCGCCATTGTCATTCAGGATGTGACCACCTACAATGATGAATGCCGATGACAATAGGCCGATACAAAAGGGGATGATGGACGGAACGTTTGAGCCAATCAAACACTCACCCCCAGTCAACTGATCTGGGTTTAATCCATCATCATTCTTTAGCTCACTCCACCACCCCAGTTCAGACATGGCCATATGCAAATCAGTCTGACCCTGTGCCTCATGGGAACAGTCCAGCCCGAACTGCCAAGCCATGTCTTCCCTGGACCGGAAACAAGCATCCTAGGACCGGTTTCTGGCATTTCAGCCGTCATCAGCCAGGCTTGCTTGAATCCAGTGGCAAAGTGAGCAAGGGACCCACGTCTGGGCATACCCCCGCCAACTTAGGGCAACCAAAGCGATACAAAAGGGGATGACAATAGGCCAACACCCGCTACTACCTTCCAATTGAGAATGACCCCACCGAGCGCTTGACCATCAAGATCAGAGGACTTGTCTCAGAGGCCGAGATGGAAGGATGGATCACCACACAAGAGGCTGAATTCCTGAACAATGATCAACCCTGGATCCCATATTTTTACACCCTCCTCAAAATTCATAAGGGAGTTAACCCCCCACCGGGACGTCCGATTGTCTCTGGTATAGAGTCACTTTTAGAACCCCTTAGCAAATTCTGTGATTTCTTTCTGAGACCCATCGTCATGAAGACCCCCACATACCTAAGAGATACGACTGATGTCCTCAATTTGATACAGGCTTTTCCGACAACCGAAAAGATCGATCGACATTGAAGCCTTATATACCAGCATCCCCCAGGACGCTACCCTAGAAGTCCTGGAGGCCATCCTTTACCAGGAAGACCCATGGCCATTCAAGACCCCTATCACCTTTATTGTCGAATGTGCGTCCGTAGCCCTCAAAGAAAATTTCTTTGCCTTTCAAGACCAACTCTACCATCAGGTACAAGGCACTAGCATGGGAAGCACCTTTGCTCCAAGCTTGGCCTGCATCTACATGGCTGCATTTGAAAGTAAATACATTGAACACGAGAACAACCCATACCGCAACAATATACTGCTATTGCGTCGTTATATTGACGACATCCTAGTGTTTTGGAGTGGCGACTCAGAAACATGTGTATCATTCTGCGAATGGGTCAACACCTTGGACCCATATCTGAAGTTTACTAACACCAGATCAGAGAGCTCAATACCTTTTCTCGATCTGTTGATTTTGATTCAAAATGGTGGCCTGTTTACCACAAACTATAGGAAACCTACAGACAGAAACCAACTCCTGATTTATGATAGCCACCATCCAAGATCCCTCAGGGATAACCTACCAGTTGGTCAGTTCCTCCGTTTATGCCAGAGCTGTAATACCATCACCAAACATGAAAGGCAGGCTACCACTCTGAGATCCAACTTAGTGGACCGCCACTACCCACACAAAGTGATACACCAAGCTTACAAGAGAGCAAAAAAGAATCACAGGGAGAGCCTGTTAGAGAGCAGGGAGAGAACACCAACTAACACTCTCACATGTGTCACGACGTTCACCCCCTCCAATAGAATACAGAAAGTCATCAAAAAACATTGGGCTATCCTCAACACGGGCAATTTCACTCCCGGACCAACCCCCTTATTTGCATTTAAACGCACACAAAATCTGAGGGACCTATTGGTACATACCCGCCCATGTACCCAACAAACTAGGCAACCCACTCTGTGGTCCTTACCACCGGTTGAGGGTCATTTTCCCTGTGGATCCTGCTCAGTATGTGACCTAACCACAGCAACAAAAAACGTAGACCAAGGATTAGAGAGACCTTGGCAACAGAAACGACACACCAACTGCAACCCTAGGAACTGTGTCTATCTAATCACATGCCCCTGCCACCTTTGTTACATACGCATGACTACAAGACCTGTTAAGATACGGATCAGCGAGCATCGAAGTATGATCCACTGCAAAAAGACTAACACCAGAATGTGCACACAATTTCTTGAGGCACACCATACACCGGACAGTTTACGATGGACGATTATCGATTCCAATCCTAACTGGCCAGCGAGAACCCTATTCACTCAGGAACAATGCTGGGTGTTCCGCTTATGGTCCAACACTCGGGGATTAAATGACGACATTCTCTGGGCCGAATTCATTACCTAACTTACTGTCTCAACTGTCAGCACCACTGTTTAACTACCCATCCATGATACTTTGTATCCATGGCAGCGAGACTGTCCAGTAGCTCTACCAACACCGAGACATTACTGACATTTCTTTGATTATTGACCACTATCGCCCACCCTAGAAGGTTTTCCAACTTATTATAAGGGATTATCCCTACGTACATCACTTACATTACCGAGTTCCCAAGTCTGCTCAGTAACAGTGTGACCCACGATGACTATAAATCTAGTCTGTCTTATTTCTGACAGTCAGAGCAGTGTACACAACGGCCCCGTTTCGTCCATGCTCAGGCTATTTATCTTGTTTGTTTTGCTGCCCTCTGGGTTTCATTTAGGCAGCCCCTACATCCAGCTTTAGGACCCCAGCATTAGGATCCCAAATGTTGGATCCTCTCACTCCTTCTCGACCCCTAACATGGCCTCTAAATAGAGCCTCCCGCAATAAGCGAGCACCGCTCCATCCCAAATGTTGTTTCCTCTCACTCCTTCCCTATTCCCAACATGGCCCCTGAACTTGGACTCCCGCGATAAACGATGGTCGCTCCATAGCCCAACGTCATTCCGTAGCATGGAGACAACGAGGGGGCAGGCCGCTCGTATTTAATTCGAATGCCGTCGACCGCCTTTTCCACCGTTGAGCAAGCGGCTTAGGGCAGGTACCAGTTCTGTTTTCCGAAGAGGTCAATGTGAGTACTTTCCATCTGTGTCTGCACCATGCGAGTTCTTACTCCATATTTAGGAGCACTTGTGGCCACCATCTTACTCCCACTATGTCATCTCTAGGTAACCTCACGAGCTGCTTTCCTCGCTGTTGAGGCTTCCCTGAACAAATTTTGGGGTAGGGTTTATATGTTTCTGTGTTGTTTGTGTGTGTTTCACTTACTCACTGCCATAAATGTCACGATTGCACGCAGATGAGTAGTGTGTTTACTACTTTATAGCCGGACTCCGGCTTGTATGCCACGTTCTTTCGGGCATGTCCACACTTCGCATTATTAGCGTTTAGACTTACCGTAACAGGATTAACAGCACGCATTCAGACCTATGCATTTTGCTTTTCTCTTCTTCTCAGGTTGGACACAGATACAAAGGTGGTCGATATCGTATGGGTGCAGATCCGCCCTAACCACATACCTTAATCTGGGTAAAATTACAGGGTGTATTCAGTGTCGTCGTCTCGAACCCCTGTTTCACTAATCTCTTTTTTTTAATAAATTGCACGGTCCTGAAGAAACGCCATTGGATCCACTAGGGACCACAAAGGCGTGAAACATGTCGACCTGAATTGATCATTTTCACCACTTACCTATTCTTTGTTATCACTATTTTCACTGAGAATCGCAGAAGGAAAATACTCTCAATTGACAATCAGGTCACGAGTACCCTTCCCTGCTTTATTTTAACCATATCGCACGGACCCCAGAATAAAACCCTCTAAGGGTACCAGTATGATATTTTTAACCCACTTGCACTATTCACACACCCACACTCACAACTGCGGCGTTCCTCTGAAAAGATCTCCGTCAAAGAGCCCTCTCGCAGGGCCCATGGGGGACAGCAGCGCCAGCCCCACGAGGAGCATACGCCCAATGATGAAGCATGACACTCTTATGGGTGTGTGAGGGCACTTCTCCAATTAGGAGGAATCCCCCCCTCTTCTCTTTGTATCCAACCTTTAACTAATAAAGAAGTTAGGTATCCTTTACACCTACACTTCAGGCAGCCAAATGGGCAAGCAACCTCATTAGGAACAGTTACCCTGCAGTGATAGACACGTATGACGTTTGGGAGCATGGGTACTGGACCTCATTCTCCGCTAGCTCCCCATCCCCCCTCACTTGCTGCACTTTTTAAAGATGTTTGTCGCTTTGAAGGGTTACTGGAGATTCTCTGACTGCCAGAACGTGATCCAAAGTCATATTTGTATACATCTACTCTGCGCCACTCCACTGCACTGTACGCCACTATACTGTACGCCACTGCACTCTATGCCACTCTACTTTACACCATTGCACTCTACGTCACTTTACTCTGCACCAATGTATAGTGGTGTGCAATGGTGTAGACTGCACTCTGCACCACTGCACTTTACAACACCATACTCTGCAGCACTGCACTCTCTACCCCTCTACTCTGTGCCACTATAATCTGTGCCACTCTGCACCATTGCACTCTATCTTACTTTACTCTGCACCACTGTATGCACTGCACTCTATGCCTCTCTGCACCACTGGAGTCTACGACACTCTACTCTGCAGCACTGCACTGTCTGCCACTGAACTCTATGCCATTCTACTCTGCACTACTCTACTGCATTTTATGCCAAGGCAATATATGCCACTCTAATCCACTTTACTATGACACAGCGTTCTACAAAACTTCACTGTATGCCTCTCTACTCTGCACCACTCTACTGTATACCAGTGCACTCTACCATGCACCACCGCACTCTTCGCTGTTGCCCTCTACACCACTACAGTCTAAGCCACTCGACTCTGCAACACTGCACTCTACGTCACTACTCTATAGCACTGTACCCTGCCCACTTCACCTTAGCCACTTCACTCTACTCTAAAACAATCTACTCTATGCCACTGCACTTTATGCCACTACACTTTGCGCCACACGTAATGTGTGTTCATGCTCCTGGACAAAGGGTGTTTTCTGTGGTTTTTAGGTCTCGCCTAGGCAGCCCTTGCGCTGTCTCTTCAAGACATGCTGTATTCAGGTATGGACTTGAAGCTCCGCCCATTTTCCACCATCTTTTCAATTAGCTCCTCTTACTGTCCTTTGTAAATGATGGCTTTTAATTTGTGAATAGGCTTAATAGTTCCTCCTTAGTGCAGCCTTTTCTCCTTTTGTAACCTCCCATGAGGGCTGTCCCTGTTACATGTGTTGTTACTCAGTATGTTTTTTTTACAATCTGTGAGCACTATTTTATTCATGACGGAAGAGCTTATCATGCCTGCTGTTGCAGGCATGATAAGCTCTCCTGCTTTGTAAGCAGCAAGGCATGTCTTCATCTTTAACAATGGCGGGCACGCCTTTCTTTTCTTCGACATGGCTCACCAAACTCTATTTTTTCAACATAATACGCTTTTAGTAATCAGTGCGGCACAGATTGCGTGCTTCGCTGCTTACGGAAAACATTCAATATTGAAAAAATAGAGTTTAGCGAGCTGCGCCTTTCTTTTCTTGGGCGCTCGCCAAAATCTATTTTTTCCTTCAATTTTAACAATTGCGGCTATGCGTTTCTTTTCTTCAGTGCGGCCGCCCAACTTCCTTCTCTCCCTTTCTCGCCCCATGCACATTTGCAATGCAGTAGGTCTTGCATTACTACAAGTTTGAGCTATTAGCGTTGCAAATAATAATGCAACACCAATAGCTCAATCTTTCAGTAATGCGAGACCTATTGCATTGCAAATGCTTGTTTAATTTCAGCAAACAACACTGCATGTGTCTTCAAAATTGTATGACGTAAGCAGCTTACCTCTAGAAACAAATGCAACCCACAGCCAAATGAAAATGAGAAGGGGCGACGGATATGGTGGGAGAAGCCGTGCAGAGGAAAGAGACCGGGGCATCCTCGTTTAGGGAGATGGCCCTGAACAGTGTAGAGACACCAGAACATTTGCAACCCTCAATTCCACGAAGAGCAAATAAGGGACATTATTTAAGTGGCCATTGACTTACTTTGCGTATGATACAATTTTCCAGAACGATATGTCCTAAATATCTATCTTCCCTCGTTTTAATTTAAAAAGTGTGTTTCTTTGTACATGGCCCTTTTCTGACTCTTGATGTTTTTAATGCACTTCACGTTGATTCAATGAAATATTCTATTTGAATCAGCATGTTATCAGGCCACTCGTCCTCCTCTCAAGTTGTCTGTCTGTTCGCCTGGCTCTCCGCTCCTTCAGTTTACCTCTACTGTTTGTCCTCCTTCTCTGATGTTCCCAGTTTGACTCACGCATACATCTTCTCCTCTTCCTGCATGCTACTGCTCCTCACTCTTTCTTCCTCTGCTCTGCTCCATTCTCCAGCTCTCTAACAACCTTCCTTGTGCAACTTCAACATGCACCCGTTGAGTGCTCTGCGCCGCTTTCGTCAGCAATGTGTTTTATCCAGCTGCATTGCTCAGACCATAGAAGATAATAGGTGGGACTATGGTCCGCCCCCTGGAGAAAGAGGAGTAGGAGGTGTGGAAAAGTTGGCCACCCTGCCAAAAGGAGCATGGCATCACCTCTGGGAAAACCAAGTGCCCTCCCTTGTCATTCCGTTCCATTACAAAGTCAGGAAATCCCAGTGGAAGCCATAGCCTGCCACAGTTTGCAACAAAAAAAAACCCAAGCATTGGAAAAGCCAATAGGTCTCACCTATGCAAGAGCTACTGGCTTTGCTAATATGTTTTAACCATATTGTACACCAGCGTGGCTGCTGTTCAGAATGGCTAAAACATAGTGGGGGTAAAGGAGAGATGTGTGGAGTGGAATGTCCTAAAGTGCAGTGGAGTTGCATAGAGTGGTGTGTGGGGTAAAGGAGAGTTGCGTGCAGTGGAATGTCATAAGGTGGAGTCCAGTAGCGTAGAGTAGAGTTGCGTGGCATGGAGTGGTGTAGAGTGTAGTGGAGTGTCATGGAGAGAGTAGAGTGGAGTAGAGTTGAGCAATGTGTCATAGAGTGGAGTGGTATAGGGATTGTGAATTGGCATAGAGCAAAGAGGAGTGGCATAGGGTGCAGAAGAGTGTTGTAGAGTAGAGTGGAGTAGAGCGTAGTAGACTGTCATAGAGTGGAGTGGCATAGAGTGGAATAGTGTCGGAGAGTGGAATGGCATAGAGTCGAGTAGAGTGTTGTAGAGTGAAGTGACATAGAGTGGAGTGACATAGAGTGGATTAGTGAAGTTGAGTACAGTGGAGTGGTGTGCCATAGAATAGAGTAGAGTAAAGTAGCATAGAAGGAGTTGCAAAAAGTGCACAGATATAAGGCAACCAGAATGTAGACCTTAATTGATATTTCTACCTACGTAATGATTATCAGCAAAAACCACAGACAACAAAAGATTTATCAAAAAATGAAAAATTAACTTTATTAAATATTAGAGCAATGAAAAAAGTATTTTAAAGAATCATTCATTCACTTTCATATCTATCATTCAGACTTACAGCCATACTGAGCACAGATTAAAAACATTTTTAGAATAATAATACATTGTAATCCATCAATTGATCAGCACAAAAAATGTGAAGCAATGTCAGAAGAGTGGCACAAATTCGAATGACTGATGAAATTCTCTACGCGCGTTTCGGCACAACCAAGGTGCCTTCGTCAGGAAGAAGGCCACAATAGAAACAGTTGATAAATTCTCGATATAGGTAGAAAACCTGTGGCGATGAACAATGAAGAGAGAGCAGAACGATATTGGAATGATGGTCTTAAGAATATGAAACGATAAAACACCAACGATTGCAATGAAATGTAGAAGGGAGTATCTTCATGTGAATTTCGATACTGGTGTACTGTAGATCCAATAGATAGATGTTGCCTGAACCTTCAGACAAGATTAATGATGTATACGGAATACTAGGTGTCCCATTCTAGTCTTTCTTCACTAGGGAACCGTATGAGAGTCATATGTTACAACGTAAGAGAAGGGACTGAGTTCAATACTATTGGCTGGTATCACAGGTAGTCGTGGATGAGATGAAAGCCTCCGGATGTGGGGATTCTCTTATCTGCACGTCTGCTAGATAACTGAATGAAGGAGTTGCATACAGTGGAGTGGCATAGAGGGGATCGGAGTGGAGTAGAGCTTAATGGAGTACAGCGTCATAGAGTGGAGTGTCAGAGTGGCCTAGAGTGAATTGGCATAAAGTACAGTGGTACAGAGTAGTTTGACATAGAGTGCATTGGTTTTGGGTAAAGTGACGTAGAGTCGTGCAGAGTAGATTGCAGTGGCATAGAGTGCGGTGGCTTAGTCTAGATTATTTCAGAGTAGAGTGAAATGGCATAGAATGGAGTGGTACAGGGTAGAGTGCAGAGGTGTAGAGTAGAGGGGCATAGAGTGCAGAGGTATAGAGTGCAATGGAGTGCAGTATACATCAGAGTGGCATTGAGTGATGCAGAGTTTAGTGGTGTAGAGTTTAGCGGCATAGAGAGGCATAAAGTTGAGTGCTGCAGAGTTGAGTGCAGTAGCATAGAGTAGAGTGGCATAGAGTAGAGTGGTGCAGCGTAGAGTGGTGCAGAGAGCAGTGGTGTAGAGAATAGTGGAGAAGAGTAGAATAAAGTGGCATAGAGTGCAATAGTGTAGAGTGTCGTAGAGTGCAGCAGTGCAGAGTGCAGTGGCCCAGAGTGCAGTGGTGCAGAGTGGGGTGGTGCATAGCAGAATAGAGTGGCATAGAGTTCACTGAACTAGAGCGCAATGGCGTAGAGTGGCGTAGCAACTTGCAGAGTAGAGTATGGAAGCATAAAGTGCAGTGACGTAGAGTAGATTGTTTCAGAACGGACTGAAGTGGTGTAGAGTGGAGTGGTGCAGAGTAGATTGCAGTGGTGGAGGGAGGAGTGCAGTAGCACAGAGTAGTGGCGTAGAGCGCAGTGGCACAGAGTGGAGTAGAGTCATGTAGAGTGGAGTGGCACAGAGCAGATTGTTTCAGAGTAGAGTGGAGTGGTGCAGGGTAGAGTGGAGTGGTGCAGGGTAAAGTGCAGTGACAGAGTAGTGGCATAGAGTGCATTGGCATAGAGTGCAGTGTTGCAGAGTAGAGTGTTATAGAGTGAAGTGATCTAGACTGGAGTGGTGTAGAGTGCAGTGGTGCATAGTAGAGTGCACTGGCATAGAGTAGAGTGGTGTAGAGTAGAGAGGTGTAGAGTGAAGCGGCATAGAGTGCACTGTCATAGAGTGCAATGGTGCACAATAGATTAGAGTGGCATAGAGTGCATTGGCATAGAGTGCAGTAGAGTGGCGTAGAGTTCAGTGGCATAGAGTGCAGTGGCACAGAGTAGAGTGGTGCAGAGTGGCATAGAGTTTCAGTGGCAGAGAGTGCAGTGTTGTAGGGTGCAGTAGAACAGAGTGCTTTGGTGTAGAGTGCAGTTGCATAGAGTATTGCAATGTCAAGTGACATAGAGTGCAATGATGTAACATAGAGTGCAGCAGCATAGAGTGTTGCAGACTAGAGTATAGTGGCATACAGTGCAGTGGTGCAGAGTAGATTGACATAGAATGCAGTTGCGTAGAGTGTATTGGCTTTGACCAATGTGGTGTAGAGTACATTGGCGTTGAGTGCAGTGGCATAGAATAGAGTTGCGTTGAGTAGACTGGCACAGGGTAGATTGCAGTGGCTTAGAGTGGAATGGCACAGAGTGGAATAGAGTGACGTAGAGTGCAGAGGTGTAGATTATATTGTTTTAGAGTGTAGTGTAGTGTCATAGAGGTCAGTGTCATAGAGTGCGGTGGTGCAGAGTAGATTGGAGTGGCTTAGAGTGGGTTGGCAGAGTGATGTAGAGTAGAGCAGCGTAGAATGTAGTGCTGTACAGTGCATTGGTATAGAGTGCAGTGGAGTGGCATAGAACAGAGTGGTGCAAAGTTGAGTCCATTGGCATAAAGTGCAGTTGTGCGTAGAAGAGTGGCGTAGAGTTTAGTGGCAGAGAGTGCAGTGTTGCAGAGTAGAGTGGCATAGAGTGAAGTGGGGTAGAGTGGAGTTGTGCAGGGTCGAGTGGAGTGATGCAGAGTGTAGTGGCATAGAGTGCATTGGCTTAGAGTAGAGTGGTGCAGAGTAGAGTGCAGAGGCATAGAGTATTGTGGTGTAGAGTAGAGTGCATTGGCATAGAGTGCAGTTGTGCGTAGAAGAGTGGCGTAGAGTTTAGTGGCAGAGAGTGCAGTGTTGCAGAGTAGACTGCCATATAGTGCAGTGGTATATAGTAGAGTGGAGTAGAGTGCATTGGCGTGAAGTGTAGTGGCGTAGAGTGGTGTAGAGTAGATTGCTGTAGAGAGCAGTGATGTAGAGCATAGTGGTGCAGAGTAGAATAGAGTGGCATGGAGTGCAGTAGCATAGAGTACAGTGGCGTATAGTTCAGTGGAGTAAAGTGTTGCAGAGTATAGTGGCGTACATTGCAGTGGTGCAGAGTAGATTGGCATAGAGTGCAGTGGCTTTGAGTAAACTGGTGTAGAGTGCATTCACATAGAGTGGCGTAGAGTAGAGTGGAGTGGCACTGAGTGGAGTGACGCAGAGTAGAGTGGTGCTGAGTGCAGTGGCATAGAGTAGATTGTTTCAGAGTGGAGTGGTGCACAGTAGAGTACAGTGGTATAGAGTGCAGAGTCGATTAGAGTGCAGTGGCATAGAGTAGATTGTTTCAGAGTGGAGTGGTGCACAGTAGAGTACAGTGGTATAGAGTGCAGAGTTGATTAGAGTGGATTGGTATAGCGTGGAGTGGTACAGAGTAGAGTGCATTGGTATAAAGAGCAGTGGCATAGAGTGCAGTATTGCAGAGTAGAGTGGAGTGGCGCAGAGAGGAGTCGTGTAGATTGCAGTGGTGCATAGTAGAGTGCATTGGCATAGAGTGGTGTAGAGTAGAGAGGCGTAGGGTGAAGTGGCATAGAGTGGAGTGGTGCAGAGTAGAGTGCAGTGAAGTAGTGTGAAGTGGCATGGAGTGGAGTGGCGTAGTGTGGAGTGGTGCAGAGTAGAATGCAGTGTAGTGGAGTGGTGTAGAGTAGAGTAGAGTACAGTGGGATAAATTGAAGTATGCATGATGTGGAAGTGTACTGCCATTACAAACAACACATCTTCAATTGAAATGACCATTACATTTGCACAGATATACAGTTATATTGATAAAAGATTACAGTGCACAATGATAATGTGTGGAAATGTCATCACCTTGTGTAATGATTTGTTTTTATCATATTGAAATATGTGTTTCCACCACACTTCAGAATTATCAAATATGTGCTTAATTTGTGCTTTTCTAATTCTGATATATTCTGAAATATCTGCACTGTTCATTTACAGACATCAGTGGCGGCTGGCACAGATCAGGGGTGGGGAGATCAGGGTAAGTAAAAAACATAAAAATAACTTACCTCCTTGTCCTGCTGCCGCCACTCTTCTCGTCATCCCTCCTCATCGTCGCTCTGCTCCGGCCGGAAGCAGGAAGCACTCAGGCTCCCCTGAGCCAATCACAATGCTGCAGTGCAGCGATGTGATTGGTCTGAGTGCCGTGGATCAGCGCTCAGCCAGGGACTGGGAGCCTGGGCATGTTCTCCACCCAGGCTGTAGTGCAGCCTGTGTGGAGAACATACAAAATGCGCATGACGGTTTGGCCGGCCTGAGACGGCTGGCCAAACTGTCATGTGCACTGAAAACAGTGCATACGACTCCCCGTGGGTGCCTGTTATCCCCCTGGCCCCGCCCCCAAGACTCCGGGACGCAAAATAAAACGATAATAAACCACGGTTTGTTATCATTTTATTTTTATTTTCTTTACGCTGCTGGAAGGGGGGACAACTCTCCTCCGCCATAGCGGAGGTGCCGCTGCTGACAGACATTTAAATTTTGTTGTTTGCTAGAAAAAAATTACATAGTACGGCCTTCCTCCAGCACACCACCAGTAGCCAGCGAGATTGTCACATAAAACCTCTCACTTTTAAGGCAGAGAAGGAAAAGTAAACACCAAGCTCCTTAGAAGACAGATCCTGACATTTGACCTCTGTCTTTCAAAACACAGCAAATGTGACAAGAGAAGAATAAGATTTAAAGGCTTGTTTACAGAAATCTAGCACTGTTGGAAGAATACAGTTACTAGGATTTGGCCAGCAGAAGGGACGAACTCAAGCTAGACAGCCTAAAACAAATAGAGCCAGCAAACAAAAAGCAAGCAAATGTGATTGAGCGGATGCATTCCCAGGAAAGCTTTCAGAATGTCCCCAAAATATTGTGAGCAAACAGACTTCAACTTAAAAACAAGCATTTGCAATGCAATAGGTCTCGCATTATTAAAGTTTGAGCTATTGGTGTTGCATTTGCAAGAGTTTGAGCTACTGCCATTGTAAGCGACAATGCCTTTTATTTATGTGTTTCCAAAAGCTGTATGCGGTGCATAAACACGCCCTTTGTACTTATAGTCCTTGCTTACGAAAAGGAAGGCTGGCAGTAAAAAAGAGGCATAGTTACTGCCAGCGTTGCTTCTCGTAAGCAACGACTGCAAGTACAAAGTGCCTGTTTACGCACCGCTTGGAGGTTTTAAAATACAGAAATAAAAGGCATTGGTATTTACAATGCCAATAGCTCAAATTCTCGCAAATGCGACACCTATTGCTCGTTTTCTTATTGCGTAGTAGAACCACTCTTTGTGGAAAACAACAATTATGCCATGCCAGATATTCTTACAGGCATTCACAGATATACAAACCTACAATAAGTTTCCTATATTGAGGTTTTGGAATGTTCCGTTTTTTAAGCACAATAAAGATGGGGGGCTGTTGGTGGGGGTTGAGAGGTAACTCCCACCTGTAACTTGTGAGGGCCTGAGCCTGGTGAGGTAGCCTGTCTGCTTTGTTTCACTGTTCTACCAAGGTTTTAGGAACTGTAAGATTCCTATCAACAGCAAGTGATGGATGATCTGTGGCTCAAAACCTAATCCCAAGTAGTAATTGTAATAATTCATTATTATTATTTAGACCGGACTAAATATTGATAATGAATCATTACAATTATTACTTGGGATTCCTTTGGTTCGCCCACAGATGAGTGCAAACATCCTTTTGTGTGAATATTAATCCAAAATGAGGGATGAATGCTAGCCACTAAAAAACAAAAGTGTCTGTTCATCCCCTATTTCTCCTTGCTATTTTTCCAGATGTGGTCTGGATGAGATGCCCACAGATTTGCCCGAGCAGCCGGGTGCACATCTGTTTGGTGGGAAGGGATAGCAAAAGATGGTGAGGGCGAGGAAGGAAGTAGGGGGAAAAGTAAGAGTAAAAAGGATAGAGAAGGTTGGGAAGGGATAGCAAAAGATGGTGAGGGGAAGGAAGGAAGTAGGGGGCAAGGCAAGAGTAAAAGGATAGAGAAAGTTGGGAAGGGCTAGCAAAGGATGGTGAGCAGGAGGAAGGAAGTAGGGAGCAAGGCAAGAGTAAAAGGATAGAGAAAGTTGGGAAGGGATAGCAAAAGATGGTGAGGAAGGAAGTAGGGGGCAAGGCAAGAGTAAAAGGATAGAGAAAGTTGGGAAGGGCTAGCAAAGGATGGTGAGGGGGAGGAAGGAAGTAGGGGGCAAGGCAAGAGTAAAAAGATAAAGAAAGTTAGGAAGGGATAGCAAAAGATGGTGAGGAAGGAAGTAGGGGGCAAGGCAAGAGTAACAAGGGGAATTTAGGGGTCAGATTTGCAAACGTGAGAGTATTAATGCCAAACGCTCTGAATGTATGGCAACAGACCATGTGTAATGTCATATAGATGGATATAGGGAATGAGGGAAGGGATGCTGTGTTTGTTGATGCAAGCTCCTAACAGGCGAGCAACAGGCCATTAAACAAAAGCCAGGCAGCCACAAACTCAGGACGGTGGGAGAGAGATCTGATTTAAAAGACCAACATGAATGGTCTGAATTGGAAATCGTCCCTCCCCAGAACCTTATCTAGGAGGAGCCACGAGTAACAGGGTGACTTGGAAGCTTTGAGTCAAATACTTAAGCATTGTAGACCACATTGTATTGTACCAGCCTCGTGTGAGAAATGGCACAAAGGCCATTAGGAGCCCTCCCACCCAGAGACACCAGGAGCCGGCAAGAGAAAGCATTTTTCTACAGAGTGCCAACAGAGATGTGTTCTCCAAATAATACCTGGCTGCAACCCAGAACCTTGGAGACTTTATGCTGTGTGCCGCCTTTAAACAGTGTGAAACGCAAAGTGAAAGTACATCTCAAAATTCTGCTGCCCTCGATATGTTGAGTATAACAATTATTAGGATTTATAGTGTAAATGGTGTATCACTGGCACTATATAGTAATTTCATGCGATTCCCCCATTAAACTGATTTCCAACTTCAGAGGCAGCAAATGAGAAGTAACTTCCAGGTTCAAAAGGTGCGCTTGCTTTCAGCCAAATGGGGATAATACAACACTACTGTACATTAAAGAGAGAACAGGGAAGATTGCAATAGTCAATGGGCAGAATCAACACATTATCAGCAATGAAATGAAAAACGAGGTTGGTAGAGTTCCAACAAATAATGTAGTGTTTCATGTGCTGAGAAAGAAACGGTCAGAAATAAAGTCTGAAGCTCAAGGTAGACTGAGAAGGTGATCAGCAGCAAAGCGGGAAGTTAGATAAAAAGCCTACAGTGCAGGGTTTGAACAATGCTGTTAAAACAAGACAAGCCCGGGAGTGGTGCACGCAGTGAGGTCTTGAACCCACCCAGGATGAAGGATTTCTAAACAACAAAAACACGTGATAATAACGTAATACACTGCACCCATACACACGGAAACCTTCAAGCAGTCAGAGAGAAACACAAGAATATTAACCTTGGTAAGTTATGTTTCCTCATAGGTCAGGAATTCAAAGGCATGACTCAGTTTAGGCCTCACTTAATGCAGTCCTCCTAAATGCCACTCATTTCTTGAGCATTTTGTTACCCAAAATACTAACGTGTTCCTAAGCGCTGTGAATTGTAGCAGTCATACAGAATAGTGCTCCAAGTGCTTTATAACTAGCTCAGATACTATGTAGAAAAGTCATGCGTCCCTGCACTTTCGCCGCTTGTTGGTGCTTTTATCAGGTTGAGAACGTGCTCCATGCCCGTGTTTAGTCAGAATGCAGTGAATCACAAGTGCGCTCCATGCGCGTGCCAGCAAAACATAAATATTCACAACGGTGCTCCTTGCGCTTGCTTACATAAACAGAGCACAGATGTTATGATGGAGCTCCATGCGCGTTTGACCCAAAATACAGGTAATTTCATTTGCGCTCCATGCACGGTTTACTCACCGTTCGGGATACGTATGTGTGATAGATACACGCTCCTAGCACGTTTGCCGAATGCAAGTCGGAAGGTAATAGTACGCGGCTCAGAAATGCTGCTGAAGAGAGCTCCCCAGGAAGGCTAGCGTGATACCTGGGTTCCTCGGACAGGGTCTGGAGACGAAGTAGCGTTGGGTCAGGGGACGCAAGTTAAATATGCGTTCAGCGTGCCATAACCGGAAGTTTAACCACGACCTTACAGGAGTGCTGCAAGCCACCGAGTGCACTGCTAACAAAGTAGTGGTTGCTAGGCGCAATTGCTCCATGCATACGGCCACAGAACGGGTCATGTACAAATAAAGGGTACGGCAAGGGTAACAAGAACGCTGCGTAAGACAACAAGCCCGGGAGTGGTGCGTGAATGGTGTGCGCGCAGCAACAACGAGGCGAACGCACGTTCGCTTCATTGTTAAATCGCAGCTTAGGAAATGTGTGGTTTCTTAAAGTAAACGTAGTGCGCGCGCCACATAGGAGCGGGGGCTAGAAAGCGCGGCAGCAAAGCGAGACGAACGCGCGCTGCTGCGCGTTCTGGCCACCGTCGGGAATGGGCGCGGCAAAGGCGGGACATGCACCCGCCTTTGCCCAATAGCGTGCCGTTTTTTCACAAACAACGCACGCTACAGCCAATGAGGGCTTCTGAAAACAAAACCACACGCACGAGCGTGTAGGTCGTTTTCAGAAGCCCTTTCTAGAGGTCTGCGCTGCGCGAGCAGTGCTGCGCACTGCAACGCTAGGCGCGAGACCTAATGAAACTTTGCCAAGCATTTGCCTCTAAAATTGATCATTTGTCATAAAGTTGACTGGTGCCAGATGGTGACCCTCGCTTTAACATGCACCATTTGCGTCTACGTTTATCAGATACAACTCGAGGGAGAATCTGCCCAGGGCTCATAAGTGGTCTTTTGCAGAGTTGCCACAAAATAATTTGACCAGTGCTGTCAGCAGTGGTGGCTATCAGCAATTTGAACAGGTGCAGCATAGAGGTTGCGATTGCAAGGTGCCCAAGTAGTGGGAAATTAATGTGCCTGATGCACACATATTGAAAACCATTTCGGGCTGATATCTGTGTGCCCGACCTGAGTGTAGTTAGTCCGGTGGTGACTGGGCTGCTCAAAGTAACGCTGCCCTAAGTGGCTTCAGCCACTTTCAATACATCACCACAAAGTACAGACATTTATAAACATCCTAGCCCCTTTACTCTGTTGTTTTCTTCTCAGTTAAATACCATCAGCAGAGCCATTAAGTCAATATTTCCTATTTTTCTTTAGACCAATTTTCTATTGACGGGTACAATGCCCTGCACAATACAAGAAGTCACATAACTGAATAGGGTCGGGGCTGGGTGCAGAAGAGGTTACGTGCCAATTCATGCTGAGGGAACTAGGGAGGCTGGATGGGAAGTGAAGTTGTGTAGGATCATGTCCCCGCAAGTTTCTAGCGGGTAGTTGCGAAGCCCTCGCTTGCCACCCGGCAGAGGGCTGTGTTTTCCGCTTGCGCCCATTTAACGACCCCTGCGCACTAATGCGTGATCAAGGGGGGTGTGGCAGACCTCCACTTCATCACCACTGCACGCTTAGCCAGAAGAAGTGCAATGTTGGTTAAGTGGGTCGAAGCCTTTCCAGATCTAGGGCAGGGAAATGGCCCAGTAGGCATTGACAGGCTGTATCGAGCCACTCCCGGCCTGTGGCCGCTGTTATGATCATAGACATATTTACATCACTGTCCTGCTATACACTAGGACAGAAAGGGGCCTTTTGTAAAATATAGTATCACAGGAAGAAATTGTTAAAAATGGCAAAATATTGTTACACAAAGGGAAGCAGAAATTATGGCTATGCAGTAATGTTCTCACATCAAAAGGCGGCCAATGTGAGGGGATGCCATATTCCATTATTCCGAAGACTGTCTAAATATTGGTGCTCTCCTGGCACAGTCACCCTACCACCAAGGGTGATGAGTCCATTCTGAAGCAAAGACCCAACACGGAGAACTTATAGAGGAAAAAGTACCGAAGCACACAACAGAGTACATAATTTATTAGATAGTAAACAGTAATTACAATGACTTAACAGAAGTAGAAGTAAACAGAGATTCAACACATCAAAGAAACAGCAGCAGACACGTGTTTCGTCTACAAGACTTTTTCAAGGCTGCAAATGATATACACAAATGGCTCACGTTACTATGAGGTTAGTGACAACTGCGAAGAAGTAAGACATACTCTATAAAAGATTAATAAAGTCAAAAAGCCAAAGGGATTTGGCTCACACATGAAAAAAGACCAAAAATTAACATATATGTGGAATAGAAGTCCTCGCAAAAGCCTGTCCATGAAAGAAAGCATGCAACCATAAACTCACACAGTGTCCATAATGTGCAATATTAAGATTGCATCACCATGCCCGTGTCCAACAATCCGCATAGTGCCTATGATGTAACTCCAAGAAATTTGTGAGAGGAGCCCAAGGACCAAAGTACCACATGTGATTATCGAAACCGAAAACCTAGGTGTATCCCGGTGATATCCCAAACCATCCTATGTTATATATGAAGCAATAGAACACCTGTAAATCAACGTAAAACAATAAGTCCGTACGATACTAAGTTCCAAGTGAAAAGGAGCTAAAGTCTGTGGAAAAACAACCAATACATCTGTCAAAGAAGGGAACATGTACGCTAGCTCACCCTTCTGCCAATCATAGTTATAAACGGTCTCATGCTAGACCAAAAGTGACCAAATTAGGTATGCTCAAGGGTGCATGGCAAAGTTAGGTGTGCTATCAAGTGCCCATTGAAGCATGTCGAAGATTACTGTGTCAGCAATAGAACATTTAGAAAAAGACCCACACCTGTAGTATTAAAAAGTATTTCATTGGCGCATTAGTCACTAGTATTCCATCTGGTTTTTACAAATTAATATTGAGAATAAACTCGCTACCACCCCAATATCTGGCGGATACGTGGAAGTTCCAGTTCCTGTCACTAGGAACCTCCAAACATGTTATGTCTGGAATAAAGTAATGCAAGGTCCAGCTCGGCATAATATAAATATTATGTGACTACTATACTGAATAGCAGATAGAATACAGCATAAATGCCAAGCCGGTCCTATCGTGGTAACGCTGAGCACTCGAAAATTTAGCAGTCAACACAGGAGGCCGTGATAACCCTACAAATAAAGTCAAACAAAAAATTAAATCCGCCTGTTTTCCCTCTAAGTGCTAAAATCACTATACACCATGGTGCCAAAAACAAAATACAAAGGCACTCTTACCTAAACAGTTTCTGTCTGCAAATACAGTCACGAGTGCACGCCGAGTCTGGTGTGTTGTTAAATAGCCCCCGGCCAATCGGCAGACATCTGCATGAAAAAAGGACTACTGTGTAGCCAGTATCAAGGGGCGCCGGAGGAGGCTGACATGGCCACTTTCAGGAGGGTACGGGCTCTCAGGCCCCACCTGGACACAGCTGGGGACATGGGACCGAGAGGATCCCTCAAGGTCGCCGAGGCCGTCCGGCTGGGATGCTTTTCTTCTGGCAGGGCAGAGTCGGGTCGACACAAGTGTCGGTCCTCTACCACTGCAGCCGGAGAGTTCTTTTGCAGCAGTGAGTTGTGCTGACACCAGTGTCGGTCCTCACTGTGGCAGTTCTTGTACCAGCGGACGCCGGAGACTAGAGCCCCTAGTCCAAAAGGAGATTCTTGGTGCTTTGGCGAAGGTTGCAGGGCCTCTGGGGTTCCTTGGAGGTCAGGTAGGGTTTCTGGAGGGACAGCAGGCCCAGTGGTCAAACCAGGTGTTGGTGGCAGGGTTCTTGCTGAGTTTTGTATGCAGCGGTTTAGTTCCTGGTCCAGGCAGCAGCAGTCTTTTTCTGTCTTATTCTTTGGTCCGTCGAATCCGAAGAGGTATGGTTCAGGGGTGCCCCTAAATACTAGATTTAGGGGTGTTACAGGGTTGTGCAGGTCAGGACCAATGGGTCCATTCCTTGGGGTGTCTACACCCCCTAGTATGCCATCCTCCAGTGGGAGGGGGCATAATCCTCTCCCTAATTGGCTGAGTCCCCTCATCTTCAAGATGGAGGGGACTGGGATTTGTGCTTCACCTCCTCCACCTGAAGGGTGGGGTTGGCAAAGGTGGGCACACCTCCCTTCATGGCTAGGTTTTCCCACCGGTTGTCGCACCCAAATGGGGGTTAGAACTGGTGGGAGCAAGTTGCTGATAGCAGCAAAAAGCTGGGGGGTAGCTAACAAAGGCAGCTGACCTTGAATCTCCCTCTTTGTGGACCCTGCCCATCCGGGGGAGGAGGCATGACTCTTCTGCCCAGGATGAGCTTTGTTTCCAGACCCAGAGAGCTAAGGGCTCTCTACCCAGGTGTCCAGAAACATTTCTGGTGGTGGCAGATGGCTGGTAGCCAGTCAGGAACCACACTTGGGCTGGTTATGTTTCAGGGGGCATCTCTAAGATGCCCTCTGAGTGCATTTTACATTAAATCCGACACTTGCATTAGTGTGGGTTTAATGTGCTGAGAAGTTTGATACCAAACTTCTCAGTCTTCAGTAAAGGCATCATGGAGCTGGGGCATTCGTAATGACAAACTCCCAGCCCATGTACTCAAAATGGCTTCACTGCACTTACCTGTGGTATAGTGCACCCTGCTAGAGGGATCAATTTGTCTATGCCACAGGCAGAGTTTGTTCGGCATGGCACCCAGGGAAGGGTGCCATGTCGACTTTTGTGTTTGGGGTCACACACTGACACACAGACTGCAGTGGCAAGGTGTATGTGTCATGTGAGGAGTCTCTGAGGGTGGCATAATACATGCTGTGTTGTCATGTGCCAATGTCTATCTGTGGTTATTTTTGTTGTATTATACACTATAGGTTTCATGTATTTCACAGCCCTGATGAAGTCCACACCAGTTGGACGAAACGCGTCGGCTGTTTGGCTGTCATTTTATTGAATTCGAAGAATAAAGAAACTGTTTATATCAAATCAACAGTGGATGGACATAATCATTCTTGATGTCGGTGGTGCATTCCACATTTGTGTGAATTTGGACATTAGTCTTGGAGACTGCTCTTTGGAAACAGCGGGAGCGGTGGATATGCACACCGTTTGAGCAAAAAAGGCTCATAGTTTGGGACTCTTGTGGGTGATTGTTGTGTGGGGCGGTGCGTCACAAGTATACAGGGGTATACTTGTCTTGGCTTGCTGTTTCAAGTTTGGGAGTGTATCATTTGAAGCCTGATCGCACTCCTCCACCCCAGGACCATTAACCAAACACAGTAACACGTATAATGGCTAGATTCAGAGACAGGAGGGAGGAATTTGCATTGAACCTATTTTCGGCACAGCAACCTTGGGGAAACCCAACCAATAACACAGGCACAGTGGAGGGACTAAAGATTAAGTTCCAGAGACTCGAGCGCTTGAAGAAGCAAGAGCTCGCTAGGTGGTGGGACTGCATCACTCTGCAACAGTACCTAGACAATGACAGGATACCCAGGGGTTTAAGGATTTTAATATTCCCCACATTCGAGGACCTGGACGAAGAATTGTTAAAGGAGTGGGAGGGTAATCTTCTGAATTCATCAGTAACTATGATGAAAATCTTGATCAGACACGCCGAAAGGAAGGCGGCATCTTTACTGATTGAGATAGATAAACAAGAGAGAGAAATTGAGGAAAGTCCGTTAAAGGATGTGATAAAGAGGAACTATAACACTCTAGAAAAGGTCATACAAGACTATCAGGTCTATCAACAAGATAAGAAGGCTAGAAAGGTGAAAAGGGATGAGAATGACTATCGGGAGGGCAGGGTATATACCTTCGCCAAGAAATATGACAACATTAAAAATACAGAGACAGCAAAAAGGGTGAGGGAGGAGACCTCAGACTCAGGATCAATCAGTGGTAGTTCATTTACATCGACAGAAAGTATCCCGACAGCTGGTACCAGCAGCAATGAAACACAACCCCAGGTCCAGAATTCTTTTTCTATTAGAGATGGAAAGGCTGAGATTAAACAGCAAACAACTAAGAAAAGATCCAAAACAAGGAGGGGGGGCAGGAGGTGGTGCCAGGACTAGCGGTGAAACTTCGGTCATCCAAAACAAAGTAAACCCCCATGTCATCACGGGGCTGTGTACAGGTGGGAATGGGGAGCCACCCATGTTGGCACAGGATGATCTAGTGATTGTTAACCTGTCAGACTATGTACTTAATGTAGATGAATGCTCTGTATTACAAAAGGGGCTTGGCTTCTGCCCAACACAGGGGGGTGATATTGTGGATGCTACTGTTGATTTGCATAAATTTGTACGCTCATTAAAATTAAAACACTTTTTTCATACCAACCCCAAGTGTATTGTGCCTAGCATGGTGGAACATCAGTCCCCTAGCCAGACGGTGGGTGATGTGGAAAACATCCAGTTACTGATGTCTTTATCTGATAATGACACCACACCGATAGAACAATTGACGGAGGAACTAGGGATTAGAGCTAGACCAGACATAAATAGTGGCCTGAAACTTAAATCTAAATTTACGCCACAGGCGACACATCCCAATATTTACCTTTTTTAAACCAAGGTAGCTGAAGACCTACAAAAATTACTGAATGGACGCAGACATAGTGAAATGGGCCCCTACAATCTCACTGTAAAAGAAAAATCAGCCCTAAACAACTTAAAAGAGAACGATCAGTTAATCATACGGGAAGCCGATAAGGGTGGCAACATCGTGCTCATGAGAAAAGAAGACTACATGGGAGAAATAGAGAGACAACTGGGAGACCGGAATTGTTATGAACCTGTCTCCACTAATCCCATGCGAGAACTCACCCCGCACATCAGAATGAAATTGGGCGATTGGAGGGATAAGGATCTACTTACTGATGATGAATTCAAATATCTAGCAGTCCAGAATCCTAGCTACCCTTGCATATACATCCTCCCCAAGGTCCATAAAGGGGGGGTATTTCCCCCAGGCAGGCCCATTGTTGCTGGGAAAGACTCCCCGACCGAACGCCTCTCAGAGTACGTGGAAACATTTTTGCAGCCTTTGGTAAAGAACTTACCTGCTTTCATTCAAGATAGTAAAGACATCTTAACTAAGTTTGAGGATGTACCATGGTCTGAGGGGCTCTCTTTTGTCATGTTTGATGTCACCAGCCTCTATACGTACATCAAGAAACAGTTTGGCCTTCATGCCCTCACCCATTTTCTAAGAAACAGGACAGCGGACTGGTATGAACATAATGAGATGCTCTTAGAAATGACAGATCTCATTTTATCTAAGAACTATTTTTTACACAATGGGCACTGGCACCACCAGCTCCAAGGGACCGCGATGGGTTCAAAATTTGCCCCATCATACGCGGGACTCTTCATGGGCTGGTGGGAAACAGAACATGCCTGGGGCCATCATGCCTCCCCCTGGCTAGAAAACATCATATTCTGGGGGAGGTACATAGATGATGTGTTGGTCATCTGGAATGGTTCCGTGGAACAACTGAGGGACTATTTTGCTTTTTTGAACAACAACCCATATAATGTTGCCTTCACGATGACACATGGACAAGATAGGATCGACTTCCTAGACATCACTTTTTATGCCAAGGAGGGACGCATCCATAGTACACTATACCGCAAGCCTACAACCAATAACAGTACACTACACGCTACTAGCACGCACCTAAGAGCCACTGTCAATAACATCCCCTATGGCGAGATGGTGAGGGCACGCAGAAACTGCAGTGAGACTGACACCTACACAACCAATCTGGAGGCGACTAAAGATCGCTTCCGAAAAAGAGGATACAATGAAAGGGTTCTGCAACATGCAGAACGTAGGATCAGTCAGAGATCTAGAGCAGATACATTACAACAATATAAGACAAACACCAATACATCTGACAAGACATCCAAAGTTCATTTTGTTACCAAATTTAGTAAACACAGTCAGGGCATTTATAAAACTCTTGCAAAACATTGGCCCTTGCTACATGAAGTGCCAGGCCTTAAGGATATGATCTCGCCAAAGCCAAGCATAACAGATCGACGTGGCACCACTCTAAGGGACATATTATGCCCAAGTTACATTACACCGAAACAACCAATTGGGAACTGGCTGACCAAACAGACACTTGGCTTCTTCACATGTACGGAGTGCAACATCTGTCGATATGGCAAAAACAAACTTAAGCAGTTCCAATACAACACCGAACAGGTTTACACCATCCGCCATACCATCACCTGCAAATCATCTTTTGCAGTTGCAATACTATTTACGTAGGGAGCACAGTCAGGGCCCTTAAAACCAGGATTCAAGAACATGTGCGAGCCATTAAACTACAAGACACCAGGTATCCTATGACTGTGCATATGGCAGCACAACATGCAGGCAAACCGGACATATGGTTCCATGCAATAGACCATGTCCCTCAAAGGGCAAGGGGAGGGGACAGGGAACTGGCCCTTCGACGTAACGAAGCAGGCTGGATTTGCCGCTTGCGCAGCGTCATGCTGGGGCATAACACAGATGAGGAGTTGCATTATTTTTTATAGGTGCAACACTCGATCCCGGTTCCAGAACAAGATACTGTATATGGTGTTTTACACATTCTTGGTTGTAGCTGAGATTTCGGGAAGTTACATGCCACACTACTCTACTGTTTAAAAATCATTCAAAAGTGTTGAAGATGATAATTGGCGCTCCAACTTGATGATTATTTATAATCATACTGCTCCCCTAACAGACTATATCATATAAGAGGTATAGATCATACAAAACAGGGAATATACCCATTGTTCCGGTGCTAAGATCTTACTGTCACTTTTCTTTTGTACTACCATATTGCTTTATTTTTTTCTTTAATACGGAATTATATACATTAAAAATGTGCTGATTTACTTTTATCTAGGGGGTTCACATATCTAAAATGTGTATGTATCCTGAATGTAACTGGCTCACATGTATAGGTCTTATTAGGTAGCTAGATCAACCGCTGTCTAATAATGTACTACATAAAGATATTTATGTTAGGTGGGCGCTTTTTGTTATTATAGCATCATCAGACAATTGCCTTGCCTCTTTTGAGATTTTGATTCATGTCACTTTTATCTGACCAGTATGATTGAATACTTCTATGTCACATGATTCACATTCATTAATCTTCTATTCTATCTACCCGTATTTATGGGCCAATCACACTTTTTATCTGACCTCTATATCTCTGCGCTATAGTACTACCTAGCGTTGTGGGTCACAGGCCCATGACGCTCTTACTTGTGGGCACAAGTTCCAACTAACTACTCAGGCCTTGAGATCCTTTCCAACATATTTTTAGATACTCCCCAGACATTCAGGAGCGTGCTCTAGGAAACCACGCAGGATGTTTATAACGTAACGATGGTGATATATCTCTTTACTTCTGGACACATTTTTCAGACACTCCCTAACCTCCGGCTCGGGCGCGTCCTACGTGGCCACGCGGTACGTCGTTTAATAGACTACTGCGGCCCAGCGTCCCACATCATTATTGAAGAGGACGCTAACACGGAGGGTCCTGTCCTCGTATCGATACGGTGAGCAGGGGCACCACTCCAACAGGTTGTGTTATGTTTTGGGAGTCGCAGGGGTTTTCCTTTCGTGATGGCTATACTTGTTAGGAAGTTCCTATGCCCCGGCCAGTTTTATGTGGGCATGCGGCCCCCGGGGGAAGTGAAGGTCGCAGACCAGTCTTTCCCCGGGGCTATTCGCGCATGGCCGGAAGGACAAGGTGGGGGAGGGATCTAGAGGATTGGGGAAGGGGCGGGAGTTAGGAATGTATATAAGGTGTCAGGAGAGGAGGATCCGGCCTCTTCCTGACACCTTAGCACCACCGGGGGGTCTAGAGTAGAAAGTTTGTGCAGGTTAGTGGGCCTGTGGGCGGGATTGCGAGGGCGACGTGGGGGCCGGGGGTCTCGAGGTTACAATATGGGCGTACTGTGACACTTTAGGTGTCCATGGCGGGGCGGGCGGCGGGTGCACCCAGCTGGGATGGCTACTGAGGCCAGCCCGTGTCCAGGGGAGGGAGTTCGGGGGACCTGAACTTGTGGGCGCACGGGAGCTTAGCCTGTATTAAGGCACAGATTTTGAGGGCGGGGGGACGCAAGCGGGCCGGTAGTGCCGCGGGGAGGGGGGGTGGGGAGGGGCCGCCAATCAGCCAGTATCTGGGAATCGGCTGTGCGCAAGCCAGGTGACTATATATGGCCTGTTGGGGAGGGGCCCATCGTCACGCCAGGCTGTGTTTAAAGAAATCCGGCGGGGGACAAATACTATTGTCTGCGCACAGCGTGCAGAATGACGGCGCCTACCGGTAACTGCGGAGGCGGAAAAGGAACGCTGCAGCCCACTCCGGAGTTTAGTTTGGGGGCTGGAGACGCGTTCTCAGCAGCGGGTTGCTGCCGGCGGAGGCCGCGCATTAGTAGATTATGGCAGCCGGTGTCCCCCTCCCGGCTGAATCACTCGTGGGAAACCGGGTCTCTTCATGGAGCTGACGCGGGAAAAACGGAGGCTCGCCAGGGCCCCTGCCTGCCAGCATGCTGCCGGCCACGCGTGCGCGGAGTGCCGCGATACCTTCGGGTGGGGTGGGGCCCCCTGGTTGAGAGCCGCTGAGCCCGCATACAGGCGGGGGGGGCGGGATCAGGAGCCCGGGCGCAGGAGGTGGCGATTTAAGGCGCCTGCACAGCGCTGACCGCGGCAGACGGCGGTTAGTGGGTGCCGGCGGCCCCCCCCCTCAATATTGAGCCCCGGCGGGAGGAGGAGCTGCGGGCTCCACCCCAGTGAGGTGCGGCAGGCCAGGCTGCCTGGCCCCGGGTTTTTCGGTGACTGGGGGGGGCTCAGTTGGGTGGGCTGTGCTGGGGAGGGCCAGGCTGAGGAGTTTTTCTGCCCAGGGTGGAGGAGGGGGGCCACCCTGAGATGCCGGGTAGGGCGGGCGGCAGGTGCTCGGAATGGGAGGCAGGGGTTCTGGGGGGGGGGTTATGAGTTGCCGCATGGTCCCTAGGGTAGGGGAGAGGGACTGCCAGCACGGCATGAGGCCCGGTGGTGCTAGGGACCCTCCAGGTCGGAGCGGCCTGGGGGTGGGGGGGAACCAGGACCGGCAATGGATACCGGCAGAAAAGGGGGCATTGCCAGTGGGGCGCATGACGGCCCTGGAGCGCTGGTCAGAAGCAGTAGGGGGGTCCGCGTCAGCCTGCCCCTCCAACGAGGGATCGCGCAGCGCATTATACAGCGTGATGAATGTAATTTGTGACGGATGATTTGGATGGCGAGATGTGTCAGACTGGGGAGTGTGGCGTTGTATGAAGGGATGGGAGTGTTGGATGGCCGAAGAAGTGCGAGGACAGATGCGGCTGTGTGGGGTTTGTGCGGGGGTGGGGGGGACTTGAGGTAACCAGACTGTGCTAGTTTTGCAGGAAGCGGTACGGCCTCAAAAGGAGCGGTGGACATGGAGCAGAAGGGCGCAGCAGCGCCGGTCAGGGCGAGGAGGTCCCGGACGGACTCTCAGGTAAAGAAATAAGGCTGAGGGCAGGGGTTGAGGGAGCAAGGGTAAGAGGGGACTTCAGCTGGTCGGCTGGGGTGCGTGGGGGATTGCGGCACAGAGGCAGGTGCAGCTGCGGCATCCTGCAGAAAAGCGGGGGCCTGGCGATTTGGTGGGGATGGGTCCCGATGGACTATGTGGTACCACACGGAAATAAGGAGTTCGATCAAGGGGTCACGTCTTGTGGTCTGCCAGGCTGGACGGGAGTATATGATGGGCCGGGGGTCCCAGTTTACATGTAAGACGACAGCGGTCTCCACTGTTGGGCCCACACCGTACGGTGTGGGGTTTCGGGGGCAGGGCAATTGCCTTGCGGAACACCATGGTTGGCAGCTGAATGGCAGGAGGGTTGGGGGGTTTCGCATGGCTGAGCAAGGTGGGAGGAGGGCGATAGTCCGCCCAGACTTGCCTGTGCCAGAAGGGGCCTCAATTCAATGCTCAGCCTCTCTGGAAAAAGCGGGGGTATGATAGCGACCTTATCGGCTTTCCGAAGGATCACTTACCTAAGGGCGAGGGAGTTGAGAGACATCCATCATATGAGGTCAAATTGGGGCACCCTGGATGAGCAGGTGGAGATCATGGAAAAGGAGAGGGGTTGGGGGGGTGTAGGCTGGGACAGGAGGTCCTTGCCTGGTTAGTTGGAGGCCATGGGTCCATGGCGCTCGACATTTCCAGATAGGAAGCCGGTGCTACAGCTCAGACGGGAGATGTTTTCAGAAGTGGGTTGGGTGCGACGACGAGTCACGAGGGCCGAGAGGCAGGCGATCTGCAATAGGCTGGCTACGGCGATGGATGGCCGATTATGGGGGAGAATGGGGTCAATGACAGAGGTGTTGGCGGTCCGGTTGGTTGGACACCTTAAGGGTGAACTTGGTCAAGTTCATAGAAAAAGGGGGCAAGGACTTGCCTGGGGGCTGGGACGGTATGGGGGCTCCTTGAAGGTCAAGTTTTGCGCTTGGTGAGGTTTGTCAGGGGGAGCTGTGGGGCTCCGGGGGTCATACGAACGGAGCGCAGGGGTGTTGTGGGGCGACGCAGTACTTGGGTGTGAAAGGGGCAAAAGTCAAGGAGCCCACGAGGTAGGGGACGAGATGGGCCAATGCTTGGGGGACATATGCATGGTGGGGGGCCCGGGCCGGGAGAAACGGGCGGGCCCAAGGCAGGTTACGTGGTTATTTGACGATGGTACTTCACGGGAGTTACTCGAAGGCCATGCGGGGAGGCGGTAACTGGGTGACAGAGTGCTGATGCCCAGGCATGGCTGGGGCAGGCCCTGCGGTGCCATTGAGTGGTTTTTATTTACATAAATTTATTCATACGGTTTTATATAGCGCTAGCTTGACCCTTGGGTTTCAGAGCGCTTTACATACACGCAGGAAGGGAGAAATGGCATTACCTCGCAGGACATGAGGATGCATAAAGACGTATGCAAAGACTTAATACTTATGTATAGAGTGAAGGGGAGGAATAAGCAGGGGGTTGAAGCAGTCGGATAAACCACCATCTTTGAAGGTCAAAGTGAAAGGGGAGTCCATTAGGTTCTTGATGCCTAGGTTGCTTGACTGGTTTGGTAACGTATTGTTGGAGGAGCAGGAGTTTTGCAGGTTCTTTTGGATGCAAGAGAAGGAGGGGTTGCATCGAGGGCAATAGGGAGTACGTTTCACATTGCAGGGAACATTACCAGAGAAAGATCGGCATTTGGGTTGTTTACCTGTTCAGTTTCGGGGGCGGAAAGGAAGTGAGTTGGTGCTTCTCAGAGTTTTGGATTTTTCCCGTTACATGTTTGGGGTTTAGGTAGTTGGGGGATTGGGCTGGGGGAGCATGATTCTGGGGTGTGGGAGAGTGGGGCGGAGTGCATGGGTGGCCTGGGATGTTGTGGTGGAGGACGTTGGTTTGTCGGGTGCAACGTTAGTGTAAGCAACATGATCTTGTGCAGCAGGGAAAGGGGGGAAGGTTGAGGATGTAGGGAGGGAGGGCCCGCACCCAGTGGTAGATTCGAAGGAACGAGGATAGCGGTATTTTCCGGCGGTCAGGTTGACCTGGGGTGTCTTGGGGGCAGGGGGGGGGACCTTGGAGATGGCCTTCGAGATGGGACATTATGGTTAAGACGGAGCGTAGGCAGGGGGCCATGGGCTGGGATGGAAGGGTTGTGTAGCACACTTGGTGTGTTTTGAAATGGTCCATGGGCAAGGGTTTCTCGGGCAGAACAGGGTCGGGGCAGTTGAAGCATTTGTGAGGACGGTCACAGGTGGTGTCAGGAGGGCCCTTTGGGGGGGGGGCGCGGGGAGGTTGAAGGGTGAGGGAGCTGGGAGTACAGAAAGGTGTTTCTGTGACCAATATAGGTATTGGAAAGGGGTTTTAGGATGGGTTTTGGACCGCAGGGTGATTGAGGACTAAGGGAAAAGGGACGGATTTATTGCGGGACTAATCATTCTTTTTCTACTACAGGAGGTGAGAGTAGACCGGGATCCAGGGCGGTCGCATGGATAGGGGCCATTCTCCCGGGCATTGGGCAGCAAAGGATGCGGACTAGGAGGTGTACAGACATCACCGGGCAGTGAACACAGTCATCGGGATGTGATATGATGGGGGAAACAGTGGAATGAAATTGGGGGGCAGTTGCTGCCAGTACGGTGTGACATCGTGTCACAAGAAACAAGAAATTGCCCCGATATGAGGTTACATGTGGAAAGAAAGTATTTCGGAGTATGTCAGGTCTGGCATTACACAAAGCTGCATGGAAGGAGATATGGTTCAATGAACTGGAACGTGGGGTTACGGGAAGGAGTTGTGCATTGCAGAGGATGGAATCGGGGGGCTGTTGAACATGCTTACAAGGAGATGGCCCGCAGGTAATGAGGCTGTTTTAAGGAGAGACAGGTGGTCTGGTTTAGAGATGGGACACCTTTCACGGACGGGGAGGTGTCCCGGAAATGTGACTAGTTACACGGGACAAAAGTTTTTAGGTGGTGGATGGTCGTTCACCTGGGGCCGCAGGGTGGGAAGGCGTTAGGTGCCCAGGAACTGGGGGGACAGGTGGTCTTGCTTAGAATTGGTGCACCTTTCGAGGTCCGGGACTGTCCCAGCAATATTGAAATTATACGGGACGCAAGTTTAGGTGGTGGATGGTCGTCCATCAGGGTGCCGCGGGGTTGGCTGACGGTAGGCGAAAGGTGCACAAGAACTGGGGGGGGGGGGGCAGGGAACCGCCCTACAGGGGGTTCCCTGGTTGGCGGTACTTTGGAGGGGTGGTGAGTCACATATGGGCGGATCCACCCCTCGGGGGGGGGGGGAGAACAGTACACAGGTGACTGATAGCGGGCGCTGGAGGCAATGAGCAATGAAGGAAAGTCAACAGAGGATGCTTGGAGGGCAGGTGAGAATGGGGAGAGGAAGGAGGTCACAGAGTGAATGGGGAAGAGTCAAACAGGTGAGATGGTTTTGAGAAGGCTGAACGGAGAATGTGTCGGTATGGGATGGGAAAAGTATATTTCTTGCATTTATGTACTGTTAATAAAGTCTAAATGATTGCAACCTTGTCCTAATAAAATGGCATTTTACGCTTCAAGTAACAGCGTGGAGTGTAGTTATTGCGCGATGCGGCCCCCGGGGGAAGTGAAGGTCGCAGACCAGTCTTCCCTCGGGGCTATTCGCGCATGGCCGGAAGGACAAGGTGGGGGAGGGATCTAGAGGATTTTGGAAGGGGCGGGAGTTAGGAATGTATATAAGGTGTCAGGAGAGGAGGATCCGGCCTCTTCCTGACACCTTAGCACCACCGGGGGGTCTAGAGTAGAAAGTTTGTCCACCCACCCACCCTACAGGTTTAGGAGGAGGGCATGGGATTGGTCTTAGCGTGCCAGTTTAGGGCAGGTTGCAGAGTAGCGACGTGGCGGTACTTTGGAGGGGTGGTGAGTCACATACGGGCGGATCCACCCCTCGGGGGGGGAGAACAGTACACAGGTGACTGATAGCGGGCGCGGGAGGCAATGAAGGAAAGTCAACAGAGGATGCTTGGAGGGCAAGTGAGAATGGGGAGAGGAAGGAGGTCACAGAGTGAATGGGGAAGAGTCAAACAGGTGAGATGGTTTTGAGAAGGCTGAACGGAGAATGTGTCGGTATGAGATGGGAAAAGTATATTTCTTGCATTTATGTACTGTTAATAAAGTCTAAATGATTGCAACCTTGTCCTAATAAAATGGCCTTTTACGCTTCAAGTAACAGCGTGGAGTGTAGTTATTGCGCGACAGATAATCGCATGTGGGACTTGTGTGTGCCTCATGATTTTGCACACAGTACTAGAGGGATTTACTGCTATGGACATTTTGTTATCAAACTACCGCGGCGATTTTTCGTTACATCCTCGACATCTAACAAACTTACCCACATTAATATAGCCATATATGATGTACACAGGCCATGGAACCTCTCACTGGGAGTCTTCCTTGTAATGACTTCCCTCTTTACGATACGCTGCCTGGTGATTGGCCCTTATACGGGCGGGCGGGTATGGGAGCTTTGTTTCCCACTATGTTTTCCGCCTTTCCCATGATTTACAGCTAGGGCACGAGACATTTATTTTGTCTGTTTGCCCACCTCTCCGTAAATAATCAACACTTCCCCTTTTTAAACTCTTTTAAATCTTTGGTAGTGTTTGCTTAACACTTGTTAGCATTCTCGAGAGTGTGGTTTTAGACCTCCACACTGTTAAAACAGACGCAGTACACTCATTAGCAGGAGGTTTATTTCTCTTCATTGCTTGCTATCTTTCTTTACAGGCATAGGAGCCTTTGCACTCTCAACTGTCCCTGGATCCAGGAGGGAACCGTTTCCATATAGGACCATTACAGGCCCTTACTATCTTCTAACCTTTTTAAAGATCTACTACTATAGATGATCAGACTGACTTGCGAAGGTATGTTGTCCAAGTAACCTTACTATTCTTGGGTGACACAGTTTTCCAGATTTTGGATGGATTTATTTATTTTTTTGGTTTAACTAAGACTTCCTTACACGGGATTTGGTGTTCTACTTTTTCTATCTATTTTACTTATTGGTTCTTCAACTCGTTTATAAATCTGTTCTATCTGCTGTGTCCCCAACTCGATTACTCTCCCTCCCATGGTATTATACCGTGAACACTATCTTTGTGAAATTTATATGTTCTTTTCACTAACTTTGTTTCACAATTTTCAATGGTAAATTGTTAATGTGACTCTGTCATGTTGGCTTTTTAAATGTAGTGTTTTCTATGTAGGAATCTTTTCATAGGCAAATCTATTCTGCCCTTTTAAGTGTTAATACGTGTGTGTTGTCATGTGCCAATGTCTATCTGTGGTTATTTTTGTTGTATTATACACTATGTTTCATGTATTTCACAGCCCTGATGAAGTCCACACCAGTTGGACGAAATGCGTTGGCTGTTTGGCTGTCATTTTATTGAATTAGAAGAATAAAGAAACTGTTTATATAAAATCAACAGTGGATGGACATAATCATTCTTGATGTCGGTGGTGCATTCCACATTTGTGTGAGTCTCTCTGGTCACAAGACCCTTTGGTGCCAGTGGTACCTTTTAAAAGGGACTTATATGTGGGCCAGAGGTTGTGCCGATTGTGGATGCAAATGTACAGTTTTGAGTAAGAACACAAGTGCTGGGGACTGGCTAGCAGGATCCTAGCACACACTTTAGTCAGGTTGGCATCAGTTCTAGGCAAAAGATTAGGGGCTAGCCATGCAAAAAGGTGCACTTTCCTACATTAGGGGCTTGCTGGGGTGTTTTAGGGTCTTTAGCCATTCTGAATCGTGAAAAGGTTGTCCCAAGGCATCTTCCCACCCAGACCGCAGGTGCCAGCGCCAATAGGGGTCACTCACAAAGGCGTGATATATCCATGCCACTGGTTGTCTGCCATGTCCCATTGAGTGCAGTGTATAGAGCAACAGGTTTCGGCCAGTTCCGGGCGCCGTACACCCCAGTGCTGCTGCATTACCGCCCAGAGGGCCCCACAGGTCAAGAAGGCTCCCCTGTGCAATCCATGGAGGTCCTGGAGCATCAGAGTGCCCTCCGCAAGTAGATCACTGAGCGTCGTAATACCGGCCTCCTTCCACATCTCCACCCGGTGGCCAATTATTCTCTGTAGGGTCTTATGGGTCTAGCCCCTCCTCTGGCACTCACTAGTTGTGCGTAAGAGAAGAGGATGGAGGCCTCTCATCTGTTAGCCCGGGAGTTGTAGGGGTAACAAAAGACCCTCATGGACTCCGGCCCGGGGAATTTCAGTTTCCTCAGTGTGATGGCCTGCTAACCAAAGGGCCACCCACTGAAGCTGGGTTGCTAGGTAACAGTGTGTATAGTTCAAGACTGCCATACCGCCAACTGAGGGGGGAGATGTAGCATACATAGCTCCACTCTCTTCTGTTTAATGCCCCATATCAGGTTGATTAATAAAGAATTTAAATGACGGAGGGGTGCACCCATGGATCGAAACTAGGAGGTTGGTAAAGTAGTATAGGAGTCAGGGCAGCATCAACACTGACAGAGGGAGAGTTGTACAAAACAAGATTTAGGAGTGCAAGGACTTCACCATCTTGCTAAGGTTTCCCTCTAAAAGGTCCACCTCCATAAGATAGATTTGCACCCCTAAATATTTAAACATTCATGGAGCCCAGGTTAGGCTCCCAGTCCCCAGCCGGACTTGCCATGCAGCGAGATGTTCCATAAACGGGAAGAAAAGGGATTTAGCATAGTTAACTTTAAGACCTGAGACCTCGCCAAAGGCATTCAGAATTGAGGTGAGGTTGGTCAGGTCCCCATAGACATCACAGAGGTAAAGGATCAGGTAATCTGCATAAAGGGATGCAATGTGAGTCTGGGATCACACAGGAATGCCCCAGTCCCTGCACCTGGTTTGCAGCTGCGCCGCTAAGGGCTCCAGCACCAACACAAACAGAGATGGGGATAGGGGGTAACCTTGTCGGGTTTCTCTGTAAATGGGATATTCTTTAGAAATGTGGTGGCCCATGCTTGCTCTAGCAGTGGGATTGGAATATAAGAGATGGATCCGGTCTAGGATTTGGAAGCCAAATCCAAATCGTCGAAGGGCCCAAAACATGTAATTCCAGTTCAAAGAAATCAATTCCTGTTCCAAGTCAAAAGAAAGGCATGCCGCATGGGGCCACGCCCGGGGCCCAGTTCGATAATCGCATTGTGATGTTATATATTCAATGAGGTGATGACATCCTGGCATCATACCACAGTTGTTTGCAGCTTGCTGAACATATGAAGCTCTCAGGAACCCAGGAAATCACGGATCAACAGTTGTTCCAGAAAACAGCTAAACTATGCAGGTTATTTGCTAATTTGCTCGTGCATTACTCTAAGGAATTAATGCCTTTTTATCTGAATCGTGCTCCAGATTACATCAACTATATCTTCAAATACATAGTAAGTTTCCTCCCGGACTGAATGCTACAGCTATGTCTGAGGTTCACAGGGATGAGATGGCCTGCACTTTTCTGGTCTCCCTGGATCCCCTCATCGAGCAGCTTCTTTCTTATAACCCTTTTGTGGAGCAAGTTTTAAGCGAAACCTTAGATCTTCCTTCAGACCTTTTTCTTCCACAATGCTTACTTCTAATTCACATAATGGACAAACTTCCTTCTCAGTCTGAAGATGTGAAAACTTTGTGGTGTACAGGAAGCAATTTCACAGATAAAAGTTCAAACTTCCGGACACCGTGCCACACCGATCATCGTCCGGACAGCTCTTTGTGCGCCGCCGGGACCAGCGGCAGGACGATCGGGATGAGTCTTGCCGAAAGAAGATACTGACTGTGAATGGTTCTTACACAAGTCTGCGTTATGCCGTTTCTGCATGGCTTCCGCAGAATCATCTTCGAGTATCAGCCCCTGATGGACGAGATCTTGGCGGCGCTCGGAATACTGGACCTCCGAGAGACATGAGGGAGCAGATAACATGCTAAGGTAACTGCACCAAGGCGCGGGTAATCTGAGGGCAGCCGTGGTCTTGGTACAAGATTCCATAACTGCTCCTCATGCACCAGTGATGTTCCTGGTTACTCCATGTCCCCACCACTAATCTTCTGCGTTCATCACCTTCAGTTCACTTGTTGCTCGATGTCCTTATCTCCATTGCTGCCTGACCTTAATGAGGACGACCTGCAACTGAGTTACGGTAACAAAACCACCTATCCCAAGGCAATGAACCCTAACGAGATCTCCAGTTCAGACATTTACCCCCACCAACACCTTAACCGATACTTTTGATGGAACTTTTGACGATGCCTCCTGGGCGCAAACCAGAACTTGTCTTTATTTTCCGCGGTGCCCGAGCAACCTTGGCTGATGCCCGGTGGAGCTGTCTCTTGCAGCTAAAGAGGAGTTTGGCTCTGGTTCACCCCTTGGCCGGCACCTACCCAGCCGGACATCGGACATTGTTCTCCTCGCCTCCCCGTTGTGTTTACTATTTGCATTCCTTACCCCTGTGCGCCTTCTCCCCTCTACCTTTCCACCCCCCATAAGACGGGTGTACGCGTTAATAAGTAACTGATGTAACCATGTAACAATGTTTCTGATGCAATGTCCTATCTCATGTAAAGCGCTCTGATACCTTCGGGTCTAGCCAGCGCTTTATAAAACTCTTCAAACTTTCCCTCTTTCATTCTTTGTCTTCCTCCCCGGCTCCTATCCTCCTTCACTTGAATCTCTCCCCTTGCCTCGTTTTTAACGCATGCAACTGCGCCCCAGCAACTGGTTACTATGCTCTGAAACTGTGTATCTTGTAACTATTGTTAGCCATGTGCCCTTTACCAAAGCGCTCCCTCTCCCCTTGTTGGGGAGGGATCCAGCATTTATTCCCCAGAGTCAGAGACCCCTCTGAGAGAGTCCACAGCGTCAAGGGAGTTCACACACAGCAGAGGTGTGGGAATGGTGCCCCTTGCCAAAGCACTCCCTTTCCCCTTGTTGGGGAGGGATCCAGTATTTATGCCCTGGAGTCTCAGTGACCCCTCTGAGAGAGCCCACAGCGTATAGGGAGCCACACACAGCGAAGGTGTGGGAACAACACCTTTTCCACTGGGATCACTGCACACCGGACGTTGGACACTGTTTTTCTGTGTCTCCCGGTTAAGTTTCCTTCTCCCTCCGCCACCTCTTTCCCTCTTTCATTCTTGGTCTCCCTCTCCTGCTCCTATCCTCTCTCCCCAGAATCTCTCCCCTTGCCTGCTTTTTCCCTTAAGTATTCGTTTTTAACGCATGCAACTGCGCTCCAGCAACTGGTATCTATGCTCTGAAACTGTATATCTTGCAACGTTGTAACTTGCAACTATGCTATGAAACAATGCTTGTCCTCATGTAAAGCGCTCTGATACCTCCGGGTCTAGCCAGCGCTATATAAAACTTTTTTTTTTTTTTCAAATAAAATGAGGTGTTGCGGTGGGGGTTGAAGCCGTTTTGGTCGCCAAGGATCAGACTGGGTAGGATAGGGAGTATGAGATCCGTGAGAATTTTGTTAAGGATTTTACAGTCCAATGATTGAAGGGAAATTGGTCTATAGGAGGGGGGAAGGGAGGGGTCATGCCCAGTTTCAGGATAGGTACCACTTGGGCTTCCCACAGGGAGGGAGGAGGGAGCCAGTCTCATTTGCCGAGTGGAATAACTGTAGGAGGCGTGGTGCTATGGAAGTCTTGTAGGTCGTGTAGAATTTAAGAGGAATCCCATTTGGGCCAGGTGACCAGCCTCTATGGAGAGTTCTGATCACCTCTTTAATCTTGTGTTCCATGATGTGACCTTCCAGAGTGGGCTGACGGTCTCTAGGTACCTGAGGTAGGTGGATGTCAGTCAGGAACTGGTATTGTGTCTCAAATGTCTTGGTGGTCTCCCCTCGGTATAGCTTGGAGTAAAAGTAGCGAAAAGTAGCATTTTTGTGTGCTGTGTATTGGGCCCTCATGATCCCAAATTGTGTGCATAGGAATCCCTTGGGTGCGCGGTGTGACCAGTTGTGCCAGAAGCCTCCTGGGTCTGTAGGCCTCTGTGTGGGTGCGGGTTAGGTGTGCCATCCAATCGAGGCAGTGGAGACGTTCAATCAGGGTAGCATGTTTTTTTTTATCCCTCTCCAAGGTGTCCCCTTGCGCAGGGTCTGTCATGGCCTCTATCTCTAGAGGTCATAGAGAACCCTCATTCTCATGAAGTTGAGTTTCTATTGCTCATTGGGATCCCACAATGGTCCTGATACACATCCTGGGCAACACTGCTTTAAAAGCCTCCCACTCCATGTGGGGGGAGGAGGCAGAGCCCTCGTTGTGCGCAAAATAGGAGGTGATTTTGTCTTGGATAGTGAACTTAAAAGATGTGTCTTCCACCCACAGGGGCTGCAGTCTACATGTCGGGCCCTGGGTAGCCATGCTTCCCTAGTGCATGTCTGCATAGACAGGGTTATGATCGGAAAGGGTTTTACCTAAATATTACGTGCACTTGGTCTGGGTTATCAAATCTTTGGAGCACACTATGTGGCCACAAATGGGCGTACAGCCCGTGGAGCGGAGAGAAGGAGTAGTCTCTGTTGCTGGAGTGGTGAGCCTGCCATATATCAGTCAGGGACCAGTGATGTAACCATTCTGTTGGTGCTGTGGCATTTTGGGCTACTGCAGTACCCTGGAGGGAGGGTTTGACCTGTTGAAGGTGGTATCCAGCACACAATTGAAGTCGCCCTCTAGGGAGAGAGGGAGTTCAAATGCTGAACCTGGCTAAAGTTAGGAGTATAGAGGCCCCCCCAATTCAATCGGTTGCCGTCCAGGCGGCCCGAAGCAGAACATAGTGGTCTTCCTTGTCAATTAAGAAGTCCTCTGCAAGGAAGGGGACTCCGGGGCGAATCCAAATCGCCACCCCCCTTGAGAAAGAGGGGTAGGAGGTGTGGAAAAAGTGACTGCATCAGCGACAGTGTAGCCGGTCTCCCTCCTCCTTGTCCAGGTGAGTCTCCTGTAGGAAGAATATGTGCGCCTGCACGCCGAAACTGGGAGTGGAGTTTGTATTGTTTGGCTGCAGACCCCGTGCCTCTGATGTTCCACGTCGGGAACCTATAGGTCATTGTCTGTGTTCGGGGCATCGCAGTGCAGTGTGGCCAGTCGACTCTCCGAGAGGGGTGTATGGGGGAACACCTTGGTGCCTAGAGTGTACATGGAAGTGGAAAGCAATGAGAGTCTCATCAGTAGGAAAAATAATACACCACAACTGAAAGGACCAAGGCCAATGGGGTCACAGGCGGCCTGTGCGGTGCTGCTGCTGGTCTGCAGCGCTGTGGTGTACCCAGGACCCAGAGCCTTCACCTTCCGTGTCCTGATTCCCGTTGACCGAAGGCCCAATTTGGGCATGCAGACCATGTCCACGCCTCGGTCTCAAGGCAGCAAGGTAAGGGGATCCCATGGATCAGGAGGGGTCCCATCTGCTGCATCAACCAGCCCCGCCGGGCCACTGCGCCTCTCATGCTTTCCAGGCCTGAGCGGATACCTCGCCTCTGCCCAGGCCGCGGGCAGGGCACCCTGTCTTCCAAGCTGCTCGGGGAACACAGCCGGACAAACAGGCACTCCTGCTTTCTCCGGACACCCTTCTCGATTAATCGCGCCAGTGGGGCCACTGCTGGGGACGTGGTGGGACAGGTTACATTTTTTCGGACCAGGTCCGGAGCTCCTCTAGGTTACGGCCACCATCTTGAGCAGTTGCCACACCCCCAAGTCAATATTTTGTAATTGCAGAACACAGCTTTATTTTCACCCATTGAAGTTTGAAAACACTTCACTGGTGTTAGAGGGCACAAAAATACAGTCATCTTTTTTTTTTTTTTTGATTTTTCAAAAACCTTTATTGAACATTAAGGCATGATACAGGTTACCACTCCATCAGGTAGCATAACATCTGTTACAATCACAAATATAGTTGACACTGCTAGCGAAATATTGAACAGGATGTACCACGGCACAACATATCAAAATGGAGATGTGGCTGTTACATCAGTGGAGAGTGTGGGTAGTCAGTCTGGCATCAAGGGTCAGTCTGGTCTGGACCATCTTCGGCAATCTGGGCGTCAGTGATGGGGGAACCATCAGTGGGTTCATCCGGGTTGGCCAGTCGGTGAAGGTAGGATATGAGAGGGCCCCATATATCTGGAGGTCTGTTTGCCACAGGCATCAGGTCCCAGAATTCGCCCAGGAGCGTCTGGCAGTGGGCTGCGTCGGCTATCCAGTGCCTGGCCTGCGGCGCCGGTTTGTGGCCCCAGTGAATTGCCACCCGTCGCTTGGCGAGCACCAGTAGCATCCCAGTTAGTTTGCGATTAGCGTCTGAGATGTCCTTGACGTGACCCAGAAGGCACAGTAGGGGGTCCGGAGCAATACGCTCAAGAGTGATGGCACTGATTGTAGAGCACACCTCCAGCCAGAAATCGGAGACCTTGGGGCACATCCAGGCCAGGTGTGCAAAACCCGCACCGGGAGATGAGCAGCACACACATCTGTCGCTGTCCGTCAGTCCCATCTTGTGCAGCGTTACAGGAGTGCGGTAGAGTCGGTGTAGATATTTAAAATGAATGAGCCGTAAGCGATAGTTGGGGGAGAGACGCTTGGTTTGGTTACAGCAATATTGCCACTGCGCGAGAGAGAGACCACCATCCAGGTCCGCGCCCCATGCGTTGCGAGCGCACTCCATATCTATGGGGGAAGCCGCCAGTGTGAGAGCGTATAGCCTTGTGATCATTTTGCGCGGGGAAGTGGAGGAGTGGAAGTATTCGAGCGCCGTGTTGGGCTGGGGAGCGAGTGGAAAGGCAGGGTTATCGCTTTTGCATGGGGCCCTAATCTGATAATAGAGCAGCTTGTCAAGTGGTGCTGCATCATCAGGAAGTGTGAGGAAGTTATTGGGATAAATGTCGGCGTTGGTACGGATACCCAAATCTGCTGCACAGCGAGCCATGCCCGCTGTTTGCAACGGGGTGAATGAAGGGTTGCTGGCAAGCTGCATTGAAGGTGCGAAGAGTACTTTAGCGCAAGTGTATCTGCGTAGCCCATCCCAGGCCCAGCGTACACATTCCACCGTGTCGATCTCGCCTCGAGGGATTCTGTGTGGTAAAAATAGTGCTGTCTGTAGTGGCCAGGGAGAGGCCAGGTCTGTCTCGACCGCCACATGTGGCTGGAAAGGTGTTGGGTGGATCCAAAAATGGAGAAAGCTAGCTTGGGCACATAGCGCATAGAGTCAGAGATCAGGGGCCCCCATTCCGCCACTGGCTAGGGGCAGCGTTAGGACGTCGTAAGCGATACGGGGCTGGCGGCCTGCCCAGATCAATGTAATAATATTAGAGCGTAGTTTTTTTAAAAATTGTGATGTAAGAGGAATGGGAATATTTAAAAATAAGTATAGACATTTTTGGAACACGATCATTTTAATGATAGGGGGCGTTTTTGCCACGAGTGTATCTTGGTTTCAAGCCAGTCCATTACTTTCCCAAAGTTGGACTTCCACAACTCGTCCATATCTCAGCTCAGCCAAATGCCCAGGTATCTGGTGGGACCATTCGCCCAGATGAATGGATAGTCTGTTGAGAACGGCTTAGTGGCATCTGTGAGGGGGAAGAGAATGGATTTACTCCAGTTGACCCGAACCCCAGACAAGCAGCCGAAACGGATAACCTCCCTGGTCATGGGAGCTAGATTCTCCTGTGGTTCGCGGATATATATCGTGACGTCGTCTGCGTACATAGAGGTAACCAGGCCACTGGATGAGAAGCCGATGCCCCACTAGGTATGATGCTGACGTAAGCGTGCCGCCAGAGGCCCCATAGCGATGGCGAATAACATTGGGGACAGGGGGCATCCCTGCCTAGTACCCCTCGTGATAGCTATAGGGTCGGTAATCTGCCCGTTAACCTTGATGCGGGCCGTCGGAAGCGTGTAGAGAAGTTGAATCTTTTGCACAAAGTTCAGGCTGAAGCCCAAACGGGGAAGAAGATAAAAAAGAAAAGGCCACTCTAGTGAATCAAAAGCCTTAGTGGCGTCCAGGAGGGCGGCCACTGCAGGCAGAGTAGGATTGATCTGGTGAATGACAGAGAAGATGGTACGCAGATTGTGCGAGGTGGCGCGGCCCGGGATAAACCCCGACTGATCAGGATGAGCTATTAATGGCATAAGCGGGAGGAGATGATTGGCCAGCAGTTTAGCATACATTTTATTGTCAGTATTGAGTAAAGATATAGGGCGATAGGAATCGCAGCTCTCGGGGATTTGTCCGGCTTTAGAAGAAGAGTGATCATGGCCTCGTGGAGAGATGGGGGAAATCTGCCCTAGTCAAGAGATTCATTGTACATTTCAGCTAGATGTGGGACGAGAAGAGACGCATACTCTTTGTAAAATGCAGGGGTGAGACCATCTGAGCCACGAGCTTTATCGCCTGGGAGTCCCGCAATGACTTTGGTGATTTCCTCAGAGTGAATGGTTCGTCTAGGTATTCCCGGTGACCATTGCCGAGCCATAGCAGCTCAATTGAATCAAAATATTGATCCAAGATCTCCCTATGGAGTAAAAAGCAGAAATCCTAGCAATTATGTCTGTGGGGGAAGTGGTCCTCCCCGCGGCCTCGTCGCAAAGTGCCATAATATAGAAGGATGCGTGTGGTTGTCTGAGAAGGTTTGCAAGGGTCTTGCCAGGGCGATCGCCCTTGCCGTAGTGGCGAGCGCGGGCCTCTCTGCCTCCTTGTGAAACTCGGTGAGCTTAGATCTAATGGAGGCAAGAGTGGCGGGGCTGGGATCCTGAGACTGTAGGAGATCTAGGGCTTTGATGTCTTTTTCCAGGCGCTCGAGGGTTCCTCTGATGGACTGTAACACCCCAGATTGTTTTGCAATGCGTTCCCCCCGAATCACGACCTTAAAGGCCTCCCAGAGCGTCGAGGGCGACTCGATGGAGCCAGCATTGCATTCAAAATTGTCAGTGATGGCACCCCGAATATCCTCACGGAAAGCAGCGTCGCGAAGCGAGTTGGGGGGCAAGCGCCATGTGAACATGCGGTGAAGGGTAGGCGGGAATCGCAGACACAGATGCACCGGGGCATGATTGGATAATGTGCGGGCCAGGTGGTCCAAGAGGCGACATCACGGGTAATAAGCCATAAGTCGATGAGGGAGCAGGATCCGCGCGAGCCGGATACGCAAGATCCTTCACGCTCGCCAGGGTGTGCATGCCGCCAGGCGTCTAATAAGGAGTTGTCTTCTAAAATTAGGTGGAGGATAGCGGTGGCCTGTGGATGTTGGGTGCGGTCCCCCGAGCGATCTAGTGTCGGTGAGGGTGCCCTATTGAAGTTGCCGCCCCATATCAAGGAGTGGGGTCCCAGAGAGTATATGATTTGCCAGACGTGGGTGAAGAAGTTAGGGTCATCGCTGTTGGGGCCATAGAGCGCCGCTAGTATCAATGGTGGGTTATAGAGGGTGCCGGCAAGGATCACATAGCGACCCTCAGTGTCTATGAAGGAGTGGGTGCCATGCCAGGGGAGGCCTTTCCTAAAGAGTATGGTGACGCTGCGCGCATAATTAGAGTAGAAGGCAGTGTAAGACTCTCCCCAGTGACGGGATTGCAGCCTGGACGAGGTGGCGGGGAGGAGGTGCGTCTCTTGGAGGAAACAAACGTCCACCTTATGTCTGGTGAGATGTGCGTGCATGAGGCGTGCCTTTCGATAGTCGTTCAGACCCCTAATATTCCATGTCCAAAAAGTGGTGTCAGTCATGTAGCAGCCGGGGGGAAATTGATGGGGTAGCATCTGTGGTCCGTGGTAATAGCAAGGAGAGCTAGTGTCGTAAGGTGTAGAACATTGTGGAATGCATACAGTTGGTGACATGCCAAAAACAATACAAGAGGAACAACAAAACAAACCCCCTGTGAGAGGTACCTGTTACGGAACCCTAAATGAGAAACCCAAACCCTCCACCCACCCCCTCCAACCTCCCAAATAGGTTGAGCATCTGAACCACCCCCTCCCAGGAAGCCCAAACTTGGAGAACTTAGTGCGGGAGTGGGAATCATCCCTTCAGGGTGCGTGGGCTCAGCCATTTACCCCTTGCCATGTAGGCAGGGTGGCCGAGCGTTGTACGGCTCAGAGGTAGGCGACTTAAGGGTAATACAGGCGACCATGAGTGTACTTCTTTGCTGCAGGCAAGGTGAACGGGGTATACGTAGAAAGTCCCATATTCCTATAAACGATGCTAAACATACAATTTTTGCCCATTACAATACAGTCATCTTTGGCATGTGTTTATGAAAAAGTAAATTTATGTGTGAGAAACAGGATGTGGGAAAGGAGGGAGTGTAAACGAGAAGGTCATGTGTGAAAGGAGTGTATGCAATAGGGTGGGCAAGACAGTGTGTGAAAGGAGCAAGTAAGGGGTTTGTGAGGGATAGGAGAATTTGAAAGAGGGAAGGCTTTGTCCATGGGTAAGAGGTGCATTTTTTTGTTTCCTGAGAATGGTTTGTGAATGTATGAGAGAGAGAGGTGTTTACCTCGGCACAAAAGAAGGGCTTACAGAGAAGGGTGTGAGAAGCAGGCCTGACTGAAAACATGTGAAAAGTTGTTGTGGGAGAGGATGGTGAGATGCCTGTTAAGAAGTGGGAAGGGTGTGTGTGTTTGCCAAGGTAAACTACAGAAAATTCAGCGAGAGCTTGCTGTTGAAGAGCTTGCAGAGAGATGTGGTGTGCACATGAAACATGGGAGTGGATGAGAGAGGACGGGTTTGAGTCTGAGAAAGTTAGGTGAGGAGGTAGTGCGAGTACCATGGTTTCAGAAGAGGAAATCTCAGAGCACAGTTCAAGAGAGAAGCTGTGAGAAAGTGAATATTTTTTTAATTGCTAGAGCACATTATTCTAAAAGAAATGTTGAGGCAATTTTTAGATTTTCTCACAGGTTAGGCCAGAAACCCATGAAGGAAATGATCCACCTATATAAAACTAAATGTATTACTGCAGGATCAAATGGAGTAGGTTTATGGGGGTATGCACATTCAGATATCCTTCAGCGGGCTGAAAACTGTTTATTATGGAGACAATTAATGGTTCCCCCGGAAACTGATATTTGGTCTATCATGAAGAACTAGGCCTTACATACTTGGAAGACCCACTGGGTTAGGCACTACTACTATTGTGGAACAAGTTCTGGTCAGACATAGACAGTGCTGGTTTGATCCTGTATTTCTGGTATTTCTGACTGCCTTGCTGTGAATGGGGTGGTACGAATTTCTTGGGTTACCTATGTGAAGGAGTCTTTTGAATCAATACGTATGAAAGAGTTGTTTGATAACCCAGCTTTGATTACACAAGAAAAGCAAAAAGGAAGTTAAATTGCGTTTCCTCAACTATCAATCAAATTTAAAGCTGCAGAAAGCACAATCCATGGCACCAATCACAAGATATATACCTATTTCTATGACAGAATATCTAGAACCTTATCTTGTGTGAGTCACAAATCCTACTTTTCATTGCTACCTCTCCTTATTTAGATTTTTTTATGATCTATTTTAAGATAGCCTTTCCCGTCCAATGTGTTTGGTCACACGATTTCCCTCCCCACCGGTGTGACTAAACTACCTGACAAAGCATTATTCACTTTATTCTATTCTGCTCACTATATGCTGATCCCAGATGTGAATTCCTAATCCCTGAATTGCGGAAATCTAATCCGAGAACTCATATGGCGGGCCTGACCTTTTCACAAAAACTTTCTACTATAGAAACTTGCTTTGCTGTAATTAACTTCATAAGAAGAGCAGTAGCGATCAGAAAGAAATATGAGATGCTCCCTCTTTGATAAACGAATTGGAACCTGCTTTGCCCTGCTATATTTATACTTTTCTAATGCCTTTTAGAGCTGTAATTCACAAATTGTCACAGAGATTGAATTACGGCCCTTTGATAATATCTCCTGGAGTTTGTGGAAACACAATTTTGTATGCAGTAATCATATCTTGTTTTATGTGCTCTCGAACAATGTTGATTTTAATAATCTGTGTTCTAAATTTTATGATAATCACCTGCACTGTATAATTTATTAGTAACTTTTATGGCCGTAGGCCGAATAAAGATTTTGATTGAATATGGTGTGTGGGACTGATGCAAGGGTAGGGATAATGTTTGAGTAGGACATCCAGGTGGATTTTTTTAGGGTTCCACCAGCATGAGATGTCATAATATTTCATCAAAAGCACGAATTAATAGAGCTGGTGGTAGAGAAAAATTTGCCTCCACCGAGGCTTGCAACATCCTGTCAAGGGCCAGGGAGACAGAAGTTGGAAACAGAAGTTGGAGACTGAAGGAAGTAAAAGAGAAGGTATGTAAGAGGTATTAGTGTGTACAGGAGAGCTGAGAGAGTATGACAGGGTATGTGTTCGAGAGTATGGGGGAGTGAAGAGTGCCAGAGAGAGGCAGTTGTAAATGAAGAGTGTGAGTAGGTAAAGGGGAACAGAAGTGGACGAAAAGATAAATGGTGCTACAGGAGGAAAATGGCAAGAGTTTGAGAAGATAGATATGAAAGCTAAAGAGATGAACACAAGGGGGTGAGGAAGAGAGAAAAAGTGAGGGAGAGAATGGACAGAAAGTAAAAGAGGTTGGAATATCTAGTGAAGTGGAATAAAGTGAACAGAGGTGGCACTCAAGGGGAAGAACATAAGAGAAGCATTGAGGCTCAGAGTTTGATTTTCCTCTGTGAAACATTTTGTCTTTAAACTACTCTACTAAGCAATGGCTCCTCCCGTCTCATCACACCTTTCACACCAGGAGTGGGGGAAGTCTCTTTATAGATCAACAGAATAAACACCAGCCTTTAAAATGTAAGGTTCCTAACAAAAGTGCGTGTGAATGGCAGCAGTAGGCTCTTTGGACGTAGCAGCAAGATTGTGAGATATGCCGACCACAGGAGTTGCAATAGTGAAAAGCAGGAATTTCAAGTGACCACATCAAGACTGTCACAATATGACTGAAATAACACTAACAGCACCACGAGTGAAAGCTGGATGTGTGACAGCAAGTGTGCTGACAGGGGGGTGCAACTAATAAAGAATGCTGGAGAGCTGCGTATTTGCTCCATCATTCACCTATATATCATGCAAGAGGATTTAAATTTTATGGCAAGACAGGAGGCTAGCATTATGCATTAAACCTTTATTGCCACTTCCAGCAGCAATCTTAAAAGTATTCCAAACAGAACTTTACAACCCAACAATAGAATAGAAATCTCAGTCCAATAAAAACTCCTTGTCAGCCATTTTCTTCCTCTTTTGTTGCTGCTTCTGGCAGATAAGTACATGTCTTTTACTGTTCTCATATGAAGTTTGTTAATTTAGTAGTTTTGGTAATGTGATGTTTTGAATGGTCTAGTTAGATTGAGTGTGTGTGTAATCCAATTTATGGATTAATCTGTTTTTATTTTTTATGTATAATGTTTTATTTGTGCATATATTTATAAGTAAGGCATTTAAAAAAAAAAGAAGATAAATAAGTCTATATGCATATTAAAAACGCTTGATTTTGGTGAAGTTTTAGCCGTGCTTTGATAAAGAACAGAGAGAGGTTATCTGAATTTGAACGCGCTGGATCTTGCTCGCGGATATGTTGTGAGCAAAATTAGATCGAGAAGACTTCAACAATGATGTAACACGGGTGGCTATTTTTGGATCGGGCACGCTCCACGTTACGTTTGTTTCATGAGGAAATGGAGCGCTTTTTCAATACGCGTGACATCATGGACACAGTACGCGACTCGGTAAGGTTTTGCGAGTCCGATCTGTGATCCGTGTTTAACAAAGGATAATTAAAAGATAAAAAGAAATATAAAAAAACGAGCATTTCAAAATAAATACTTTCAAATAAATAGGAGAGTTTTAGTATTTATTTAGTTTGAGACGGCTTCAATTTTATAACAAATCGTCATCGTTGTAAGGCTTAAAGTTCTTTTGCAGGAAAATAGAAGTCTTTAGAACTGAGTGTTGTTTTTTTAACCGGCACAGCTGTAAACAGTTTACTTTTTTCCCGTCACGAAGGGAAGTCAGATTTGTGGAATAATTAGTGAGGAATATTGGTTTTATTTAACAAATAGTTATATTAGTTTTTGTTAGTGTTGGAATAGGTGGTTTTTAGTTTTATTGCGTACGTTTTATAGTTACTTAAAAAAATATATATATTGCTTTTTTAATAATAATTGTATTTAGAATAGTTTATTTATAATAGTTTAGGTGTGAAGAATTGAGATTTGGGTTTGAAATGGTGGATCAGGATTTACAGGAATCTGGTCAGGATGGTAAAATATCAGACTTATTATCTAAGGAGTTAAGAGAGTTGGTAGAAGAGTCAGTTAGGGCGGCTTTAGGAAAAAGGAAAGCTTTAGTAAATGAAGAAGAGGAGTATTAGTCTATCTCGGAAGGCGAGGAGAGATCTGTAAGGGGTCCTGGTGGTAAATGTACGAGGAAGACAAAAAATTTGGAAGGCCCATATGATCAGGGAGGAGTTGAAGAACCGGAATAACCCACTCACTGGGTCTCGGCGGCGGGGGAAATGCCCAAGTCTTCCATACCCTTCATACGTAGTAAAAGGAGACACAGGAGCCTTCGTCTGCAGGAGGAACCCAGATTTATTCAAATAGCCCGGGCTATGGAACAGAGTCCCAAGCTCGTTAGAAACAAGACAGAGGAGGACTCCGCAGCTTACAAGCCTTTTATACTTTTTCATTCCAGTCTTTTGGCTGTTAGTCCATTGTTCAATCAGGGCAGTGTTTGCAGTTGATAACCAGATCCAGACGGTGTTTGTAGTTGGTGACCTGATCAAGGCTTGGTACTCAAATTATTGTTCACTCAGCTTGATCAAAGCATGGTCATTCAGGTCATTGTTCGATCAGCTTGATCAAAGCTCGGTCATTCAAACCATTGTCCAATCACCCTGATCAAGGCCCAGCAGTCAGACCATTGTCCAGATAACCTGATCACGGTGTCAAGGATGTTTACCAGGCAGGGAGCAGGAGATGGGAAACAAATCATTTACACAGGGCGTGAGTGTCTCATGGTTTTCTGTCGAACTGCAAAGAACAGGGGGTTGGGTGTGCGACAGTTCCTGGGCAGAAATGCAGGCTGCAAGATGGTTTTTGTCGTGTTTGTTAGAATTTCCTCAGGCATCAGCAGAAACGACCAGGTGGGTCGTGTGGAAGTGTTTGACACGAAATGGCAATGAAAAAACAATGGAGTCCTGGTACAAATGATACCGATCAGAAGAACACTTTTCTTCAGACCCTCCTTTTGCCATTGAGTGGCAAATACTTTAAGAAATGTCAATGTTCATAAGGCCATCGGTTTCTTGTTGGAGCATCATCATCATATTGGTGTTGTGAATGTTGGAGGGTGGAGGCTGGATGGTCTGGACACACATTGTACAGAGCACTGGCAGGCACTGAAAGCACAAACAGCAGGAGACCAGGACAGTTATTCCCAAGGCAAGGAAGATGAGGACCCTCCACCCCCACTGGGAAAGGAGGCCCCAGATCCAGCCTGTGAGGGACCAGTTGCCTTTATCCAGATGAATTTCGGAAGAAAGGCGATGCAGATGTTGGATGGCATAGTACACTGAAGGTGCGTTGTCTGGGATGTACACGCAGCAGCTGGAGCCGATCAATTTACACACACCACCACGATCAGCAAGGAGGACGTCTAGGACCATGCGGTTCTGCAGTGTTATAAGGCGATCCGCCTGTAGTTCTGCAGTGATGTTGGAGAGGGCACCAGCTGTTACTGTGATGGTGGCTTCAAGGACCCTGGTCAGTCCTCGTACAGCCCGACTGTTTGCCATGGGGCCCCAGAATGGAAGGAAACCTTTAAGGAAGTCCCCGGTTTCCTGGCCTGCTGTATCCTCGGCTGATATGACGCCCCTACGTGAGCGACGCAGAGCGCCCTTCATCAACAGGTGGTAACTCCCATGGGTAGAATACGTTGGCGGAAGGAGGAAGGCCAGATAGCAGGTACCAGACCAGTTACGGGGAGCCAAGTGTAGGCGGCAGTGCCACAGATAAAATAGGTGTTGGGGGATGCCACCAGCTTCGGAGGAGATGTAGAGTTTAAAGATTTTGTGATATTACAAGTACTGGTACCAACTTTCTTAGTCCCTAGGCCATGGATGCAGACACGGCCTTGCACATTTATGACATTCACAGTGTCTCGTTCATCGGGCAGTATCCTTCTTGTGCGGAATCTGGAAAATGTTCGTCGAGTGGTTGAGTTGAATACTACCATCTCACCGAGTTCATCTGGTGATAGTAGCGATGTGGATGAGCTGGTCGGGCAAAAGGAGCATTGGCATGGCCAGATCTGTTCCGCCAGAAGTCATCCTGAAATGTTCCAAGGGCAGAATTGGCAGTACCATTGACAGTGTAGGCCTCCTGTATCAACATCCACCATGCAAGACAAGACCCAGAGATGGAAAAGGGGTAGGGAAAGAATGGGACAGGGTGTATCATGGAATGCGGCATCAGTCCGCAAACCCAGCAGTTGGAAATGTTCATGATCATGATGATGCAACATTTGGATGAAGGTGTTATTGAAGAATTCTGCACGGCGGGGTAACTCGTGGGCTGGTAGCGTGTAATACTGGTGTTCTGCAGGAGTTGGGGTAGGGGTTGGTGAGGTAACAGGATGGTAGATTAGTAACAGCCAACCAAGAATAGACAGGATGAGGGAGACAAACAGCGTCACCACGGTGGCCATGAAGCATTTACTATGTCGGAGACTGACATATTGTTTCTGGATTCGAGTGTTTTGGACGGCAGCCATTGTGCTAAGCCAGGGACCTCTAGTGGCTGTCTGTGATTGGTGGTTGCTTCACTGGGCGCTGGTGCCAAGAGCCCTATGGCGTACCTTAGTCTGACACACCAGCACTACTCTCGACCGGGGAGATCACAGCCCTACAGCCTATAGGCACTTGGCGAAGTCAAAGGCAAGCCTTCCCTCGGGGGCGCAAGTTATATCGGTCGGAAGTAGGGTCAGTATGGTCGGGAAACAATTGTTCTGGACGTTGAGCAGAGTTAAGGGAGGGTTCCACCCTTCCTTTCAGTATGCGGTCACTCTCTGCTTCCGTAGATGTAAAATGCAGTCTGGCATCGCTGAATGGGACAAACGTCGGGACTGTTTCTGTTTCTGAGTCTCCTTGTCCTTCCCTCACCCACTGATCATAGGGGAGGGGCAGAGGCACACGCCTACAGTGGGACGAATGCACCCAATTCTTCCGACCTTCTACTTTCACGGCGGTGCGGGTGGCCAGCAACACCTGACGGGGCTGTGTCCAGCGGGGTTCGAGGCTCTTAGTCCGTTGAAAATTCCTCACTAAGACCCAATCTCCAGGTTGGATAACGTGTCCTGGGCCCTCGCTTTTGTCAGGTATGGCCTCATGCACCTGGTGATAAAGAGTACGAAAGGTATTAGTTAGACTGTACAGGTAATCAGTTAATACAGGGTATTCAACATCAGACAGTTTCTTAGGCCGCGGGACACCCCATACATTGGCAGGCCTCCCGAAAACAATCTCATGGGGGGATAGCCCTATCCTGGTTTGGGCTGTTGTTCTTGTAGACAATAGGGCCAAGGGCAGAGCATCAACCCAAGTGACACCTGTCTCGGCTACTATTTTGGCCATTTTAGTTTTTAGGATGCCATTGTACACCTCCACTAGACCTGCTGACTGGGGGTGGTTAGCTGCATGAAATTTTTGTTTTATACCCAATGCTGTACAGATATATTCCATAATTTGAGCCGTAAAGTGTGTCCCGTTGTCACTCCAGACCAAGCGGGGCAAACCGAATCGTGGGAGGTACTCTTTTAATAGCATTTTGGCGGTAGTGATAGCGGTGCAGTCTTTGACGGGGTAGGCCTCCACCCATCGGCTGAAGGTACAGACCACCACTAGGACATATTTTAAATTGTTACATCGGTCCATCTGGATGTAATCTTTTTGGAGGACTTCAAAAGGGAAGGTAGGAGGAGAGAATCCTCCCTTAGGAGTAACTGTGCCTTTTCCTGGGTTATACATTAGGCAAATCATGCATGTTTTAACCAGCTTTTCAGCATATGTTGGTATCTTAGAGTTGTACCATGTAGGTTCCAACAGTTTACATATCCCTTTTGCACTAATGTGAGCAGGACCATGGGCCATCGTAACTACTGGTAGCACATGACTGTCAGGTAACATCCATTGTCTTTCCATAGTCGTGCGGACCCAGCAACCATCAATTCCCTCCTTTGCTAATTGCTCCTTCCACACCCGTAGTTCCTCAGGAGTAGTATGGGACTGAATATCGATCACACTCTGTACTGTGTTTTCAACTATGCCCTCGTCTGCCACCCACCTAGCGGGACCTCCTACATACATTCCTTCCCTTTTTCTAAGAGCTGTTTGTCTGGCCGTCTGGTCAGCCAGGGCATTGCCTTTCCCAACATCATCTGTCACTTTCTTATGGGCCTTACATTTTATAATGGCCACCTTTCTGGGGAGTGTCAGGGAGTCTAACAATCGGTGAATTAGGGGGCCATGTTGAATCTTGGTCCCATGGGAAGTAAGGAAATTCCTTTCTTTCCATAACCTCCCGAAGTTGTGGGCCACCCCGAAGGAATATTGGCTGTCAGTATAAATATTTACCGTCATCCCTTTGCTTAACTCACAGGCTCTAGTGAGGGCCACTAATTCTGCTGCTTGAGCAGAGCACTGCGGAATCTGAGCTGTTTCTACTACTTGTCCTAATGTCGTGAGGGCATAGGCGGCTGAGGTGTTACCATCTGGCCCTCTGAGATATGATCCGTCCACATATAGTGTACCTTCTGGTTCTGCTATCGGGGTATCCTGTAAGTCAACCCGTCCCTTCGTCTCCTCCTCTGTCCTTAATATGCAGTCATGTGGGTCTAAGCGGGCATCCTGAGTATCCAGTGGGAGTAATGTTGCGGGGTTCAGTACAGTGCATCTCTTGATGTTAATGTGGCTGGAAAAGAGTGTCAGTTCATATCCTGTGAGTCGTGCGCTAGTGAGGTACTGTGTCTTGGTGTTATTAAGGAGGGTATCTACAGAATGGGGGACCATCAGAGTCAGGGGGGAGTTCATGACGATCCCCGCACTCTGACGGACCATGAGGGTGGCCGCAGCGGTCGCCCGTAGGCATCCTGGGAGAGCACTTGCAACAGGATCTAAGGTGGCTGAAAAATAGGCACATGGCCGATGGTGACCTCCAAACATCTGGGTCAAGACAGCGCATGCACAGCCGTCTGTCTCATGTACAAAAAGAAAAATTGCTTGCTATAATCAGGAGTACCGAGGACTGGAGCAGTACACAGAGCCCTCTTTAAATCTTGGAAGGCCTGCGCATGCTCTCTAGTCCATGGAAAGGAACTGTCTGATATGTCTTTAGTGGTGAGGGCAAGAAGAGGTTTGACCATGGCCGAAAAGTTGGAAATCCACTGTCTACAGTATGAGGTTAGGCCTATGAAGGCTCGCACCTGCTTTTGTGTTCGTGGGGCCGTCATAGCATTGATAATGGCTACACGATCAGCGGTGAGCTGCCTTCCCTCCTTCGAGAGGAGATGACCTAAATAGGTCACCTTCTCTTGACAAAACTGAAGCTTTTTTACAGGGACTTTGTGATTATGGAGGGCAAGGTGGCATAACAAACAGAGAGTAGCTTCTTTACATGATGGGGCAGAATTTGCAGCAATGAGGAGGTCATCTACATATTGTAATAGTGTGGAGTTATCAGGGAGTTCCAAGGAATCTAGTTGACTTTTGAGGGCTTGACTATAGATACTGGGGCTCTCGGTGAAACCTTGAGGGGCGCTGCAGAATCTAAAGCTTCGCCCACCAAGGGAGAAACCAAAAAAATGTCTGCTGTCAGGATGTATAGGAATGCTGAAAAAAGCATTCTTCAGGTCTATGACAGAAAAGTGTGTTGCGTCAGAAGGGACCATCGTTAAGAGGGCTGTAATGTCGGGGACAACAGGATATTGGGAGATTGTTATTTTGTTAAGGGCTCTCAGGTCAATCACGAATCTGTATATTTTAGGGAGAGAGCATCTCCATTGGTCTTTTTAAGAACGGGAATAATGGGACTGTTACAGATATTGCCACGTGTTTCCTCCACTACGCCCTTGTCCATTAATTCAGATATTATTGTTAAAAGGGCCATTTCTCCTTCCGCGGGTAGTCGATACTGCCGGAGGCGGGGAGAAGTGCACCTGGCTGGATGCGTACCACATGAGGGGATATGTTGAGACACCCTACATCAGTGTCTGATGATGCCCAGAGGGAGGAAGGTAAAAACTGCAATTCTGGTGGGAGGGGACCAGACAGATACATATAGGAAGCTGCGGTGGGAGAAATTATTAGGGATACACCTTGGGGACTACATGATATGGTCGCATACAGAGCTTTCAGTAAATCCATACCTAACAAGTTTTCACTGCAACCTGTAGTAAGGACCAAGGGAGCGTCAACATGTGCAGGGCCAATATCGAGAGGGAGGGGTTCAGAGACAGGGCTCGTCATAGGTGTTCCTGCAAAACCCACGGAGACATTTATTTTGCCAGAAAGGGGTGCCTCCGGGACTGACAGACGTGCAATAGAAGACCTGGTGGCCCCAGTATCCAAAAGAAAATTCTGATCGTTCCCCACAACTGACATTTGAACATACGGGCCCCTTGATCCACTGGAATTTGCACTCTGGTAATACCCCTTTCCTGGCTGTCCTATGCTTGGTAGGACCCTATCTCATCAACTTCGTCATAATCATCATTGTAATAAGTGCGTGTTGCTTCGTACCCATCAAACCTATTGGCCGGGCGCGGCCGGACGGGAACGTGATCCCTGGGCCTACGTTCTTTATCCTGTGGATGGGGCGGGCCATGGTCCCTAGTCGGCCTTCCCTCCCTGGGAGCGCGAGGCCGAGTCTTCCCTGTTCGGATGTTTTCAGCTAACACGGGACACTCGTCTATCCAATGGCCGTACCCCTTACAATAAGCACACTGATCTGTTTGGAGGGCTCCCGTATGTTGAGGGCTGGAGGGGTTAGACTGGCGAGCCCTCGGAGGGTGTTGGGGTTGAGGTCTGAAATTCCCGCGGGCATCGGGACCTCGGGGAGGGTAAGCCTGCTGCAGAAGTGCCTTAGTCTTAAGATCCCTAACCTTCTTACTCTCCTTGTCTCTATCTTCATTCTCCCTATTCTCATGATATTGTGCCATAGCCAAGATACCAGTCATAGTTTGGGCAGACCACGTACTTTCAACTTTCTTAAGCCTGGTGGAAATCTCAGGAAGCAAGTTGCTGACAAACTTATCGACAAACACTGGGCCAGAACCTGGGGTCCGGGGATCCAAACCACTATGTCCCTTGTATTCTGTCTCAAAACGGGTAAAGAAGTCAGCCACATTTTCATCTTTTCGCTGCCTACAGGCGTTTATTTTATCCCAGTTAATGACAGTTTCCGGCAAAAGTGTTTTCATAAACGTTATTATTTTACCGGGCAAAGTCAGGATGGCAGCTTCTGGTTTAGTCCTCCTACCCTTGCTTCTTCCATAGCCTCTAGGTCAGCCCATTTACCTCCCAACGCCACTTCATGATCAGTATGTCGAATCTTGTCCCAAATTTCAGTGGGAACAACCGTACCAAAAAGTAAATCTATATCCTCAAGAACGAGAGTACCTGCAGATATAATCTGACCTAATTCTCTGTAAAAGGCAGCCGGATTCTTCCGGGGATCTGGTAATTGTTCTTTTAACTGCATTACTTCTGACCTTTTCCAAGGAACATGAACCCAAAGCCTGCGCCAGTGTGCCTCAACAGCCCCTCGGCCATTATTTTGGGCATCGGTAAGTGCGTTAACAAAGACAGGGTCCGCCTCTCTCATTGGCATAGCTGTCTCTAGAGGGTGTTGGAAAAAGCGGTCATATCACGGTAAGCCATTAAAGCAGACACAGCACCAAACATCCCCTCTCCCTGAACATCGCCTCTTCTTATTTGTGACCTAAGGTCCATTAATCCAGTGGGTATCTGCATACGCGCATTCTCAAATTTTTGCATGACCAGCGTACACATGTATTCAGCCCAGGTGGTCTGTTCCATAATCGTCCAATGGGAAAAGGTGGACCATATGTCTTTAAAGGCATAAATATTCCCGTTTTTTATCCAACATTCACACTGTTGCGTCTGTAGGTCATTTTCTCGAAGGGATGAAAAGCTGACTGCAGAGCGCAAGGAGGCCAGTCGGGGGGAATTGAACATTTTATATAAATCCTGCTTAACTGTAGACCACGGGGAAGTAGGAAAAGGGCGGGTAGGGGTAAAGCCGCAGGGGTTGGGCGGATGGAGACTTGTTGTCATTCCCGCAGTGAGGACAGGGTTAGCGGGCGTGGTCGGTGTCATAGGAAAAATCGGGAGGGTTGGTGTGACAGGAAGAACAGTAGGAGGGGCAGTGGGGGCAGGAGTGGGCGGTGGCGGGGAGACAGGTGGGGTGTGAGGCGTCAGGGCAGGGTACATTGGGGCATATGCAGGAGGGCTTTCTAGCATGGTATCAAGCAAGGAATCACCTTCTTCTCCCCCATCCATATGGCCCTTTCTTTTCTCCTCACGAGCTGGATAGCATTTTTGTACCCGGGCCCCATGCTCCCTGTTGGCTATTTCTACCGATTTTGTCATTTGATTTTGTAGATTTACTCTGGCGTGGTCGGCCATTGACATGCGTTCCTGTTGTCTTTCTTGAGCCTTCTGCTTTCTAGCTCTCTGCTCTATCTCTTTCCTCCAAAATCGGACAGATTCAAACATAGACGGGCGCGTTTTCTTTTCATTAATTGTTCCTCTAAGTTGGTGAGAACTTGGGAATTAAAGGAGCCGAAAAGTGGCCACTGTAATTCCGCGTTACTTTGTTTCGTATATTTTACCCAGAATGAGGAAAACATTATGGCAGAAGGGCCATGTTTAACATACATCGTATGGCCAGGGGTCCCTTCTGGAGGAAGCGGACAAGCAGCCTCCAGCTGGGAGTCCTGCGTACACATACAACAACATAATTTCTTGAACTTACTACTGACTGGCATGCTTGTAAATAGGTAACAGACACCGGCGGGTTTTAAAATTCACCTCGCCTGCTTGGCTTTTGCAAAGGTCAATAACAGCAGAATCATACAGACTTGGTGGGTGATCAGTCCACCCTTACCTTACAGGGGTAGTTCTCTTCTGCAGACGTAGGGCTGTGTCCTGCTCCAGAAATTATTTGCTAGGGGACTCCAGCGAGGACGTGGTCATGTGGCCCAGACCGGGTGGGGAGGAACAGCGGGCGAGTCGTTCGGCTTACCGGATTGCAAGAATCCCTCGGGTAGGGCGCCTCCGTCGGAGTCTCTCCGTGCACCTCCTCACATCCACCGGGCCTGACCTTCGTACTCGTGGAGTCCCTATTCGGGCGCCATTTGAAGAACCGGAATAACCCACTCACTGGGTCTCGGCGGCGGGGGAATTGCCCAAGTCTTCCATACCCTTCATACGTAGTAAAAGGAGTCACAGGAGCCTTCGTCTGCAGGAGGAACCCAGATTTATTCAAATAGCCCGGGCTATGGAACAGAGTCCCAAGCTCGTTAGAAACAAGACAGAGGAGGACTCCGCAGCTTACAAGCCTTTTATACTTTTTCATTCCAGTCTTTTGGCTGTTAGTCCATTGTTGTCGTGGCCGAAACTCCTCAGGATCGCACGTTGCTAAATTTGGTCCACCTCTCGACACCACCACGGTCTGACTATGTGTACACAGACTCCATGGAGTGGTCAAGCGGGGGAAGGGAAGGAAGGGGACAGCGTGGAGGGAGACCTGTGAAAAAGAAACAACAATAGGTGTAACTAATGATATAACCTATAGCAGCTTCTGTTTAGTCTAACTCTCAGAAATAGTAGTGCTGAACCTGAAGAGTGTACCTGTAAAGAAAGATAAAGCCTCCTCTTCAATTCTGCGATTCTACAAGTTCAAACATTGGATTTCAGCTAAATCTGGAGAGGACACATAAGGAAACATTATACCTTTAGTCGCCAGACATGCATCGCTACTGAGGTCTCACAGAACCTAATACGACATACCCCTTAGTTACTCCTTTTCGCTGAGACAGGGGTGTGGAAGAGCCGTCCTCCTGCTCCCTCTCTATACCCCTGTTTTTAAACACATAAGGAAACAGGCGTAACTAATAATACAAAGTAGGAGGCACACCAAATGTTCAGGGCTGGAAGACTTGTCCTCTGTTCAATACGTCTTGAACAGAGGAGTAAGATCGTCGCTAATGGCACTGTATAGTCACACACTCATACTCGAGAACATGCTCCCTTTTCCAGGAAAGCGTACCCCCAACTTGGAAGAAACGACTTGAACTCAAAATGCAAAAGCCCACAGCTCCGGGCTGAAAACCAAAGTGAAGTAATGCGATTTAGTGAATCAATCGCCAGTTCAGGGCAATGAACTAGGATGGTTTTCCCCGCATAAACCGAATGGTTCGCCAACGTGAGAAAACCTCCTGAATAGTTTTTTCCCCTAAATGGGAATATGTCCAGAAGTACAACACTCGACAAGAGGGAGGGCTTGGCTGCAAGGTTGCTCTGCAAGGAACTTGAAGTGAGTTCCACCAACAGAGCAACTGACCGAAGCAGCGTGATTACCCCCACAGTCGCCACCACAAGGAAAAGAGCCCACTGTTATGGAGAACAAAGTCAAGGATGTTTGGTGCTCGAAGCACCCTTACCCGCCTCCTTCTTCACAGCAGCTCGAATGGTAAAGTAATCGGCGTCTCACCGAGACTCAGCGCGTCCTTTGAATGGAACGCCTCAGACCCTCGCTGACGTCATTGACGTCAGAACCGCGGAGGCTCATGGGATTTGTAGTTCCCAGTCCTAATGCCGCTTTCTAGTATGTAGCTGCAGTGTTCTTCGGCTCCCCTTTGCGTGAGACGCAACAGAACATCCCTCTCCCGAAGAACACTGACAGAGACATGGTTTCATCGGGAAGCGTTTATGAAAGGAAGCGACGTAGCGCGGGGCATGTACCCCTGATGCTGGCTCCCAGGTGTTCTCCTCGTCCCCATATCCTTTCCAGGCAAGCAAGTACCATAACCTGGTTCTATGTATTTTTGAATCTAGAATACCCCTCACCTCATGTTCCAGATCCTCGTCTACCAACACTGGAGACGGACCGTGACTGGCAGCAGAACGAGAGGGTTTAAGAAGAGAAACATGAAAGGACGGATGTATTCTCAGGGAGGAGGGCAACGCCAGCCTAACCGCGACTGGATTGATGAGCTTCACTACCTTATAGGGACCAATATATTTGGGGTTAAAAATGCTGCGTCTCTTGAACCTAATATTCCTTGTAGAAAGCCACACATAATCCCCCACTCTATAGATAGGACCCAAACGCCTGTGTTTGTCTGCATAAGCCTTATACCTGTCCTTGGCCTCTCCTACCCATTTCTGAGTGTTTTTCAGTGTGTTCTGTATGTGAAGCACTCTCTCTCTAACTCCCGGTAGGGCCTCGGACTTCACTGGATGTACAAGGGGACTAAACCTAGGGTGGAACCCATAAGTGCAAAAGAACTGTGAATTTTTTGTAGAACTGTGTACAGCACTGTTATAGGCTATCTCAGCCAACCATAGCATGTCTACCCAGGCTTCTGTGGTGTTGTCCACATAACACCGCAGGTACTGCTTTAAGGTCTGATTCACCCTTTCTGTTTGGCCGTCAGTTTGAGGGTGAAAACTTGTAGACAAACTGGGCGTTATCTTGAGGGCTGCACACCAAGCCTTCCAGAACTTGGCAGTGAACTGAGATCCACGGTCCGAAACCACCACTTGTGGAAGCCCATGCAACCGTACCACATGTACCAACAACAGTTGGGCTAACTGACCTGCCGTGGGCAAAGATTTGCAGGCTATGAAATGGGCCAGTTTAGTAAGGTAGTCTACCACAACCAGGATTGTCGTGTATCCTTTATCGGCTGGCATCCCCACGATGAAATCCATGGATATGCTTTCCCACGGCTGATCTGGGGTGGGTAACGGTTGTAGCAGTCCTGCCTGTCTGGCATGCGAGGTCTTCATCTGGTTACATGTCACACACTCCGTGACCCATGTACGGACATCAGTTTTTAGGGAGGGCCACCAAAACTGACGCAACATTCTCTCAGCGGTCTTTTCCATGCCATTGTGTCCTGCACTGGGAAGGGTATGACACCAGGCAAAAACCCGTTTTTGAAGTGAGGGGATTGGGACCAACAGCTGTTTTCCTCGTATTGGTAGGCCCTCTCTTAGTTCCCACTCTGGGTGTTTTGCCAGCCATGTCTTCCATTCTTGGGTACGAACCTTCTGCGCAATGCTTTTGAGAAAGGGTTCCGTTACAGTAGCGCATAGAACATGTTGAGGACCGATAATAGCTTTCTCTGCCTGTTCCTCCAATGGTTGAGTGCATGTTTGACGAGTTAAGGCGTCGGCTTTCTTGTTGTCTTTTCCAGGTCGATAGGTGACCAGAAAGTTGTATTCGGCGAAAAACAGCGTCCATCTTAGTTGCCTGGGGGATAGATGACGTGCTGCCGTCATGAACTGTAGGTTCTGATGGTCCGTATAAACCGTGATGACGTGTTTAGCTCCTTTGAGAAAATGCCGCCACTCTTGGAAGGCGTCTTTAATAGCCAGGAGTTCTTTTTCGGCTATAGTATAATTGCGCTCTGTAGCGTTGAGCTTTCGTGACCGATAAGCCACTGGATGTAATTGTCCCGTATCGAAATGGCGTTGGGATAACACCGCTCCCACTGCGTGATCAGACGCATCCGCTTCCACGATATAAGGACGATCAGGATCAGCGTGCACCAGGACTGGAGCGGAAACAAACGCCTCCTTCAAAGCTTCAAACCCCTTTTGTGTTTCCTTAGTCCACACAAAAGGAACCTTCTTCTGTAACAGATGTGTTAACGGAGATGCCAGGGATGAAAAGTGGCTGATGAAGCGACGATAGAAATTGGCAAAGCCAAGAAAACACTGAATGTCTCTGACATTAGCTGGAGTGGGCCATTCTTTTACTGCTGTTATTTTCCTTTCAGCCATTTCTTGTCCCCTAGGAGTTAGCATCACACCTAGAAATTCCACCGTGTTAACTCCAAACTCGCATTTACTGATTTTACAGTAAAGCTGGTGTTCCTGTAGGGTACGTAGAATAGTTCGTACGTGATTGGTGTGGCTCTCAATGGTAGGTGAATAGATAAGAATGTCATCGATATACACCACGACGAAATGGTCCAGATATTCTCGCAGTACGTCGTTCAGGAAAAACTGGAAGGCGGCAGGCGCGTTACACAACCCAAAAGGCATGACAAGATATTCGTATAAGCCGTAACGCGTCTTGAATGCCGTCTTCCACTCATCTCCCTTGCGCATCCGCACCAGATGGTAGGCCCCTTTTAGATCCAACCGTGTGTATATGACAGCCTTTTTCACCTGTTCCAGTAAAACCGGTATCAGAGGTAAGGGATACCGATTCTTAATCGTGATGGCATTCAAGGCCCTGAAGTCTATACAGGCACGCAAGTCGCCGTTGGCTTTGGGAATAAAAAACAGTGGGGAAGCTGCGGGAGACATGGAATTACGGATGAACCCCAGCGCTAAATACTTATCTAGATATGCCCGCAGGTGTATGTTTTCTGGTTCAGTTAAGGCGTATACCCGTCCTGTGGGAATAACCGCCCCTGGTACCAGCTCAATCTGGCAGTCGTACTGCCTATGAGGCGGGAGTACCTCGGCTTTGACGTCGTTGAATACATCGGCAAACTCCAGATATTCGCGGGGTAACGTGACCGGATGTTCAGCTGCAGTGGCGATGTGGTGACGTTCTGTCAATACCCGAGCCGGGTTGATTCTTTGAGGAACGCAATGGGTAGAACAGTAAACAGAGGTGAAATGTATTGTTTTTCCACCCAATCCACGTGAGGGTTGTGTAACTTCAACCAGGGTAACCCCAAGATGATCCTGTATTGGGGCGCTTGTATGACGTTGAAAACGAGTTTTTCTTCGTGCTCCCTGCCTTGACGTACTTCCATAGCCTCGGTTTGGAGCCGAATAGGACCAGCTTCTAAGCATCTCCCATCCACAGCAAACACGATTTCCGGTGTGTCTTTTTCTTGTAGAACTAACCCTAGGGATATGGCCTGTTCCTTGTCCATAAAGCACCCAGTGGCGCCAGAGTCTAACATGGCTGAGACTGGACACCATTCTCCTCTTATCAACAGGGAAAGTTCCATAAAGAAGTGGTTAGTACACGGGGTGTCTTCCGTCAAAGAAGGGATGTAGGTTTTGCTTGAGGGATTCCCTTCTTTTGTCCTCAAGCCCAGTCGTTTCCCGCCGCACCCTCAGAAGTGGCTGCCAATTGTTTGCGGGGTTCCGTGCGTGGGTACCTGGTTCTCAGGGAACACTCTTTGATGAAGTGACCTTTCTTACCACAGTAGATACACAGGCCCTTCTTACGCCTGTATTCCCTTTCTTCATGGGTAAGAGTGGAACGGACTGCTCCTATTTCCATCGGTTCGGATTTGTGTGTAGGCAGGGTGTCATATGTTTTAGGTTGGTCCGTTCTCCAAGTGGTTCGATCCCTTCGTTTGTTTTCCCCTCGTCTCTCACCGAGGCGATGATCCAAACGAAGAACCAATCTGATCAGATCTTCGCAGGTCACAGGTTGTGGTTCTATTTGAGCCAGAATATCTTTCATTTCTTCTCGAAGGCCCTTATGAAAGATGGCGGTCTGTTTGGCCTCAGGCCATTCGGTCTCGGTGACTAGCCGGCGGAAGTCGTTGAGGTATGCTATGAGATCCCTGTTCCCCTGTCGTAGCTCCAACAGGTCTTTGTCGGCCGAGAGGGTAGCCATCCTCCGATTGAAAGTTCTCTCGAAATCCTGGAGGAAGGAATCCCAATCGTGTAGCATTGGATCGTTCTTCTTTACTAGGGGTACTGCCCATTGAGCGGCGTCCCCAGCTAAATAAGAAATCAGGAAGGCTACCCGTGCATGGTTAGTGATAAAAGCCTTAGGTTTACACGAGAAATGCAGGAGTACTTGTGTGAGAAAAACCTGAACCTTACTGCTCTCCCCATGGAACCTCTCGGGGTTGGCTAAAGGAACAGAGATAGGTATCTCTACCACCAGAGGGGGGGAAGGAGACGCTAAAGATGTGCCTGCACTAAAAGGATTTCTTTGCAGTCTATCAACCGCGGCCTGAAGGGTAGCGGTTTCTGCCCTGGAAGTTGATAGTTCGACTTGTACTGCATGTAACGCCGCGATCACATCATCTAGGGTGGCCATCATGAATGTACGACCGGGAGGAATACAATCCTTGGGCCGATTACTCTGTCATGGCCGAAACTCCTCAGGATCGCACGTTGCTAAATTTGGTCCACCTCTCGACACCACCACGGTCTGACTATGTGTACACAGACTCCATGGAGTGGTCAAGCGGGGGAAGGGAAGGAAGGGGACAGCGTGGAGGGAGACCTGTGAAAAAGAAACAACAATAGGTGTAACTAATGATATAACCTATAGCAGCTTCTGTTTAGTCTAACTCTCAGAAATAGTAGTGCTGAACCTGAAGAGTGTACCTGTAAAGAAAGATAAAGCCTCCTCTTCAATTCTGCGATTCTACAAGTTCAAACATTGGATTTCAGCTAAATCTGGAGAGGACACATAAGGAAACATTATACCTTTAGTCGCCAGACATGCATCGCTACTGAGGTCTCACAGAACCTAATACGACATACCCCTTAGTTACTCCTTTTCGCTGAGACAGGGGTGTGGAAGAGCCGTCCTCCTGCTCCCTCTCTATACCCCTGTTTTTAAACACATAAGGAAACAGGCGTAACTAATAATACAAAGTAGGAGGCACACCAAATGTTCAGGGCTGGAAGACTTGTCCTCTGTTCAATACGTCTTGAACAGAGGAGTAAGATCGTCGCTAATGGCACTGTATAGTCACACACTCATACTCGAGAACATGCTCCCTTTTCCAGGAAAGCGTACCCCCAACTTGGAAGAAACGACTTGAACTCAAAATGCAAAAGCCCACAGCTCCGGGCTGAAAACCAAAGTGAAGTAATGCGATTTAGTGAATCAATCGCCAGTTCATGGCAATGAACTAGGATGGTTTTCCCCGCATAAACCGAATGGTTCGCCAACGTGAGAAAACCTCCTGAATAGTTTTTCCCCTAAATGGGAATATGTCCAGAAGTACAACACTCGACAAGAGGGAGGGCTTGGCTGCAAGGTTGCTCTGCAAGGAACTTGAAGTGAGTTCCACCAACAGAGCAACTGACCGAAGCAGCGTGATTACCCCCACAGTCGCCACCACAAGGAAAAGAGCCCACTGTTATGAGGAGAACAAAGTCAAGGATGTTTGGTGCTCGAAGCACCCTTACCCGCCTCCTTCTTCACAGCAGCTCGAATGGTAAAGTAATCGGCGTCTCACCGAGACTCAGCGCGTCCTTTGAATGGAACGCCTCAGACCCGCGCTGACGTCATTGACGTCAGAACCGCGGAGGCTCATGGGATTTGTAGTTCCCAGTCCTAATGCCGCTTTCTAGTATGTAGCTGCAGTGTTCTTCGGCTCCCCTTTGCGTGAGACGCAACAATTGTTCAATCAGGGCAGTGTTTGCAGTTGATAACCAGATCCAGACGGTGTTTGTAGTTGGTGACCTGATCAAGGCTTGGTACTCAAATTATTGTTCACTCAGCTTGATCAAAGCATGGTCATTCAGGTCATTGTTCGATCAGCTTGATCAAAGCTCGGTCATTCAAACCATTGTCCAATCACCCTGATCAAGGCCCAGCAGTCAGACCATTGTCCAGATAACCTGATCACGGTGTCAAGAATGTTTACCAGGCAGGGAGCAGGAGATGGGAAACAAATCATGTACACAGGGCGTGAGTGTCTCATGGTTTTCTGTCGAACTGCAAAGAACAGGGGGGTTGGGTGTGCGACAGTTCCTGGGCAGAAATGCAGGCTGCAAGATGGTTTTTGTCGTGTTTGTTAGAATTTCCTCAGGCATCAGCAGAAACGACCAGGTGGGTCGTGTGGAAGTGTTTGACACGAAATGGCAATGAAAAAACAATGGAGTCCTGGTACAAATGATACCGATCAGAAGAACACTTTTCCTCAGAGTCCCAAGCAGCTCAAAAAGAATGAGTGTCCTGAGCGACATACAGGATGGGCAGGTTAATCCTGCAAATGATAATGAAGATTTGGATGAGTACATCTTAGATTTTGATTATAAGGATTCGTTTGATGAGGACTTTGAAGGCAGTTCTCAAAGCAGGAACAATTCGAAAGGGTATGTAACGGAACCTTTGGGGTAGAAACTTTTCGACCCTAAGGAGATTAGACACCCTCTGGGTTCTGAATGGTGGCCCCTGAATCATGTAGCAAAGTACATTAAAAACTGGATTCGTAGACCTCTGGAGAAGCAGGAACGTAGATTGATGAGAGCAGAGTGTTCTTGCCCTGTGATAGGTGACAAGGAAACTATGACACCAAACTTAGATAATGAGTTGATAATTTATCTTTTTAAATTGGGAAGAGATCCAAGGAAAGGTTTGGAGAGATCTCTAAAACAGTGCGAAGATAAACTTTTGGACGTACTAGGTCCATTGGTCAGAATTTTTGATTTGGTGGAAGAATCTTAAGTTAAAGGTTCTGATATGGATATAAATTTATTGAAAGGTTGGTGACAACGCGCAATTTGTTTTCTGGATGATGCAAATGCTGCATTAAATTCAGAGAGAAGGAAGGCAATTCTGTTACATATAAATCCAAAGTTGGCGGATTTGGCCAAAAAGGAAACTAGCGAGGAGGCTAAAGGTTTCCTATTCGGAGAGGGAATGGTAAAGAGCTTGAGTAAATATGTTCAAACTTTTACTGCATTGGATAAGGCACATTATTCAATGAATACAGTTTTTCTGGCCAAAATACTTTGGGGCAGATTTACAAGCCCCTTGCGCCACTTTTGCGTCATTTTTCCCATGTTAAAAGTGACGCAAAAGTGGCGCAAGGAGCTTGTAAATAAGCCCCTTTATATGGTAGGGCCGGGAGAAGAGGGTAATCTCTCGGCCGTACTTTCTATAAGTCCCAATTTGCAGGAAGAGGTTCTTTTAGAGGATCCCAAGAAACAAGCGTTGGAAGCTTTGACCCTCAAAGAGGAAGATCTTCTAGAGCAAGAGCATCTCGTGGAAGAGGTTAGTCATCCTCGTCAGGAACAGGTGAGTACGAAGAAAGTCATTGGTTTTATCCACAAAAAAGTGGCAGGAAGATTGAAGTTTCATATGGAGAATTGGAGAAAGATCACAAGGGATGCATGGGTGCTCTCTACTATTGCAGGTTACCAAATAGAGTTTGATACAATGCCATCACAGGTTCAAGAACCAAGGGAGCTAGAGTTCAAGGGAGAGATAATGGAAGTGATTGCAGGAGAGATGGCATCTATGCTAGAAAAAGGTGCAATTAAAGAGATTTGCGAAGAGGAGGTAGGTTATGTAAGCACTTTGGGGCTTATTTACAAGCCCCTTGCACCGCCCGTACGTCACTTTTTTCCATGTTAAAAGTGACGCACTGGCGGCGCAAGGGGCTTGTAAATAAGCACCTTTGTTTATGGTAGAAAAGAAGGACAAAGGATGGCGTCCTGTAATAAATCTAAAGAATTTGAATGTTTTTGTAACCTACAGACATTTCAAGTTTGAAGGCATCCATCTTCTCAGGGATGTATTTGTTGGAAGGAGATTGGTTAATAAAGTTAGATCTAAAGGATGCTTATTTCTCAATACCAATTGCAGAAGACAGTCAAAGGTTTCTACAATTCCGTTGGAAGGGTCAGTTGTTTCAGTTTCTGTGCCTACCTTTTGGATTAGCCTCAGTCCCTTGGTGTTTCACCAAGGTAATGAGAGCCGTGGTAGGTTTTCTTCGAGAAAGGGGTGTTCATCTTTTGATTTATCTGGACGACATTTTGATTATGAATCAATGCGAGGATCATCTAGTTTCTCAGAGGGACATGGTGAGGAGCTTATTGGAATCTTTGGGTTTCGTGATAAATATAGACAAATCAATTTTGATTCCCAGTCAGGATCTGGAATTTTTGGGATTTGTGGTAGACACAGTGAAAGGTCAACTTTTATTACCAGAGAAAAAAATTGTGAAAATAATGAAGGAGGTAAGGCTTGTCTTGAGGAAAGGTTCAGTCAGATTGAGGCAAATAGCAAGGGTATTAGGCCTGTTATCTTCATCTATACAGGCAGTGTTTCCAGGTCCTCTCCATTGCAGAGCCTTGCAGAGGATGAAAAGATTGGAACTTTCAAAGGATCGTTGGTATGGAGACATAGTGGAGATTTCTATGGAAGCTCAAAAGGAATTGGAATGGTGGTTAGAATATTTGCAGGCGTGGAATGGAAGAGCGATTTTTGGAACAAAACCGGATTTTGTTTTGGAAACAGACGCGAGCAATTTAGGTTGGGGAGCGTTGTGTTCAGATCAGGAGACAGGTGGTGTCTGGGATTTGAAAGAAAGAGAGGATCATATCAATCGTTTAGAGATGAGAGTAGGTTATTTTGCTTTACAGAGTTTCAGATCTCATTTTCAAGGAACATCAGTTTTGTTGAGGATGGACAATATAACAGCTGTGACTTATATAAACAGGTTAGGAGGAAGCAGATCGAAGAAATTAGCGGAAATAGCAAAGGAGATGTGGGAGTTTTGTCTGCAGCACAAGATTGGTGTGGTTGGTCAGTATTTACCAGGGAAAGACAATTGGATAGCAGACTGGAATTCAAGAAACTTGATAGATTTCAGCGATTGGATGTTGAACAAGGAGGTGTTTCATTTGATCCAGGAACGTATGGGTCCTTTGGACATAGATCTGTTTGCTTCCAGACTGACACATCAACTGGAAGCTTATTACAGCTGGAGACCAGATCCGGGTGCGTTAGCGGTGGATGCTTTCACCCAGGACTGGTCGAGATGGAAGGATTATGCCTTTCTGCCGTTTGCAATGATACAGAGAGTGCTGGTCCAGGTGAAGAGGCAGGAGTGTCAGTTGGTGTTAGTGACACCTTTTTGGACATCCCAAGCTTGGTTCCCGTCTGTTCTGGAAATGGTGGTGGAAATCCCTTATTTGGTACTGTGTTGCAAGGGTCTACTGGTAGGGGTGGAAGGAGTAGAGCATCCTTTGGTAGAGGAGAATTCGCTCAACTTTCTAGTTTGGAGAATTTCAGGAATTCAGGAAGATTCAAGGATCTTTCGGGAACAGCTTCAGAGTTGCTCAATGAGTCATGGGCACCAGGAACATATAAGAGATACAAAAGTGCTTGGAATGTCTGGTTTTGTTGGTGCATGGCAAGGGATTTGGATCCCGTGGAAGTTGGTGAAGTGAAGATAGCAAACTTTTCAGCAGAACTCTTTCAAAAAGGACCGATGTATAGAACAGTAAATTGTTATAGGTCAGCAATTGCAGCTGGTCATTCGCTGGTTAACGGTGTATCTGTTGGTAGGAGTCCTTTGATTTGTAAGGTCATGAAAGGTATTAGGTTAAGGAGACCCCTGGTTTCTAGGTATGAGACTATTTGGGATGTTAACGTGGTGTTAAATCTTTTTGAGTCTTGGCCAGGGAATAGATATTTGTCTTTGAAAAAGCTTTCTTGGAAGTTAGCAACTTTATTGTGTTTAATCTCAATAAAAAGAGTGTTGGATGTTAAGGCTTTGGAGGTAAGTAGATGATTTTATAAACCTGATGGGGTTCACTTTGAGATTTGGAATGTCGGAATCTGTTTTCTATCCAAGTTTTGAAAAAAAAATCAAAATGGTGCGTTGTAAAATGTTTACAAGAATATGAAGCAAGAGTGGAAGAGAACAGGTGTCATGGAATGGAGCAACTTTTGATTACATATGTTAAAACTTTTACAGGAGTTTCTCCTGCAACGATAGCAAGATGGGTGAAGTCGGTTATGAAAGAAGCAGAAGTGAATCTTTCAAATTTTAAAGCACATTCTGTCAGAAGTGCTGCGGTTAGTAAAGCTTATTTGAATGGTGCGAGATTGGAAGAAATTTTGAAAGTGGCAGATTGGAGTAATGCGGATGTATTTAGGAGATTTTATTTTAGACCCATAGAACATGTTTCCAACAGGGTGTTGCAAAGCTTGGAACATGCATAATGCTAGCCTCCTGTCTTGCCATAAAATGTTGATTCTCAGGGGTTGCACTGCATAGAGAATGGTGATTTTATTAAAGACAAGGAGGCTAGCATTATCCCGCCCACCCTCCCTGGGTGTGGCAAGTTGAAGTTTGTAAATATTTGAAAACATTTTTATTATAACTTTTTAGTAGGTACAGTTTGTCTAGGACTAATTGCTTGAAATGGATGGTTTATTTAATTATTAGTGATTGGTTGCTTTATTATTTCCTTCAGGGATTTGAGTTGAGATTTCGTTTCAAAGGATAAGAAAGGGGAAGAAGAAGTGAGAACAAAAGAGGAAAAAAATGGCTGACAAGGAGCTTTTATTGGACTGAGTGTTCTTTTCTATTGTTGGGTTATAAAGTTCTGTTTGGAATACTTTTAAGGTTGCTGCTGGAAGTGGCAATAAAGGTATTATGCATAATGCTAGCCTCCTTGTCTTTAATAAAATCACAATTCTCTATGCACTTCAACCTCTGAGAATGGACACTCTGCTCCAGAAATCTGATGTGTAACCTAAATGCCACTGAGGTCTTAACCACATCTGTTCTGTGAATGGTGGAGGCCTGCATTATTGCGACAATGCTGTATCAGTTCTGCAGGGAAGGGAAGTTTGCACTGCAAATGTGATCTGTGACAAAGAGAAGCTTGCTTTGCTGTTGCCATGCTGTACCTTTTCTGAGAGGAATCAAATCTAGTACTGCTGCTGCCCAATTTGTTCCTGCCTGTGAGGTTGGAAAGCTTGCACTTCTGCCCAAGCTGTACCAGTCCTGGGAGGAAGGCAAGCTTGCACTGCAGCTGTCCAAGCTGTACCTTGTCTGTGAGAGAAGACTCCAGCACTGCTGCTACTCTTCTACTCCGCTTCAGCTGTTCTGAACCAAGGGGTGTTACCCAGGAGTGGCATGTGTCAGGGAAAAGAGGCAGGGCGGGACAGTGGGTCGGGCGGTGGGGGAATGGGGGACGACGGAGACAAATAGAAAAAAAAGAAAAAAGAACTTGCCTGTTGCCCTCCAGCATCGTGTCGCGCTCTTCTGCTCCTCTCCTCTCCGCTGCAGGCAGGCACAAGCTCCCAGCCTGCCCTGAGGCTAATACGGATTGGCTTGAGCGCCGATAATTGTGCTCCAGTACAGACTGGGAGCATGTGCCTGCTCTCTCCAACCCCAGCAATGCAGCTGGGGTTGGAGAGAGCTTCACTGCGCATGTGGGTCGGCCAGCCTCACACAGCTGGCCAAACCCACATGTGCAGTAAAGGCAGTGTCCACCACTCCCCCTCCAGCCTGTCACCACCCTGGCCCCGCCCCCAAGACTTGGCACAAGAAAAATAAAACGATAATAAAACAGGTTTTAAACTCGTTTTATTACGTGTTATTTTTCACATTTTTGAAAGTGCTGGCATGGGGGACGATTCTCCTCTGCCATAACGAAGGAGCCGCCGCCGGTGTTACCACTGTTGTTGCCCCATATATATCTTTTGGGTGTGGGAAAGAAGATTGTAGTGCTGACGCAAGAATTGTAGATACTCTGTGAGGAAGTAAAACTTTCAATGCTTCTACCTGTGTTGCATGTATTCTATGAGTGTGAGAAACAGAACTTGGACCTGTTCCCCCTTTGCTTTCACTTCTCTTGTACTTATTGTTTGTGTTAGATAAAGGCGCACCTCTGTTGCCTTTGCAGTACTCTTGTTCTGTGTTAGGAAATCTTGTTATATAAAACTTTTCACTATACGAAAGCCAAAATGATTTGCATTGCCAATCTGTGTTTTAATGCATAAAAGAGTAAACACTTAAAAAATATGTCAGTAGAGTTTACCTTCATTTTGTAAGTGAAGCAAAGCCAGTTTTCAAAAAATACTACAATATTTTGGACATTTTTAAAACATACCTGCCAAGTGGCTGCTTTTCACAAATGACACGTTCAGCCTATCCTGACTTTTTAGGCAACATCACTTTTCATAGTGGGATTTTCAAGACCATAATGATAGTGGAGCTTAACTACATTTCCCAGACTGCAATGTGCTGTTGGCTCAAAAGCTAGGACTAGGTGATATTCTCACATCATTTAGCCACTTGCAGGGTCGACAAAGGATAACAATAAACCAAAATGCAGTTTGTAATTTTCTCTCTTATTTTCTTGGAAGTACTTTAGGATTAATTAGTCCTGTGGAGGAGAGGGCAAAAATGGCCTTTCAAATGCAGATGGAGCATCCCGCTGCTGATGGGTAAACATTACCACTGTACTAAAGCAAAGGCGTGTGCTCAAAATAACTTATTTTTGGCTACTGAAACACCTTTGACAACCCCACGTCTCCTCTGATTTTATTGCTGCACTAGCACATTGACACATGATAAACAAGCATTGGCAAAGCCAATAGGTCTGGCATTGGCCATCAGCCTTCTAGCGTTTGTTTTGTTTTGCAAAACTCAATTGTTTGGGAATATGCCAGGCCCTCATCAATCTAAAAAAAGAAAATCCTTTGGTACAGGCAAAAAACTTTTTGGGGTCTGAAAAAAACATGCATTACCCTATTACTCTCTGACACAGAAGGGAATTACTTTACATGTGGAGGTGTTCCTTGTGAAAGGGCAGAGTGCCGTAACTCATATTGAAGTTAGCCAATGCCTGAAGTGGGCTAACATTGTCCCTTTATACATGCTTGAGTAGGTGGAAAACAAATATGAATGACACCAACCACAGAATAACGATTGAAATCTGGCTGAAACCCCTATAAGTAACTATGTTATACACATAATTTTTGTAAAATCAAAAGGTCTTGGCTAACACAGATCTAAAAAAGTCAATCAGTCTGGCATTGGCTGCAAGCCTCTTGCCTTTGAAATAGAGGGAAAAGAAAGAAAGAAGCAAGAAAGGAAGGAAAGAAAGAAAGAGGGAGGGAGGGAAGGAAGGAAATGGAGAAAGGAAGAAGAAAAAAAGAGAAGGAAGCAAAGAAAGAAATGGAGAAGGAAAGAAAAAGAGAAGAAAAAAGTAAGAAAATGGAAAGAAAGAGAAGGAAGGAGTGAAAGAAGGCTATAATGGAAGAAGACGAGAAAGAAAGAATGAAAGAGAGAAAAAAAGGAAAGAGAAAGAAGGAAAGGGAAAGAAGGAAAAAAGAAGGAAAGAAGGCAAGAAGGAAATAAAAAAGGACAGAGGGAAATAAATCAGGAAAGAAAGAAAGATGGAGAGAAAGAAAAATTGTAAAAGAGGATAACTTAATACAGAACAGTTTCAAATTAATATATACTTGTATGCTATGAAACGGAAACAGTCAGAAAAGCAAAATAGTCTGAAAGGAATTTAAAACAGCATTGGCAGGAGATGGGATCTCATAAAGATGGAATGTACGTCAGAAGCTTCCTGTTATCGCATCAGGCTCTAAACACAGATGCCACACTAAAGTAATTATAAACCAAAAACACTGCAGTGAAGGAAAATAGCTTGTGTGTGGATGTGCTCCTTGTGAGAGAACAAAATGCAATCACTCAAAGTGAAGTGAACTACTGGCTTAAGTAGGCTGATCCACTGCCCCATGCTTTATGCTGTAATTGGCAGGAGCAAAATGTGAATGACACAACAACAGACTAATGGATGAAGAGAGGTGGCTAAAAGTCCCTATATGTAAGTATATCAGAATGCCATTGGTCTCCCATTTGTGAAAATTAGAGCTCTTGGCGTTGAAAATTACAATATTTTTTACTTTCGTTTTTTTATTTGCAGTGGAGTGATCATATTTGCATAGCGCTATTGCCATTTGTATGACCTTGCGGCCCAGGAGAACCAGAAAATTGGAAATAGGTTATGAGAGATGGGAGACAAGGGTATTATGCTGCCTGGAAAAAAAAGTAACAACATTCTGGAAAAAGCAAACACTCATAGGGAATGAAAGATTAAGTAAAGCATGTGAAATGTAAGCAGGAACAACATGGTTACCGTAATGCTTTTGCACTTATTATTCAGAAATCAATTTGTGTTTTTTCCTGAAAAGTTAAGGACATGACTACTGGGCCTGGAAGGGACCCATTTCAATGTCCATTGCTTATATCCTTACAAAACATAAGCAGTATGGTTTAAAAAGACCACATCCCTGAACACAGAGCCACGGTACACATTTTATAAACTAAAACAAGGAAAACAGCTGATAAGGATCACATTAAACGTTTTCCACTCTACGCATCAACCAGGTTTGCAGTACCTCCAGAAATGGTGCACTTCCCCACCCGGGGAAAACAATATTGTTTAAAGAAAGACGAGAAAATGAAAGTAGAGCTACACTGGCAAACTCTGTAAAGTGGCGCTAATGTGTGTAGGTGTGAATGAAACCAATCTGGCCACTTTGCGACCACTTTGTCTTGCTTTATTTAGTAGAAAAATGTCAGAAAAAAATGATATTTGCAGCAAAAGTGTTTCTTTCTTTTTTTGGATCCACTTCACAGGCGAACAAATAAAGGAAAGGAGAGGAAAGAGAGGGTAAGAGCCGGTTGTTGAGGTCACGGGGCATATTTACGAGAGAAGTGGCGGAGCGTGGCGTTAGCCTCCTTGGCTTAACGCCACACTCTGCCACTTCTGAAACGCAGGGCTGCACCATATTTACAAGAATACGGTGCAGCCCTGCGTTTCCTCCTGCGCTGGTTCTAATTTAGCTGCCTAGCGTCATCGCTGGCACCCTTGCACCATAGTGCAAAGGTGTCTGCGTTGCAGGAGAATGATTGTTTATGTGCAGGAAGGTATCCCTTCCTGCACATAAACAATCAGTAATGGCGATTTGTAACTTCTGTGTGTGCTGCTTAATGCAGCACACATAGAAGCTTCAAAACGTCATTTTTTTTCAATGATTGTTTATGTGCAGGAAGGGACGCCTTCCTGCACATAAACAATCAATGGTGTTTTGCTGTTTCTATTTGTACTGCACAACACAGCACATATGGAAACAGCAAAAACAAGGAGAAATAAAGCATTTCTCCCCGTTTCGCCTGTTTAAGACAAGGTTTTCCCTGGCCTTAATTTTGGTGCTGCCTCCTATTTATGCCACCCTTGTAAATAGGGGGCAGCATCAAAATCAATTGGTGTTGCAGTGAAACGCCCACCGCAACACCCATTGCCCTCCCCTTTCACGCTAAGGGGTCGATTCCGATCTCGGTCGGAAGGCCTCCGAATCGGATTCGGCTTTACCGGATCCGAGTCGGAGGCTTTGTTTCCGACCGAGTCGTACAGAGGTCCGGATGCCCAAGTACGATGCGAATGACCGCGAAATCGCCGACCGAATCATTTCCGGGTCCGAACCGCTCCGTACGACTCGTTCGCACTCGATTCGTACCGCGCAATGGAGACGTATTACGACCGAGCCAGTACGATGCACGATCCGGACAGCCGGATCGAGTCGGAGCCTCCGACACGTAAACGCTCTGGGAAGCGGACTTCGGGGGTCCGTGCCGGACCCCCCTTCACCCGTAGCCTTATGAGTCGGACAAAGGGGGGACCCAAGGGTCCCCCCTATACATGCATGTATGGTGCGGATGGCACCAACGCGTACCCACTACAGGGGGCACCCTTTTGCGCAACGTACCCATTCAGTCAATGGGAGCCCATGTACGCGTCGTACGACCGGCTCCCATTGACTTCAATGGGAGTCCGACCGAACCGAGTCCGTCAGCATGCGGCTGCATCGTACTCGCTCGCTTGGTGCCAAGGGGCACGAATCGGTCGGAAATCGCTCCGGGAACGTGTCGGACGGAACGGTTTCCGACCAGGATCGGAATCGGCCCCTAAGTGTAGCATGAAAGGGTGCCTTATTTATTCCTTAGCGCTGCCTTGTAAATAAGGCGAAGCCCCTATCGCCACCACAAATTCTGAAAAAGTGATGTTGTGGTGGTGATAGGGGCTTGTAATATGCCCCACGGTTTTCAACAAGTGCGGAGGAGCTAGAGACAGAAAGAGAGGGAATAAGAGGAAGAAACAGAGGGGGGCAGCTGCCAGTGGCAGAGCAGGAGAAGTGAACAATGTAGGGAGGTGGGCGGTGTGATATGAGTGTGGTAAGGGGTCGGGGTCATCATATTTAGAAGAGGGCCCCTACAGTGTGGTAAGGCAGATAAATCCATGCTATCGGGTGGATTAATTGCGCGTGGACCAAAGACGTGCATTGTGACCAAACATATACAAATAAATAAAACATTCTTGCTTGTGGATTTAGGAGTTTCTGCTTCTGTTTTTTCTGTTAACGAGTTACATGTATAATTTGGGGGTAAAAAACAGCAGTTAATTTGTTACCATAACAGTGCAGTAAAAAAATAACGAATCAAACGCTGTAGACGAGGTGGAGTTGGGGAGGCAGAGGGCATGCGTCCTGATTTCTGCAGCGCTGTTGAAGCAGTGCCTAAAACTCGTCTTTGTGTTTCAAAGCGAGGGTATTACCACCTGTATGCAGCATGAGGGTGTTCAGGGCTTCAAGCATGTGCAGAAGAGCAGGCAACATTGAGCAAGCAGGATGTTGTAACACATTTAAACTCACAGCAAAGGAAAACAGCTGATAAGGAACACATTAAATGTTTTTCCATTCTTCGCATCAACCAGGTATTGCAGTACCTCCAGGAATGGTGCACTTCCCCACCAGGGGAAGACAATGTTGTTCAAAGAAAGATGAGAAAACGAGAGTATTGCTTCACTGGAAAACTCTGTAAAGTGTGCGACAGATAAATCCATGCGATTGGTTGGATTTATTGCGAGTGGGCCAAAGACGTGCATTGTGACCAAACATATACGAATAAATAAAACATTCTTGCTTGTCCAAAACATGAAGCACAGCGTCTGTGAAGCGAGCGCCGTGCTGATGCACTAGCTGGGGGAAAACAAAAAAATAAAGCAATTGTACATGAAGCAACTAAAGATGTCAACACGCTGAGTAAGGGATAAACACTGGCACCAAAGAAATGTGCATTGACTAAAGGATTAGGAATGCAAGTCTTGACGTCGGTTTGATATCCTGTGATTCTGTGCAAATACCTTAATAAACAAGCTGTGAGCAGCGACGGGCGCTGAAGCTGAACAAATGCCACCACATAAGTGCGGTGCGCGATGTAGTTGTAAAACAATAAGCAGGCGGGAGGAGGAGGCAGCTGCAGCTCGAGGAGAGGGAAGGAGCATTCGCATATGTGAAGAGCACTGCAGCGGAACAATATGCAAAGAGTGCACAAACACTACGGACAAATCCTTCAGAGAAGGAATACTGTAATAAGCCAATACTCCAAGGGAAGAGTAAGACATGAGAAGGTGGCACATATACCCACAAGAAAGCTTTTCGGAACAACGCACACTTTAACCAATCGGCAGCGAGGGCGTGGCCAAAGCCTGTGGAAGTAAATACGGCATACCTCGAGAAGTAGCACATACACGCTGCTAGGCTGGACCTAAACCCTAGGGGTGTGTGAAATGTACATAATTTTCTTTTGCTTAATTACGTGAAATTTCAGGAATACTACACAAAGCCACACAAACATCAAACCAGGAATTTAGTGCAATTGTTTAGGCACGAAATGCTTCCTTGTGTCCATTTTGGACATCAGGACGCATTATGCACTCAATTCTCATAACGTGAAGAGCAATCGCTTGTATTCTGTTCATATGTGTTGGTCCCGTGATCTTGCAAAAGAGTTGTTCTGCAAAAAGAATGGAAAATTGATCGACGTGGCGTAATTTTGGTATTTTGCATAACAAGCTTAACGTGAAATGGCAGACAATTATAAGTGTTGCAAAAAAAGTCACGCAGGCACCAAAAAACGTCCCCTTCGCCGCACACGTTCACCTACAGCAGTGGTTCCCAAACTGTGCGCCGCGGCACCCCGGTGCGCCGTTAAGAGTAGCCAGGGGCGCCGCGCACGATGTGGGAAAGATAACGTGTGCTGAGGAAGCTTCTAATCATTGTAGTTGTGTGAATGTGCGCAATTAACAAATGATGCTTCTTTCCTGTCAGCGGTCAGCTTGAAGGCAGCAAGTGAATCTTATTTAAATTACCCAGACGCAGCGCAACACACAGGGGAGTTACAAATGCCACCTGTGTAATCCCGAATCATGGTGTCGAGCGTTATTGCTGCCCGTGTTGTGCTGCGCCTCTTAGGACCCTCTTCTTCACAATTTACACAGGTTGGTTGCAATACTCCTTGCTTCCTTACTGCAAAGAAGGGGGATATGACAAACTCGTGACCCCCAAGCAGCCCCTGTATTTATGCTGGCTGCTGTTCGTGACGTACTCGTACTCTACTCCTGTGAAGAAACACCGCGCCGGAATTTACAAGCCCTGGCCTAGTGTATGGAAACAGGTTTTGAATAGTATGTTTCCATACATACACGACTACTAGGCCAGGGCTTGTAAATTCCGGCGCGGTGTTTCTTCACAGGAGTAAAGTACGAGTACGTCACGAACAAAGTGCAGGAACAGCAGCCAGCATAAATACAGGGGCTGCTTGGGGGGTCACGAGTTTGTCATATCCAGGCACGAACGGGCGCAGTTTGGCTTGCCTTTGCCACGCCTTCATGCTTCACTGCATGCCAGTTGTACATCTGCGCATTGGCCCGCTAGTTTTGATCGATGGGGAGCTTAGGAGGCATCATATGGTGCCCACTACTAACTATCCCTGTATAACAGACTACTAGCTGCTAGCACTAGTGCTAGTAGCCAGAATATCTGACAGGGAACAGTAACTAGATTAGGAAGCGCTCGTCCGATCGACACGCCCAGCCCCACCTTCTGGTTTGTAATGGTTTTATCTCCCCTGAGAGAAACACTCTTATATTCTTCTTTGCCATCTATATGAGTTGATTTGTATATAATTTGTCATAACAGTGTTTATTTGTATTCTTACACATTCTGGCTTTGATTCTGCTGTATTTATTATTACTTTTTGCTCTCTTGTATGTTATTATTTCCTAAATTATGTGAAGTGCTCTGATGCGCCGGGGCTTTGTACGTGGTACATAGACATAAATATAATAGCACGTCTGTTTTAAGCTTGTTTGCAATTTTAATTTGCATCATTATTTTTCTTTCATGGTTTCCATGCCCCCACTTTCTTATGGGCATCTCTGAGTGGAACAGAGAACCACAGCTAGAAGAAGGGAAAGGGTTGTTGTAGGAGAGATAAAGACACATTTTTTAATCTACTTTTTTTGTTCAGCATGGTGAACACCGCTCGATTCTACCAAACTTCTTGCTTGGCTTAGATTTCTAACCAATGTGTAACAAGACTGGTTATTAGGGATGTTATTTAATTTGGGGTTAGCAAGTTTTTATTAAACGATTGTTATTTTTTAATTTTGTTACAAATGTGATTATAATACCTTCATCGGCTTCATCCCAATTAACCTCAGGGCGAAAACTGGAAGTACTCCCGAGGTCTGGCTTACATCCTCCCACCGGTAAAAAAAAAAGTGACATGATGGGGAGCCACAGCCAACTGCCAATTAGGTCAAGGGAGCCACAGGTTGAATAAGTTTGGGAACCACTGACCTACAGTATGGCTTGCTTCACAGTGCCACAATTACAACCCCTTTATGAAACACCCTGCCTTGAACAGGTGTCGTACGAATTTTAGGTGGGGCACCAGGAGGACCGTAAATATTGCGCATGAAGTCTTTTAATGTATATTACAAATATTTTCCACCCTAACGGCTTTCACCACAGAGGCTCTTTCTTCTGAGAAAAACTGTTCTGAGAGTTTCAGTTCGTGATAGAAAAGCGGTAGAAACCAGTACTTCGCCGCCGCAAGTAGTACATGGCTCTCAGTCCGCGGCGGATCAGGAGCTGTGGACGTGCAGCCGAACGCGCACGCGACTAGGTAGGTGGATGATGCTTTGCAAAGACGACATAAAACGTGACATCCCTAGATTCCTCTAGGCGTCCCAGTATGGTATATATATAACTCTCTGTTGCCATCTTGTGGCAAGGTGCTGTCACTGGCAGTAACTTCCCTATAGACCATTGTCAAGCAGCACACACGTTCTGTTTTAATTAATTGTATACTGGAATGTATTAAAAGTGAAATCACATTGATACCCTTTATGCAAGCCTTAGCCATCTTGTGCTTTAGCTGAAGCAATGTGTGACAACACAAATACAGAATTTGTTCTGAGTGAAGCGATGTTGCGACTGGAAGTAGTCAGATGAATGGTGCTTCCTGCCGCCCCAGGCCTTCCAAATGTCTAACAGGGACGCCGAAATTCCCTTTTCCCCATCCATGGTAAGCGAATGCGAAAGGGTGCATAATTTCAGCATTTCTGCGTCTGCCTGCCCCAGAGTGGAGAAATAGAGGAATGTAGGTGAAATGCGCTGTGAAACAATAATTCCTTATTCCAAGCACTGAGAAATGCAAGAGGGAGGAATTTACATAAAATAATTACATTGACTTACAGTGCGCCTTAAAGAAGCGTTCCCAGCACGGGAGCATGTGAGTGATGCCTCTTTGCTGGGAGACTTCCTTCCCTACTGGGAAAGTTGCTTTGAAGCGCACTGTCAGGAGTCCTGGCATTGCATTTATCTTAATGACATTGCCATTAAAGTAAATACATTGCAGTGGCCCAATTAGTGCTCCAAAAAGCAACTGTGCTTTTTTTTCTGCCCCTGGAGCAGCAGATTAGACCCAATTGTGCTCCACTGGCAAAAAAGAAAAAACAGGTTCCCATGTTTCGCTTTCCACACTGGAATTTCTCCCACCTCTAGGTCCTAGTTACGAGAAACAAACGCAGTGCGGTGCCACAACTCATTTTGCTGCGCCCGCTGCGTTAGTTTCGAGCCACTGCTCCCTAAGTAGATAAAAATAGGTTTTATAACACTATTCATTAGTTTGAGTTATTCACATACCTCTCATTCATGGGCGGACTGGGAACCCAAAGCAGCCCTGACAAAGTTTGCCAGATGAGCCCCCATATGGTGCGTAGCGAGTGAGCCTGACCTCTATGGGGGGTGAGGGGAGTGGTTGTTGGGAGGGTTCTCCCCCCAAGAAAATGTAGGAAAAAATGGAGAAAAAAATGCGTTGTACTACACCTTTTTCATTATATATTCAATTGTATAAGCTTTAACTCACTACTGACTTTGTGCTTACCCCCATGTTGCTGCTTCTATTTCGATTCCAAGCAGTGCATGCTAGAAAATACAAGCATTTGCAATGCAATAGGTCTCGCATTTATGAGAGTTTGAGCTATTGGCAATGCAATAGCTTAAACTCTTGCAAATGTGAGACCTATTGCATCGCAAATATTTGTTTGTTAACTAGCGCCCATGCGGCGCTTTCACATTCATGGAGGCTGCGCCCCGGGGGCGTGGCTAAGGCGCCGAGGTGGATGGCAGCGTGAGCTGAGAGCTCCGCGCCAACCCCGTTATTTATCCTGGTAGGGGGCTGAGTTTGCCGCTAAAACTACACCTGGTGGCGTGTCAGGCATACTTGTAGGTGTCGGCGCCGTTTATTAGCAGACGCGATACCGCCGGCGAAGACCGGGAGAAGAAATGCGGCGGGACCCCGGTCGCTCAAACTGGCGCCGGGTCCGACCGCAGTAAACAGACCCGAGGAGGAGCGAGGCTCATATCCGACGAGATAGCGCAGCGGGAGATCGGACCGCTACCGCTGATTGCCTGGCACTGAAGGTATCTTAAGGCGGGCCGAGAGCAGTGCGGCGGCGGTGCTTTTGGTGCGGCGGCGGCCGCAGAGGGACACGGGGCTTCCCTCCCTCCCCCCTCCTCCTGGTGGCGCGCGGGGCGCCTGTGATAGCGGCGGCGGAGGACAGTGACATAGCGCGGAGCCCCGGCGCGATGCGGGAGTGCACTGAAGGTGTTGTTGAGAGGATCTCCCTGGCCTGGAACTGCAAGACGAGCAGGAAGAGGACGGCTCGCGATCCCTACGCGACCGCCATTTTGAATCCACGGAGGTGCGGCGGAGCTGTGAGGGGAGCGGCTCCCGAGGCGGTCACCCATTGACCTGGAGGTTGGGCTGCTGGGGGAGAGGCCCTAGTGAGTGTGGATCTTGAGGGCAGGACCGGGCACTGACGTACTATGCAGCAACCTCCGGGACAGCTCTACAGAGACTTGGGGGACTGACTGGATTACTACCAGTGCGGCATGGGGAGGCGGCGAGGAGTCAGGAGCGGATGCTCAGTGGTATGAAGAGGGCTGCCAGGAACAGACCCCTGAACTATCTAGTGGCTGTAGAGGAGTACATGCGGCCTTTATCACCGACGGCCTAGGGATAACGAACTCCACCTGATAGGCCGTGAGTACACACCCAGTGGGGCACCAGGGTGAGGAGCAAGGGCTGTGATCCGCAGGTTCAGGTCAGAGAACAGGGATTGGACCCTGGAAGACAGCGTACGTCCAGGTGCCATAGCGGATGAACTAAACACTCTTCGCCGGGAGCATTACTCTTGGGATAAGGCGGGTCGCGCCTGTTGCCTCAGGACCCAGCGTTGAGGAGTGACCCTGAGAGTGGACCCGCCTGGGAAGCCAGGGGACTGGTTGAACGCCTCACCGGGCAGAGTCACGACTGGCAAGGGGAAACTAGGAGAGTGTCCTGAGAGCCTTGAGGGCCGCGGGGCGGCCGGCCTCTGCTGAGAAGTGTGGGGCGGACGTCGCGCAACATCGACCTGCATCGCTGGCGGGAGCTGGGGACCAGAGGAGAACCGGCAGGGAGCCGCCGTGGGCGCTGGTCCTAGGAAGAGGTCGATAATGGGAAAGCAGGGGGGCGCACCCCCGGAACAAGAGGAGGAGGCGACGGATAGTCGAAAGACGGAGGCGTTGGAGTCCCAACCTGAGGGGATGGCGCAGCAACAAGTGGAAGTGATACTTAAAGCCATTGCGGATACTAGAGATGCCCTTCAGCAGGACATAGCACAGGTATCAGTGGGGCTGGGCCTACTCCGAGCAGATCACGCAAAACTGGCGGACCGGGAAAACAAACCGAAGCCACTCTGGAAGTACTAGATCCAGCACACAAGGCGCTTGAGACACAGATGGGAGAAGTATGCCGTCGCTTGCAAGTCTTGGAAAAGAGAGCTGAGGATGCCGAAGGGCGGAACAGAAGGAACAACATACGGGTGGTTGGACTGCCTGAAGGAGTGGAAGGATCCAGTATGGTGGACTATTTGGAGACCTGGCTGAGGTCAGAAGTATCCCCAGAGGGATTGTCCCCTTTCTATACCTTGGAGAGGGCGCATAGGGTGCCGGCGCGCCCAGTGACTCCTGGGAGACCACCCAGGCCTGTGGTGGCACGCTTACTCCACTACAAGGACAGAGATCTGCTTTTGAATAAGGCGCGTTCTGTAGGCCTCTTCAAGGTAGATAATAGTAGTGTGATGTTGTTTCCCGACTACACCTTCGATGTGCAGAGACAGCGATCCTCCTTCTTGGAAGTCAAGAAAGCATTCCGCACGGAAGGCTTACAATATTCACTGATGTTTCCAGCACGTTTAAGAGTGGCCGTGGACGGTAAAACCTTTTTCTTCAGCACCCTGGAGGAAGCGTGGGATTGGCTGGAGACTTACAGGGCGGGACAAGGAGAAGCTGGCCGAGGTCTGGGGGCTGCCGAGGGGGTGTCGCGCCCTCATCGGCCACGGCGTTCAGAGAGGCGGCGGCTCCGTTCCCAGAAGCCAACGATGTCTCAGACGGAACAGGAAAGGTCGGCGGCGCTTAAAGCAGTGACGGAGATATCTCAGGAGCAAGGACCGGAACCGAAGGGAGCGACCGACTCTGAGAAGGGGTCAGCTGGAACAGCGTCGGAGGAATCAGATTCAGCGAGCGTCACTCTCCCTCATGTTACGCCAGGGACTGCGGATGAGTTGGTCGATGCGTAGCACAGTAAGACTTTCTCCAGGACTGGGTGGTGCCTTTGTGTATTGACACTCCCCCTTTGTTTTTTTGATGATGTGGAATGTGAGGTGGTGGTGGCGGGGGGGGGGGGCTCTGGGGTGGTGCTCCCTCAGATTGGGGCGCTGCAGCAGGAGCTGTGGCATTAATGGGAATGGGGTAAGGTGCGAGACGATTGAACAATTTTGATTCGGAAGCGTCTGGCCTTTGGGCACCTCCCCTGTTATTGTCGTTGGTGATCCCCGGTAGCTACCGAGGAAGCAATTTAGTTGAGAATTTGGATGGGTGCTGCTTTGTTAGGACCTGTTCTGGGGAGGGGTAGTTGGGGAATGTTGTGCATGTTGTTTGGGGTTATAGGGGCTTACGGTGTGTCCATGGTGACAGTGCAGAGGTTCCAGGGATTGGAGGACTACTATGGGGACCCTGCTTGATGTTAAGTGCCTAACGTGGAATGTGAGAGGGATGCATACAATGTGGAAGCGCCACAAGGTCCATGCTTACTTGGTGCGGAGGGGGGTACATATTGCTTTCCTGCAGGAAACCCATGTTGATCGGGTGGAGGGCAGCGCGTTACAGCGAAGATGGCGGGGGCAGGTCTATTGTACAACGTACTCAGCATTTGCCAGAGGAACATTAATATGGGTCCGAGCAGGGGTACCCTTCCAGATGACTCGCCAGTTTGTTGACCCAGAAGGAAGGTTCGTAGTGGTGGGGGGGCGACTGAATGGATTAGATGTAACGTTATGTAGCATATACGCCCCTAATGTTGATCAGATGGCCTTTTTCAATCAACTGTCAGGGAAACTGGCACCTTACTTGACTGGCCCTGTGATATTGGGGGGAGATTTTAACTCCATAACTGATGTTGATATAGATAGGTCACATCCGCCATTGCCGGAGGCCCCTGTGCATAGAATATCAAAGGCCAGAAGAGAATGGCAGGACAGATGGGGGTTGGTAGATACATGGCGAATGCAGCATCTCGAAGACCGTGACTACTCTTTCTTTACTGCTTTGCACGACCTGCATGTGCGTTTGGATGCCATATTGTGCACACCTGACATACACGCAAAAGTCCTCAATAGTGAATATTTGGCTAGAACGATATCGGATCACAACCCTCTAATACTAACGATTAGGTGGGCACAGGAGAGACCTGTAATCCCGACATGGAGCTTGAGGCCGGAGATGCTGGAGGACGCTGTTTCCCGTAGGGAAATAGAAACGGGCATTGAGCAATATTTTGCTGAGAACGAAGGGACAGCGTCTGACATAGCGATAGAGTGGGACGCTTTTAATGTGGTGGTGAGGGGACTGTGTATTGCCAAAGAGGCGGGTGTAAGGAAGACATTGCTTAGGGAAGTGGAAGCAGCGGAAACTCGGCTGAGAGGAACAGAGAGAGAATGGCCTGGGCGCCCGGAAGTGCAGGATGAACTATTGAGGGCACGGGAGGAGGTGGCGAGTCAGATAGAGAGGTTGTGTTGTCTCGTCACAGGAAACTGTGGGGGCACAGGAGCTGACGACAGGATGTAAGGTACAAATTTTAGTCACTGATGTATGATTGCTATGTGTGGATTTATAAAACAATAAAAACAGATTTAAAAAAAATAAAAAATGGAGGCTGCGCCCCTTTCTTTAGAAAAGCCGCGTCTAAAGAAAGGGGCGTGGCCGACATTAAAGTGAAACCGTGGCATGGGGCACTTTGACAAACAAAAAGCATCTGTTTGTCAAGTGCATATGCCACGCTTTCACTTTAATGGCAGCCACGCACCTTTCTTTAGATGCGGCTTGTCTAAAGAAAGTGGCGCGGCCTCTATGAATGTGAAAGAGCCGCATGGGCGCTAGTAAACAAACAAAAAGTAAATAATAATAATTAGTAAGCGCGGCCACTATACTTAAAGTGGACAGTGCAGCTAAAATAAAGAAAGAAAGAAAGAAAGAAAGAAAGGCGGCCCCTATAGTTAAAGTCGACCGCCATTAGTAAGCAGTGGCGGCTTGTATTAAGGGGCGTAGGGGGCGTTGCCCTACCTAGCAGCATCGGGGAAAACTAAAGGGAGAGATTAGAGAATGAACACCATGGAAAAAAGTGCTCACTGCTTGGTGCTCCCCCGTGAAACAAAAAAAAGATTTTACATAGTTTCAGTGAAACTATGTAAAATCTTTTTTTTGTGCTTGTCTCGATCTCGAAGAGTCTTCCTGTGCGCATGTGCAATAGTCCTCGCCCTCGAGGCAAGCGAGGAGGCTGGTGACATCAGCCTTGTGGGAGTGCTGCATAAAGCGGCAGTGCATGTATTTCAAATGGGGCGCTAAGGAATTGGCTCAGGGCGTGGTCAGTGGAGCGCCATTCAGGATAATGGGAAGGGGCAGGGCTGGCGCACAGTGCAGGGGGTGGTAACAATTGCAGCACTCCTTTGGCCTCCGTGAATTAGGCTTCCTAATTGGGTAAGGCCGAGGCGACCTTAGGCTATGCAACTTTGGCAGCTCCTATTTCCGGGACACAGTTGCTGGAAAAAGAAAGGCGCCTGCAGCCGTGGTTTCAAACGAGCGCACAGCAGGTTGGTTGGTTTACTTTTATCAGATTAGCAACCTTTAGTTCGATACAGAGGGCGTGAAGTAGTAGAAGCTGAAATAAGTGTAATGTCTTTCTGTGTGCCATTCTTCCTGCCCCCCACCAGCCCACCTATCATATCACTCCTCTCTGTCACCGTCTCCTGCCCCGGGCGCTAATCCCCCTGTACCTGTACAAGTGGTCCTCAGTGTCACCGCCTCCCTTATCAAGGCCTTTATGCCTGTTTGTGGGGTACGCTCTGTTGCTTGTTGGGATATTTCAGACTCACCCCCCCCTTTAATCTCGTTGACCATGCCACACCCCTGTGTTCGGTCCAAGGGCAGTAAACGCAGACCCGGCTGTGGACATGTAAACAGTCATACTGCAGGGATGCGGAGTATTTCTACGCTCGACCCCTGCCGCTGCTGGGCAACGGGGCATCTGTTTACCACACACTGGTGGTGGTGGTGGGGCGAATTGTGGCGACCACCTTGAGGCCACCGTGACCGCGCCCTGTGACACAGGCCTCCAGGGCGCACTTCTGTCCGGGTCTGTGCTGGTTCATAAAAACACACATGTAAATGAACCCAAAGGGTCTCCTTTCTACTGCTGTAATTTAAAGCGCCTGCTTTAAATATGCACGACAGCAAACTGCGCACTTATTTAAAGCGCCTACTTTAAATACATGCAGCAACAAACCGGACACCCTTTCAGTTCATGGACATTTGTGTGTTTTACGAACTTGCGCAGAACATTTCGGCCCTGATGACACATGCTGCCTTTACGGAGGCACTTCCATACCCCCCAAGTGCACTCCCCCACACCCCTCCTCTGTAAAAGACCGTATGCCTTTCCATGGCGGCGTTGCCGCCATGGAAAGGCACATCTCCGCAGTCATCATAATATGGATGGCGGTGTCTTGCAGACACCGCCACCATGTTATGCCCCTTTACCGCCCGGTCGACGAGTCGACTGGCGGAAAAGCGGCGGACGGTCTTTCCGTCCGCCGGGGTCCCCCCACCATCGTAATATGGCGGGGGGGAAATGGAATGCGGGCGGTGTGAAATAGCGGGCGGATCGCCACCGCCATACAGGCGGTGGCGATCCGCCCGCTATCATAATGACCCCCTTAGTGTCAGTTTAGTCCTCTGACTGTCAAGATAGGTTTGAAAGAGAGAGAGCGACACAGAGGACAAAGATATAACATGTTTACAGAGGCCATAGCGCAGAGTTTGTTTGGCAGCCCTTAGTCCACAGCAGGGGGCAGAGATCCATTAGTTTTCCAAACTGATTAAAAGAAACAGAACCATGCAAACTAGATGGGCGTTCATGTAATATTGTTGAGAGAACTAAACATTGATGCATTTGGGGGAAGTCACGTTTGCTTGTGTAAGAAAAAAGAACATCAATAAACATGTGGGCATAAATGGATAGGTAGGGAGGATAAGTATGGATAAGTGTAGGGAATAAACATGGATAAAAATTAGGGAGATATAAGAAATGTAAGAAGGGATAAGCATGGATAATTCGATGGGTGTATGCTTACATATGTATGAAAGGATTATTAAGTAGGGAGATGCCCTAAAATGCAAGAGGTGTAATCATATGCTTGAGTGTTAAGCGCGGATGTGAATAAGGTGGAAAAGCATGAATATGCAAGAGCTAGATATGGATATCTATGAGTGGGTAAGGATGTATATGGAAACGCTTAGCAAATTTATGCAACATGAGTGCAAACAATCCTTTGTAAGTCTTTCACAAACCTATTTTTTAACATGGCCTAAGAAGTGGTTACAAGTTTTACCAGACAAACACTGGCAACGTTTTACTGTTTACTAATGTCATTAATTCATCAGTTTAACTCTTGAAGTTTGCGAACACAACCAAAGTATCCCTTTGGAGGATACCCTCCGATATTCATTGACTGACCCAAACTTAAAGTTTACCTAATTTTTTTACTAAAAGCACATAAGCAGTGGGCAGCAGTGGCACCACATTTGAAACGCAACACTTGGAAATAAATATATTTAAAAATAGCACTAAATACGTTAGCAAGGATTTTAGCTTAAATTGGCTTATACACATTTCTGGTTACTAGCTTTCAGGGCAACACAGCCGTCCAGCAGTTCTACCACTACCACAACAGATGTCCCCTTTCAAGCAATAGTAGTCTGACTGCCGATGGGTACTACATTATGTAAGTAAATTCCAGTTTGACAACTTGTAGAAAAGGGATTTGAGTAACAGAACTTTGAGATGTGCACAAAGGTTAGGGAGTTTCATTTCTCAGCACTGTGGTCAGAAATGCAGAGAACCTATTGTTATATGGATAGGTCCCACATAAAACTATAACAGATCTTAACCCCATGATACTCTGTGGCAGGGGGCCTACATAAGGCAACATAAGAAAGCGGTCTCCCAAAAAATCTGAATATTTCAATTTACCAAAACTGCACATCAACATCCTCCAAAAGGGCGGAAACGAGAATGGAAAGAATGACAAAGGATTAGTGCGGGCCCTAAGCCAAGAACACTACACAGGGGGAAGCACAACATGTTGTTGTGTTTTGGTTTCTTAAGTTTATTTAAGTAAACTACCATCATGGGTTTCATTCTAGCAGGGGTTTTGCACCAACGAGTATTTTCTTCCCACTTTGAAAAGAGGCTTTTTTTTAACCAAAAATGTTTATATTGGTCCACTTTTGTATGCACTCCTGAAAAAAGTAACTATTGCTCCAAAGGAAGAGGGTGACAAATACCGTCAGCCCCAAAATCATCGCCTGGCTGTTCCCAAACGGTGGCGCAAACGTGCGCAAAGTATATTTTTACAAGTGTTCCATTTGAGTGTTCTAGTCTGTGCTTGTGTTGTGTACAGCGGGGAGAGAGGGGCTGGATCCAATGTCTTACACAAGGGTGGATCGATTTAATTTGTTGTAAAAGAAACAATACACCCAGCCTCATTTGACAACATGCTAATTTGTATGGATTAGAGAGGGGACAGCTCATCTGACAACCGCCCTTCCCCACAGACACACACACCCCACCTCCTACACCCCTTACCAGGCCTCACTGCTACAAAAGGCTAGCCAGCTGTGCTAACAAAACAATGGGGTCACCGGGTCAGTTGTCCATAGGACCAAACCAACAGGAAGTTATTATATGGGCTTTAATCAGTGTGTACAGTTCTTATAGCATTTGCTCTGTATCTCTTAGCAGAATTCTATAGGGCGGCCTTATAAAAAATGTGCCTGTCTTACTCATTTTCCCCTCAGGAAACCTATAAAAACAAGGCGTCGATAGTAATCACTAGGAAATAAACGTACAGGATTAATATTTCAGAAATGTGCCCGACCTTTTGTGCATTTTGTTCATGGTGCCATTTATTAGTGTGCAGAACTTTACAAACAAATGGCATCACACGCTGAACTGCCCAAGGTCCAAAACGCTACTAAACAAATAAAAATATCCTTTGCTGTTATGTCCCCAAACTGACCACTCGTGTTTTTTAAAAAGATATCTTGCTGTCGTCAGACTGAAAATGGTGAGCATTGTTGCAGGAAACTTACTTCAGCTCCGTCCGTAGTAACTGAATTGTCTCGAGGCACTCAATAATCATGTCAGGAGCGCTACATAAAGGCCGGTGACATAAACCAATATAACAGGAAGAAAAACGTATATCGTGATCATCACACGATATACTTGAACACAATTTATCAGCCTTGCCAAGATTTGAACTCTTGATCTGCAGGTCACACCGGACGTCAGAGGCAACACTTCACTCTATGAACCATAAGTATGCTAGTGTCCTGCTTCTGCACTTCCGTTAATGTGAACGCCTAAAAAGAGACGGCCATGACGTTGAAGCCCTGAATTTAGTTGAAGCCCTGAACTCTCTCAACTTGGTTACTTAACATTGACTCCCACCGGTACAGAATGGCCTCACAACTCCCTAAATGGCTACACATGAGAGAGAGCGAGTGGACCATCTCGTGGGTGTGACTAACTTTCCACATAAAATTGGGCTTCATGTAATAAACTTTCCAAACTTGGACGCATTTTAATAAAGCTGTTTAATTCGTGCGTTCGACATTCCATATGTTTTTAAAAATATATATATTCTCTGCTCAACTCCATCTTAATTTACTTCTAGGACTCTGCTTAAAACAGCGGAACACATACCAGTGAACGTTCTAGGTTGGTGAACCAAAAAAGTATAAATAATATCGGGCAGTGCACGCCAGGTCTCACACCTGGAACGGTACTCTGGAAGAGGAGCACTGGGGGACGTAGGAATACAGTTTCTACTGGTCTCACCATAAACACGAGTTTTTTAAACATGCCTCGAAACACAAGAGCAGTGAGGGTCAGGACAAGCAGCGCCTTGCTAGCACTGCAGTGTTTTTGTACATCACTTCCCCCGCTGTGAAGAAGAAACACAGCAAAATGGAAATCACGCAGCTGCCATCATTGAAGTGCAAGCACGCCCTGCGCTGGAAACAAGACCTTTTGGTGGTGTCAGGGCTTCTCTGTGGACGAGGTGCAAGGGGACTCGCTGCACCACACCACTTAACCTAAAATGAAGGCTACTACCCGCGCTGGGAAGATGAAATACAACAAAATAAAAATCGCGCAGCTGCAATCATTGAAGTGCAAGCAAGTCCTGCGCTGTAAACAAAAATAAAGAAAAAAAGTTCTCACAAAAAGGAGATGAAGAAGGGAATCGTAAGTATACAGTGCTTTACCGGTGCTCCTGAGCATGGATAGGAAGTGACGTATCAGGCTGCAGAACGAGACAGGGGGCAGCAAGGAAAGTGATGCTGGACTGCACCAATTGTAAGTAGGAGGCGGGAATACAGTCAGTTTATTCATTACCACAGGTCTTGCAGACAGCGCATGCGCGCTGCCAAGGCTCGACCTAAAAAAAGCACACAGAGAACTGTCCACATAAAAACATAAGAACAAGTTAAGCCCCCTATCAACAACACACATTACATCCCCTTGACAAGCTGCAAAACAGGAAGGAAAGCATGCTTCCTAGATCCTTCAGCTGCCTCGCATTGCTGGGAGAGAAAAGAATGAGAGACAGAGTAATCATAAGGGGAGTCTGGTGAATAGTTTCTTATTTGACACACAAAGCATGATATTTCTCACAGAAACACTGTGCATAGGTGAAAGGTGATAGTTAGCATGGTATGCTGATAAGGTAAGAGAAAGGAACGAAAGTGGATGCTTGAGGCATTGAACGACGAGGTAACAAACAGATAAAACAGTTTAGCTTTACAACTGGCTAATTTACAATTTGCATAGTACATGAATCCTTGGTTATTCATTCCTCTCTGATCACATAAGATAGCTCTCAAGGCTGGCTTTGAACTCACTGCGCATGGGCCAGGCATGGATATAAGTACATTGTACATTCCGTGGAGGATGAGCAACAGGTTCAAGTTGGTGGATGGTAAATTCCTGGTGAGTGTGTCGAGGGTCAAAATATCAGATATTAGTAGTCCGGACCATGAGCCACTTTAAAAACAGTTGAGAACCGCTGTTTTTGGCCAAGAGATGCAGATAGCCATCTTCATGGTTATTGTACTAGAATCCAGCAATATTATTTTTTATATGTTATATATATATATATACTTTACTAATGCATTATGGGACTAGTAGGCCTCCGAGACATTGTCAGAGGAATGTGAACGTATGAGGCCATTTAGCAACGCTAATGTTGGTGTGCGCAGCTATGGTTTTGTCCCGGAGAAATAAGCAGGTCTATGTTGCATTGTTTCTGAGCCTTAGAGGAACACATGCAATTTGTGTAGATTGTTATCTGAACCAGGCTGTTTAGCGATAGCGAGACGAGCAGTAACATTCAGATTAACATTTAAGGCAACCCGTGTCCACTTCACGATATTTATACTGTCAGCCCATTTGCTCAATTAGTGCTATCCGAGGTGGTTTGCGCTAATCTTTTTAAACATAATAATAGAAGTGGTTTTATTACTTGCAACACGTTTTTAAAATTTGTAACATGCTTGCGTTACTCCATGCTCAATGTGTTATAATATCAAAACGACATGACATTGGTACTGGCAATTCGAACAACTATTGGTGCAGTTGTTTGACATTATTTAAATAGCCACACTGTTTTTCTACATGATTTTCTGTAGCATTTCACACAACACAGATTATACTGATGCATTAGGCGTTTTTTATAATGTTGTAACAGCATGCAGTATGTTTACAGTATCTATGAAAATGCAACTATATATAGAAAGAAAAAAATGGCACTTACCAGATTGACAAAGGCTGTCGTTACAGCCGAAACGCGTCTCCCCTGGTAGCTGGGTCGTGGGAGGCCCATCACAATAAAGAAGCCGTATTCCTGCTATCCTCGTGTGCGTGCTCCTTTTCCTTTGGGAGCAGGGGTTGTGTGATATATATATATATATATATATAACTGGATTAAAGTACAACCATCATAATAATGTACACGCTCCCAGATTTATGCCAGCGCACTCCTCGGATGTCCTCAGGCAAGTGAAACTGTGAATTTGAACTGCTTACCTGTATTGTACTGAAACAAGTTTGCAAATAACAAATTAAAGAGCACAATAAAAAAAACGTAATTAATACTTTAAGCCAATAAAGTCCCTTTAAAACAAGAATTGAAGAGAATGAGTCCAACAGTGCAGTGCCAGACCTTACAATACCCCGGCTGTGGCGTACATGGAAAAACATTGCAGTAGGTACCAGTTAGAAGGGAATGAATGGATAGTGAGGTAAGACAGACCAGTAACTGGCAGAAAGAGCAGAGGATTATTGAGTAGTTTGGGAGTTGAAGGGGGCTGAAGGTGCACAGGAAGTACAGTAAATGAGAGACATTGGGGATGAGGACATAGTGATGCAAAGTTTTGAAAATACTTGGATTTGGCGTGGTTGAGAGACTAAGTATGTTCTAGGTGTCAGTGTTTTCTGGGGTCCTATGTTTACTCCATTTGCACAGTCTATTGTCTTGGTTCCTTTGCCCTCAGTGAACAGAACACTGCCCTACATTTCTATAAACTTTAGTAAGCAAAATACTGAGCCAGACTCTTGAGGCCTCAATGAACACAAAACTGAGTCATCAGGACACTGAGTCAGGCTTGTGTGTCCTATGTGAGCATACTCCTGTGGGCACTCAGTAACTAGAGCACTGTGCTAGGTTCCTGTCCCTTCAGTGGGCAGCTCGCTCTGCCAGGCTCCTGTGCTCACTCAGTGAGCAGAACAATGTTCTAGGCCTCTGTGCCCGTTGAGGGTCCTGGCTTCCGAGGAGATAAACCGGATAGTGTGCCCCAGTGGCGGCTCCTCCATAGGGGCGTTTGGGCGTTGCCCCACTGCTTTCTGGCAGTGCAAGAAGCAGAAACATAAAATGGTAAAAACTACCATTTTATGTTTCTGCTTCTCGCGCTGCGAGAAAGCAGAAGTGCCTGGTTGTGGGAGGTCGGGTGGGCGGTCCTGCTCGAGGGCAGGGGGGGAGTGGATTGCCCACTTTTGTGGGTACTGACTGTTTGGTCGGCCCTGGAGCCGCCCAAACAGTCAGTACCCACAACAGTGGTTAAGCCACTCCCCTGCCCTCGAGCAGGACCACCCACTCTCCCTTTTCCTACATGGAGAAAATGGCGCGGCTGGGCGCTCTCCTGCAGCGCCTCACCAATCATTTGTGATTGACTCCCATGTTAAGTCCCGGCCGGTGGCATTATGACTCGCGGGTCGCGATTAGCAGCGTGAGCGTGACCAATCACCACACAGCAGCCTCGGAGGAAGCGCGGGCTCGAGGGAGTAAGAACGACTATCGTTACCAGCTGGCTGAGATTTGGGGAAGAAATCTGCACGGTGCAAGCTGGAAGTTAAGTAAGTTACTGTGTAGTGTTTCGGTCAATGTGCTGCGCCGGCTTGTGTAGGTATTGTGGCCCCAAATGGTGCTTTAAGCATGGTAATGTTAATTTGTTTGCCGTGACGTCTGTCTTTCATTGCCCATTATCTCTACACAAAAAGGTGCATTTAGCATTTGAAATAGCAACTCCGAGCGCCGACAGGTTGAGAATTCTTCGAGAACTCTTCGCAGCCTTCCCTCTCTTTCCTCAGCCTGGCATTCTCCTTCACGGTTTTCCTCCAGCAGAAAGCATCTGATAGGGCAGAATTATTGTGGACAATCAGCCTGTCTGTCGTGGCCCCAAAAATCCGATTTCTTGCTTCTCGTTTGTCCGTATTTATTTTTCCTCTTCTTTTCTATGTGTGAATTATTTCCGCAGTCGTCTCTAAAGAGGGAAAAATAAATGTCCGTTTCCTGCTCCACTAATTGTAAGATACTTGTGAATATTTGCTTCCAAGACACGTTGATAATGTGTAAACGTGCAATTTCTGAAAGCTTTTTTTAACATGGACATGTTTCATACAAAAAAGTTTGTGCACAGTGCTTTATAAACATGCAGCAGCTTTCCTCAGATTTTGAACTACAACTTTGTAATTGCTCTCGCTGTCCGGTGTCCAGTAGGGGCTCTCTTGCTAAGTGCTACTGGGGGAAAGGTGAGCATTTCAGCATGAATGAATTCTTGTCTTTATCCTGCGTAAGTGTGAGAACACCTGAGGTTTTATAATCTTTAAAGCACAATCACAATGGTGTTGTTGTCAGTTATGCCAGATAGATAATCACACTTATTGGGAAAGCGTGTGTGGTGGGGTAGGGTGGGGGGAGGTGGAGGTGGAGGTGGAGGCTTTCTGCTGCTAATCAAGCTGACGGGATTAAGGCTAGAATAAAAGAGCTGATTTCCTTCACAGTGATGAGTGCTCGGCAGCTTTCTGCTTTGTGTCTCTTTTCAGCTGCACTTATTGGGCTCACATGAAATATTGTGTTTATATTAACTGTGTAATCGATTGAATGAAGTGGGGTGTCAACGACGAACCTGCACAGTGTTTTGCGACCCATTTTCATTCCATATTTGCAGCGCTTATCTTAAACTCTATTTTCCAAAGCGCTAATAACAAATTAATTATCGCGCCTACTTCCGGTCAGAGCCTGTTTAGTTTCGGAATATGGGTGATTGGGAGAGGAGGAGGTGTCGATGCTCGCATCTAAGACCTAATTGATTGGAGTTTTGGGAAAATGGGGCTTTGGAAATTGTGCGAAGTTCCCATGTGTGCCATAAGATTCGATATGATGTATTTTTGTTGTGAAGCTGGACACTGCCTAAACATTCCATGTGTAACTCAGAAACCGTCATAAATTTGTAATGTAAATATTCCAGAAGCTGCGAAGAGCGAATTAAAATATTAACCACAAATCTGCCATTTGTGAAGACGGATGACGTGCTGCAACGCATGTCACGAGACTCTTGTGAAAATGGCATATGGATTTACAGAATCTGTTATGTTTGATGTCTGACAGCACACACTCATCTGATAAGATATAAACAGTCCGCACTGTGTTGAGTGGTCTGCATTAGTACATGTGTGTACTGGGTGGTTTGTGTGTGTTGACTGGTGTGTGGTGTTGTGTTATCCCTGCCAGCATGTGTCTGCTGTTTTTGTCTGCATTTGTGTGTGCACGCAAGGAGTCTGTCTGTTGGCTGGAAGTTAAGGAGTTTTCCTTCTTGGAGGGAGTTGTTGTCTGGTCTGCTACTGCTCGCGATCTCTAAGTAGTTGGGTTGGCTCACTTCACTCGCTTACGATGTAAAACTCAGCCCCTAGTTTTATGCCCCACCACTTTGAAATGTCACCAGCCGCCACTGGTGTGCCCTCAGTGAGCAGAGCATATTGCACCACGCGCTAGTCCCTTCTGGTCACTATGGACTCTCAGAGACAACGCTCTTCCTCTCCCCCCCTCCAGCTCCTTCTGAGCCAGAACTCTGGCAGAGAATCATAAGGCAAAGGCCAACCTTGGGTCATTTCCGACCTGTGATTCAGCCCCTAGACTGATAATGCTGACAGAAAGCGCGAGCGATGGATTAAATAAGGATACACAGTGGGATGCCAACGGGAGAGATGGGTTGAATGAGGATACACAGTAGGACTGCCAAAGACTGAACTGCTGGCCCGCCATTCTAACTGGGAGCACATGCGACCTCGTACATATTACTGCCTCCTTCTGTGCAAAAGCTCAGGCGTGCAACATGTCATGTGTGATCTTATGCACATCCCGTGAACACTTATGAAGCTGCAAATCAGAGTTGTGGTCTGGGGACTGCTGTTTAGCCAGGAGAATACAGTTCTCATTTAGTTGAGCAATGTGTGATGATGGGCAAGACAGCGTCTCTCTGTGTTACAGTTCCCTTTTCTGTCCTGAAAAGGGTAAATTGTTTCTAACACTTCTGCACTAGTGAGAGCGCCAATAATGAGATTTGCACATATTCTAGCACTCCCTACCATACAGAAAACTCCTTTGGTTCTGACAAGCCTGTGTTACTGGGAACTCTGCACGTTCTCATGTGCACTCTCTCAGCCCCCTTCACCGCACTCCCTTCCTGTTCCTTCTGTTGATTCCCCAGAGCCTCAGCCCTTTCCTGCATGATTCTGCCACCATCCTCCCGTGGTGTTAATTTCCTTTTCTTTCAAACATTGAGTCCATGTAAGCACTGGCTGGCCCTGGGAGGCGGGAGGCTGGAGACAGGAGAGATCGTGCTGGTCAGGCCTGCTGATTTTGTGACTGGGGCCGATATTGTAGCGCTGCTGCAAAACCGACCCATAATAACAAATCCAACCTCCCCACCTTTCCAGCCAGCCATGGAAGCGCCCGATGCGGCCAGTCCAGCCTTGCTCTTATTAAGCCTTCACAGCCATTTAGGTGCTTTTTTGGGATCATTCAACCATTCACTCTGGTTGCTATTCTGGTTAGCTCTTCCTCCAGATTTGCGTGTGTTTACACAATACACTGAGACTTCTCACCAGTGGCGGCTGGTGACATTTCAAAGTGGTGCGGCATAAAACTAGGGGCTGAGTTTTACATCGTAAGCGAGTGAAGTGAGCCAACCCAACTACTTAGAGATCGCGAGCAGTAGCAGACCAGACAACAACTCCCTCCAAGAAGGAAAACTCCTTAACTTCCAGCCAACAGACAGACTCCTTGCGTGCACACACAAATGCAGACAAAAACAGCAGACACACGCTGGCAGGGATAACACAACACCACACACCAGTCAACACACACAAACCACCCAGTACACACATGTACTAATGCAGACCACTCAACACAGTGCGGACTGTTTATATCTTATCAGATGAGTGTGTGCTGTCAGACATCAAACATAACAGATTCTGTAAATCCATATGCCATTTTCACAAGAGTCTCGTGACATGCGTTGCAGCACGTCATCCGTCTTCACAAATGACAGATTTGTGGTTAATATTTTAATTCGCTCTTCGCAGCTTCTGGAATATTTACATTACAAATTTATGACGGTTTCTGAGTTACACATGGAATGTTTAGGCAGTGTCCAGCTTCACAACAAAAATACATCATATCGAATCTTATGGCACACATGGGAACTTCGCACAATTTCCAAAGCCCCATTTTCCCAAAACTCCAATCAATTAGGTCTTAGATGCGAGCATCGACACTCCTCCTCTCCCAATCACCCATATTCCGAAACTAAACAGGCTCTGACCGGAAGTAGGCGCGATAATTAATTTGTTATTAGCGCTTTGGAAAATAGAGTTTAAGATAAGCGCTGCAAATATGGAATGAAAATGGGTCGCAAAACACTGTGCAGGTTCGTCGTTGACACCCCACTTCATTCAATCGATTACACAGTTAATATAAACACAATATTTCATGTGAGCCCAATAAGTGCAGCTGAAAAGAGACACAAAGCAGAAAGCTGCCGAGCACTCATCACTGTGAAGGAAATCAGCTCTTTTATTCTAGCCTTAATCCCGTCAGCTTGATTAGCAGCAGAAAGCCTCCACCTCCACCTCCCCCCCACCCTACCCCACCACACACACGTTTCCCAATAAGTGTGATTATCTATCTGGCATAACTGACAACAACACCATTGTGATTGTGCTTTAAAGATTATAAAACCTCAGGTGTTCTCACACTTACGCAGGATAAAGACAAGAATTCATTCATGCTGAAATGCTCACCTTTCCCCCAGTAGCACTTAGCAAGAGAGCCCCTACTGGACACCGGACAGCGAGAGCAATTACAAAGTTGTAGTTCAAAATCTGAGGAAAGCTGCTGCATGTTTATAAAGCACTGTGCACAAACTTTTGTATGAAACATGTCCATGTTAAAAAAGCTTTCAGAAATTGCACGTTTACACATTATCAACGTGTCTTGGAAGCAAATATTCACAAGTATCTTACAATTAGTGGAGCAGGAAACGGACATTTATTTTTCCCTCTTTAGAGACGACTGCGGAAATAATTCACACATAGAAAAGAAGAGGGAAAAATAAATACGGACAAACGAGAAGCAAGAAATCGGATTTTTGGGGCCACGACAGACAGGCTGATTGTCCACAATAATTCTGCCCTATCAGATGCTTTCTGCTGGAGGAAAGCCGTGAAGGAGAATGCCAGGCTGAGGAAAGAGAGGGAAGGCTGCGAAGAGTTCTCGAAGAATTCTCAACCTGTCGGCGCTCGGAGTTGCTATTTCAAATGCTAATTGCACCTTTTTGTGTAGAGATAATGGGCAATGAAAGACAGACGTCACGGCAAACAAATTAACATTACCATGCTTAAAGCACCATTTGGGGCCACAATACCTACACAAGCCGGCGCAGCACATTGACCGAAACACTACACAGTAACTTACTTAACTTCCAGCTTGCACCGTGCAGGATTTCTTCCCCAAATCTCAGCCAGCTGGTAACGATAGTCGTTCTTACTCCCTCGAGCCCGCGCTTCCTCCGAGGCTGCTGTGTGGTGATTGGTCACGCTCACGCTGCTAATCGCGACCCGCGAGTCATAATGCCACCGGCCGGGACTTAACATGGGAGTCAATCACAAATGATTGGTGAGGCGCTGCAGGAGAGCGCCCCAGCCGCGCCATTTTCTCCATGTAGGAAAAAGGGAGAGTGGGTGGTCCTGCTCGAGGGCAGGGGGGGAGTGGCTTAACCACTGTTGTGGGTACTGACTGTTTGGGCGGCTCCAGGGCCGACCAAACAGTCAGTACCCTACAAAGTGGGCAATCCACTCCCCTGCCCTCGAGCAGGACCGCCCACCGACCTCCCACAACCAGGCACTTCTGCTTTCTCGCAGCGCGAGAAGCAGAAACATAAAATGGTAGTTTTTACCATTTTATGTTTCTGCTTCTTGCACTGCCAGAAAGCAGTGGGGCAACGCCCAAACGCCCCTATGGAGGAGCCGCCACTGCTTCTCACAACATCTCACATTCTTTCCTATCTCTACTAGCAATGGCAAAGTACACGTTTTTCACTCAGATAAGAGGCCATCGCCTACAATTTCATGTCATTTAATTGCCGTGACGCAGAAGATCGTCCTTCGGTGGGGGTGCACGGAGCATCGGAGCTCCAGAGTTCGGAATCTTGCCCCAAACATCAAACACCACCAGCCCATCTACCCCAGTCCTTGGCTGCCCCCTGCCTCTCGTGCTCTTGTGCTGAGTTCCAGGGCACCCATCGGTTTATTGAGTGTGGGAGCCTTAATTGGCTCCCGCAGAGGGTGAGCCCCGGCGACTTGTGGAGGCGGCCCGCCTAGGTCCGGGCGCAGCCTGCAAGTCGACTCGGTGTGCCCCACTAGATTCGAGCTGCCAGAGGGAGGGCGGAGCGGAGTGCCACTAGATTCGAGCTGCCAGAGGGAGGGCGGAGCGGAGCATGGGCAGGGTCCCCCCCCCCCCGGCAGTAAGTGCCAGCAAGATAGCCCCGCATCTGGGCTGTGAACTCTGACACCTTTTGCCCTGATTGACCTGAGGCACCCACTGTACACCATATCTGGACAGGCACTGGCACCGGTACCGGTACTGTAAGGATTACGCCTTTCCTTCATTTTTCAAGCCTGGGACCCAGAAGACCAGTAGTGGACCAGTGGTGGATCAGCAGCAGCGCCAGCATAGCACCGTATCCACAGCCCCCCTCAAGCTCCTCCACGGGGGGGCTATAAGCCTATCGGCCCCCCCCAGTGGCGAGTGGTGAGCACTGCTGGAGCTCTCTTGCTTCACCCAATGGAGGAGGGCCGTGTGGGGGGGGGGCATTGCTAGAGGTGAAGGAACAAGTCAACATGCCAATCAGGAAGAAGGTGGGCAGTATACAAGCATGATGCACAAAAAGAAACAGACAAGCCATAGGGGGACGGACGTGGAGGATGAGATCGCTGGGTCAGCACAAAAAAGGTTAACAAGAAGCACAGCCCTCTTACAAAACCAAGAGCAGTTTAAAATAAATGCTCCTCACCAAGGGCTTATAACTCATTTTTTTCAAGTACCAGGCAATTCAATAATTACATTGGATAGCTCCACAGAAGGAGAGGAAGGAGATGTGGAGACGGTGCATAAACCACGAGGATCCCAGGGGGACAATAAGGACCGCTGCGGGTGCCACCTCAGCGTGGGAGCCCAAGAGACTGTCCTCCCACAGAACATAGGGAACTTGGAGAGCCCCTCAAAGCCAACAGCCAAGGCAAGCGGCCCACAACTGGTTGAAGCTGAAATACATCAGTGGAAAGAATAGGATAAGCAGGCCAAGGTGGCCAATGACTCAACGATATCCACCCCAAGAGCGGATTCAACTCAATCACTGAAAAATTCCATCTTGCAAACTGCCCAGAAATTAAGGAACCTAAGGAAGGGCCCAGTAGTACGAACATCGTAGTAACCCAAAGAAGGAGGGCAGTTGAGGAAGCATCTGTCAGCACACAGATCCTCGACCCACACGAAGAAGCAGCACCCGAGGTCTCCACTGAAAAGGCTGCAGGAGTAGAGGCAGGGGTGAAAGCCCCTCTGTCAAGGAGGGCCAAGAAAAACCTGAAAAAACAACTGAAGAAATCGAAAATCAAAAGATCAATTATGCCAGTAATGTTGAACAGCGGTAGCTCGGAGGATAAAAGCAATCGAAGACCACTCTTTCCTATTTTCAGCTTCAAACAGCAAAACAAGACACAGGCGACAAAGGAAGAAAACACCGAGGTAACTGAGGCCGGAAGGTGACAGAGCATGCATCGGGTGGGCCCACAATCAACAGGGCCAACTTCAGACCAGTTACAAACAGAGGCAGTAGGGCCTCTCCCATTAAAGGAGGTCACCTGCGTACAAACCAGGGCACCCATCACACTGAGACACGAATTTTCATACGATAAGGTGGCGCATACCAAACCCCATTAGTGTGAGCAGCAGATAAAAGTAAGCCTGGCCGGACCATCAAACGGGGCACTAGGCAGATTGCAGAGAAGAGCCCTTAACAACGACTCTCCAACCCAGAGCCACCACAGTCCCACCCAGGGGGAGGACAGATGTCCACTGAGCACATCCAAGCCCAATAAAAGTTCTGCAATCCACGAGGTGGTGCTTACCCCCAGGTATACAGTCAAAGGCTCTTATGACATCCTGAATAGGTCCAACATTCTACGGCTATTCGGACACATCGCCACTTTGGCACAGATCACATCGGAAAATTTAGAGTGGGTAAAGTTCAGAAGGCTAGACAGCGACACCCACGAGGAGTCCACCTTAGTGGGATTCAGTCAACAGCAAATTCAACAGGCCCTCCTTGGCGAAGCCCAACAATTAGCAATTTGGGGCATTGATGTTCAAGCACTTAGCCCACTGAAATACCCACATGTTCTTATCCCCAACAATGACAGGAAGGGGTCTCCATCAATCCTGAAAGGAACAACCAATAATAATTCAGAAGGGAGAAATAAACTCGAACGACCGAGAATTCCGATAAATATTTGCATCTCCCACAGAGGCAGTCAGCGTAGAGTGCAGACGAACCAGCTTGAGCAGGCCCCAACGGAGGATTCCTGGCAACAGCATCCCTAACAAAAGACGAAATGACAACAGTATAGGAAGAACAACAACAACCAGTGATAGATTACAGAAACTAACCATCATTTCTTGGTACATCGCAGGGCTAAGTAATAACTTTAGGGATAAGGCAATGCAGGACTACCTTGCAAAGGAGGACACATTATGTTTTCCGGAAACCTGGGCAATGTCAACGACCCCAATTGGTGGCTTTTACGAACATCATATAGCTGCGATAAAAAAGAATATCTTTGGACGCCCGTCAGGTGGCTTATTCGTTTTTTTAAGTCATGCCTGCAAATTTAAAACGACAGTAATAAGAGTAAAAACTCCTGACCTCCAAGCCATGACAATTGAGGGACTCGGCACGTAGCCAACAGCCTTACTGCCTGCTGCTAATAAATTGCTATATTAATCCATCAAAGTGCCAATCACAATCCTCCATGGAAACCTTCACCAATACTCTGGAAGAAGTACTAATTAAATTTGAACATTACAATGTAATTATCGCTGGAGATTTTAACACGAGGGCTGGATCACACTCCAGATGCACTCAGCACTGGGAATAAGTTGGGGCCACTGCACGCTCTCCTCAAAAGCTTTAAGTTACAAACCAATCATGGAATTAAAAAAAACAGCTTCCTCTCTTGGTCCCTTAAGCTGACCTTCAGGAATATATCTACTATAGACTACATCCTAATCAATGAGAGGCAGGCCCACAAGCTGAGTTACTTCGCAGTAGATGACAGAGAGGAAAGCGATCATAGGCCACTGCGTGCCAGCTTTCACCTGTCTCCGCAATCAGCGGATGCTCAGGCAACAATTGGCGGAACCCTGGGAGAAGAGCGATACAAAGCCCTCAAAAGACTAAAATGGTCAGTCAACCTTGGAGATAGACTGTCGGAGTACGTAGCAACGAGGAAAGAAGACCTCCAGACAAGCTCCATAACGAGTATTATAGGCTTTTGGGAAATCCTGATATTGGACCTACAGAAGAACCTGGGAAACGCCCAACAAACAAAAAAGAGCCCCAATACAAAACAATCGCCACAATCGCCAAGAGCACCGAAGTGCAAACGTGCTCTTAGGAAGGCACTCAAGGCAAAAAGAAAGGAGTCTCATCGCCGGAGATGACACCCATACCTGCTCTGCGAACAACATACAGGAGGAAAGTATGGGAGTTCAAGAGAAAGATTATGGAAAAGAATTGGCTTAAATTGTTCTCCCTAATGAAGGAAAAGAACAGCTCCAAGCTTTGGAGATACATCAACCGGGTGAGCTCCCAAAGTCCGCCCAAAGAACAGCGTTGCAGGCAATGAGTGGGAACTGTACGTGAAGAGACTGTATACGAGTGGTCCGCAAGAGGCTGGTTCCACTACCACCAAGATCACCCAGGTTGCAGCCCAAGCCATGAAACCTCAGTTTAAGAGCATGCAGGAAGCAGCCTCAGTGACCAGTCAAAGTGCCTGCTTCACGGAAGGGAAGACCGCAAGGATCATCAGGGCAACAAGAAATGACGGTGCTCCATGGCCAAATGGCATTCTTGCCCATGTATTCGTCTGCTCAAGCATTTTTTTGTCCCAATTCTCACCCCACTCTACAATCACTCCTATGCTACAGCAACAACACTGCAGTCCTGGAAAGGTTCAATCGTATTTCCCATACATAAGAAAGGAGATCACTCGAACCCCACCAACTATAGGTTAATTGCACTGCTCGACAAAGAATCCAAGGCCTACGCACATGTACTACTGAGGGACTTTGAGGAATGGGTAGATAACAACAGAATCCTCCCGCCCCATCAGACAGGCTTCAGGGCAAACTGTTCCACAATGGACAACATCATGGCATTGGCCTATCTTTCCAAGCAGGCGGTTAAGGAGAAGAACCCATCTCTGTTCTGCTGCTTCATAGATTATACCACGGCCTTTGACAGAGTCAACTGTGGAAGACTTTGGTCCAAGCTGGCATCCTGGGGGATCCCAGCGATACTACTAAAAGCGATTATAGCCCTCTATGAAGGGACATGGGTCCAGGTCAAATTAAGCCATACAACTATAACACCAAGAGTTGAAACCAACAACAGGCTCAAACGGGGCTGTGTACTGGCCCCTTTATTATTTAACTTGTACACCACAGACCTGGGGCATGCTTTGAAAGACGCCAGTTTAGTGCCCCCGAGATTAGGTAAGGTGAGCCTCGCAACCCTCCAGTATGCTGATGACACAGTGGTAATGGACCATACCAGGGTGGGGCTTCAGAGAGTTTTAAAGATCCTAGCAGTGTACAACAAGGAAAATAGCTTGTCAGTGAATGAGAACAAGACAAAGATAATAGTATTTGGCAAATACCCTCATAAAAAGCAAGCATGCTGGATATTGGGTGACCACCGTATATGGACAACACCAGCCTACAATTACCTTGGGGTTTAGCTAACAGAGAGGGCCACAGTAGCCAAACATATAAAAGAACTAAACTTAAAAAGCAATAGAATAATCCTCTCACTTAGACGCCTTAGCCAGCGCTTGTCAAGCCCTATAGCAAAATTAATTCCAGCAATCAATTACGGCCACCTGGCCTTTCCAGGAGCTTTAGTTAAACTCATAACTGCAGCCCAGACAAAAACATTTAAGACAGTCCTCCAGGTGCCCAGACAAGCAAGGAACATCAGGCTTTGGCTGGAATTAGGGCTCAGCAGACCAGATCTGGCGCTACAGGGGGACCCAATAAAGTATTATATCAGGGTCCTTAAGGCCCCCGACACAACCCTCAAATAGCACTTGAAAACGATCTTCAGGGAAGCGGATTCCCCGTGGTGCAACATGTTGAGTCAAGCAATAGGAACCCTGAAAATAGAAGCAGATAGCATGCCCTTACATGGGATCCCATACTCCGCCTGGGCAAATGCAGTGAAGCGGCAGGTTCGGTCCATCTCGTTTGAAATGTATCGAGCCTCACTCCGCTACAACTTCTACACGACGGCACTGGACAGGTCGTAAATCCCAGGGAAAGCCCAACACTACCTGCGAGATGCACTCTCAGTGCAAGTCCGAAGGAAAATTTTGTTTATGCAGCTCATTGCCCTTAAGATTTTGGACTTTAACCCAACATGGGCACGAAAGGACGGGGCAGTTTACTGTCGGTTATGCAACTACCACAAGGAATCTTGGTGTCACCTTCTACGTTGCTGCCCTAAATTGACCAGCGAAGTTCATTGACTGCTACGTCCGACTCTCAGGGCCAAGGGTACGAGGTCCTACGTGGAGACCTCGGATTGGTGCTTCTCAGAAACAAATGCCTGCCTACTCGCAAGAGCGGGGAAATTTATACATCTAATTAGAACTGCACTTGAGGCCCAGCTACAGCTCCCAGAAACTAGGGCCGGTAGCAATCAGGAACAAAAATGTGTCAGTGCAATGCAATCAAACGGAGGGACAACCACATTGATAAAGGAAGCAGCGGGGCCCAGCAGCGAGAATAGCCGGAACATTAAAACCGAGCCCACAGGGCTATCACAAAGGGCAGCAGCGCAATCACAACAGCAATTATGGCAAGAGAAAAAACAACTTACTATCTCTGATCCATAAGGATGAGCACCGCATGGCATGCCTGAAGAGGACAATGAAATAGGGCTGAGTGCCCAGATATTAGAAAGATACTTGGCAACTCCTAAGGTCCGTTCTTATTCAGGGACCAGAACCTACTGAACCTGAACGTGTTTTGGGGTAAAGATTGTGCAATATACACTAATCACCCGCTCGACGGTAAAGACTTTATGCTTTTAAATTGATTTCATTGCAACGACGGTGAGATCAAAATGTCCCACTTAGCTTAACGGCAAAGAAGGGTCTCACTTACAGAAGGGGCATTAGCTTGTCTGGGGTGTTTTAGGTAACCAACGGACGGGAGGGTGGGGACTAGAAGCTATCAAACTTTTAACAGGTTTCAGGGTAAAGCTTGCACAACAGAAGTTAATCCCTAGCTTAATGGTAAAGACCTCACACTTTTAAATCCATTTTAAGGAAAAGTTAGTGCATTTGGGAATGAGTAATAAAAGTGACGAAACTGGAGACTAGGAAGGACGGATAAACCCATTGGCTAAGTATTGGTCCAAATATTGTTTAAGGTACCGGTTCTCAGCTTCAGTCAAAGCATATATTCGACTGCAGGGTAAAATGGCTCCCGGTACTATCTCTATCTTGCAATCGTAAGGCCGATGCGGCGGCAATTTCTCGGCCTCCTTCTTGTCAAACACAGAAGACAATTCTTTATAGTCTGATGGGATCTCTTTTGTTTCCAACACACAAATTGTAGTTTGATGAGAGGCGAGTCTTTTGGCAGGGGACTCTTCCAAATGTTCTGGCCTTTCTCTGAAGCAATTCTCCTTGCAATATGATGAATCCATCAAGACCGTTCTCTTACTCCAATCAATACGAGGATTATGTTCCGTAAACCAAGGTAGACCAAGGATTAATTGGAACTGCGGAGCATCAATCAGATTAAACGTGATCAGTTCAGTATGCTGATTTAATCCTGTCATCCGAATTAATTCTGTTTCATGTGTGATTGGACCTGATGAAAGATTGGTTCGATCTACTGCTCGGACAGCCTCAAAATTGGTTTTCTTGTCAAACTTAATACCCACTCGTTTTGCATATTTAATGTCACAAGAATTTCCAGTCGCTCCTGAGTCAATCATTACAGACACTCCTTTTATCTCAATTTCTCGAAATTTTGCAGTGAAAGAAATCACAAGATGAGGACCTGAGGATTGCAAGGTGTTAGCCACTTGCTGGGTAATTGGGGTTGGCTTATGACTCGCTTCCACCTGTACAACCCCTTCTAAAGGTGGAGCCAACCTTTTCCCAACTGGGAAGTTTTGGGCTTTTTGGGGCAGTCTTTTACCAAATGACTGGACACTCCGCAATATAAACACAGATGCGCAGACCTTCGCCTTTCTTCTTCTTTTGTCAATGGACCTCGGATCGATTGTCGGTGGTAACCTCTGAAGATTTCTGGCTTTCTACCTTGATTGGATCAAATCGAGGGGGAAGTGGACGAAACTCTTTTCTTTTTTCTTTCAGACGTTCACTTAACCGATCTATTTGCAAAACTAAATCTATCAATTCAGAGATTTTGGTGGGTCTCTTTGGGATCTGAGCTAGGGCATCTTTTAACTCTTCTTTTTGTCCTCTGTAGTAAATTGCTGCTCATTTTGATTCTTTCCAATTAGTCTCCATAATTAATTTGTTAAATTGGGCTAAATAACCCACCAAATCTCGGTTGCCTTGTTTTAGTTCTAATAATTAATTATCTGTGGCCTGAGAAGCTGAACATCTATAAAAAATTCGCAAAAATTCTGTTTGTCAAAATTATACAATACTGGGTTGTTTCTGGTAACTAATGACATGCACCATGCGGTGGCATCCCCATTCAGATAAGACAATACGAAAGCCACTTTCGATTGAGCCTAAGAAAAAATTACAGGTCTACACAAAAAGTGCAAAGAACATTGAGTTAAAAATACTTGTGCCTTTTGTGGATCTCCTTTGAATCTTTCTGGGGGGGGCAAAGGGATTATTGGGGAGATGGCATGAATAACCTGAGTAGACATTTCTGAAGTGGATGGATTATTTGACATGCCTTGAGCCTCCTTAATTCCTGAACCTGAAGCTATTCCTGCCACCAATTTGTCCATTTTTTGTTTGATCTGAATTGATTCTTGACTAGACCTCCTGACCTCCTCCCTTAAAGACTTATTTTCTTCAACTGCACTATTCAGCTGTTTTTGTATACCATCCAATATGGTTGCTAAAGTCTTCAAATCTATTCCCTCAGCCATACTGCTCAGGCGGAGATCTATTTTCCCCAATGAAGGGTTTTTGGCACTTCAATCTGTCAGGTACCTTAGTTTTCGATCTCCCGGGAGCAGATGACAATCCCCCAAATCCCCTAAACTGCTGCCCATGACAAGCAATATATATCTGCCACGAACTCCAGCTTGGGGGGAAAGGGGAAGTGGAAAAGAAAGAGAGACTGCCTCAATCGTCTGGTGCTCCTAACTACGGTTCTTCTATTGGCACCTGAAAGTAAACATAAACAGTTATCCTTTCGGAACCCTCTCTCTCTCTATCCTCCAAATTCTATTCACAATATTTGTTCCTCCATTACCTGTTCTACTCTGAGGACTAGCCTCTCTCTTGTTAGAATATTAATATCTTGTCTTATAATGTAGTTATCTTTTAGTTCAACTCCTTCTTAAATATCGTTTTCTTGTATTCTGATTTAGACAACTGGAAGTTTGCTTTTAAACTGTTCTGTATGGTAATTTCACAGTCTATACATTGTACATATCAGCATATGAATAATTTGTTAAATTGCTGCTTGGATAAATGAGTCATTATTTATACATATTTATGTAAATATGTGAATTGAAGAACGTAGGTTAATAACTTCTTAGACTTTCTTTTAGGAATTTCCTTTTAGCAGTTGATTTTGCCTTAAGTTATATTTGTCAAAACTTGTCCACAAATATTGTTCTCAAGTGCCTGAAGACTGGAGCGCCTCCTTACTTATCTCTTAAATAAATACGCTTACATGGATATAGGGAAAACACTTCTCTTCACAGAAGTTTCCCCCGAGGGCCGAAAACTACTCCTCCTCAACAACCTATTTTCAGGAACGCTGACAGACTTGCACTGTATTGAGGTTTCAAATTCATTAATGTTTCTTCTCTGAACACTGCTCTCCAGCACAAGGCAAGTTTCTATATCACTTGAGCATGCGTAGTTAATTGGCTAATCTCCAAACTCAAATTCTGTACTCTCTCCCAGAAAAACGGAGAAGGCGCGAAGGAGAGACACTTCTCCTCAGGAAAATCAACAGTTGAAGTGCGCCGCGCGGCACTCGCGCAGGCACGTTAACATCATTCTCCGGTCTCGTGACAGAACAACTAGACCGAGAACATGACTTGAATAAAACGATGGTCTTCTCCAAATCTTCAACGCATGGTACATCGTTCTTGGTACATCGCAGGGCTAAGTAATAACTTTAGGGATAAGGCAATGCAGGACTACCTTGCAAAGGAGGACACATTATGTTTTCAGGAAACCTGGGCAATGTCAACGACCCCAATTGGTGGCTTTTACGAACATCATATAGCTGCGACAAAAAAGAATATCTTTGTAAAGCCCGTCAGGTGGCTTATTCGTTTTGTTAAGTCATGCCTGCAAATTTAAAACGACAGTAATAAGAGTAAAAACTCCTGACCTCCAAGCCATGACAATTGAGGGACTCGGTACGAGTCAACAGCCTTACTGCCTGCTGCTAATAAATTGCTATATTAATCCATCCAAGTGCCAATCACAATCCTCCATGGAAACCTTCACCAATACTCTGGAAGAAGTACTAATTAAATTTGAACATTACAATGTAATTATCGCTGGAGATTTTAACACGAGGGCTGGATCACACTCCAGATGCACTCAGCACTGGGAATAAGTTGGGGCCGCTGCACGCTCTCCTCAAAAGCTTTAAGTTACAAACCACTCATGGAATTAAAAAAAACAGCTTCCTCTCTTGGTCCCTTAAGCTGACCTTCAGGAATATATCTACAATAGACTACATCCTAATCAATGAGAGGCAGGCCCACAAGCTGAGTTACTTCGCAGTAGATGACAGAGAGGAAAGCGATCATAGGCCACTGCGTGCCAGCTTTCACCTGTCTCCGCAATCAGCGGATGCTCAGGCAACAATTGGCGGAACCCTGGGAGAAGAGCGATACAAAGCCCTCAAAAGACTAAAATGGTCAGTCAACCTTGGAGATAGACTGTCGGAGTATGTAGCAACAAGGAAAGAAGACCTCCAGACAAGCTCCATAACGAGTATTATAGGCTTTTGGGAAATCCTGATATTGGACCTACAGAAGAACCTGGGAAACGCCCAACAAACAAAAAAGAGCCCCAATACAAAACAATCGCCACAATCGCCAAGAGCACCGAAGTGCAAACGTGCTCTTAGGAAGGCACTCAAGGCAAAAAAGAAAGGAGTCTCATCGCCGGAGGTGACACCCATACCCGTTCTGCGAACAACATACAGGAGGAAAGTATGGGAGTTCAAGAGAAAGATTATGGAAAAGAATTGGCTTAAATTGTTCTCCCTAATGAAGGAAAAGAACAGCTCCAAGCTTTGGAGATACATCAACCGGGTGAGCTCCCAAAGCCCGCCCAAAGAACAGCGTTGCAGGCAATGAGTGGGAACTGTACGTGAAGAGACTGTATACGAGTGATCCGCAAGAGGCTGGTTCCACTACCACCAAGATCACCCAGGTTGCAGCCCAAGCCATGGAACCTCAGTTTAAGAGCATGCAGGAAGCAGCCTCAGTGACCAGTCAAAGTGCCTGCTACACGGAAGGGAAGACCGCAAGGATCATCAGGGCAACAAGAAATGACGGTGCTCCATGGCCAAATGGCATTCCTGCCCATGTATTCGTCTGCTCAAGCTTTTTTTTGTCCCAATTCTCACCCCACTCTACAATCACTCCTATGCTACAGCAACAACACTGCAGTCCTGGAAAGGTTCAATCGTATTTCCTATACATAAGAAAGGAGATCACTCGAACCCCACCAACTATAGGTTAATTGCACTGCTCGACAAAGAATCCAAGGCCTACGCACATTTACTACTGAGGGACTTTGAGGAATGGGTAGATAGCAACAGAATCCTCCCGCCCCATCAGACAGGCTTCAGGGCAAACTGTTCCACAATGGACAACATCATGGCATTGGCCTATCTTTCCAAGCAGGCGGTTAAGGAGAAGAACCCATCTCTGTTCTGCTGCTTCATAGATTATACCACGGCCTTTGACAGAGTCAACTGTGGAAGACTTTGGTCCAAGCTGGCATCCTGGGGGATCCCAGCGATACTACTAAAAGCGATTATAGCCCTCTATGAAGGGACATGGGTCCAGGTCAAATTAAGCCATACAACTGTAACACCAAGAGTTGAAACCAACAACAGGCTCAAACGGGGCTGTGTACTGGCCCCTTTATTATTTAACTTGTACACCGCAGACCTGGGGCATGCTTTGAAAGACGCCAGTTTTGTGCCCCCGAGATTAGGTAAGGTGAGCCTCGCAACCCTCCAGTATGCTGATGACACAGTGGTAATGGACCATACCAGGGTGGGGCTTCAGAGAGTTTTAAAGATCCTAGCAGTGTACAACAAGGAAAATAGCTTGTCAGTGAATGAGAACAAGACAAAGATAATAGTATTTGGCAAATACCCTCATAAAAAGCAAGCGAGCTGGATATTGGGTGACCACCGTATATGGACAACACCAGCCTACAATTACCTTGGGGTTTAGCTAACAGAGCGGGCCACAGTAGCCAAACATATAAAAGAACTAAACTTAAAAAGCAATAGAATAATCCTCTCACTTAGACGCCTAAGCCAGCGCTTGTCAAGCCCTATAGCAAAATTAATTCCAGCAATCAATTACGGCCACCTGGCCTTTCCAGGAGCTTTAGTTAAACTCATAACTGCAGCCCAGACAAAAACATTTAAGACAGTCCTCCAGGTGCCCAGACAAGCAAGGAACATCAGGCTTTGGCTGGAATTAGGGCTCAGCAGACCAGATCTGGCGCTACAGGGGGACCCAATAAAGTATTATATCAGGGTCCTTAAGGCCCCCGACACATCCCTCAAATAGCACTTGAAAACAATCTTCAGGGAAGCGGATTCCCCGTGGTGCAACATGTTGAGTCAAGCAATAGGAACCCTGAAAATAGAAGCAGATAGCATGCCCTTACATGGGATCCCATACTCCGCCTGGGCAAATGCAGTGAAGCGGCAGGTTCGGTCCATCTCGTTTGAAATGGATTGAGCCTCACTCCGCCACAACTTCTACACGACGGCACTGGACAGGTCGTAAATCCCAGGGAAAGCCCAACACTACCTGCGAGATGCACTCTCAGCGCAAGTCCGAAGGAAAATTTTGTTTATGCAGCTCACTGCCCTTAAGATTTTGGACTTTAACCCAACATTGGCACGAAAGGACGGGGCAGTTTACTGTCGGTTATGCAACTACCACAAGGAATCTTGGTGTCACCTTCTATGTTGCTGCCCTAAATTGACCAGCGAAGTTCATTGACTGCTACGTCCGACTCTCAGGGCCAAGGGTACGAGGTCCTACGTGGAGGCCTCGGATTGGTGCTTCTCAGAAACAAATGCCTGCCTACACGCAAGAGCGGGGAAATTTATACATCTAATTAGAACTGCACTTGAGGCCCAGCTACAGCTCCCAGAAACTAGGGCCGGTAGCAATCAGGAACAAAAATGTGTCAGTGCAATGCAATCAAACGGAGGGACAACCACATTGATAAAGGAAGCAGCGGGGCCCAGCAGCGAGAATAGCCGGAACATTAAAACCGAGCCCACAGGGCTATCACAAAGGGCAGCAGCGCAATCACAACAGCAATCATGGCAAGAGAAAAAACAACTTACTATCTCTGATCCATAAGGATGAGCACCGCATGGCATGCCTGAAGAGGACAATGAAATAGGGCTGAGTGCCCAGATATTAGAAAGATACTTGGCAACTCCTAAGGTCCGTTCTTATTCAGGGACCAGAACCTACGAACCTGAACGTGTTTTGGGGTAAAGATTGTGCAATATACACTAATCACCCGCTCGACGGTAAAGACTTTATGCTTTTAAATTGATTTCATTGCAACGACGGTGAGATCAAAATGTCCCACTTAGCTTAACGGCAAAGAAGGGTCTCATTTACAGAAGGGGCATTAGCTTGTCTGGGGTGTTTTAGGTAACCAACGGACGGGAGGGTGGGGACTAGAAGCTATCAAACTTTTAACAGGTTTCAGGGTAAAGCTTGCACAACAGAAGTTAATCCCTAGCTTAATGGTAAAGACCTCACACTTTTAAATCCATTTTAAGGAAAAGTTAGTGCATTTGGGAATGAGTAATAAAAGTGACGAAACTGGAGACTAGGAAGGACGGATAAACCCATTGGCTAAGTATTGGTCCAAATATTGTTTAAGGTACCGATTCTCAGCTTCAGTCAAAGCATATATTCGACTGCAGGGTAAAATGGCTCCCGGTACTATCTCTATCTTGCAATCGTAAGGCCGATGCGCCGGCAATTTCTCGGCCTCCTTCTTGTCAAACACAGAAGACAATTCTTTATAGTCTGATGGGATCTCTTTTGTTTCCAACACACAAATTGTAGTTTGATGAGAGGCGAGTCTTTTGGCAGGGAACTCTTCCAAATGTTCTGGCCTTTCTCTGAAGCAATTCTCCTTGCAATATGATGAATCCATCAAGACCGTTCTCTTACTCCAATCAATACGAGGATTATGTTCCGTAAGCCAAGGTAGACCAAGGATTAATTGGAACTGCGGAGCATCAATCAGATTAAACGTGATCAGTTCAGTATGCTGATTTAATCCTGTCATCCGAATTAATTCTGTTTCATGTGTGATTGGACCTGATGAAAGATTGGTTCGATCTACTGCTCGGACAGCCTCAAAATTGGTTTTCTTGTCAAACTTAATACCCACTCGTTTTGCATATTTAATGTCACAAGAATTTCCAGTCGCTCCTGAGTCAATCATTACAGACACTCCTTTTATCTCAATTTCTCGAAATTTTGCAGTGAAAGAAATCACAAGATGAGGACCTGAGGATTGCAAGGTGTTAGCCACTTGCTGGGTAATTGGGGTTGGCTTATGACTCGCTTCCACCTGTACAACCCCTTCTAAAGGTGGAGCCGACCTTTTCCCAACTGGGAAGTTTTGGGCTTTTTGGGGCAGTCTTTTACCAAATGACTGGACACTCCGCAATATAAACACAGATGCGCAGACCTTCGCCTTTCTTCTTCTTCTTTTGTCAATGGACCTCGGATCGATTGTCGGTGGTAACCTCTGAAGATTTCTGGCTTTCTACCTTGATTGGATCAAATCGAGGGGGAAGTGGACGAAACTCTTTTCTTTTTTCATTCAGACGTTCACTTAACCGATCTATTTGCAAAACTAAATCTATCAATTCAGAGATTTCGGTGGGTCTCTTTGGGATCTGAGCTAGGGCATCTTTTAACTCTTCTTTTTGTCCTCTGTAGTAAATTGCTGCTCGTTTTGATTCTTTCCAATTAGTCTCCATAATTAATTTGTTAAATTGGGCTAAATAACCCACCAAATCTCGGTTGCCTTGTTTTAGTTCTAATAATTCATTATCTGTGGCCTGAGAAGCTGAACATCTATAAAAAATTCGCAAAAATTCTGTTTGTCAAAATTATACAATACTGGGTTGTTTCTGGTAACTAATGACATGCACCATGCGGTGGCATCCCCATTCAGATAAGACAATACGAAAGCCACTTTCGATTGAGCCTAAGAAAAAATTACAGGTCTACACAAAAAGTGCAAAGAACATTGAGTTAAAAATACTTGTGCCTTTTGTGGATCTCCTTTGAATCTTTCTGGGGGGGGCAAAGGGATTATTGGGGAGATGGCATGAATAACCTGAGTAGACATTTCTGAAGTGGATGGATTATTTGACATGCCTTGAGCCTCCTTAATTCCTGAACCTGAAGCTATTCCTGCCACCAATTTGTCCATTTTTTGTTTGATCTGAATTGATTCTTGACTAGACCTCCTGACCTCCTCCCTTAAAGACTTATTTTCTTCAACTGCACTATTCAGCTGTTTTTGTATACCATCCAATATGGTTGCTAAAGTCTTCAAATCTATTCCCTCAGCCATACTGCTCAGGCGGAGATCTATTTTCCCCAATGAAGGGTTTTTGGCACTTCAATCTGTCAGGTACCTTAGTTTTCGATCTCCCGGGAGCAGATGACAATCCCCAAATCCCCTAAACTGCTGCCCATGACAAGCAATATATATCTGCCACGAACTCCAGCTTGGGGGAAAGGGGAAGTGGAAAAGAAAGAGAGACTGCCTCAATCGTCTGGTGCTCCTAACTACGGTTCTTCTATTGGCACCTGAAAGTAAACATAAACAGTTATCCTTTCGGAACCCTCTCTCTCTCTATCCTCCAAATTCTATTCACAATATTTGTTCCTCCATTACCTGTTCTACTCTGAGGACTAGCCTCTCTCTTGTTAGAATATTAATATCTTGTCTTATAATGTAGTTATCTTTTAGTTCAACTCCTTCTTAAATATCGTTTTCTTGTATTCTGATTTAGACAACTGGAAGTTTGCTTTTAAACTGTTCTGTATGGTAATTTCACAGTCTATACATTGTACATATCAGCATATGAATAATTTGTTAAATTGCTGCTTGGATAAATGAGTCATTATTTATACATATTTATGTAAATATGTGAATTGAAGAACATAGGTTAATAACTTCTTAGACTTTCTTTTAAGGAATTTCCTTTTAGCAGTTGATTTTGCCTTAAGTTATATTTGTCAAAACTTGTCCACAAATATTGTTCTCAAGTGCCTGAAGACTGGAGCGCCTCCTTACTTATCTCTTAAATAAATACGCTTACATGGATATAGGGAAAACACTTCTCTTCACAGAAGTTTCCCCCGAGGGCCGAAAAACTACTCCTCCTCAACAACCTATTTTCAGGAACGCTGACAGACTTGCACTGTATTGAGGTTTCAAATTCATTAATGTTTCTTCTCTGAACACTGCTCTCCAGCACAAGGCAAGTTTCTATATCACTTGAGCATGCGTAGTTAATTGGCTAATCTCCAAACTCAAATTCTGTACTCTCTCCCAGAAAAACGGAGAAGGCGCGAAGGAGAGACACTTCTCCTCAGGAAAATCAACAGTTGAAGTGCGCCGCGCGGCACTCGCGCAGGCACGTTAACATCATTCTCCGGTCTCGTGACAGAACAACTAGACCGAGAACCTGACTTGAATAAAACGATGGTCTTCTCCAAATCTTCAACGCATGGTAACTTCAACTTCTGTAGCATTGATCTTAAAGAGGATTTCCAACAGGGGCTTAACCTTTTCCAATGCGGGTATTTCTTGACAAAAGCCTTTCTGGATCTAAATGAGATTTGTTTAGTAGATAAGCTGGGGCATGAAAGAGGGTTCCTGACAGCACGCTTGTTTGAATGCATGGGAGTGAGTGAGTGTGAGCAATGGACATTTTGCCCATGATGTTACTTACATATTTTTCTTTATATCTCACATAATAGGTTTCCGACAGTAGCAGAGTTTTTTTTACAACTTCCTGAGGAGAAGATTCCAATGTATTTAGTTTTAGGATTGCTACATTTTATTTCATTTCTTAACTACTTTAATTTCTATGAAATGTATTATCTACTCTAGGTATGTCGATGGGTGGCAACACTGAATATGAGTATGCACATATATGTATTTATGTATTTTTATTAAAAAAGAGCATATATTGTAACATCCAAGTTGAAGTCTAAATATCAAAAAGTGGTGGGACTTTGAAAATATTTTTGCAATTTGATCACGCACACAATCTGAATCAGAAATGTTTGGAAAGTACTGGTATTCAACACATTACTTGGTGAAACTCACAGAATCAGTGAGAAATCTTACTGTCAATTTTCTAGATACAACTATTATACCTTACAATAGGAAATTATAAATGGATATTTGTGTCAAATCAGCAGATAGGAATAGATTGCGTTTGGCACTGTTTTCACCCAAAACTGCTGATAGATAAGTTGACATTCAGCCAGCTACTATAAACTTGGAGAACTGTGGCCAATCCAGAGTTGTACACATTAAAACAGCAAGAAATGATATACACCTTTGCACAAATAGGATATTCTAAATCTATATCTAAACAAAGCTCAACAACACATTGTAAAAACAACACTTAACAACACTTAGAACCAACACAGAGAAACCAAGTCCAAAAATGAAAGGTAATTATTTCATATTCAGCACAAGCTAAATAAATATTGAGAACTTTGCACAAACATTGGACCTTTTTACAAAATGGTAAACATTGCAGATCATTACAAAAGAAAAACCATTAACAGTTTATACCAGAAAATTCAGTTTGAAGGATTACTTTATTAAAACAGGCATACATTGTGAAAAACAATAGCAATTACCCATAGGAAAGAAATATACCATTGCTTAAATAGCGCCTTTTACAATAGCATTATAAGGATCCAATGTATAACATCCTCAAACTATCCAATTTATCCCGATCCAAACCTATGCAATATATGCCTTTCAAAGTGTAATATATCTGAATAAATATCCCTGTGATAAGGGATATGTTGGTCAAACTGGATGGACAATTAAGACAAATATTGGTGAACATAAAATGATTCACAATTCCATAATGAAATCCAATCTTGTTCAGCATTGTATTGAAAATCATCACAAAATAACATAAACTGAGATATCAATTTTGTGAACAAATAGAAGCTCCTTTCAAGAGGATGATATGAACAAAAGGCTGTTACAACATGAATTATGTTTGTTTCATAAATTAGTAACAATGCAACCTTTGGGGGTAAATCATAAAGATAACTGGTCTTGTTTCTTATAACTAGTTTGCTTTTTAAAAGGGAGCTTGAAGAAAATTTCTTTTACTTTCATAGTTTTTTTGTCTTTGCTGAACTATAATGACAGCAGGCATTTGTTTGCTTATAGCAAAAGAACAGACAAAGTAATTTTGACACAACTTTTGAGATTGTTGAGCCTGTTTGAAATGGACTGCATGTAAAAAGATGATTGTGTCTTTATTACTGAATTGCTTAATATCACTGAGATAAATTTGTAAATGTTTGAGGACAACCATAAACAACATTCTTAGCAATACGAGATTTAATGTGTAACACTCACTGTTTGAAACACAGGAAAGAAGGCAGAATTAACCTGATGTTTGTATGTGGAGTATTCAAATCTGTCTCATAAACACTGTTTATATGTTTCTCAGAACAAGTGCCTGGTATGTTAAGTTTTTGATTATTGTAAGGATATTTTTCTGAATACTTGATTGTGACCATACATGTATGAGTCTTGTAAGGATATCTCTATAAACATATGATTGTAGCCATATATATTGAATGTGGTTTGTTTGATTTGAATTGCAAAACTTGCTTGAAAAGAGTGGGCATCTTGTGAAGATGGGAAAGACCCCAAACTACTTCGAGCAAATTCACTCACTCACAGAATCTTGGTAAAATGAAAACTTTTGTTGATGAATTGAAATGTGGAGGTTTTTGTGTGAACCAAGTAAAATTTCGTTTTAGCACAGTACAGAACCTTCATAATATCTGAATCATTCATACTGTATAGTGAGGGCAGGATATTTAAATAATGTTTTTGTACATGGGCCTTAGTTGCCAGATGATCCAACCCCTGTTCCAGACACTTTGGAACTCTAACACCATTTGTAATCTCACAGTATTTAGAGGAATGTGTCACCATCACTGTTATTATGCTGACGAAAGTCATTTTTTGGTGAAAGTCAACTACCATATCCTAGGCCTGACCACAACTAGACAAATAGCTCATATGTTTCATATTCATTTGGATGACAATATTTCTTAGGACTTTATGACAATTATGAGATATTAATGTGGTTACAGAAATGTTGACATGCTTAAAGAGTTATGTAACCCCTATTTGTGTAAATAGAATTCTAAAGACATGTTTTGCTTTTACTACTATGACAATTAGTATGTTCACAATTCTAGAGCTTCCTGTGAAATCTACAAGCACAACCCAATGTGTTATATGAGCAGAATAGCTTCACTTAAAGAGAAACTGTATTCATTTCCACAATGGTTGTAGATATAAGATTACAAAATGTAGAGTGATTTATTCACCTGTTTCTATTGAGTGATATGTGACATCAGGTTATGCATTTTAGAATTCTTCGATTTCTTTTAGCTGTGAATTGGAAACCGAACCTATACAAATGAGGTGTTCAAACACACATTTCCCTGCCCATATGAACTCACATGAATTAATAGCTCCAGATGACACTGTCCAGGAGATTATAAACTTAGGGGTCGATTCCGATCTCGGCCGGAAGCGCACCTAACACTATTCATCCGGGAAAAAATCAAGCCGAACGCGTGTTTCCCGACCGATTCGAACATTCGTATGAACGAGCAAGTACGATGCGCATAACTGCCCATATCCCGACCCAGCTGTACTTGCCCAATTCAGCTCCTGTTCCCCGCCCGAGCCGGATCCGTAAACGCAGAATCGAGTCGCACGGAAGCCAAAATACAGCACCTTCTGGCCGGACTAGTACGATGCGCCTTCCGTACACGCCGAACCCGTCGCTACGTCCGGCACGTCAGAGCATCCGGGAGAGCCGCACATGAGCTCCGATTCGCGCCACAAGACGATCCACGGCAACGAGACGAACACGCCAGCCACGAGTACGAGTCGAAGCAACGAGAAAGCCGAACGAGACGAACCAACCATGAATCCTATCGCGCAGGTCCTACCAATACTCTACATCTATTACCGGAACAGGTACGGACGCGTACGGCGCAGAAGGTAACACCCACCACACAAACAAACGACACATACCCGACATATAACACACACACATAGGGATGCAGAAATGACTTACACTAGCAACAGCAGAACCATAGGGGCGGGATGGCTATCACCAATGCCATATACACCCATAGGGGCCTGGATGCCTACCACTACCACCACCCCTACTCAGGGGGTGCTGGATGCCTGTCACTACTACCATCCCCACTCATAGGGGGATGGATGCCTACCACCAACACCACCCCTACTCAGGGGGGGCTTGATGCCTGTCACCACTACCATCCCCACTCATAGGGGGATGGATGCCTACCACTACCACCACCACTACTCAGGGGGTGCTAGATGCCTGTCACTACTACCATCCCCACTCATAGGGGGATGGATGCCTACCACCAACATCACCCCTACTCAGGGGGGGCTTGATGCCTGTCACTACTACCATCCCCACTCATAGGGGGATGGATGCCTACCACTACCACCACCCCTACTCAGGGGGTGCTAGATGCCTGTCACTACTACCATCCCCACTCATAGGGGGATGGATGCCTACCACCAACACCACCCCTACTCAGGGGGGGCTTGATGCCTGTCACCACTACCATCCCCACTCATAGGGGGATGGATGCCTACCACTACCACCACCCCTACTCAGGGGGTGCTAGATGCCTGCCACTACTACCATCCCCACTCATAGGGGGATGGATGCCTACCACCAACACCACCCCTACTCAGGGGGGGCTTGATGCCTGTCACTACTACCATCCCCACTCATAGGGGGATGGATGCCTACCACCAACACCACCCCTACTCAGGGGGGGCTTGATGCCTGTCACCACTACCATCCCCACTCATAGGGGGATGGATGCCTACCACCAACACCACCCCTACTCAGGGGGGCCTGGATGCCTACCACCAACACCACCCCTACTCAGGGGGGGCTGGATGCCTGTCACCACTACATCCCCACTCATAGGGGGATGGATGCCTACCACCAACACCACCCCTACTCAGGGGGGGCTTGATGCCTGTCACCACTACCATCCCCACTAATAGGGGGATGGATGCCTACCACTACCCCTACTCAGGGGGTGCTAGATGCCTGTCACTACTACCATCCCCACTCATAGGGGGATGGATGCCTACCACCAACACCACACCTACTCAGGGGGGGGCTTGATGCCTGTCACTACTACCATCCCCACTCATAGGGGGATGGATGCCTTCCACCACTACCATCCCCACTCATAGGGGGATGGATGCCTACCACTACCACCACCCCTACTCAGGGGGTGCTAGATGCCTGTCACTACTATCATCCCCACTCATAGGGGGATGGATGCCTACCACCAACACCACCCCTACTCAGGGAGGGCTTGATGCCTGTCACCACTACCATCCCCACTCATAGGGGATGGATGCCTACCACTACCACCACCCCTACTCAGGGGGTGCTAGATGCCTGTCACTACTACCATCCCCACTCATAGGGGATGGATGCCTACCACCAACACCACCCCTACTCAGGGGGGCTTGATGCCTGTCACTACTACCATCCCCACTCATAGGGGATGGATGCCTACCACCAACACCACCCCTACTCAGGGGGCTTGATGCCTGTCACCACTACCATCCCCACTCATAGGGGGATGGATGCCTACCACCAACACCACCCCTACTCAGGGGGCCTGGATGCCTACCACCAACACCACCCCTACTCGGGGGCTGGATGCCTGTCACCACTACCATCCCCACTCATAGGGGGATGGATGCCTCACCACCAACACCACCCCTACTCAGGGGGCCTGGATGCCTACCACCAACACCACCCCTACTCGGGGGGCTGGATGCCTGTCACCACTACCATCCCCACTCATTGGGGGATGGATGCCTACCACCAACACCACCCCTACTCAGGGGGGCCTGGATGCCTACCACCAACACCACCCCTACTCAGGGGGGGCTGGATGCCTGTCACCACTACCATCCCCACTCATAGGGGGATGGATGCCTACCACCAACACCACCCCTACTCAGGGGGGCCTGGATGCCTGTCACTACTACCATCCCCACTCATAGGGGGATGGATGCCTACCACCACTACCATCCCCACTCATAGGGGGATGGATGCCTACCACCACCCTTACTCAGGGGGTGCTAGATGCCTGTCACTACTACCATCCCCACTCATAGGGGGATGGATGCCTACCACCAACACCACCCCTACTCAGAGGGGGCTTGATGCCTGTAACTACTACCATCCCCACTCATAGGGGGATGGATGCCTACCACCAACACCACCCCTACTCGGGGGCCTGGATGCCTACCACCAACACCACCCCTACTCAGGGGGGGCTGGATGCCTGTCACCACTACCATCCCCACTCATAGGGGGATGGATGCCTACCACCAACACCACCCCTACTCAGAGGGGGCTTAATGCCTGTAACTACTACCATCCCCACTCATAGGGGGATGGATGCCTACCACCAACACCACCCCTACTCAGGGGGGCCTGGATGCCTACCACCAACACCACCCCTACTCAGGGGGGCTGGATGCCTGTCACCACTACCATCCCCACTCATAGGGGGATGGAGGCCTACCACCAACACCACCACTACTCGGAGGGGGCTTGATGCCTGTCACTACTACCATCCCCACTCATAGGGGGATGGATGCCTACCACCAACACCACCCCTACTCATAGGATGGGGTAATGCATGACACAACCAGCATACTCCAACATAAGGAATGTCAGAAAAAGACATCCCCCAACACCATGACAAGCGTGTGTAGACTGTGTCAAATGCCTACAACACTGAACATGACATTGAACATACAATGTGACCCCCTATCACATGTGTCACACATAAATGTGTGTGGCCTCCACAATGCAAGCAGACCATGACCACTGTGGCAATGGGGACTAACACCCCATCATCACAGTGACCAAAAGGTAAGTGTGGGGTCCATAGCTGAAGCACATTTTGAACATTGTGGCAATGGGGTGTAACCCCCCATCATCCCAGTGACCAAAAGGTAAGTGTGGGTCCATAGCTGGGGCACAATTTGAACATTGTGGAAATGGGGTCTAAACCCCCATCATCACAGTGACCAAAAGGTAAGTGTGGGGTCCATAGCTGAAGCACATTTTGAGCATTGTGGCAATGGGGTGTAACCCCCATCATCACAGTGACCAAAAGGTAAGTGTGGGGTCCATAGCTGAAGCACATTTTGAGCATTGTGGCAATGGGGTGTAACCCCCATCATCACAGTGACCAAAAGGTAAGTGTGGGGTCCATAGCTGAAGCACATTTTTGAACATTGTGGCAATGGGGTGTAACCCCCATAATCACAGTGACCAAAAGGTAAGTGTGGGGTCCATAGCTGAAGCACATTTTGAACATTGTGGCAATGGGGTGTAACCCCCCATCATCACAGTGACCAAATTGTAAGTGTTGTCATGGGAAAAGCTGCAAATGCCAAACAGCATGGATTCTCCCTGGTCACAGAACAACAAACACATCAGTGGCATAGTAGTGCATGTGTCCCATAGCAACATAGATTGGGTGAGGCAAACAGTGCAGTGCAAATAAGACATACCTTTGGCCATGTGCAGACAAACATCACCCATGGGGGCTGACACTGTCAACATTCATCAATAACACAATGACAGAAGTGACCATCATAATGCAGAGCCACATATCTGCACCAATGGGCACACAAATGTAGATATACTGTGGAGACTGTAGATGTGAGGTGAACAAATACCATACCATGGCAGCAATGGGACATACAAACCATGATCACTGTGCTGACTGATGACCTAGGAGTCCCAGGGACAGCAGGGGAAACCCACCAAACAACATACAGACAATGGCACACTAAAGATATGCCAATGCAGTGGTGCAGATGCACAAACACAAACATGCAGCCCCACACTGCATATCAAACACAACAGGTGAGGGGGGTGTGGTGTGCCAGTGTCCTTAGGCAACCACACAACACATGAGGAGGCCTGAATCCCAATTACACAGATGTACATACAGTGCCACACAAAAGTAACTCATGGATCCGAATCCCCCTATGTGGGCAATCAGGCATTGTTAGATGAGAGGGAGCACAAATTACACATGTCACACCAGCTTGTAGGAACAGTAACTAACACAGCAAGACACAGACCCACCACAGCACTACCCCCAGGGTCCCCACATTGTGGTGACACTGGCCTGCATGACAATCCCACTGTGATGACAAAGGTAGATGTTGTTCACACTGTGAACCACAGTCATGTGTCCTGAACAACAAACTACCATCACACCTACACAAGCACAAATCAATCAGCACGGGCTGTCAGCCAAGGCCAATATGGAGGCAGGGGTCTAGCCATGAAACAACTCTCATCTGCACACACTAAACACCACACACCTTGATCTCCACCAATGTGCAGCAGTGAAGCTCACATGCACTGGTGACATTGCACATGCACCCATGACAATCCCAGGGGTGGTGGTGGGAACTAAGGTGCAGAAACCCATCACACATGGCCAGTCAACAAGACTCGTGAATGTTTGACACACTGCACAGTACGTCGTACATGGGCATGACGTCAATACCACACCAACCAATGGGATCCCGGACACAGTCAAACACCAATGAAGAAGCCAAGGTCACCCACAAAGAACACACATAGACAACTTCCAACATTGCAGCTCTGACCCTGAGGAGTGGCAGCAGTCACACACACAACGTGTCACAATCACTGAAAGCTAACACAAACTGTAAATTACATGACTGGTGTAACCAACAAGTACCAAGGGGAATCCTGACTGTGTCTCATCTGCGTTTGCCCACAAACTCGGCCCTGACAGCAAACACACCTATGGGTGACACCCTGATGACCAGTAATGTGCCATGCACCCGCATCCCAGAGAAGCCAGGGAGAAGGCTTTGGGGGAACATAGGTCAACTCAGCAAGCATCACAAACAGGAACATCACTAGGGATCCCAGCCTGCGTAGCAAAATGGAAGTGAACACACACAGACATGCTCACACAACACACACCTTGTGCCCAGGCAATGTCACAGAATTACACATTGCCATGAGGGGACTCCACTCCTGTGTAAGGAAAGCTGTGCCATACGTTGTCTCAGTAGGGCTCTATCATGTCAGCAGAACACATGGTCACTCAGTCAACAATTAGCACAAAATGAAGGCTCCCGTCATATCAGCCTGGTCATGGGAGTGTCACCGAAATCATCAGCACAGATCCAACACACATGTATAGCAAGTTGCACTGATAACACAGATGAGTCCTTCCCCATTGATGCCCAAACTTGCATGTCCAGTGGAGATGGTCACACGGTCAGGGAAATAGACAAATTGAACAATGGCAAGCACAACAGATGTGCAGGGGTGTAAGCCACAGATGTGATATTGCAAATAAAAGTAGGAAATCTCATTGCCAAATCTTGAAAACATGACACCCTCATATTGCTGCAAAGGATGACATGGATACACAACAGGATAGGACACATTCCCCCTGGACCACATGGGGTCCTGCACAGTAACACTTAATTTTCCTGAGATCAAAAAACACCATCACTGCAGCAAGGGCATGGTTAGCATCATCAACATCATGTACATCAGAAGCAAAACCACTAGAGAACAGAAAGTAGCTTTATTCAGCATATGTGTGTGAAAAAGTGAAAGTCCAGAAAAATAACAAAGGCCAATGGCCAGTCCATTATCAAAGTCCAAACAGGGTGACAGTGGCAGATGTCACCCTTTGCAAGCCTGCACTGCTACACACCAGGGACATTCCCCTCGGAGGGGCATACGGGGGGTCAGGCCAGGCACCGCAGGGACAGGATCAGGGATCACTAGAAGGAGGCACGGAAGGGGTGGTGGGTGCTGGAGAGTCACTGACAACTGCAGTGGAGGTGTCTGACATGGTGTGTGCCGGCACAACTGGGGGGCATGAGTCAGATGGTGTGGGTGCCGGCACGACTGCAGTGGGCTGTGCAGATCGAGTGGACAGGTTCCCCACTGCAGTGCCCAAGTCAGACGGGGTGGTAGTGGACTCCACTGCAGTGCCTATCTCCAGGGGAGTGGAATGGGGTTCAGGTAAGGTGGGCAGGACAGAGGGGGAGGACACGGTCTCCACACCAGTGGCACAAACATGCGCAGCGGGGGGTGTGGTGCTGGAAGAGCAAGTGGTAGGGGGAGAAGGCCGGATCCTTTTGGGGATGGTGTATCTGTGGGTGGGGGAACCTGGGGCAGGGTGTGGTGGGGGAACCTGTGGAGTGGGGGCCTGAGGGATGGAGGAAGGAGACTTGGTGGTTGAGCTGCAGGGCGGCGGCGGGGTCTTGCTCTTCCGGGTCCGGGGGGACTTGCGGATGGGGGCCTCAGTCTGTCTGTACCTGGGGGAGGGTGTCCGGGGGTGAGGGGCACTCCCCTCTGTGCGGGTGGACTTCCTCTTCCCCCTGTATGCTGGATCAGCTGGATCGGAGGGGAAGAGGCCAAGGTCACAGAGGAAGAGCTGCTTTGTAGGTGGGGTTGCAGGTGAGGCAAGGGAAGGGGCCTTGGAGGGAGAGGTATCGGAGGACTGCGGAGTGACTGTGGATGCCTGTGTGTGTGTCTGTTCCCCATCCCCTGTGGGTGTGGTATCAGTCCCCTGAGGATGCCTGCGTGCACGTTTTGTTTTTGTAGTGGGTGTGTCTGTGTGTTTGGGTGATTGTGCAGGTGTGCATGTGCTTGGGACAGGTAGGGTGCCAGGAAGTGTGGATGGGGCAGAGGTAGGAGGGGTGAGGGACTGTTGGAGGAGGGACACTGCTGCCGTCAGGGAGGAGTCCATGGACCAATTGCTCCTCTGTAGGGCAGACCTGCCCGATGAGATGCCCTCCATAAACGACACCAGCTGTGTCAACAGAGTGGTGTGGGCATGGAGGACACTCAGCATTGCTGTCTGCCCTACATGGAGCTGGCGAAGTAGGTACACAGACTCCTCACTCAGGGCAGCAGGGGACACATGGGCAGGGGCTGCGGTGCCTGGCACGAAGGAGACACGCTCCCGAACACGGGAGCCTCCACGGACCTCTGGAATGGGAGCCGATGGGAGAGCGGTGGTGGTGGCGGCGGGGACAGCAATACTAGCTGGGGTGTGGTGGCTGCTGACACCCGCCTCCACAAGGGAGTCATCCTCCGAGCTGCTGTGGTCCTCAGCTGAGGTGGATGCTGCTGAGGACTCCTCGGTGTGGCTCCCCTCGCCCTCCGTGCCACTGGGTCCCTCCGACCACTCATCGGCTGCTGACCCAGTCTGGCTCTGCGGCTCCTCCTGGTCCGTGGAGCTGTCCCCTCCTGTGGCCGTGGATGTATCTGCAAACAATTAGGGAAACAGACAAACATCAGTCACCTGCACTGACCGCACACACCACAGTAAGTACAGCACATTACAGAGCAAGCCCTGGCATCCTTAGTTGAACATTGCCAAAAGTGCTCAAACAGAGTAGGAGAAGCCAATTGTCAGTCTGATGGTCAACCATGGCACTCACATCCCTCCTGGCCTTGCACCCATCTGTCTGGTGCCTGTCGGATGGCAATACCCCAGTGTGGACACATGCACCACCTACACAGTAGTTGGACAGTGCAGAGAACACAGTGAAGTATGTGAACATGCACACATCACAACTCTTGCCACTGAGTCAGTACAGGTGTCCGGATAAAGGGATGGCCAGAGTCTATTTTGAAATGCATGTGATGCATACCAGCACCAGACACCATGATGCACCCATGTCCTGATAGTCAATGCCACAATGGGGTGCATGTAGCACATGTCACTCACTTGAAGGATCACTCTTAGGGAGTTTAATGTCATGGCACAGGCATGCCTGCAAAGTCATACATCACTGTCTCCAGTCACATGGGCAGGGCAGCCAGCCAACAACAGTCTGCACTGTGTCACAATCCTAGGTCATGGGGAATGCAAGTTCTGTAGCTGACAAGTGCACATGTCCATCCCCACAAACCACATCATCTGAACTCTTATTTGTCCACGTCATACCAATTGGACATATGGGAGACATGAAACACAACCCTCGGAACCTGAGCACCTCACAATCTGCTGTGAATGGGAAACAGCTGCCTGAACTTCACATTCGCATACCCCAGTCTGCACAGTCAAGTGATCAAACACCTATATGTCACACAAGTATCGTCTCCTATGGTCACATCTCCGGTGGCATGCTGAGCCCTAACCGATAAACACCCCAGTAGTCCTGACAACGAAGCCACGGCACAATGACACAGTGGCAGACACCTGAGGGAACATTCCACTGAGCACAACGTGTCAGCTGATACACGGGAGTGGGAGTACAGAGTGTATTGTATGGCCTGGAGTAGGCATGACTGTCCTGCTCCACGTGGAAGAGGGATGAGCCCTGGACAGTAGGCAGGTGGCGAAGTATGTGTGACACACTTGATATACATACTCCTGAGGCCCAAACATTGTTCCCACCCGCAGCATGGGTGTGTGCCAAATACCCGAGGCACATGTGCTGAATCAGATCAGCAATTGGACCACATATCAAAGTAACACGCAGATTACATGTCAGAACTCAGGCATTGTGTAAGCAATGGACCCACCCATGAAGCCCACAACAAAGTTACGGGAACAAATGCTGTCCCCCACCTTGAGCTAAGCAAAATGTAAGGACACAGTACCCAAGTGACACAATTTCCTGACTGTAAAGGCCACACCTGGGTATCAGATGAGGAGTGGGCATGTCACAATTGAGGGGCATGGGTCCTGGACCACAAGACTGATGTACTGTGAAAGTTTAACCAGGCCAGAGGAGGGCAATTAGCATGTCAGACAAAGTTAACAGTGCAGTCATGGACTCACCCCCTCCTTGCTGCTGTCTGGCCTTCAGCTGCCCATCCAGGTCAGGGAAGACCACCGCCAGGATCCTGAGCATGTGGGGGGTCAGGATCCGGTGTCCGCCCTCCTGCGAGGAGGCGACAGCTTCAGCTGGACCCTTGCGATCCTCCGGGTCCAGCCCCGAAGGTCCTGCCACCTCTTCTGGCAGTTGCGGATCCGGCGCTTGTAGACCCCCACAGATCTTACTGCCCGGGCGATGTTCAGCCAGATTTCCTGCTTCTGGTGGGCATCAACCTGTGAGGATGACAAAGTGTAAAGGCCATTACTACACATGCAACATATCCGTGCATCACACATTTGGATATACATGTCTCAATCACAGGGGCACATGATGTACACAGGCAGTGCAACGATGGCTATGAACAGTTTGCCAGCAGTTAATACATGGTATCATTGCCTGGGAAGTAAAACCTTGTTGGAATGCACTGTTACTGCACTATACCTGTTCAGTGCATGTAACTACACACTATGGGGGGTGACAACTACTCAGTGAGCATGCTAGCCAGTGGCGTGCACACTGTAAGTCTTGCTAGTCAGACAACATGCACATTTAGTAAGGCAGTGGACAGCACACTCACCTGCTCCCCTGCTTTCCCATACAGCTTGCTATACTGTGGAAGGAGGCTGTCCAGCAGGGCCTGGTTCTCCTCAGTGCTGAAGGCTGGGGCTCTCTCCACAGTACGTGCCATTGCAGGATCCAGAGGATGCATATACAGCAGCAGTGGTGGTGGCAGATGTCCTGGAGCATGTAGTGCAGGCAAGTGAGCTCTCAGGGGAACAGCCAGCATTATATGTGTGCTGCTGAGGCAGATACTGTCCCATGTGTCCAAAGTGATAGGTCCAAGTCGTTTGCATTTTCTGAATCTGGCCAATCCATGGAATTGCACCACTTACACACGCCCACAGCATCCTTCAAAAGTTCAACTTCATGAGACCCATGAATTTGCAACATTGTTGTGGCTGGCCAACTGAATTCACAGCATCAGACTCGTTAAAGGTTCGAATACGCGTCTGTTGCCATGCCAGGCCACAGCCAATGCGTGCGCACCGATCGGTTCATTGCTGTACAACGCGTAATTTGAAAAACAACGCGTACCCGTTCACATCATATGCAATGGCCAATGCGTGCGCACCGATCGGTCCATTGCTGTACAACGCGTACCCGCTCACATCATATGCAATGGCCAATCGGCGCACACCGATCGGTCCATTGCTGTACAACGCGTACCCGCTCACATCATATGCAATGGCCAATGCGTGCGCACCGATCGGTCCATTGCTCTACAACGCGTACCCGCTCACATCATATGCAATGGCCAATGCGTGCGCACCGATCGGTCCATTGCTGTACAACGCGTGTTACGGGCCACATCATATGCAATGGCCAATGCGTGCGCACCGATCGGTCCATTGCTGTACAACGCGTACCCGCTCACATCATATGCAATGGCCAATGCGTGCGCACCGATCGGTCCATTGCTGTACAACGCGTACCCGCTCACATCATATGCAATGGGCAATGCGTGCGCACCGATCGGTCCATTGCTGTACAACGAGTACCCGCTCACATCATATGCAATGGCCAATGCGTGCGCACCGATCGGTCCATTGCTGTACAACGCGTGTTACGGGCCACATCATATGCAATGGCCAATGCGTGCGCACCGATCGGTCCATTGCTGTACAACGCGTACCCGCTCACATCATATGCAATGGCCAATGCGTGCGCACCGATCGGTCCATTGCTGTACAACGCGTGTTACGGGCCACATCATATGCAATGGCCAATGCGTGCACACCGATCGGTCCATTGCTGTACAACGCGTCCCTGTACAAGTCACTCGCATATGTCACCATGCCTGTCACAGGTGAACGTATGCCAGCCACATTTACTTTCCAGGGACTCAGGGGCACACCTACAACACCACAGCCTGTCCACACTGTATCCTAAGGCATGTAAGGCTGCATTACCTTTTCTGTGTATGGGTGTCAACATGTGGTTTTTTGGGTGGCACTTGGGGGCAGCCACTCCCAGGCTGTGCACGTGTTCATGGGGACAGAATCCTTGGTGTGTTGTGCACATGACCACTGTGATGTGCAACTGTTCAGTTCAGAGCATGTGGCATGGTCACATTTCCAGGTTGTGTATGTCATGTCACATACCCCCTGAGTCCCATGTGGGATGGTATGTACGTCACTGGGTGACCCATTGCCACAATAGTGATGGCCCTCCACAGTCTGTGTGCATGTTGTGTTTACAATGTCTCTGATTCCATGTGCACAATGGGAGACAGTCTCCACATCCACGTTGTTTGTGCATGGACTTTGATGTTGTGCGTGTGTGTGTCACAGACGTCCATGTCTGTCCTGCAGAGGCAACAGGGACCACTACCTGTGGGGGTCATGGTTGTTTTGCTGTGGTGTATTCATGATACTCCATGTCATGCCAGTGTCCATGTGGCAATTCAGGGTCCCTGGGAATCTACCTGTGAATGAGCTGTGATGCCTGGGGCACATCTGTCCTCACATGTCACTGTGGTGTGTGTTTGGAACGTGACAGCAGTACATGGGTACTGTGACACAGCCTAATGATATCCCATAGCACAACCTGGGACTTGTTGACAACACATGTTGAACTGTGTTGTTAGATGTTGGCCATGTAGGTGCCATACATGTCCTTACAGAGCGGCACACACATCATGTACTTGTGTCTCGTAATGATGTATCATGTGATATTGAGTATGGTCTATGCCACATATGTGGGGTGACTGACAATCTTTCTTTCTTCACCTATGCACTGCAGGGCACCAGCTGTCCATAGACCATTCCCTGACCTTGCAACCATGGTTGAACGGGACTACATCCGACGGTACCGCTTCACCAGGCCGCTGATTGAGGAATTGACGGTGCGGTTGGCCCCACATTTGCAACCTGGCCGGACGTATCCTACAGAGCTGACCCCCAAGGTGAAGGTGATGGCAGCCCTACACTTCTTTGCCACCGGTACCTTTCAACACACTGTGGCGTCTGCTGGTGGGATGTCACAGACCATGTTCAGCCGTGTGCTACGCGATGTTTTGGAGGCTATGTTGAGATACCTGAACCAGTACATCTATTTCCCTAAACGTCAACAACTCACTGACGTCAAGAGTGACTTCTATGCCCTGGGAAGGATGCCGCATGTCATTGGCTCCATTGATGGGACACATGTGGCTTTGGTACCACCACAGGCACATGAGCAGGCATACAGGAACAGAAAACATTACCATTCAGTCAATGCTCTGGTGGTATGTCTTGCAGATATGAGCATCTCACACGTGTGTGCCCGTTTCCCCGGTTCTGCACACGATGCCTACGTGATGAGGAGTAGTCGCATCCCGAGGATGATGTCACAGATGCAGAACCAGCGTGCCTGGCTTGTCGGTGTGTACTGACTTTGTGCCATTGTGTGTGTTCTGCAATGTAGTATTCCACCCTCTTTTCCAACTCGGCTAATGTGCAATTGTCTGTATGTAGGTGACTCCGGATACCCCAGCATGCCATGGTTGCTGACGCCCCTCAGGAACCCTGTGACACCAGCACAGATGCGCTACAATGAGGCACATGGTCGGACCAGGAGAGTGATCGAGCGGACATTTGGTCTCCTGAAGAGCCGCTTTCGCTGCCTGGACAAGACAGGAGGGGCCCTCCCATATGCCCCAGCAAAGGTGTGCAAGATTGTCATCGTGTGCTGCATGCTACACAACCTGGCAGTGCGGAAGGAGTTGCCTCACATCCTGGATGACGATGACCAACATTCGCCACCTGTGGAGGATCCTGGCCTGGGCCACGATGCCAGTGATGGTGATGATGATGAGGGTGATGTCCGCACACAGCTCATCACCAACTTCTTCAGCTGAATGTGAGTATCCAGAGATGTCATGTCAATGATGTGAGTTTGCGTGATATGTGTTGGTGGTGCTCTGGTGCTGTTTGAGTGTGGCCATGTGCTACTTGATTGTATGAGTGCAGCGATGTGTCCTTACAGGTAGTCTGTACTCCCCAACAGTGTTGACATGCTAACTTGGTTTTGTGTAGGTATCTTGTGACATGTATTGGGCATGAGTATTGCAGTTCTGTCCTGTTCTTCAGTGCTTTTGACTGTGTCATTTCTGTCCTTCACAGGGTACTTTCAGAGTTGTTTGGTCAACTGTGATCCCCCGACACCGTGATTCAACTTCCAGGGTGGAAGCTGTCGTTTCCCTACAGGTGACGTGCCACACACCCCTGGACTTTCTTTCTTCTACACTTGTTGACTGTGTGGCCACTGCCACGTGGGATTACCTTGCATCTGTAGTGGTAACAACATGTTGCAAATGTGTAATAAACCTGTGCTTCACTTTGGGATGTGCGTTGTCTGTGGTCACACATCTGACTGACATTTGCTTACTGCACCAGTGGGCTACTTAACACAGGCTGTGAATAGTTGTGGTGTCTGTGCATTGCACTGTATTTCCTGGCAACATCAGTGTAGGCGATGAGTCAGATGGCCCTGGTGTGTATGTGTTGTGTAGTCCTAGTGGTGTCTCCCTCATATGTGTCACGTTGCCATGACTCACATGACGGTGTTGTACTTGCTGTAGCAGTTAGCATGCACAGTGTCATTTAGCAGATCATCATCTCCATGACAGAAACCACGTTGGAATCACAACAGAGGCAAGTATGGTATATTAGTGAGTTTATTTACATACATGTGTGAGTATAGTGCACAGGATGGTGGGTGCTGTACATTGGGATTGTAATCCAAAGTTCCCAGATGAGTTGGAAGTCTTGGTAGCAGAAATGTCCTGAGTAAAGTCCACAGTCATCTGATACATTGGTCCAACTTAAACTCCCCATGTCATGTGGGAGAGTTGGGTTGCATTCGACAGGGTGAACAGTTCGCACACAAAGATGAATTTCCAGAACAGGTGTTTGGTTCCTGGGGGATGTACATGGCCATCGGCCTCTCAGTTGTCCTTCCTCGGATGACCCCTCTTCTTTGGGGGGGGGACCCTCATGTGCAGGCTGCTGCGGTGCAGGGACTCTCCGCCAGAGTCCTCCTCCCTCCCTGTGGCAGTTGCAGTTGTTGCAGCACCAGATGTTGTGGGCACACAGGGAGGTGTGGCCATGTTGGTGCTAATGTGGCGGAGGCATGTCAATATGTCCCTATGCACCACTGTCAGTTCTTGCAATGTGTCCCACTTGGACTCCATGCCAGCCATGTGTGTCTCCACACGGGACATGTGTGTCTCCACACGGGACATGTGTGAGTCCAAGCGGGCATGATGGGCAGCCTGCTGCTGTTGAATGTCCTTGAGGATCCCCACTACCTGGCTGACCTCTCCGGTGCTATTCTGGTACGTATCAGCAATGCGTACCAGTTGTGTGTCATCATGCAGTCCAGACCCCTCTGCAAACAGCGACCTACGTCTACCACCCCTCCCACCCCCCCTGCAACACATGCGGGACCTGCGGTGGCACGCACAGGTGACCCTAGGACCCCTTGGGGGTTGTTACTGGGGTTGTTGTCCGTTGCTCCACGTTGGGCCGGGGTCCATGTGCTGTTGTCATTGGTGGTCCTTGGTCTGTCCGTGTCGGCGGGGGTGGTCTGTGTGTTGGCAGTTGTTGAAGGGGTGGGTGCAGGGGGTGCAGATGGTGGTCCTGCTGGTGCTGCATGATGACTCACACCGGAGGTGCCAGGTAGGTCTTCGCCATCCGAGGAGGGCAGAGGCTGTTCCACACCAGTGAGCTCAGTGTCCCCCGGAGCCTGGGACAGGGACTCCTCATCGTCTGCTGCTGTGTCCCCATCATCACCTGTTTTTGGGAGACACACACAATGTATGTTATGTTTCTGCAGGCATCAATGGTTCACGCACCTGACAGTTGTGACTGTACCTCTGGATGCGGGCCTGTACATTGCATTGTCCTAAGTTGTCACAGTCAGAGGTTGCTATTGGTGTAGCACATTGTCCTGCAAACTTTTTTTTTAAACTTTGTTTATTGGTTTAAACACAGCCATACATAACATGATTGGACGACATGTGCAAGATTGGCAAGATGATAATTGAGCAGACATTAATTCTAGCTACATATTAACCATTTCCTACAGCACTCGCTTGTCTATGCATCTCCAGTTCAACAGTAGGCGACACACAGGGATCCCCCGATGTCTATTCCAGTGCGACCACTTCCTATCCCATTTCTTGGGACACACCCGAGCCTTAAAAACCTCAGTCTCTGCCAACATACATCTATCCATTTCCTTGGCCCACAAGGTGACGAGTGGCGGGTTCGTTCCCCCAACCTCTAGCTAGCTCCCGTTTCACCAGCGTGTATCCCAGTGTCGTAAATTGCTGTTCAGCTTCCGTGAGATCCGTCGCCTCCCATATGTTTAACAGCCCCAGTTGTGGTGTCAATACTATGTCCTTTCCCAACGCTGTGCGCATGTGGTCTGAGGCTCCCTCCCAAAGAGCACGTATCTCTTGGCAAGTCCACAGGGTATGGTGAAATGTGGCCTGCTGACCACATCCCTTCATACACCGGTCGTCAGGTCTAGTTCCTATTCTCGCCAAAACTTTCCCTGTGATATATGATCGATGGAGTATTCTAAGTTGAATCAGCCGGAATCTCTGTGTGATCGCCGCGTCTCGAGGGGACGTGAGTGCCGCCTGCCAGTCCTCATCATCGATAGGACCAATGTCTTCTTGCCACCGCTCTCTGAGCTTCGGGAAGGCGTCTGGCAAGGTATTACTCAACTTCTTATAAGTTAACGATATTGCCTTCGAATTGAGGGGCCCATCTAGTAGGCGGTCTTCCAGCGGTGACGACTCTGGTATATCTGTGAGAGACGGGAACCCCGCCTGTATCGCATGCCTGATCTGTAAGTACCTATACATTTCTCCTTGTGCCAGATGATATTGTTCCTGGAGCTCACCAAAGGTAAGTAGTGCTCCCTTCTTCACCAGATCCCTTACCGCTGATATCCCAATGAGATCCCACTTATCAAAACCGGGCTGATAGCATAGCATGCCCAGCTTCTGGGTGAACCACAACGGAGCAGCCTGCGAGAGGACGCCCGCCCATCCCAGCCGGGAGGTAACTACCCGCCAGATTTCCAGTGTGTGTTGGGTAGGTCCAAAGAACCTCCCCTATTTTTCTTATCAGTGTTGTATAGGGCCCCCATATATCCGGATCGATCAGTTTGGTATCGGTCAAGGGCATAAGCTGGGTCATCCGGGGGGTGGTACATCCAGTGATTGACGGTCACCAGCTGCGCCGCCCAGTAATAACGCTGTAGGTCAGGAAGTGCTATGCCTCCGTCGTACCATCCTTTTGTCAATTTCTGCAGTGCAATTCTAGGGGCCTTACCATCCCACAGCAGCGTGCGAATCTCCCCATCAACAGCTCTAAAATATGCGTCTGGGACCCTATGGGGACAGTTATGTAATGTATAAAGAAAACGAGGAAGGGCTAGCATTTTAAAGAGTGCCGCCCTCCCCAGTAGTGTTAAGGGCAGAGACCTCCAATGTTTGACATCCGCTCGTAGTCGGGCCAAAAGGGGGCCAGGTTTGAGCTATGGAAACAAGCCGGATCCGAAGTGACAAAGATCCCTAAATAGCGAAACCCCTCTGTCGCGACCGCTATAGCGCATTCCGCCGGAAGGCGGGGACCTCGCCCCTCAGCATAAACAATACGGACTTGTGCCAATTGATCGCGTATCCCGAGTATTTACCGAAATTCGTGAATATGTCTAGCACCACACTGATTGATTTGTACGGGGATGCTAAGTATAGCAGTACATTGTCTGTGTAAAGGGATATACGATCCTCCACTCCAGCTGCCCAACGCAGCCCACGCACCCTCACGTCTCTGCGCACCCAGGCCGCCAGAGGCTCCAATGCAAGAGAGAAATCAGCGGGGAGAGTGGGCACCCCTGTCTAGTACCTCTTCTTAGTTCGAACGTCCGAGATGTAAAACCATTAACCCTCACCTGTCCCAACACACCGGTATACAGCAGCTTTACCCAGGCTATGAATTTAGGGCCCAACCCCACCTTCCCCAGGACCTCGAACAGATACGGCCACTCAATAGAATCGAATGCCATGGAGGCATCGAGAGACAGCACTGCCGCGTCCTCTTCAATATACTTCCTACGAGCCATCACATTATGTAAACGCCGTAGATTGAGGGCCGTATTTCTGCCCGGCATAAAGCCCGATTGGTCTGGGTGGACCAAAGATGTAATAACTGTCGCCAATCTGTTCGCCAGGACTTTTGCCAACACCTTTGTCTCCACGTTAATTAGCGAAATTGGCCTATAGGAGCCACAGTTGTCTGCTGGCTTACCCTGTTTATGGATGACTACGATGGTGGCTAATCGCTGATCTACTGGCAGCCCCCACTTCTAAACTTTCTTCATACATGGCTCTCAGGTGTGGCACAGTCAGTGAGGCAGTGGCCTTCAAGAACTCTACTGGGATGCCATTAGGCCCCATCGCCTTTCCGGACTTGATCTGCCCCACGGCCTTGCTTATTTCTTCGTTCGAAAGGTCTGCCTCCAGGGTCTCTCGTTCCACTCCTGAAAGGCCCGGCACATTGCTATCCAAAAGGAACTGGCGGGAGTCCTCAGCCGTGTATTGAGTGGAGGGGAGGTACACCGTTTCAAAATGATCCGTGAACTTTTCCGCTATTTCTTGTGGATGAGTCACTACTTCACCCCCGTATCATCAGCTTATGTACCCATCTGGATCCCTGCTCACGCCTTTCTAACCACGCCAGTGTCCTACCTGCCCTGTCCCCAAGCTCATAGAGTCGATGCTGGGTGGCACGATGTTTAGCCACCATATGCTCCCTGGTTTTTATCCTGTATTCGTCTTGCTTCAATAGGAGTTTATGACTAGTGTCCGGTGAGGGATCCTGTGAATGCTCCCGCTCTAGTTCGAGGAGGTCTGACTCCACCTTGGCCAAGAGTTCGTGCTTTTTGCGATATAACTCGTCTTTAATGACAGGGCTTGCCCTTTGAGAACCACTTTGTATGCTTCCCAGATTGTTTGTGCGGAGTCGACTGAGCCCACGTTTTCAGTAAAGTAGTTCTCTGTTTGTGTGCGGAGCTCGCCTCTTATATCTGGTATATGTAGAAGCCATGGGTTAAGGACAATAGTGGTACGTGGTTGTCGTTCCCAGTGCGTATAGTCCGTCCAGACTGGGGAATGATCCGAAATGCCTCTGGGCAAGACTTTAAACTGGGCGAAATTACCTATCGAGGACAAATGCGTGAGAAAGTAGTCAATACGTGATAAGCTATTGTGGACACTAGAAAAATACGTGAATAATTTACCAGTAGGGTGAAGCACACGGCCTACATCTGCCAAACCCATCGCCTGCGCAAAATCGGCCATTAGGTCGTTAGACTTCTCCCTCGTCTTCGGTGGGTTGCGGTCAACGGTGTCATCTAATGTCATGTTGTAGTCTCCTCCCATGATAAGTGTGCCCTCTCGGAGTCTCGTCAGCCTATTACCTAGGTCCTCTAATGCTGCCTTGCCCAGAGCGGGCGGTAGATAGACAGATAGAATGTTGATGTCCTTTCCATCCCATTGGGCCTCTGCCCCCACGAAGCGGCCCCCGTGTCCGCCCATGTCTTATGAACAATAATGGGCGTAGTTTTCTTTACCAATATAGCCGTTCCCCTCGAGCCCGTGGTGTAGTCCGCGTGTATCAGGAGTTTGTATCCCCATCTATTGAGGGCCTTGGATTTCTGACCTACTAGGTGCGTTTCTTGCAGCAAGACCACATCAGGTGACTGTCTCTTTAGGTACTGTTGCACTATCCCCCTTTTAATCTTATCCCCCACACCGTTGACGTTCCAGGACATTATAGACAGGGTATGGTCTCTATCCAGCCCCATTGCCACATATCCCACCCATTTCTCGTACTCGGATCCTTGCTATGTAGGAGGAAACTTGAGTCTGTCCACTCAGCGATTGCCGTCCAATGCTCAATATGACTACTTTACGCTTTCGAAACACAATATCACATTGCTTACCAACAATACAATCAAAAACATAACATCCCCAAATTCTAGGCCCCCTGGTACCCACCCACCTCCCCGCCCCTGGGTCCCTAGCACTATGCATCTTCAAACCCCCCCAACCCCCAACCCCTCAACAGCTACCCCCTCCCTGCCCCCTGCCCGTGGATTTAAAACTACCCACTCCCGAACCTGGCAGAGTGCCTCTCTCCCCCCCCGAAATGCTAGAAATGCACGGGACGAGCAACTCCCTTCCCCGCCCATTCACATCACAATTAACTTGTATTTTTGGCCATCCACTAATCGTATAATTCAGTCTCATTCAGATCACATCGATTAAGCCCATCAGTCCCAAACCTTACATCAGGTCTTCTCTTTGTAAGTCTCGCACCCGATGGGTATATCAACCCTCCCCCCAGTCCCCGCTACTTGCGCTTTCAGTTGGGCGTCGGCCCTTCATTGATGAGGCCGAGGGTCCTCACTCCCGCTCCTTCAGCGGATCTTCTTCCTCTGCAGGACCATTCTTTGCCGCGTCTGGACGAGGACCCCTACGTTGGCTAATCCTTTCAGAGCGTTCTCGTCTCGGGTTTCCCACCGTACTCCATCCTTCCATCCAGTCCCAGACTGCATCCGGTGAATCAAAAACCACGATTTGCCATCCGATTCCACCCTCAGTCTCGCAGGGAAGAGCATCGCATATTTCACCTCCCGGTCCCGCAGTTCCCTCTTCACCGCCTGAAAGCTGCGACGTTGGGCTTGGACCTTAGCTGTGAAATCCGGGAAGAAGGCCACCTCGTAGTTATCTATTTTCAGCGGGGGACTGGACCTCGCTGTCTGCAGGATAATGTCCCTGTCCCGGTAGTTGAAGACCCGAGCTATAAGGGGCCTCGGAGGTGCGCCTGGTCTTGGTCTACCTCCCGGTACTCTATGAGCTCTTTCAATGGAAAAGTAGCCGGATAGAGACTTGGGCTGTAGGTGCTTCGTGATGAGGTCTTCCACGTATAGGTCCGCTGCCGGCCCCTCCGTTTTCTCCGGAACCCCTAAGATGCGGATGTTATTGCGGCGGGCCCGGCCTTCATAGTCATCGAGCTGCTGTGCCATCCTCTCCTGTTTCTGCTGCATTTCACGCATCTGCGTCTGGAGTTCCGACGTGTCCGCCTGTAGGGCACCGGCAACCACCTTAAGCTCCCTGACTTTCTCGTCCATCTTTCGGAAGTCCGCCCTAATAAGGGAGACCTCCACCGTGACAGAGTCCACCGACGCACGCACTCCGTTAATAGCTGCCATGACATCATGCAGAGTTGGCTCCGGTCCTTGTTTGGAGGCAGCCGCCCCGCCATCTGTCCCTGGTTGCGGCGGATCCTCCTTATCTCCTCCTTTGGACCAAGAGAATTTAGACAGCTGCTTTTGGGCGTTCGCCTTGGGCCCCTTCCCTCCTGTCGCCATGGATGCGCAGCAATGAACGCCCCGCTAGGTGAAAGCACAGGCCAGCACCGAAGGGTGGACCTTGAATTGATGACAATATGGGCCGAGTTTGTAGGAGTTTCTTCCGGATTCTCAATCTGGGTATCGCGGCCCTGGAACACCAACTATCTTGGCTAGGCTTCTACACCCCTCACGGCCCCCTTCAGTGCGACGTGGTTACCTTCGTCGGCATTCCGCAGGAGGCTTCTCCTCCCTCTGCGTACGGCACTCCAGCGTAGTATCTCCTACGGTGCTGGAACTTTCAGCACCTTCTCATGGTAGTGCAGTCCAGGTTCAGAAACACCCTTCAAGCCCCAGTTCGGTTCCCACCGCACCAACCTGTCCTCGATCAGTTGGGGAGTCTCAGGGGTTCCCTCGCCCCCCTCCACGCTCGGCGAGGTCTTACAGTGGCTATCAGCTCCGCAGGAGGCGGCAGCAATCCCTTGCGCCAATGTAGTCTAATTGCAGGGAGTCGTCAGGGCCAGTCACCCCCGGCCTCAGGTGTTCCCCCTTCTTTCAGCGCTAACCCAGGCCAGCGCCCGGTGGGCTACGGCGCTCCGTCTTCTCACTGGCCCCCACCATTCGCCACAGCGCCTCTAGTTTAGTCGCAGGGCGACACTCCCGAAAGGACGGCACCTTCCACTACTCACGGGCTCCCAGTGATGGGCAGGCGATCTCTCCTAGGATCTACGGGTCCGCGCTGCTTGTCTTACAGCAGCCACACAGACCACCTCCGCTGCGACAGTATCCAGGCCTCCCGCACCACCTCTCAACAGCTCCCCACTGCAGGCCGCAAGGTTGGGGTCTCGCCTCTCTCGCAGAGGCAGATTGCTGTAGGCCTGGGGCCTCCACTCCCACTCCTTTGCGTCGGCTCTTAAGGAGGTGCCAGTCCTCACTGTCGCCGGGTCTCCACCATGCCCCCGCTCCTCACTGGGTATCCCGTTAAGCCGCAGCCTCTTTGGCACCAGGAATCCACGTATATCGGCCGCAGCGTGTAAAGGCTGCAAAGCCGGGGGCTCAGGTGCTTGCGTCACTCACCGGATCCTCCCTCTCACGGCCGCACCGCTCGACGCGGGAGCCCTCAGCCGGTCCTCGTCTCCTCTATGCGCTGCTTCCGAGTTGAGGCACCTCGGGACCCCTCCCGGACCGCTTGTCTGCCTGGCTTCTTTAGCGTCCCTCAGGCACCTTCGACGCTTTCACGTTTTTGGGCGTCCGCCATTACCGCCTCATCGGGGACGCATCAGAGGGGGCCGCCGGATTCACCATGCGAGTCGCAGCTCCCGTCGAGTCTCTCCTGGGAGGTGAGGAGTGAAATACTGGTTGTTTGTATACTTTTGGGATGTGGATGGCCTCGGATATTGAGGGATTTGCAGCGGGGATTCAGAAGCTCTCTCAGGCAGCGGCCATTCTCGTTGGCTGCTAGCCACGCCCCTTGTCCTGTAAACTTGAAGCATTTCAATGTGAATGTTGAGGTGTGTACATGGACAGCATTGGTTGTATTTGGTGGACATCCGGCCCTCCTTCTCCCCCCAGCCCAGTTATCCCACCATGAAGCATGCCACCCTTGCAGTGGGTTCAGGTTGACTCTCAGGATGTCAGTCAGTGGTGTCCTGTTGTTTGTTGGTGCCCAGTACCCAGCATGGCCTTGTGCTCCCCACAACAGAGCACCATTGTCAGACATCTTTGAAGTGGCTTTTCACTCCCTGTGAGGTGTGCATGCTTCAGTGTGAGCTTGCTGGGCCATGTGGGTGGGGGATGTTGGGCTGTGACTTCCACTCCCATCATGCTATTGCCTACACCCCCCTTCCCAGCTTGCCCCATACTTCCTTCCTTTTGACTCTGCTTCCCTGTGGGGTAGTGTGCCTGTGCTGACAGGATGGCTGACAGTGTTGTCCTGGCGTTAGTTTGGCTACAAGTCCCAAAAGTGTCCCTGTGCTTCACACAGCATAACCCAGGGTGGTGGTTCTTTGTGGTATATTTAATTAGAGTGTGAGGCAATGCATTCTCCCAGGTGAGTTGTGTGGAGTTTGTGTTAAGGGTGTGTGTGTGAGAAAAGCTGCTGGTAACTATGGTCAGTGCTGTCAGTCCTCCTTCCCACCCAGCCAGATATCCCACCATGGAACGTGCTTCCATTGCAGGGAGTGCAAGTTGGCTTTCAGGATGTCAGTCAGCAGGGCCTTGTGCTCCCCACAGCAGTACCCAGTGTCAGCCATCTTGTCAGTTGGTTTCCACTCCCTGTGATGTGAGCATGGTTCAGAGTGGTGTTGATGGGCCAATTGTGAGGGTGAGCAATATCTGTGACTACCACTCCCATCATGCTATTGCCTGCTCCCCCCTTCCCAGCATGCCCATACTTCCTTCCTTTTGAGTGGACTTCACTGTATGTGAGTGTGACAGCAATGGCAAGATGGCTGACAGTGTGGTCTTGTTGTTTGTTGGTGCACAGTTCCCAGCAGGGCCTTGTGCTCCCCACAGCTGAGGCCAGTGTCAAGACATCTTGGAAGTGGCTTTTCACTCACTCTCTTGTAGAGCACGGTCCCAGGTGTGTTGTTTGGAGTTAGTGGAAGTGGTGTGTGTGTAAGGGCCTGCTGGTAGCTGTAGTCGGAGCTGGCACTCCTCCTCCCCCCAGGCCAGACATCCCACCATGAAACGTGCTTCCATTGCAGGGAGTGCAAGTTGGTTGTCAGGATGTCAGTCAGTGGTGTCCTGCTGTTGGTTGGTGCCCAGTTCCCAGCAGGGCCTTGTGCTCCCCACAACAGAGCACCATTGTCAGACATCTTTGAAGTGGCTTTTCACTCCCTGTGAGGTGTGCATGCTTCAGTGTGAGCTTGCTGGGCCATGAGGGTGGGGGATGTTGAGCTGTGACTACCACTCCCATCATGCTATTGCCTACACCCCCCTTCCCAGCATGCCCATACTTCCTTCCTTTTGAGTCAGATTCACTGTGTGTGAGTGTGACAGCAATGGCAAGATGGCTGACAGTGTGGTCCTGGTGTTTGTTGGTGCACAGTTCCCAGCAGGGCCTTGTGCTCCCCACAGCAGTGCCCAGTGTCAGCCATCTTGTCAGTTGTTTTCCACTCCCTGTGATGTGAGCATGGTTCAGAGTGGTGTTGATGGGCCAATTGTGAGGGTGAGCAATATCTGTGACTACCACTCCCATCATGCTATTGCCTGCACCCCCCTTCCCAGCATGCCCATACTTCCTTCCTTTTGTCTCTGCTTCCCTGTGGGGTAGTGTGCCTGTGCTGAAAGGATGGCTGACAGTGTTGTCCTGGCGTTTGTTTGGCTACAAGTCCCATGAGTGTCCCTGTGCTTCACACAGCATAACCCAGGGTTGTGGTTCTTTGTGGGATATTTAATTAGAGTGTGAGGCATTGCATTCGCCCAGGTGAGTTGTGTGGAGTTAGTGTTAAGGGGGTGTGTGTGAAGAGCTGCTTGTAAATTTGGTCAGAGCTGTCAGTCCTCCTTCCCACTCAGCCAGATATCCCACCATGGAACGTGCTTCCATTGCAGGGAGTGCAAGTTGGCTTTCAGGATGTCAGTCAGTGGTGTCCTGCTGTTGTTTGTTGGTGCACAGTTCCCAGCAGGGCCTTGTGCTCCCCACAGCAGTGCCCAGTGTCAGCCATCTTGTCAGTTCTTTTCCACTCCCTGTGATGTGAGCATGGTTCATAGTGGTGTTGATGGGCAAATTGTGAGGGTGAGCAATATCTGTGACTACAACTCCCATCATGCTATTGGCTACACTGACTTCACCAGCATACACAGAATTCCTTCCTTTCAGTGAGCTTCCCTGTGAGGTGGTGTTCTAGTGGTGGCTACATATCTGACTGTGTTTGTTGGTTAGATTTGTGCCACTGCCTAGCTCTATTTGTTGTTGGGTTTGTACATGTCATGACACAGTTACATATCACTATGAAATGGCATGTATTGTGTTTATCTGACTGACATACACATCTTGGGATGATTATCTTTTGGTTGCTGTGGATTTGCTAAGGGTGCATGGTTTGACTATCCCCTTGACAGTGATATGTGTGTATTGTCACACAATATTGTGTATATTTGTTGTGTACTCACCAGGCTCTGGGATGTTTGATAGTCCATATACGCTCACTGGTGGTAGGATGGCCCGCACCTTCTCCTCCCAGGGCCTGAGGTATACTGGTTTGGCAGGAGGGCCACTGCCGGTGTGTTGGCTCAAGGCGTAATCCTTCTTTAGTAGGTCCTTGACCCTCCTGCGCACATCATACCACCTGTTCTGGATGTCTTCCTTTGTGCGCAAACATGGTGATTGTGCGTTCACCCTGTCGACGATCCTCTCCCACATCTTGGTTTTCTGCGACATGGGTGTCTGTTGGACCAATGTACCAAACAACTGTGGCTTTACCCTGAGGATCTCATCTACCAGGACTTCCAATTCACTGTCTAGGAACTTTGGATTCTTCTTTGGGGGCATGGTGATGGGTGGTGGTGGTGATTGATGTATGTGTGGGTGTGCAAGTGAGGGTGTGTGAGTGTAGGTTTTGCTGGGTGTATGTGAGGGTCCTATTTGTTGAGGTGCTGATGGTGTGTGGCTTGTGTGATGGATGAGCTGTGAGTGTGTCTGTGGTTGCTGTCTGATGGTGTTCTGTGCTGGCAGGTCAGTAGAATTTGCAAAGGATCATGGTAGGGATTTGTGGCCTTTATATGGGTGGAGTTGTGGGTGTGTCTTTGTTCCATGTTCCCCCCAGTATTTATTGGCTTTGTAATTGCTTGTTTGGCCCTTTTTTTTGTATTTTTTCCTTTGTACTTTTTGTGCATGTAGGAGACGTTCTTCTGACCGAGTAGGACGCTGCAGTTGTCTCGTGCGAGCTTCTCCGAGTCGTTGATGCAGTGTTTCTGCTGTGTTTCATGTGCGGCGTACGCGTCGGTCGCGGAGTATTGGGTTGCCTCGGCTGGGTTTTGTATGCGTGGCGGTCGTAGGGCTTGGTCTCCGTGCGACTCGGTCTGATTTTCCACGCATTGCATCGTACTGCGCGGGTCGGAGTTCGCGGGTACGTTTAGTTCGGTTTCATTCCTGGTGCGTGTCGGTCGGTTCGATTCGCGTAGTTTCCCGGCCGGATAGCTGGTTTCCGTGCGGTTCGGTCGTTCGGCTTGTGTTCCGTACGAGTCGGTCGTGATTCACATGCATTTCATCGTACTACGCAGGTCGTGCAGCGCCGGTACGTGTCGGTCGGACTAAATTCCCGTACCGAGTCGGTCGGTACGTTTTCCTGCCCGAATCGGAATCGGCCCCTTAGTTTTGCTACACTTGCACCTGTGCACATTCCATTGGCTCGTCAGAAGAACTATTCTCATTTCCCTAACTAGCCTTAGATTGCGGTGCCCTCTCAGATAAATAAGTTAAGGAATTAGTAGCAAAAAAATTAGCTTTTTATTCTAATATTGTGCTTCAAATGAATTGTGTTCTGGCCCACACAGGCAAATGAATATATGAGGTGCCTCCAAGGAAAGCTTCCCATTCCATTAGCAAATACCAAGCAAGACCAAAGGCACTGTCCTGTCACTAACACTGTATTTCACAATCCACAAATGACATTACTGGATATAGCCTTCGCGATAAAGAAGACTCTTTCTCTGAAATCACACCGCAGTCAACATCTGTCACTTCCTTCCTGACTCTGTTGGATCCGGATTTTCCTTTGGTGGCTAGAGCATTTGAATATTTGGCACAGACTACTGAATTGTAAACTGTCTATAGTGCCTTCCAGCTAGGTTAGAAATACTGCTTGTGGAATATCAATATGTATTTTTTTAATCTGCAGCCTCTCTTTTTGGGAAACATTGCTCACTGATTTTCATCTCTCATATTTTGCTACTTTCCCTTATCCAAGTCATTTTACTCACCTATTTCTGGGATCATTTTTTATGCATTATATTTGCTTTCAGGAGTAGAGTGATTTAATAAAAATTATATTGTATTCGGTGAGACAAATACAAGAATTGAGAGGCAAGCCTATTAAATCGGGAGCAGGGAACTGGAATAGACAAGAAATCCATCAAATTAAGAGCACGGGACAGACTTAAAGTCCATTCAAATTATAAGTTAAATTATTGATAAGTGTCAGTGACAGAGAGCTAAAACAGTCTGTAGTGAGGCAGCAAGACTGCAGCAACACCCATAATGATAATGTTTTATGTAGTGCTTTGAAAACATGCCTGTCATTTCTAAGTGCTATAAATAACAGGTGTTAACATTACCCAATTTAACAGTACTCCCTTTATTGATGTTTGGGAAGAATGAATGCCCAATCAGTTAGCAGTCCTTCTGGCTTTAAGACTGAAGTCAACACAAAATTACTTTTCCACAAAATCCTTTTTCGACAAGGCTACATCAACATTTTTGCAAATAATAAAGGGGTCTATTACGATGGCGGGCGGACAAAGTCTGCCCGCCACCGCAACGGCAAAAGGGACTGCCTGCCATAGGTGCGGCGGTCCCGCCATTCAAATTAGGATGCGCCCGCCACACTGGCGGGCGCATCCCGCATTGTTTACACTGCGGCGGGCGGTGCTGTAAGCAGCACCCGCCGCAATGTAAAAAATGCAGGTTGTGCATTTGCATGCACAACGTGACAGGCACCGCGCGGTGCCTGCCACCTTGTGCATGCAAATGCATGGGGGGTACCATAGGTACCCTCCATGTGCATCCCCCACCCCCCCAACATCATGGGGGCCCGCAACGGGCCCCCAACAGCGAAAACCGCATGCCTTTCCATGGCGGCAACGCCGCCATGGAAAGGCTAATCTCCGCCTGCATGTTAATATGGATGGCGGTGTCTTGCAGACACTGCCACCATATTAAGCCCCTTTTCTGCCCGGTCGACTCGTCGACGGGCGGAAAAGCGGCAGACGGTCTTCCCATCCACCGCGGACCACCCAGCCATCCTAATGTGGCGGGGGGTCATTCAGGCGTGGATGGCGGGCGGATCGCCCCCGCCGGGCTGGCTGGGGGGATCCGCCCACCATCCTAATAGGCCCCAAAGTCTTTATCCTGAGCATATCCAATAAAGTTAAAGAGTCCATAAATATATAGTTGTTAAAACTTCTTCTTTTAATTCCAAGTGTCCAATTCCTTGTTTTGGCAGAGAGGAGTTGGCCTAACGGCTAGGGCGGTCGGCCTCGAAGCTGGGGAACCGGGTTCGAATCTCGGCAAGGACGCTGAACATCCTGTGATTCTGGGCAAATCACTTAATCTCCCCGTGTCTAACAAAAATGAATGTGTCCTCATGTAACGCAACTGGTGCTCATGTAAAGCTCTCTGATACCCGATACCCTTGGGTCAAGTTCGCGCTATATAAAACTCAGTAAAAAAAAAAGAAGTTACATCCAATAATACATCATTACACTTCAGTGGGTACAGTCACCGCCAGATGAACAATGTAGCCAACACGTGTTTCGTCTTGGGGTCATCACCCACCGACTTCCTCGGGGCAAAAACGAATTAGGAGAATGTCAGTATTCTCATAAGCAGTAGGGTCTATGTGTGTCCCTCCAATACCTATATCTCCAGTTAGGTCCTCACCGATAGTTAATATATTTGAGAATCTTTTGTCAGATGGACAGTACTCCAGGAAAAAGTATCGGCGTTTCTAAATTTTTGCTCTCTAATGACTCTGAGTGTCATCTTCTTTGAACTGCAAGTAACTTTCTTGAAGACACAACCACAACCTTCTCCTTGCTTCCCGTGGCCAACCTTCTCAGCTTCTACTTCAACTTCAAACCCGCTGTTGAACTGCACCCTCCTCTCCCACTCACATGTACAACCTTGATTTTCTCTCCTTCCATGTGTTCAGACTGATTGAATATTGTCATTTGATATGGAGTAATGCCTAAAACATTTGTAAATATATTAATATTATTTCCTTGACTTTTGCAAACCCTGAGTGGTAGTGCCCGACACAAACAATCCTGCAAGAGTTTTTCTCGGGTCCGGAGCAGTCTCAATCGTGACGCATGCTCAGTGAATCCGCCCACAAAGGGTCAGTGAGAACCCTGTAATCTTTCCCCACTCTGCGGGCACACAGTAGCGGGGTCCAAGGGCCAACATCAGAATAAAAAACAGACCATTTGACCAATTTACACCTGGCATGGAGCAACTGGATATCACTGTGTAAGTTAGAAAAAAGCAATAAAATTCTATAAAATATATGCAATTTTTAAATCACTGGTAGAAGGGTTATATAAACCCAGAACTGAGATGAATCTGTCTACATTTTAGGGTACCTGCAGTAAGACCTGAGATTCTATGATTCAGCAGAACCAAATCCAACAAGTCTAGTTAAGATTTTACTGTCTGACCCTTGACAGCAAGTGAAGCAAGACACAAATCTTATTAAACTCTTTTAAATATTAGTTATTAAAAGTATCAGAATGACACTCAGTAAAGAAAGATATTGCTGCTGTGAAACATAAGCAAATAAAATAAATAATTAAATAACATTGCTTATGCCATCAAGAGGAGGAATGCAGACCGAGTACAGCTGTGGGAAAACATCAAAGTTGTTAAGCCACTCTGTCGTGTGAATAGTTAATTGTTTCTGCTTTTTTCTTTGCATTTTGGAACTTGTAGTTTTGATTTCTCATTAAAAATAAAGTATAATGAATATCGCAATAAAACAAATGTAATCTATGTCCTCACACCAATGTGGGACAGCTTAAACCTTAGCATTGAGCTAGCATTTCTTCAACACCTTTGTGAGAGTTTGGGTCTATTATATGGTATGGGGTACAGAGTCATAATATCGATGTTTAAATATCGATATGCCATAATATCGATGTTTAAATATCGATGTGACACAATATCGACCTCCAAGAATATCATCGACCAGAATATCGACATGCAGGTAAGAAATATCGTTTTTGTTAATATCGAAGTTAGTAATATCGTTAGTCAAAATATCGTTGTTAATAATATCGAAATTTAGTTTAGTGTTCTGTATTTTAGTATATGTGTTAAAAGTATAGCTTATTTTTTTAATGTATGTTTGAAATTTTTAGAAGTAATTAATTTTATGTTAAGTAATTTTTGCGTAGTTTAGTTCCGTAGGGGGTTGTGGGTTTATAGGGGAATAGGGTGGGAAGTAATTTAATTATAATATATTTATTAATACATTTTTAGAAATTATTAATTTTTAAAGAGATTAAATATTGCATTTTAGTTCCGTAGCGGGTTGTGGGTTTATAGGGGAATAGGGTGGAAGTAATTTAATTAAAATTAATTAATTAATAATTTTAATTAATTAATATTTTTGTATTTAATAATTTATATTGTTAATTGTGTTAATTAATTTGTTATTAATTAGTTATTAATTGGTTATTAATTATTAATAATTAATTGGTAAATATGTTAATTGTGTTATTTTTTTAGGAGCGGGTTGTGGGTTTATAGGGGAATAGGGTGGGAAGTAATGTAATTATAATATATTTATTAATACATTTTTAGAAATTATTAATTTTTTAAGAAATTAAATATTGCGTTTTAGTTCCGTAGCGGGTTGTGGGTTTACAGGGGAATAGGGTGGGAAGTAATTTAATTAAAATGTATTAATTAATAATTTTAATTAATATTTTTGTATTTAATAATTTATATTGTTAATTGTGTTAATTAATTTGTTATTTAGTTATTAATTGGTTATTAATTATTAATAATTAATTGGTAAATATGTTAATTGTGCCATTTTTTAGGAGCGGGTTGTGGGTTTATAGGGGAGTAGGGTGGGAAGTAATTTAAGTATAATTAATTAATAATTTAATTAATATTTATGTATTTAATATTTTATATTGTAAATTGTGTTAAATATTTTGTTATTAATTAGTTATTAATTGGATATTAATAATTAATAATGAATTGGTGAATATGTAAATTGTGTTAATTTTTTATGAGCGAGTTGTGTATTTAGAGGGAGTAGTGTGGCAAGTAATTAAAAATTAGTATAATTTTTAATTTTTTATATAATATTTAATTATTGTATTTTATAGCCTTAATAGTATGAATTAATTTATTACTCATTGTTTTTAATTTTATTGTTATTAGTTAATTAATTAATTGTTAAGCAATTATGTTAATTGTCATGTTTTACAATAGTGGTGGTGTTATTTATAGGGGTATTTGGTGATAGGAAAATTATTTTTTATTAATTAAGTATTTGTTAGTTAATGTTTATTATTTTGCTGGAGTGGGAATAGTAAATTATTCACCTCCGCTATCCAAAACTTTCCTACTGTTGCAATTATTGGAGTGGGAATAGTAATTTTATCCCCTCCACTATTCAACACTTTCCCTACTGTTGCACTCTGTGGAGTGGGAATAGTAAATTATTCCCCTCCGCTATCCAACATTTTTCCTACTGTTGCACTTGCTGGGGTGGGAATAGTAAATTATTCCCCTCCGCTATCCAACACTTTCCCTACTGTTGCACTTGCTGGAGTGGGAATAGTAATTTTATCCCCTCCGCTATCCAACACTTTTCCTACTGTTTCATTCGTTGGAGTGGGAATAGTAATTTTATCCCCTACGCTATCCAACACTTTCCTTACTGTTGCACTCTGTGGACTGGGAATAGTAGATTATTCCCCTCCGCTATCCAACACTTTCACTACTGTTGCACTTGCTGGAGTGGGAATAGTAAATTATTCCCCTCCGCTATCCAACACTTTTCCTACTGTTGCAATTGTTGGAGTGGGAATAGAAATTTTATCCCCTCCCCTATCCAATACTTTCCCTACTGTTGCACTCCCTGGAGATGGACTAGTAAATTATTCCCATCCGCTATCCAACACTTTCCCTACTGTTACACTTACTGGAGTGGGAATAGTAAATTATTCCCCTCCGCTATCCAACACTTTCCCTACTGTTGCACCTGCTGGAGTGGGAATAGTAAATTATTCCCCTCCGCTATCCAACACTTTCCCTACTGTTGCACCTGCTGGAGTGGGAATAGTAAATTATTCCTCTCCGCTAAACAACACTTTCCCTACTGTTGCACTCCCTGGAGTGGGAATAGTTATTTTATCCCCTACGCTATCCAACATTTTCCCTACTGTTTCAGTTAATGTAGAGTAAAATTTAGTTTTAAAGATAAATATTAATTTTAATATTTTATTTTATTATATATATATATATATATATATAATTTATTTTTATATTTATCTTACAGGTTTATGTATATATATATATGTCGTTATAATTTTTATTATGTTTCTGTTTTTATAATTTAATAAAATAATTATTTATTAATATTCTTAAGTAAATATATATATACATTTTTTTATATATGTATGTTTAATTTATTTTTATATTATATTTATTATTTATAATTTTTAACATTTTAAAATAATTTTAACTATGGGCAACATTACGATGGCGGGCGTCCGCCCGCCACCGCAGCGGAATGCGGGACTGTCCGCAAGGGGTGCGGCGGTCCTGCACATGCTATTAGGATGCCACCGCCACCGTGGCGGTGGCAAGCCCCATTCACAGCATTGTGGCGGGCGGTGCTCACCGCACCGCCCGCCACAATGCTGTGAATGCACATCGTGCATGTGCATGCACAACGTGACAGGCACCGTGCGTTGCCTGCCACCTTGTGCATACATATGCAGGGGGGTACCATAGGTACCCCCCATGTGCACCCCCCACCCCCTCAACACCGTGGGGGCCCGCAACGGGCCCCCATATACAAAGACCGTATGCCTTTCCATGGCGGCAACGCCGCCATGGAAAGGCTGCACTCCGCAGTCATCATAATATGGATGGCGGTGTCTTGGAGACACCGCCACCATATTATCCTTGTTTTCCGCCAGTCGGCGAGTCGACCGGCGGAAAGCGACGAGACGGTGTTTTCGTCCGCCGCGGACCCCCAGCCATCATAATATGGCGGGGGTCTTTGCTGTCTGGATGGCGGGTGGATCGCCCCCGCCGGGCCGGCGGTGACTACCGCCCGGCCCGGAGAGAGGCGATCCGCCCGCCATCATGATGACCCCTATGTTTTTATTAATTATATTTATTGTTAAATTTATTTTATATTATTTTTAAGACATTTTTTAAAAAAACGATATTTTGAACAACGATATTTTGGTTTCGATACTTTTTGTACTTACCTTTGTAGAGATAGGATGTCGATATTCTGTTCATCGATATTCTTGACACGATATTCTGCTAGGTCGATATTGTTGTCATTGATATTATGTCAGTGATCCATGGTATAGTTGTGCGACGTTACAACAATAAACTCACAGAACAGTCTTGGGTCCAGTCAGGCTCATTTGCAAAATCTCTACACTCTAGGTAGCTGTGGCTTCGAGCAGAAAGACAAACAAAGGAACTTGTGTAAAGCATTTAGAAGCACCAAACAACGAAATAAGATAATCACACAACTCAATAAAAATCCAACACCAATTTATAAAAGTAGATTATATTTTAATGAATTTTTAGAGACCAAGATGAGCAAAAACCACCGGAATATTCCTGAAATTGAAGAAAACTGAAGATCAACTATAAACAAGCATTGGCAACCGTAAAGTTTGGACACTTTTGAAGAGTTTAAAAGAGCTACTCTGGCCCAACTGGGGTGATCATATCCAGCATGGAGAAGGCCAGGAGGGCTGCTTAGTAGTATTTGGACAATTTCCTGGCCACCAAAGCGTTGTCCAGTCCAGTTCTGAACTTTACAGCACGGCCACTGTTCAATGGAGTGGTCCTGTTGCTGAGGATGCAGGAGATGGAGGATGCTCAAAGATGCTCCGGGTGCTGTGTAGTCGACGGGGGTGTCCTTGCGGTTACTCCTCGATCTATTGATAAGGTGGGGCGACTTTCGCCACAGAGATCAGGGTCACTTCAAGTCCTCTTTGAGCCAGTAGAAGGCCGACTGCTGCTGCTGTGGTACTGGTCTCCATACACAACGGATCCAGCGGTATCCTTTAGTGGAGGCTTGTGTCACTTTGGGGTGACCAATCAAGACTCAGAGGCCACTCCCGGGTCCAGCGGACTGGGGTGCAACTTTTGGCCATCAAAGATCGTTCACTCTGGGTGCCCAGCGGCTGCTGGCAACGATTCCAGAAATTTGGCCACCAACTTGGCGGGTGGGGCTTCTTCAGCTTTGATTGCCCAGGGCTGGGTCCAGGGGGTCAGCCAACTGAGCATTTGAGTCACTTCTTTGGTCTGGGGCTCTGGAGCATCTTTTTCTCGAGCCAGGAGCCACAGGCACAGTCCTCTCTTCGCTAGCCCAAGGTGCACTAGGTGCTGTCCAGCAGACGGTGGATGTTCGAACCGGTAGGGTCTGGTTGACCCCAGCCAGGCAGAACTACCGCTCCCATCAAGGTCAGGTGATTACACTCGTTGTAGAACCCGTGCGCACCCTTGGGTAGCTTGGCAGTGAGCAACCAGGCTTACTACAGAGGCAATGTGTAAAGCAAAGGCACAGCAGCCACTCTCGATAAATACACTGAGCGTCACAAAAGAGACTTCACACAGGATGTATGTAAAAACGTTTATATTCAACACACATATTCAATAATTATAACATGATCATCATATACTTTTTGGCATAAAACACATTTGGAAAAATTACTAGCAGTACTAGGCCCACTCGTATTGTTATGATATCCATAGTATGCCTACTGTGGACAATTCCTAATCTAACCTCCCCCCAAATTGAGAGAGAGCACCCTTATGCGGTGCATGTTATCAAAATTATGTACATACACAAAAACAGAACAGTTTAAGCATCACCGAGGGCCGGAGCCAGAAGGGAAAACCCAATGTCAAAAGGTATTGTGTTTTTGGCTACAATCAACATATAATGCGGCACCGCTGGCCAGTGTCACTCCTACTCACACACACTCACTCCACTACGCGGTGTGACAGATATTAGCCAATCTGTACTGCACGCTCTTACACACACATATGTTCTCAGCACCCTAATGCGGTGCCACTGGTACCCAGTCGGTCAATTGTTCACCCTCTGCAGACTCCGTGGCTCAACCTCACTACACCCTCTAGTTCGCCCCGATTGTCCAATACCCCCGGATGAATATATAACATTACATTGCATGCCGTTACAACGCATGCCGTTACATCGCGGTTGTAACAACGCAAGTGCTGTTACAATGCGTTACCATTGCAACGCACACTTTTACCTCGCATATGCCTTTACCACGCATGCCATTACAACGCAAAGGCATGCGTGGTAAAGGCATATACTTGGGAAAAGCGGTTAAGGTAAGTAATGGTGTGTATATATATATATATATATATATATATATATATATATATATATATATATATATTTTAAATACCCCCTAAAACCCCAAAAGTACCCTTTGTACCCCAATAACCATACCCCCCTAAAATTCTAAAATGACCCTTACCACCCCAATATCCCTACCCCCTAAACCCTAAAATTACTCTTGGCACCCCAAAACCCAAAGCCACCCTGAACCGCAAAATTATCCTTAGCACCCCAAAACCCAAACCCACCCTGAACCCTAAAATTACCCTTAGCACCCCAAAACCCAAACCAACCCTGAACCCTAAAATTACCCTGGGCACCCCAAAACCCATACCCACCCTGAACCCTAAAATTACTCTTTGCACCCCAAAACCCATACCCACCCTGAACCCTAAAATTACACCTACACCCCAAAACCCAAACCTAGCCTGAACCCTAAATTTACTATAGGCATCCAAAAACCCAAACCCACTCAGAACCCTAAATTTACCCTTAGCACCCCAAACCCACCCTGATCCCTAAATTTACCCTGGGCACCCCAAAACCAAAACCCACCCTGAACCCTAAAGTTACCCCTACACCCCAAAACCCAAACCCACCCTGAACCCTAAAATTACCCTGGGCACCCCAAACCCACCCTGAACCCTAAAATTACCCTTAGCACCCCAAGACCCAAACCAACCCTGAACCCTAAAATTACCCTAGGCACCCTAAAACCCAAACCCACCCAGAACCCTAAAATTACTCTTAGCACCCCAAAACCCAAACCCACCTGATCCCTAAATTTACCCTGGGCACCCCAAAACCCTCCCTGAACCCTAAAATTACTACTACACCCCAAAACCCAAACCCACCCTGAACCCCAAAATTACCCTGGGCACCCCAAACCCACCCTGAACCCTAAAATTACTCTTAGCACCCCAAATCCCAGACCCACCCTGAACCCTAAAATTACCCTTAGCACCCCAAAACCCAGACCCACCCTGAACCCTAAAATTACCCTTGGCACCCCAAAACCCAAATCCTCCCTGAACCCTAAAATTACCTGGGCACCCCAAAACCCAAACCAACCCTGAACCCTAAAATTACCCTTACTACCCCAAAACCCATACCCACCCTAAAACTTAAAATTACCCTTGGCACACCAAAACCAAAATCCACCCTAAACCCTAAAATTAACCTTGGCACCCCAAAACCTATACGCCTACACCCCAAAACCCAAACCCACCCTAAACCCTGTACTTACATGTAAAACACATATGCCTTTACCACTCATGCCTTTACAACGAATTTTGTTGTAAAGGCATGAATGGTAAAGTTGTATGCATTGTAATGCCATGCGTTGTCATGGCATTGCGATGTAATGGTAGTTGTGTTGTGTTGGCATGCGTTGTAATGGCGTGCGTTGTAATAAATTCGTTGTAATGGCTGTTTCCCCCCCTGGATGGAAGATAACCAACCCCGCCTCCCGGACACTGGCCCGCATGCGGCCAAGGTCACACTTAGGGCCTTATTACGAGTTTGGCGGTTCTCCAGCGGTGACAGCACCAGACCGTCTGCTGGAGGGCCGCCAAAGCCATGGTGCGTCCGCCCGTCGGATTACGAGATTGATCCTGGTCTGGCAGGTGGTGCAGGGGCAGTCTGACGGTGGTGGTCTGTTAGGCTCATAGGACAGTCTACCATGCAGACCACTGCGGTGAGAGCGCGAAGTGCACATTCGTGCATGGTGTGTCATGCATGCCACACTGTGCAGGAACTGGGGAAGCAATACCAGGGTGACACTACATGTGCCCCCCTGCATGCACCCCCAGGACCTGGAGCGGCTGTTGCCTCTTCACCACCATTTTCATGGCGGGCTCACCGCCATGAAAGGTTTGGTGGAAAGCCAACTCAGAATATGTTCGGCGGTGCCGCATTGGCACCGCCAGCATATTGTGGCTCCTAACCGGTGTGTGACTGTCGTAGGATCCTGAATCCCCGGCGGTCGCAGCAGTCCTGTGGCGTCCCACCCGCACACTCATAATACTGCGGGCGGGCCCGCAGTGTGGTGGTGGTTGGACTGCCACCACAAGTAAGACAGTCCTGTGGACCGCCGTACTCGTAATAAGCGTCTTAGTTGGGGCCTCTGGAAGCAGGTGGGAATATGTGGCAGTTTTAATTAGGAGGTACAAGTAAACAAGGGAGAGGTTAGAAGCCACTCGGGAAATTCACCCACAGGTCTCAAAACACAAAGGAGTTACGCAGTCTCTTGACCCGCTTCTGAATTGTCTCTGAAGCATCTCTTCAACCCAGTCAATCTCTCTCACTACTACCTGGCACCAAGATGTATTCGGGAGAGGCCAGGTGTGGAGAGGGCAGTTGGTCCGCAATGATGAGGGTCAAAAGTGGAACAACTGATGAATGGGGAGTAACAGGATAGGATAGGATGAGGAGCCCCAATCGGTACATGATGATCCAGGTCGTGCCCAGGCAACTGGGCACAGCGTCTGGTGCACACAAGGATGAGTCGCAATAGGCACTTCAGATTTCAAACACTATGAGTTGCAAATTCTGCACCTCCCTGGAAAGGAGGCACAAGGACTGGTGCACGTTGAGTTGGGTTGCTCCAGGTAACTCCGGTCACGCACAGCCAAGAGTTGCAATTCCGCACCTCCCTGGAAATGGGGCAAAATGTCAAGTGCATGATTATACAGGTTGAACCAGACCAGTCCGGTCACACACACACAGGCTCAAGTTCAGCAGAGCCACACAAGGTAGAATGAGGCACTACTCCAGGTACACCCCACACCGAGGGTCGCATCCTGTGAATTGGACACTGCACGCAATGAGCATAGATTTGGCGTGTCCCATGAGAGAAATGCGGCACGATCAACGAAACGGGCCATGCAGGATCCCACAATTGGTCAATCTGCTCACCACCACTAGACCCTTATGAGTGGCGAGGTCCCGGCAGTACAGGACCACACGCCTTAGATGCAGGCAAGATTTCTGGGGCTCCGCACTAGGCAATCCAGTCTCCAGACACTAGTCATTAGGTCCACTCTCACACCACGCTACCAGTTTGGATTTATTAGCCGAGGTAGGCACTTGAGAGGACACTGTTCTCCAGATGTCACAGGAAGATGGTGTAGGTCCCTCGGGGGAGATCTTTGATCTCCCTGAGATCTCTGAGAAAACAGAAGGCCCATGGTCAGGCCCTTGGAGAGCACACTTCAGGGCGCCACACTTCAGCAGGTCCTCGGCCCAGGCCAACCTCTTTTCAGACAGTTATCCTTCATGTGCACAACAGAGGGCCATATTATCAAGAACGGCGATAACATTATCGCCGCTTTAGCGGCAGGAAACTGCCGCTAAAGCGGCGATAAGGGGCTTGATAATATGCCCTATAGAATTCCAATAGAAGCCCAGGTTTGATGTCCTTCACACCAGAACCTGGGCTTCTATTGGAATTCTATAGGGTATATTATCAAGCCCCTTATCGCCGCTTTAGCGGCAGTTTCCTGCCGCTAAAGCGGCGATAATGTTATCGACGTTCTTAATAATATGGCCCAGAGTCCTCTGACAATGTGCACCACGCAGTCCGAGTTCACCAGTCCCACATCCCCACAAGCGTATGTCACCTTTTGCTGAAGGATGGCACCCGTAGTTATACTGTTGTGTGTCTTTGAAGTTCGGGGTGGTTTAGGGGGTTTTCCCTTTGAACCACAGATGTCTCCCATAAATTGTAGGCCTGTCTGCCATGGGGCCTTGGAATGCAAATCTTAGGGGCCGATCACGATGGCGGGCGGATCGCCCCCGCCGGGCCAGCGGGGGCGATCCGCCCGACAGCAAAGACCCCCCGCCATATCATGATGGCTGGGGAGTCCGCGGCGGACGGAAAGACCGTCTGCCGGTAAACGTGCTGAATATGGTGGCGGTGTCCCCCAGACACCGCCATCCATATTGCGATGCAGGCTGCGAGCAGCCTTTCCATGGCTGCATTGCCGCCATGGAAAGGCTGGCGGTTCCTGCTGTTGGGGGCCCGTTGCGGGCCCCCAGGGTGTTGGGGGGGTGGGGGGTGCACATGGGGGGTACCTATGGTACCCCCTGCATTTGCATGTACAATGTTGCAGGCACCGCGCGGTGCCTGTCACGTTGTGCATGTAAATGCACAACATGTATTTTTACATTGCGGTGGGTGCTGCTTGCAGCACCGCCCGCCGCAATGTAAAAATACGGGATGCGCCCGCCACTGTGGCGGGCGCATCCTAATTGGTATAGCGGGACCGCCGCACCTATGGCCGGCAATCCCTTTTGCCAATGCGATGGCGGGCGGACTTTGTCCGCCCGCCATCGTAATCGACCCCTTAATCTTTAGTGGGACAATTATCCGGCACCGAGAGGCTATGGGGGTCATTATGATGGCAGGCTGATTGCCACCGCCCGGCTGGCAGTGGCGATCCGCCCGCCATCACAACATAATTTTCCCCCCCGCCATATTACTAGGGGGGGGTACCGCGGCGGACGGAAAGTCCGTCCGCCGCTTTTCCGCCGGTCAGCAATCGTCACGATTGCCGGCCGGGCGGAACTCGGGCATAATATAAGGCACCGCCATCCATATTATGATGCCTTGCAGTTCCGGCCTTTTCATGGCGGCGATGCCGCCATGAAAGGGCTGGGGGGAATTGCTGTGGGGGCCCGTTGGGGGCCCCCGGGCGGGGTGGAGGGGTGGGGTGCTGCACTTGGTCATTGCCATGCTCAAGGTGGCAGGCACCGTGCGGTGCCTGTCACGTTGTGCATGGCAATGCACAACATGCCTCTTTGGCATTGCGGCAGGTGCTGCTTACAGCAGCACCCGCCGCAATGTTAGTGATGCGGGATGCGATCGCCAGGGTGGCGGTCGCATCCTAATTGGTGGTGCAGGACCGCCGCACCGCTGGCGGCTGGTCCCAGCACCGCTAGGGTAGTCCGCCCGCCATCCTAATAGGCCCCTAAGTGTCAAAACATCTATCTTAAATCTATCCCATTTGGCCCTCAAATGGCAGAGGTCTGCTGTTCCCGTGGGATGCCCATGGTTTATGGCTGTCGATTGGGGGATGCACGGATGTGCTACCCCCGACCACTGGTGTCCACTGGAGCCAGGCACCACGTTCCCAGAGACTCTTGGAGCTTGGAAATGTCCATATTCAATAAGTGGCATTTCTAAGTGAGCTACGCCAAAACCCTCTTTACCAATGGAAAGGGTTTGGCACAGGGAATCTATTGATATGAAACATCATGAAATTGCTCCACTGCAATCCACTATTGTAGTCCGAAGTCATGTCAACCGCTTCCTAACCTCTGGGAAAAGCAGTCTTCATAAGTAGGGAAAATACACATAGGTGTCCCTCACTACCTGGGTGCACGTGCGCTAGTGGGCACACCGATCTGCGATGGCAGATGGGACACATTGTTCCCAGCACCAGGGGTGCAAGGGCGCCCACCCAAGTCTGCACAGTATACTGGACACGGGTTTAACTAATACGTGTGTCTCTGCGCACGCACAAGCCTGCGTTGACAGGCGGCACATGCAACCATGGCCATCATAGGCGCGGGAGCGCACTTACAGCGGCCTGCAATGGCAAGCTGCTCATGAGTTTACTCACGATAGATGCCAGTGCGCACCCACCGGTCTGCAATGACAGATCAGCCCATGTTTCAGAACAGTGAATCAGCGCCACTTCCCAACATGGATAGGAAGGGCGCGTGCACTTTCACATGGCAGGGACAGGCCAGGCACATGGCTTACCCAAGTCCTAGCATCTTTGGTTCCAGTGTTCGCACACCACCCTTCTCAGACCATCCGGACCAAGGTGGACCCCCTTACAGGTACGATTGCGCACTCCCGGCCAGCGATGGCGGACCGGGCACTTTGCCAGCTAACACCATGGATGCAAGTGCGCAGACATAGGTCTGCACTGGTAGACCTGGCACGGAGGTCAGAACACCAGGGATGCAGGTATACGCTCATCAGCCCACGATGGCAGGCCAGGAACCTATCCAAAATGCCATAGGTGCCAGGGTGTATCCTCCAGCCTGCCACAGCAGAAGGGACACGTATCTAAAGCAGCATCAGGGCTGGTGCGCACACCCTGGTCTGCGTTGGCAGATCAGCCCATGTTCCGGAACAGCGTGTCAGCGCCTCTACCTAATCTGTGTAGGAAGGCACAGCCTCTTCCCCACAGCCTTGACAGGGAGGATGTGCGCAGGGCCCTGAGGCCACTCCTGAGAATCAGCAACACCCCAGGGGTATCCATGGGGAAAGACAAACTCTAAGGCAGGGGAAGCCCCATTACCACACCTACAAATAGCACCCTCACACACACCCAGCTAAACCTACACTCACACCCCCCCCACCTGCACACACACACACACATCAATCACCACCACCACCCATCACCATGCCCTCAAAGAAGAACCATAAGTTCCTAGATTGTGAATTGGAAGTCCTGGTAGACGAGATACTCAGGGTAGAGCCACAGTTGTTTGGTACATTGGTACAACAGACCCCCATGTCGCAGAAAACCAAGATGTGGGCGAGGATTGTCGACAGGGTGAACGCACAATCACCATGTTTGCGCACAAAGGAAGACATCCAGAACAGGTGGTATGATGTGCGCAGGAGGATCCGGGACCTACTCAAAAAGGACTACCTCCTCAGCCAGCACACCGGCAGTGGCCCTCCTGCAAAACCAGTATACCTCAGGCCCTGGGAGGAGAAGGTGCGGGCCATCCTACCACCAGTGAGCGTATACGGACTAACAGACATCCCAGAGCCTGGTGAGTACACAACTAATATATACAATATGGTGTGACAACACACACACATCACAGTCAAGGGGATAGGCAAACCATGCACACTTAGCAAATACACAGCAACCAAAAGATATTCATCCCAAGATGTGAATGCTAGTCAGACAAACACAATACCTGCCATCTCATAGTGACATGTAACTGTGTCATGACATCTACAAACCTAACAACAAATACAGCAAGGCAGTGGCACAAATAGAACCAACAAACACTCACAGATATTTACCCACCACTAGAACACCACCTCACAGGGAAGCTCACTCAAAGGAAGGAATCCTGTGTATGCTGGTCAAGTCAGTGTAGCCAATAGCATGATGGGAGTGGTAGTCACAGATATTGGTCACACCCACAATTGGCCCATCAACACCACTCTCAACCATGCTCACATCACAGGGAGTGGATAAGGACTCACAAGATGGCTGACACTGGGTACTGCTGTGGGGAGCACAAGGCCCTGCTGGGAACTGTGCACCAACAAACAGCACAACACCACTGCCTGACATCCTGAAAGACAACTTGCACTCCCTGCAATGCAAGCACGTTGCATGGTGGGATATCTGGCTGGGTGGGAAGGAGGACTCACAGCACTGACCATAGTTACAAGCAGCTCTCCTCACACACACCCTCAACACTAACTCCACATAACCCACCTGGGAGAATGCAATGCCTCACAGCCTAACTGAAGATCCCACAAAGAACCACCACCCTGGGTTATGCTGTGTGAAGCACAGGGACACTCTTGGGACTTGTAGCCAAACAACTGCCAGGACAACACTCCCAGCCATCCTGTCAGCACAGGCACCCCACCCCACAGGGAAGCAGAGTCAAAAGGAAGGAAGGATGGCCATGCTGGGAAGGGGGTGGAGGCAATAGCATGATGGGAGTTGTAGGCACAGATATTGCTCACCCTCACAATTGGCCCATCAACACCACTCTCAACCATGCTCACATCACAGGGAGTGGATAAGGACTCACAAGATGGCTGACACTGGGTACTGCTGTGGGGAGCACAAGGCCCTGCTGGGAACTGTGCACCAACAAACAGCACAACACCACTGCCTGACATCCTGAAAGCCAACTTGCACTCCCTGCAATGCAAGCACGTTGCATGGTGGGATATCTGGCTGGGTGGGAAGGAGGACTCACAGCACTGACCATAGTTACAAGCAGCTCTCCTCACACACCCCCTCAACACTAACTCCACATAACCCACCTGGGAGAATGCAATGCCTCACAGCCTAACTGAAGATCCCACAAAGAACCACCACCCTGGGTTATGCTGTGTGAAGCACAGGGACACTCTTGGGACTTGTAGCCAAACAACTGCCAGGACAACACTCCCAGCCATCCTGTCAGCACAGGCACCCCACCCCACAGGGAAGCAGAGTCAAAAGGAAGGAAGGATGGCCATGCTGGGAAGGGGGTGGAGGCAATAGCATGATGGGAGTTGTAGGCACAGATATTGCTCACCCTCACAATTGGCCCATCAACACCACTCTCAACCATGCTCACATCACAGGGAGTGGATAAGGACTCAAAAGATGGCTGACACTGGGTACTGCTGTGGGGAGCACAAGGCCCTGCTGGGAACTGTGCAACAACAAACAGCAGGACACCACTGCCTGACATCCTGAAAGCCAACTTGCACTCCCTGCAATGCAAGCACGTTGCATGGTGGGATAACTGGGCTGGGGGAGAAGGAGGCCTGGATGGTAACCAAATACCACCAATGCTGGTCATGCACACACCTCAACATTCACATTGACATGCCACAGGTTGGCAGGACAATGTGCTACACCAATATCACTCACTGACTGTCACTATTTAGGAGAATGCAATGTCCTGGCCCACATCCAGAGGTACAGTCACAACTGTCAGGTGTTTGAACAATTGATGCCAGTAGAAACATAACATACAATCTGTGTCTCTCCCCAAAACAGGAGATGATGGGGACACAGCAGCAGACCAAGAGGACTCCCTGTCCCAGGCTCCGGGGAACACTGAGCTCACTGGTGTGGATCAGCCTCTGCACTCCTCGGATGGCGAAGAACCAGCTGGACCCTCCGGTGTGAGTCATCATGCAGCACCAGCAGGACCAACATCTGCACCCCCTGCACCCACCCCTCCAACAACTGCCAACACACAGGCCACCCCTGCCAACACGGACACACCAAGGACCACAGATGACAACAGCGCACGGACCCAGGCCCAAACTGGAGCTGCTGACAACGAGCCCAGGAACAACACCCAAGTGGGCCCACGGTCACCTGTGCGTGCCACTGCAGGTCCTGCACGTGTCGCCAGGGGTGGTGTGAGGGGTGGGAGACATAGGTCTCTCCTTGCAGAGGGGTCTGGACTGTATGATGACCCACAACTGGCACGCATCGCGGATGCGTACCAGACTAGCACCGGAGAGGTCAGCCAGGTAGTGGGGATCCTCAAGGACATACAACAGCAGCAGGCTGCCCATCATGCCCGCTTGGACTCCCACATGTCCCGTGTCGAGACACACATGTCACGTGTCGAGACACACATGTGTGGCATGGAGTCCAAGTGGGACACATTGGAACAACTGACAGCGGTGCATAGGGACATACTGACATGCCTCCGCCAGATCAGCACCAACATGGCCTCACCTCCCTGTATGCCCACAACATCTGCTGCTGAAACAACTGCAAATGCCACAGGGAAGGAGGAGGACTCTGGCAGAGAGTCCCCTGCACCGCCGCAGCCTGCACCTGAGGGTCCCCCCCCAAGAAGAGGGGCCGTCCGAGGAGGCCAAACTGAGAGGCCGATGGCCATCTACATCCCCCAGGAAGCCAACACCTGTTCTGGAACTTTTCCTCTGTGTGCATACTGCACGCCCTGTTGAAGCCAAGCCAACTCTCCCACATGACATGGGGAGCTCTAGTTGACCAAATGTATCAGATGACTGTGGGCTTTACTCTGGACTTTTCAGCTACCAAGACTTCCAATTCACATGGGAACTTTGGATCCAAATTTCTATGTACAGCACCCACCATCCTGTGCACCATCCTCACACCTGTATGTAAATAAACTCACCAATACACCATATCTGCCTCTGTTGTGATTCCAACGTGGTTTTTGTCATGTAGATGTTGATCTTCTAAATTACACTGTGCATGCTAACTGCTACAGCAAGTCCAACACTGTCATGTCAGTCATGGCGACGTGACACATATGAGGGAGACACAACACTAGGGCCACAAAACACATACACACCAGGGCCATCAGACTCATCACCTATACTGATGTTGCAACGAAGTACAGTGGAATGTACAGACACGCCACCTATTCACAGTCACTGTCAACTAGACAACAGGTGCAGTAAGCAAATGTCAGTCAGATGTGTGACTACAGACAACGCACATCCCAAAGTCAAGCACAGGTTTATTACACATTTCCAACATGTAGTTTCCACTACAAATGCAAGCTAATCCAACCTGGCTGTGGCCACAAAGTCAAAAAGTGCAGAAGATAGAAAGTCCAGGGGTGTGTGGCACATCACCTGTAGGGAAACGACTGCTTCCACCTTAGAAGTTGAATCATGGATTCGGGGATCCAAGTTGATCAGACAACTCCAGCAGCTCCCTGTGAAGGACAGACATGACACACAGTCAAAACCACTGAAGAACAGCACAGAACGGCAATACTCATGTCTAATACATGTCACGAGATAACTACACAAAACCAAGTTAGCATGTCAACACTGTTGGGCAGTACAGACCACCTGCAAGGACACATCGCTGCACGCATCCAGTCAAGTAGCACATGGCCACACTCAAACAGCACCAGAGCACCACACACACATATCATGCAAACTCAAATCATTGACATTACAACCCTCTGGAGACTCACATTCAGCTGAAGAAGTTGGTGATGAGCTGTGTGCGGACATCACCATCATCATCATCATCATCTTCAATGGCATCGTGACCCAGGCCAGGATCTTCCACAGGTGGCGGACGTTGGTCATCGTCATCCAGGATGAGAGGCAACTCCTTCCGCACTGCCAGGTTGTGTAGCATGCAGCAGACGATGACAATCTTGCACACCTTTGCTGGGGCATATGGGAGGGCCCCTCCTGTCTTGTCCAGGCAGCGGAAGCGGCTCTTCAGGAGACCAAAGGTCCGCTCAATCACCCTCCTCGTCCGACCATGTGTCTCATTGTAGCGCATCTGGGCTGGTGTCACAGGGTTCCTGAGGGGTGTCAGCAACCACGGCATGTTGGGGTATCCCGAGTCACCTACAGACAGACAATTGCACATTAGCCGATTTGAAAATGTGTGCGGAAAACAACATAGCAGAACACACACAATGGTACAAAGTCAGTACACACCAACAAGCCAGGCACGCTGGTTCGGCATCTGTGACATCATCCTCGGGATGCGACTACTCCTCATCACGTAGGCATCGTGTGCAGAACCGGGAAACGGGCACACACATGTGAGATGGTCATATCTGCAAGACATACCACCAGAGCATTGATCGAATGGTAATGTCTACGGTTGCGGTATGCCTGCTCATGTGCCTGTGGTGGTATCAAAGACACATGTGTCCCATCAATGGAGCCAATTACATGTGGCATCCTCCCCAGGGCATAGAAGTCACTCTTGACGTCAGTGAGTCGTTGACGTGTTGGGAAATAGATGTACTGGTTGAGGTATCTCAACATTGCCCCCAAAACATCGCGTAGCACACGGCTGAACATAGTCTGTGACATCCCACCAGTAGTTGCCACAGTGTGTTGAAAGGTACCAGTGGCAAAGAAGTGTAGGGCTGCCATCACCTTCACCTTGGGGGTCAGCGCTGTAGGATACGGCCGGCCAGGCTGCAAATGTGGGGCCAACCGCACTGCCAAATCCTCAATCAGCTGCCTGGTGAAGCGGTACCGTCGGATGCTGTCACGTTCCACCATCGTTGCCAGGTCTGGGAATGGTCGATGGACAGCAGGAGCCCTGCAGTGCATAGGTGAAGAAAGCAAGATTGTCAGTCACCCCACCAATGTGCCGTTCACCATACTCAATTTCACATGACACATCATCAACATACACAAGTACTTGATGTGTGTGTCGTCCCGTTTGGACATATATGGCACCTACATGGACATCATCTAACATCTCTCTGTTCAACAAGTGTTGACAACTGGTTCCAGGGTGTGCTATGGGACACCATTAGGCTGTGTCACAGTACATATTAACTGCTCTCACGTTCCACACACATACCACAGTGACTTGTCTGGACAGATGCTCCACAGGCATCACAGCTCATTGACAGGTAGATTCCCAGGGAGCCTGTCTTGCCACATGGACACTGGCATGACATGGCGTATCATGTACACGTCAGAAAAACAAACATTACACCCACAGGTGGTGGCCCCTGTAGCCTCTGCAGGACAGACATGGACGTCTGTGTCACACACACCATCAAAGTTCATGCACAAACCACGTGGATGTGGAGACTGTCTCCCATTGTGCACATGGAGTCAGAGACATGTGATACACAACATGCACACAGACTGTGGAGGGACATCACTATTGTTGGAATGGGCCACCCTGTGACGTACATGCCTTCCCACATGTGAGCCTGGGGGTATGTGACATGTCATACACATACACAACCTGGAAATGTGACCATGACACATGCTCAGAAATGAAAAGTTGCACACCACAGTGGTCATGTGCACAACACACAAAGGACCCTGTCCCCATTAACACGTGCACAGCCTGGGTGTGTCTTCCCCCAAGTGCCACCCCAAAATCCACATGTTCACCCCCATACACAGATAAGGTTATGCTGCCACACATGCCTCATAGACAGTGTGGACTGGGTGTGGTGTTGTAGGTGTGCCCCTGAGTCCCTGGAAAGTTAATGTGGCTGGCATAGGTTCACCAGTGACCAGCATGGTGACATATGCGTGTGACCTGTCCTGGTACGCGTTGTAGAGCAATGGACCGATCGGTGTGCCCGCACGGACCATTGCATTGAATGTGAACGGGTACGCGTTGTATGCCTGGTACGCGTTGTAGAGCAATGGACCGATCGGTGTGCCCGCACGGACCATTGCATTGAATGTGAGCGGGTACGCGTTGTACAGCAATGGTCCGATCGGTGTGCCCGCACGGACCATTGCATTGAATGTGAGCGGGTACGCGTTGTATGCCTGGTACGCGTTGTAGAGCAATGGACCGATCGGTGTGCCCGCACGGACCATTGCATTGAATGTGAGCGGGTACGCGTTGTACAGCAATGGTCCGATCGCTGCACACGCATTGGCTGGGGCCTGGCATGGCAACGGACGCGTTTTTGAAGCTTCAACGAGTCTGATGCAGTGAATTCAGTTGGCCAGCCACAACAATGTTGCAAATTCATGGGTGTCATGAAGTTGAAATTTTTGAAGGATGCTGTGGCGTGTCTTGGTGCTGCAATTCCATGGATTGGTCAGATTCATAAGATGAATACGACTTGGACCTATCACTTTGGACACATGGCACAGTATCTGCCTCTGCAGCACACATATAATGCTGGCTGTTCCCCTGAGGGCTCACTTGCCTGCACTACATGCTCCAGGACGACATCTGCCACTACACTGCTGCTGTCTCTGCATCCTCTGGCTACTGCAATGGCACGTACTGTGGAGAGAGCCCCAGCCTTCACCCATGAGGAGAACCAGGCCCTGCTGGACAACCTCCTTCCACAGTACAGCAAGCTGTATGGGACACCAGGGGAGCAGGTGAGTGTGCTGTCCACTGCCTTACTAATTGTGCATGTTGTCTGACTAGCAGGATTTACAGTGTGCACACCACTGGCTAGCATGCTCACTGAGTAGTACTCACCCCCAAAGTGTGTAGTCACATGCACTGAACAGGTACAGTGGAGTAACAGTGCATTCAAACAAGGTTCACTTCCCATGCAATGATACCATGTAGTAACTGCTGGCAAACTGTCCATAGCCCTCGTTGCACTGCCTGTGTACATCATATGCCCCTGTGATTGAGACATGTATTTCCAACTGTGTGATGCACGGATATGTTGCATGTGTAGTAATGGCCCTTTCACTTTGTCATCCTCACAGGTTGATGCCCATCAGAAGCAGGATATCTGGCTGGCCATCGTCCGGGCAGTCAGATCCGTGGGGGTCTACAAGCGCCGGATCCGCAACTGCCAGAAGAGGTGGCAGGACCTTCGGGGCTGGACCCGGAGGATTGCAAGGGTCCAGCTGAAGCTGTCGCCTCCTCGCAGGAGGGGCGGACACCGGACCCTGACCCCCACATGCTCCAGATCCTGCCGGTGGTCTTCCCGGAGCTGGATGGGCAGCTGAAGGGCAGACAGCAGCAAGGAGGGGGTGAGTCAAAGACTGCACTGTGAACTCTGTCTGACATTCTATGTGCCCTCCTGTGGCGTGGTTAAACTTCCCCAGTACATCAGTCTTGTTGTCCAGTACCCATGTCCCTCTATTGTGACATGGCCACTACCCATCTGATAGGCCGGTGTGCTCCTTACGCTCAGGATAATTGTGTCACTCGGGTACAGGGTCCTTGCATTTTGCTTTGCTCAAGGTGGGTGACAGCTTTTGTTCCCGTGATATTGTGTTAGCCTTCATGGGTGGGTCAATTGCTCACACAATGCCTGAGTCGTGCAATGTAGTCTGGGTGTAACTTTGATATGTGATCCACTTGCAGATCAGAATCACCACATGTCCCTGGGGTATTTGCCACACCCCATGCTGCGGGTGGGTAAAATGTTTGGGCCTCAGGAGTATGTATGTCAAGTGTGTCACACATGCCTAGCCACCTGCCTACTGACCAGGGCTCATCCATCTTGCAGGTGGAGCCGGACAGTCATGCCTACTCCAGGGCATACAATACACTCTGTACTCCCACTCCCGTGTATCAGCTGACATGCTGTGCTCAGTGAAATGTTCTCTCAGGTGTCTGCCTCTGTGTCGTTGTGCTGTGACTACGTTGTCGGGACTCCTGTGATGTTTATCGGTTAGGGGTCAGCATGCCATCTGCTATTGGACCATGTGAGACAAGACTTCTGTGACTTATAGGTGTTTGATCACATGACTGTGCAGACAGGTGTATGCCACTGTGACTTTCAGGCAGCTGTTTTTCACTCTCAGCACACTGTGAGGTGCTCATGTTCAGAGAGTTGTGTTTCATGTCCCCCATATGTCCAATTGGTATGACGTGGACAAATAGTAGTTCAGATGATGTGGTTTTTGGAGGATGGACATGTGCACTTGTCAGTTACATTACTTGCCTTCCCCATGTCCTAGGATTGTGACACAGTGCAGACTGTTGTTGGCTGGCTGCCATGGCTATGTGACTGGAGACAGTGATGTATGACTTTGCAGGCATGCCTGTGTCATGGCATTAAACTTCCTAAGAGTGATCCTGCAGGGGAGTGACATGTGCAACATGCACCCCATTGTGGCATTGACTATCCGGACATAGGTGCTTCATGGGGTCTGGTGCAGGTATGCATCACATGCATTTCTATTTAGACTCTGGACGTCCATTTATACAGAGCCTGCACTGACTCAGTGGCAAGAGATGTGACGTGGGCATGTTCACATACTTCACCGTGTTCTCAGCAATGTCCAACTACTTTGTAGGTGGTGCATGTGTCCACACTGGGGTCTTACCATCAGACAGGCACCAGACAGATGGGTGCAAGGGCAGGAGGGGTGTCTGTTCCATGGTTGACCATCAGACTGACAATTGGCTTCTCCTAATCTGTGTGATGACTTTTGGCAATGTTCTACTAGAGATGCCACAGCTTGCTCTGTGATGTGCTGTACTTACTGTGGTGTGTGCGGTCAGTGCAGGTGACTGATGTTTGTCTGTTTCCCTAATTGTTTGCAGATACATCCACGGCCACAGGAGGGGACAGCTCCACGGACCAGGAGGAGCAGCGGAGCCAGACTGGGTCAGCATCCGACGAGTGGTCAGAGGGACCCAGTGGCACGGAGGGCAAGGGGAGCCACACCGAGGAGTCCTCAGCACCATCCACCTCAGCTGAGGACCACAGCAGCTCGGAGGATGACTCCCTTGTGGAGGCGGGTGTCAGCAGCCACCACACCCCAGCTAGTCTGTCTGGCCCCGCCCCCACCACCACCACCACCACCACCACCACCGCCCTCCCATTGGCTCCCATTCCTGAGGTCCGTGGAGGCTCCCGTCTCGGGAGCGTGTCTACTTCGTGCCAGGCACCGCACCCCCTGCCCCTGTGTCCCCTGCTGCCCTGAGTGAGGAGTCTGTGTACCTCCTTCGGCAGCTCCATGTAGGGCAGACAGCAATGCTGACTGTCCTCCATGCACACACCACTCTGTTGACACAGCTGGTGTCGTTCATGGAGGGCATCTCAACGGGTATGTCTGCCCTACAGAGGAGCAATAGGTCCATGGACTCCTCCCTGATGGCAGCAATGTCCCTCCTCCAACAGTCCCTCACCCCTCCCACCTCTGCCCATCCACACTTCCTGCCCCCCTACCTGTCCAAAGCACATGCACACCTGCACAATCACCCAAACACACAGACACGAGCAGCACAGACACACCCAAGAGAAAGGCAAGACGTGCACACAAGCATCCTCAGGGGACTGATACCACACACACAGGGGATGGGGAACTGACACACACACAGGCAACCACAGTCACTCGGCAATCCTCAAGATCCTCTCCCTCCAAGACCCCTTCCCTTGCCTCACCTGCAACCCCACATACACAGCAGCTCTTCCTCTCTGACCTCGGCCTCTTCCCCTCCAATCCCGCTGATCCAGCATACCGGGGAAGAGGAAGTACACACACAGAGAGGGGAGTGCCCCTCGCCCCCGGACACCCTCCCCCAGGCACAGGCAGAGTGAGCCCCCCACCCGCACGTCCCCCCGGACCCAGAAGAGCAAGACCCCGCCACCGCCCTGCAAGTCACCGACCCAGTCTCTCACCTCCATCCCCCAGGCCACCACTCCACAGGTTCCACCGCCACACCCTGCCCCAGGTTCCCCCACACACCGATACCGCATCCCCAAACTGCTCAGGCCCTCCCCCCTGCCACTTGCTCTTCCACCCCCAAACCAGATGCTCTGCCTGTATGTGCCACTGGTGTGGAGACCGTGTCCCCCCTCTGTCCTGCCCAGCTCTTCTGCCCCCCTTCCACTCCCTTGGAGTCATGCACTGCGGTGGAGTCCACAACAACCCCGTCTGACTCGGGCACTGCATTGGGGACCCAGTCCACTCCATTTGACCAGCCCACTGCAGTGGTTGCAGCACCAACACCATCGGACTTGGGCCCTGCGGTGGTGCCGGCCCCCCCTGAGTCAGACACCTCCACTGCAGTTGCCGGTGACACTCCTGCACCCACCTCACCTTCCCTGCCTCCTTCTGGCATCCCCTGATCCTGTCCCTGCGGTGCCTGGCCTGCCCCTTGTATGTCCCTCCAAAGGGGATGTCCCCTGTCGGTACCTGTGCAGGCAAGCAATTGGTGACAAGTTGTCACACATCACCCTGTTGGGACTGTGTATTTGGACTGGACATTGGCCGTAGTTAATTTTGGACTTTTGATTTCAGTTGCACACTTGCTGAATAAAGCCTCTTTTTGTTTACTTGTGGTTAATCTTTGGTGGTACATGATGTAGATGTGTAGAATCATGCATTTGCTGTTGTAATTGTGTTCAGATCAGGTAAATGAAGTTTTGCTGTGATGGGCTCCATGTGATCCATGGGATATATGTCCTAATCTAGTCTGGATCTATAGCATCCCTTGCTGCAGTCTGAGGGTGTAATGTTCAGCATTTGACACAGGGATGTACGTTTAGCATTTGTAGATTACCATCTTTGTCCTACACTGTTGCACATCTGTTGGGCTTACCACTGTCCAATGTTCCTAGTACCCTGACTGTGTGCCCGTCTCCACTGGACATGCAGTTTTGCACATCAATTTTGGAGGACTCTGTGTATACAGTACAACTGGATTGCCACGTGTTTTGGGTGTATGCAGATGACTGACGTGACACTCCCGTACCCAGGCTGATGTGAGCAGAGGCTTCTGTGTGTTGTAGTTGTTGACTCACTGACAGAGTTTCCTGCTCATATGTTTGAGTCGTGCACAGACAAGGTTTGGCACAGTGGACCTTCCACAGGAGTGGAGTGCCCTCATGGCTCTGTGTAATCTGGTGACATTGCGTGTGCCCGTGTTGTGTGTTGTGTGAGCATACCTGTGCATGTTCCCTTCCCTTTTCATACACAGGCTGTGTCCCTAGGGATGTTCCTGTTTGTGATGCTTGCAGAGTTGGTATGTGTTCATCCAGCATCTTGGACCTGGTTTCTCCGTGATGTGGGTGCATGGCAAACTGATGTTCATGAGGTTGGCATCCCAGGTTGTCTTTGTTGTCAGGGCTGGGGATGTGGGCAAACGCTGATGGGACACATTCAGGATTCCCCTTGGCACTTGTTGTTTACACAAGTAATGTGATTTTGAATTTGTGGTAGCTTTCAGTGATTGTGACGCGTTGTGTGTGTGACTGCTGCCACTCCTCAGGGTCAGAGCTGCAATGTTGGAAGTTGTGTACGTGTGTTCTTTGTGTCTCACCTTGGCTTCTTCGTTGGTGTGTGACTATGGCCAGGATCCCATTGTTTGTGGAGGATTTCACATCATGCGCATGTACGGCGTACTGTGCTGTGTGTCATACATAGACGAGTCATGTTGAGTGGGCATGTGTGATGGGTTTCTGCACCTTAGTTCCCCCACCACCCCTGGGATTGTCATGGGTGCATGTGCAATGTCACCAGTCCATGTGAGCTTCACTGCTGCACATTGGTGGAGATCAGGGTGTGTGGTGTTGAGTGTGCAAATGTGAGTTGTTGCACGGCTAGACCACTACCTCCATATTGGCCTTGGCTGGCAGGCCCTGCTGATTGATTGGAGCTTGTGTAGGTGTGATGGTAGTTTGTAGCTGAGGACACATGGCTGTGGTTCACAGTGTGATCAACATCTACCTTTGTCATCACAGTGGAATTGTCATGCAGGCTAGTGTCTGCACAATGTGGGGTCCCTGGGGGTAGTGCTGTGGTGGGTGTGTCTCTTGCTGTGTTAGTTGCTGTTCCTACAAGCTTGTGTGACATGTGTAATTTGGGCTCCCTCTCATCTAACGATGCCAGATTGCACACATAGGGGAATCCAATCCATGAGTTACTTGTGTGTGGCACTGTATACACATCTGTGTAATTGGGATTCAGGCCTCCTCATGTGTTGTGTGGTTGCCTTGGGACACTGGCACACACCCCCATCACCTGTTGTGTTTGATATGCAGTGTGAGTCTGCCTGTTTGTGTTAGTGCATTTGCATCACTGCATTGGCATTTCTGTAGTGTGCCATTGGCTGTATGTTGTTTGGTGATTTTCCCCTGCTCTCCCTGGGACTCCTGGGTCATCAGTCAGGACAATGATCATGGTTTGTATGTCCTATTGCTGCCATGGTATGGTATTTGTTCACCTGACATCGACAGTCTCCACAGGTTATATACATTTGTGTGTCCATAGGTGCAGATTTGTGGGTCAGCATCATGATGGTCACTTCTGTCATTGTGTAATTGGCTGATTGTTGGCAATGTGGTCCCCCACGTGTGATGTTTGTATGCACATGGCCAAAACGATGTTTCTGTGTCACTGCACTGTTAGCCTCGCCCAATCTATGTTGCAATGGGACACAAGCACTACTATGCCACAGATGTTTTAGTTGTTGTGTGACCAGGATTCATCCATACAGTTTGTCTTTGGCAGCTTTTACCATGCCTACACTTACCTTATGATCACCGTGGTGATGGTGCTTTGGGCCCCATTGCCACACTGATCAAAAGGTGCATCAGCCTTGGACCCCACACTTACCTTTTGGTGACTGTGGTGATGGTGCTTTAGGCCCCATTGCCACACTGATCAAAAGGTGCATCAGCCTTGGACCCCACACTTACCTTTTGGTGACTGTGGTGATGGTGCTTTAGGCCTCATTGCCACACTGATCAAAAGGTGCATCAGCCATGGACCCCACACTTAGCTTTTGGTGACTGTGGTGATGGGGCTTTGGGCCCCATTGCCACAGTGGCCATGGTCGGCTTGTATTGTGGAGGCCACACACTTTTATGTGTCACACATGTGATAGTGGGTCACATTGTATGTTCATTGTCATGTTTTGTGTTGTTGGCATTTGACATGGACTACACACGCTTGTCATGTTGTTTGGGTGGATGTAATTTTCTGTGATTCCTTATGTGGGAGTATGCTGGTTGTGTCATGCATTACCCGTCCTATGAGTAGGGGTGGTGGTAGTGGCAGGCATCCAGCCCCCCATGAGTGGGGATGGTAGTAGTGATAGGCATCCAGCACCCCATGAGTGGGGATGGTAGTAGTGGCAGGCATCCAGCACCCCATGAGTGGGGATGGTAGTAGTGATAGGCATCCAGCCCCCCATGAGTGGGGATGGTAGTAGTGATAGGCATCCAGCCACCCATGAGGGGGGATGGTAGTAGTGGCAGGCATCCAGCCCCCCATGTGTGGGGATGGTAGTAGTGATAGGCATCCAGCCCCCCATGAGTGGGGATGGTAGTAGTGATAGGCATCCAGCCCCCCATGAGTGGGGATGGTAGTAGTGATAGGCATCCAGCCACCCATGAGTGGGGATGGTAGTAGTGGCAGGCATCCAGCCCCCCATGAGTGAGAATGGTAGTTGTGATAGGCATCCTGCCCCCCATGAGTGGGGATGGTAGTAGTGATAGGCATCCAGCCCCCCATGAGTGGGGATGGTAGTAGTGATAGGCATCCTGCCCCCCATGAGTAGGGGTAGTGGTGGTGGCAGGCATCCATCACACCAAGGGTGGGGATGGTAGTAGTGATAGGCATCCTGCCCCCATGAGTGGGGATGGTAGTAGTGATAGGCATCCAGCCCCCATGAGTGGGGATGGTAGTAGTGATAGGCATCCAGCCCCCCATGAGTGAGGATGGTAGTAGTGGCAGGCATCCAGCACCCCATGAGTGGGGATGGTAGTAGTGATAGGCATCCAGCCCCCCATGAGTGGGGATGGTAGTAGTGATAGGCATCCAGCCACCCATGAGTGGGGATGGTAGTAGTGGCAGGCATCCAGCCCCCCATGTGTGGGGATGGTAGTAGTGATAGGCATCCAGCCCCCCATGAGTGGGGATGGTAGTAGTGATAGGCATCCAGCCCCCCATGAGTGGGGATGGTAGTAGTGATAGGCATCCAGCCACCCATGAGTGGGGATGGTAGTAGTGGCAGGCATCCAGCCCCCCATGAGTGAGAATGGTAGTTGTGATAGGCATCCTGCCCCCCATGAGTGGGGATGGTAGTAGTGATAGGCATCCAGCCCCCCATGAGTGGGGATGGTAGTAGTGATAGGCATCCTGCCCCCCATGAGTAGGGGTAGTGGTGGTGGCAGGCATCCATCACACCAAGGGTGGGGATGGTAGTAGTGATAGGCATCCTGCCCCCATGAGTGGGGATGGTAGTAGTGATAGGCATCCTGCCCCCCATGAGTGGGGATGGTAGTGGTGGCAGGCATCCTGCCCCCCATGAGTGGGGATGGTAGTAGTGATGGGCATCCAGGCCCCCATGAGTAGGGGTAGTGGTGGTGGCAGGCATTCATCACACCAAGGGTGGGGATGGTAGTAGTGGCAGGCATCCAGCACCCCATGAGTGGGGATGGTAGTAGTGGCAGGCATCCAGCCCCCATGAGTGGGGATGGTAGTAGTGATAGGCATCCAGCCCCCCATGAGTGGGGATGGTAGTAGTGATAGGCATCCTGCCCCCCATGAGTGGGGATGGTAGTGGTGGCAGGCATCCTGCCCCCCATGAGTAGGGGTAGTAGTGGTGGTGGCAGGCATCCATCACACCAAGGGTGGGGATGGTAGTAGTGATAGGCATCCAGCCCCCCATGGGTAGAGGTGGTAGTAGTGACAGGCATCCAGCCCCCCATGGGTAGAGGTGGTAGTAGTGGTAGGCATCTGGCACCCCCTGAGTAGGGGTGGTAGTGGTGGTGGGCATCCAGCCCCCCCATGGGTAGAGGTGGTAGTGGTGGTAGGCATCCAGCCCCCCATGGGTAGAGGTGGTAGTAGTGACAGGCATCCAGCCCCCCATGGATAGAGGTGGTAGTAGTGGTAGGCATCTGCCACCCCCTGAGTAGGGGTGGTAGTGGTGGTAGGCACCCAGCCCCCCATGGGTAGAGGTGGTAGTAGTGACAGGCATCCAGCCCCCCCTGGGTAGAGGTGGTGGTAGTGGTAGGCATCTGGCACCCCCTGAGTAGGGGTGGTAGTGGTGGTAGGCATCCAGCCCCCCATGGGTAGAGGTGGTAGTAGTGGTAGGCATCTGGCACCCCCTGAGTAGGGGTGGTAGTGGTGGTAGGCATCTGGCACCCCCTGAGTATGGGTGGTAGTGGTGGTAGGCATCCAGCCCCCATGGGTAGAGGTGGTAGTAGTGGTAGGCATCTGGCACCCCTGAGTAGGGGTGGTAGTGGTGGTGGGCATCCAGCCCCCATGGGTAGAGGTGGTAGTAGTGACAGGCATCCAGCCCCCATGGGTAGAGGTGGTAGTAGTTGTAGGCATCTGGCACCCCCTGAGTAGGGGTGGTAGTGGTGGTGGGCATCCAGCCCCCCCATGGGTAGAGGTGGTAGTAGTGGTAGGCATCTAGCACCCCCTGAGTAGGGGTGGTAGTGGTGGTAGGCATCTGGCACCCCCTGAGTAGGGGTGGTAGTGGTGGTAGGCATCCAGCCCCCCATGGGTAGAGGTGGTAGTGGTGGTAGGCATCCAGCCCCCCATGGGTAGAGGTGGTAGTAGTGACTGGCATCCAGCCCCCCATGGGTAGAGGTGGTAGTAGTGGTAGGCATCTGGCACCCCTGAGTAGGGGTGGTAGTGGTGGTAGGCATCCAGCCCCCATGGGTAGAGGTGGTAGTAGTGGTAGGCATCTGGCACCCCTGAGTAGGGGTGGTAGTGGTGGTGGGCATCCAGCCCCCCATGGGTAGAGGTGGTAGTAGTGGTAGGCATCTGGCACCCCCTGAGTAGGGGTGGTAGCGGTGGTGGGCATCCAGCCCCCCATGGGTAGAGGTGGTAGTAGTGACAGGCATCCATCCCCCCATGGGTAGAGGTGGTAGTAGTGACAGGCATCCAGCCCCCCCATGGGTAGAGGTGGTAGTAGTGGTAGGCATCTGGCACCCCCTGAGTAGGGGTGGTAGTGGTGGTGGGCATCCAGGCCCCTATGTGTATATGTGGCATTGGTGATGGCCATCCCGCCCCTATGGTGCTGCTGTTGCTGGTGTAAGTAATTTCTGCATCCCTCTGTGTGTGTGTGATATGTCGGGTATGTGTAGTTTGTTTTTGTTGTTGGTGTCTGACTTACCTTCTGCGCTGTACGCGTCCGTGCCTGTTTCGGTAATAGATGTAGAATATTGGTAGGATCGGCACGATGGGATTCATGGTTGGTTCGTCTCGTTCGTCTTTCTCTTTGCTTCGCCTCGTCCTCGTCGCTGGCGTGTCCGTCTCGTAGCCGTGGATCGCCTTGTGGCGCGAATCGGAGCTTATGTGCGCCTCTCCCGGATGCTTTGACGTGCCGTGCGTAGCGACGGGTTCGGCGCGTACGGAAAGCGCATTGTACTTGTCCGGCCGGACGGGGCTGGATTTTGGCTTCCGTGCGACTCGATTTTGCGTTTCCGGATCCGCCTCGGTCGGAGAACAGGACCTGTATTGGGTGAGTACGACTGGGTTGGGATTTGGGCAGTTGTGCGCATCGTACTTGCTCGTTCGGACGTATGTGCGAATCGGTCGGGAAACAGGCATTCGCCTGGCTTTTTTCCCGGCCGAATGGTATTAGGTGCGCCTCCGACCGGGATCGGAATCGACCCCCAAATAGTATGAATTTATTTATTACTCATTGTTTTTAATTTTATTGTTAATTAATTAATTGTTAAGCAATTATGTTAATTGTTTCATGTTTTACAATAGTGGTGGTGTTATTTATAGAGGTATTTGGTGATAGGTAAATTATTTTTTATTAATTAAGTATTTGTTAATTAATGTTTATTATTTTGCTGGAGTGGGAATAGTAAATTATTCACCTCCGCTATCCAAAACTTTCCCTACTGTTGCAATTGTTGGAGTGGGAATAGTAATTTTATCCCCTCCACTATCCAACACTTTCCCTACTGTTGCACTCTGTGGAGTGGGAATAGTAAATTATTCCCCTCCGCTATCCAACATTTTCCCTACTGTTGCACTTGCTGGGGTGGGAATAGTAAATTATTACCCTCCGCTATCCAACCCTCTCCCTACTGTTGCACTTGCTGGAGAGGGAATAGTAAATTATTCCCCTCTGCTATACAACACTTTCCCTTCTGTTGCATTCCCTGGAATGGGAATAGTAAATTATTCCCCTCCGCTCTCCAACACTTTCCCTACTGTTGCAGTTGCTGGAGTGGGAATAGTAAATTATTCCCCTCCGCTATCAAACACTTTACCTACTGTTGCACTCCCTGGAGTGGGAATAGTAAATTATTCCCATCCGCTAACCAACACTTTCCCTACTGTTGCACTCCGTGGAGTGGGAATAGTAAATTATTCCCCTCCGCTATCCAACACTTTCCCTACTGTTGCACTTGCTGGAGTGGGAATAGTAAATTATTCCTCTCCGCTAAACAACACTTTCCCTACTGTTGCACTCCCTGGAGTGGGAATAGTTATTTTATCCCCTACGTTATCCAACATTTTCCCTACTGTTTCAGTTAATGTAGTGTAAAATGTTGTTTTAAAGATAAATATTTATTTTAATATTTTATTTTATTATATATATAATTTATTTTTATATTTATCTTACAGGTTTATGTATATATATATATATATATGTATTTATAATTTTATTATGTTTCTAATGTTTTATAATTTAATAAAATAATAATTTATTAATATTACTAAGTAAATATATATATCATTTTTTTTATATATGTTTAATTTATTTTTATATTATATTTATTATTTATAATTTTTAACATTTTTAAATAATTCTAACTATGGGCATCATTACAATGGCGGGCGGAGAAAGTCCGCCCGCCACCGCAGTGGAATGCGGGACCGTCCGCAAGGAGTGCGGCGGTCCCGCACATGATATTACGATGCCACCGTGGCGGTGGCAAGCCCTATTCACAGCATTGTGGCGGGCGGTGCTCACCGCACCGCCCGCCACAATGCTGTGAATGCATCGTCGTGCATTTGCATGCACAACGTGACAGGCACCGCGCGGTGCCTGCCACCTTGTGCATACAAATGCAGGGGGGTACCACAGGTACCCCCCATGTGCACCCTCCACCCCCCCAACCTCCTGGGGGCCCGCTACGGGCCCCCAACAGCAAACACCGTATGCCTTTCCATGGCGGCAACGCCGCCATGGAAAGGCTGCTCTCCGCAATCATCTTAATATGGATGGCGGTGTCTTGCAGACACCGCCACCATATTAACCTTGTTTTCCGCCGGTCGATGAGTCGACCGGCGGAAAAGCGGCGGACGGGCTTTCCGTCCGCCGCGGACCCCCCAGCCATCATAATATGGCGGGAAGTCTGTGCTGTGTGGTTGGCGGGCGAATCGCCGCCGCCGGGCCGGCAGGGGCGATCCGCCCGCCATCCTAATGGGCCCCTATGTTTTTATTAATTATTTTTATTTTTTAATTTATTTTATATTATTTTTAAGACATTTAAAAAAAATGATATTTTGAACAACGATATTTTAAACAACGATATTTTGGTTTTGATATTTTTGTACTTACCTTTGTAGAGATAGGATGTCGATATTCTGTTCATCGATATTCTTGACACGATATTCTGGTAGGTCGATATTGTTGTCATCGATATTATGTCAGTGATCCCATATACGCACCCTCAGCCCAATGCAGTCGAGGCGGGTGTGTACACTTTCCCTCTGCCGTATAGGGGGAAGGTGCCCAGTTTCCTAAGGTTATGCAGAGAGAGTCAGCAAAGACTAGGAGGAAAAAGCCAAATGTTTTGGGGTAATTTCCCCTAAGGAGAACATGCCAAACAGTGCAGCTTCTTTTTCCAGTGCCAGGAGTCAGCAGGGCAGTCCTTCTTTGGTCCTTTTTCCAGTTCAGGCTTGATCTGAAGTTCAGGGTGCCAGGGGTGCCACATTTATGCCTATAAAGTGCCCTGGGAGGATGATGTGGTCACTAGTCAATGGGCTACCAAGATCCCTTCTGCACTGTCACGACTTCCAGTTATGTGTGGCATCTAGCAATCCCAGGGTGCACTACTAAGCCCACTACCAAGATCAGAGGCGCAACTAGAGGCAAATTTCAGGGGGGGGGGGCTACTAAAAATTTCAGGGGGGGGGGCTAATTTTTCCAGCAATAGGCAGAGTGGAGATGCAGGGGCTCTAAGAAGGGGTGAAAAATAACAAAGCCTTGTTAACAAGTTTATGGTCTATTAAAGACGTGTGAAGAACTCGGGTGCGGCTGCAATAAGACGGACGCCAGACCAGCCAGCCAGCAGCTCAAAAACTGTCTGTGTGTGTGCCCGGGAAGCTGTCTCAGCCCGGGCTGACACACACGAAGGGGGGGGTGCTGAAGCCCTTTGAGCCCTATGGGCGTTGCGCGCCTGACCAAGATGTCTGAACCCTTCCTTGGATATTAGGAGCTTGGTAGCCCACTATAGAGGTGTGGCTACCTGTGGGTTACACGCCCACGGAAATACCTTTTTGAGCACTGGTCTTCCCCCTCTGTTTCTGCTGCCAGCCTGTCTGCCTGAACAAAGGGACAACCCTTCAGGAGTGTGATTGCCATTCACCCACCAGAGGCGTCTTCTCCTTTGAAGCTCGCCTTTTGGACCAACACCCTGAGCTGCTTACTGCAAGGGGGCGGTAACACCTCCTTCTGTAGCAGACTACCACTGTTCCTAAGCCCAGAAGTCATTCACACTACTCCTCAGGAGGGCAGAAAGCTGTCTGGTGGCCAGTAACGGTGTGAGGCCACTGGACAAACTGGGCTACAGAGTGACATTAAATTTGGCTTGTGCATCGAGTCGGGTTTAATACCATGATTAGTTTAATACCTTGAAGTACCCATTTTAGTAGTCCCATTTGGAAGTTAGCCGGGCTGAGGGGGTCAGCAGGTAACTCTGTGCTAGCCAATAGAGCTACTAACGTTTCCACAGCAAAATGACAATTTGGAAATGTTGCGGTCAGGACAGATTAAAATATCTGTCCTACTTAATATTATATAGCTCCCTGACCCAGGGCTCCATAGGCCTCCTTAGGGTAAACCTACATATATTGTTAAGGGAAGTGGGGGCTTTGCCGTTAGTTTAAATGGCAAAGTCGAACTTAGCAGTTTAAAACTGCTTTTCCAGGCTGCAGTAGCGGGCCGGGAGCCATTTTGTACTTTCTTCCACACAGGGTGGCACAACCAGAACTGCAGTCCTGAGGGAGAGACTTTTTCTTACATGTGTGGTACCATATACTAGGGACTTATCAGTATTCTCCCAGTTTTCTGTTTGTACTAATTTTTACAGATAAATAGAGACAGAAAACATTGTGTTTCTGGCCTGTATTTATTTTTAAAAGCAGAAAATGCTGTTTTTCGAGAATTCCAGGCCAACAGCTGAGCAGATAGACATCATGGGGAGTTAAAAAACAGGATGAGATTTCCTTAAATACAAGCATATGTTAATGGATATGTGAAGTATAATGGTAAAATGTACCTGTGGGTGTAATGTTCTGTTATATTTGGCTGCTTCATTTGCTAAATGCGACAGGCATCAATGTATGAGTGCATGTTTATCAGTTAAATAAATGTGGAAATGTACCATTTTACGACTCTAGTCATTCTCAAAAAATATGGATAAATACCAATAAGATGGCCAACAAATAAATATAGATAAATACAGAGGGGGATGTTAAAAAATAAACACTATAAAACTAGGAGGCCTCCTTATAAGTCAGCTTATGCCAACTGGGGGTAGCCAATTCAACATATAATTTGTGAGGGGTTAGAACACTGGTACTGAGGTCTGGTTAGCGGGCCTCAGTGCACTCTCAGAGTTGAAAGACCAGCAGCATCAGTCCAAAACTTTGGGGCTGGTCATGCAAAAGAGACATTTACCTACACCCTAGCAATAAAGTGTCACTGAAAGGGTCACACACAAGCCCAGAGCAAACATAAAAATGTTGCACGTGTCCACACTGATATCTTGGCAGCCCTGGTGTCAGAGCATGCATCTGCTTGTGTGTGTCTTTACGCATGAGCATGTCTTTGGATGTGAATGTATGTCCAAGGGCATTCACCATCTATATCAGTTTCAGCAGGGGCCAGAATAACTTGTTATTGATTGCCCATTATTCTCTTTTATCTTTTTTTGCTGGTCACAAGATAAAAGCTAAAGCTAATAAATATCACAGGAAAAAGATACAGAGCAAGTCTGTGGCAAAAAAGTGCCAAAAGGGCCAAACACGTGACAGAAAGAAAAAGAAACGATGGCAATGAAAAACAAAGTGAGAGGCTAATGGAGTGAGGGAACATGAAAGAGATAAGAAAATAGGACTGCGAAGAAGGAAAAATGGTTAGAAAAACAGGAAGCATGTTGAAAGAAAGAAATTAGGCATAAACAAAGAATGGAAGGAAAGAAAGGTGGAAAGGAGGAAAGAGAAAAAGAAAAAGAAAGGGAGAAATTAAGATTAAAAAATAGAGGGAAAAAAAATTAGAAAAAGAAAGAATGGCAGCAGGAAAGAAAGAAGCTACAGAATTATTAAATAAAAATAGAAGGAGGAAATAAAGATGGAAAGCTGGGAAACAAAATTAAATATCTAAAAAAATATGGAAAGAAGAATGGGTGACAAACGGAGGAAAAGGGAAGAGAGGGCAATGAAAGGAAGGAAAAATGAAGAAAAAACAAACAAGGAAAGGCATAATGAAAAGAAGGGGAGAACGAGGGGCAGGAATATGACTAGTAAGGAATAAAAAGAATGAACAAGGAAATGGATGAAAGAAGGAAAGATGGTGAGAAGGTAAGAAAATAAAAGAAGAGCAGAAAGGTAGCAAGAGCCCCCGAGCTGAAATTGAAGAAGAGTGGACCAGAGGAAAGCAAGCTAGAAAGAAGGAATTAAGAGAGTGCAAAGAAGGAAAGAAAGCTACAAAGACAGAAGGTATGAATGACCGAGAGAAATAGAGAAGAGAAAAATGAATAATGAGGAAAAGGAAACAAGGACCATGCAAGAAAGGGTGGAGTAAATGTATGCAGGCAGGGAGGAAGGAAGGAAGAAAGAAGGAAAGACTGGTAAACATACAGTTGTTTGGACAAATTCTTTATTGCATTATTTTACTCTATTTTTTCAAGGGGTAGAGGGAAAGAATTCTCACAGACCTGCATACAAAATGGTCGGCATCTCTCACTTTGATCGCATGCGGTTCCCATGTGGTTCAAAGTGTCATTATATTTTTCTAGCTACTCCCTTGTGCAAGTCTCTTCAAGGCTGTGCGTTCTTCTGGCTCGAGGTTCCAATAAGCTTACAATGAATCTGCCAGGGGGCTCAACAGTCCGTTCCTTCTGGATAACACTGATTACTGGTAAAAACATAAAACAATAAATTACAAGAAACTTGTTCAGTACTGACAAAGAAGACTGTGTTACAGATTTGTTTACAGATTTGTTAGGTTAATTTACTCACACGGGACGACAGTAACTATTCATGAAAGCAGCCAAGAAACATCTGCCTCAAGCGATTCAAAACATGATATTACACCACTAAAACACCTGGCTGCGGAGTGCGCCCGCAACCACGTAGCCCAATACAACACATCTCCCTCTTACATTAGAACCGAATAAAACACGCAAAAAATAAATCATGCAAATACCCACTAACATGCAAACAAAAGAATACGGGGAAAGCCGTTTGATCAAGGACCTGAAAAAGACAAGAACGCCATCAAATCACAAGCAAGGCACAGACCCAAAGTCCTATATGGAAGAGCGCGTAAAATGCAGCAAACTGATAATATTTTATATATTGGTTCATACCACGCTTCCTCTGTTTTGTTACTATTACCTAATTAAATAGTAGCCGATTGATTTTCCGGAGATAGGAATGCCAAGTCGGTCGTGTCGAGTCGAGTTCGAAATGATGACGTAGAGGTCACCAAGCGTTCCACTCACTGAGCCACCCTGCTGGCCTTATGATTCAAGCCAGTGTCTAAATGAGGACACAACACCAGTATGTGGTTGCAGACTTTATTGAACTGAGTCAGGAGCGTCTTACCTCTTTGCAGTCTACACTGGTGTGTCCCAGCCCCGCCTTCTGATCTTCTCCTAGGCTGGGGCAGTCACTTCCCTTTCCTCCCCCCACAACGAGTCCTAGAGTCTGACTCTACACCGCCCCCATTTTTAAACATGGACCCAGCCTTCTCTCGCAAGTCTACATCTCCCATTGAGACCTTGAGGCCTGGTCGTGTGGCGAGTGGTCTTCTTCAATGAGCATTCCTCTTTCACCCTATATCCACTAGAGGGGCTTGTCAGCACCTCAGGATTTGTGATGACTCTGCTGCAAGTGTGTTCCTTGTGCAGGAGGGTGGTTGCCTTAAAATGTGAGGCATTCCATGTGATAGACTTCCCGGGATGTTTCACAGTGACCATGCTCCTTTTCTGCTCTGTCACAGGGAATGGTTTGATCTCATATGGATTGTCCAACTTTCTCCGCTGTTGTTGTTTGACCACCACCCACTCACCAATCTCAGGAATTGTTGTGTGCACTTGCTGCTTGGTGTCAGCATACATACACTTTCATCTTCTCCTTCTTCTCGCTATTTTGATCTTGATTTTATCAGGATTGACGGGGCCAGTTGCTGTCCATTGCAGAAGTTTGGTTCGGATGGATCTCCTAAACATGAGGGTGGCAGGGCTCTCGTTAGTTGTTGAGTGAGGGGTGGTTTGGTATGTGTGTAGGACTTTACACAGTGCTTTATCAAGTGCTATGCCTTCCTCAGTGGCTCTCTGTATGCAGGGCCAGACTGGCTATAGCGGGCACCGGGCATTTCTCCGGTGGGCCAGAGGTGGGGACCTGTTTTGTGGCCGCGGGGGCCGCTTTTCTTACAGGTGGCCAGTTTCGCAGCAGTGCTGCAATTTTGGCCCCCTGTAAGAAAAGCGGGAGTGGTCCGTGGCTACTCTCACCCCCGCTCTCAGGGCTGGTCGAGCAGCAACCTGCCAGGGCTGGTTTTTGTTCCCAGTCTGGCCCTGTCTGTATGGACCTCTTGAGGGTGCCCATGAATCATTCCACCACACCGTTGGCTTGGGTCCACAGGTGTTCGATTGCCATGAGACTTACAAAGATCTTAAAGTCTCTACTGGTGAATGGAGGCCCGTTGCCTGACTTCAGTATTTTCGGGAGCCCTTATGTTGCAAAGATGTCGTCCAAGGTTTGGATTACTATTGCAGCCACAGTTGATGAGATAATCTTGACCAGCGGGAACCAAGAGTATTCGACTATCACTTTAAGTAGGTATTTGTTGGTGATGAACAGGCCACAGAAGTCGACCGCCACCCGTTCCCACACATCATCCCGAAGTTCTGACATCTCTAGAAGCAGCTGTTTTTATCCTGATGACAGGAATGTGCACATGTGGCATGCTCATAGGTCAGCTTTTACCTTGGCATCTAGCTTTGGGAAGCACATTCTCTCACGCAATGCTCTCTTGGTGGCGACCATTCCCCGATGTCCTTGATTTGAGAGTTCAATGACTTGTTTCCATAGGCTCTTGTGGATTACGATTCACGATCACCTTAGTATGAGTCCCTTTTGCGCCACTGCTAGCTCCTCCTTGACATTATAAAAGGCCTTGATCTCCTCCAAGGTACCACCCAAGTCCATGTTGTGCTTCAACTTATGTGTTTCTATGAGATGCTTGACTACCGTAAGATCTCTGTGTTCCTTGGTGGCAATGACTATCTGTGGAACTGAGAGGTGGGGTGTATGTTTGTGTTGATTAGAAAGTGGCTGTATTCCTCGGCCATGGGTGTGTGTTGTTTGGTCTGTCGCACAGGGTGTCTTGATAAGTAGTAAGCAGGGTTGTGTTCTCTGCCAGAGTTGTGGACTATGATATAGTCATATTCCTGGAGGCATATTGCCCATCTTTCGATCCTGAGCGGCATTTTTTCCCTGGGATTTCCAAAAATTGTGAGGACGGCCTGCTAGTCACTTCTGATAGTGAACTGTTTGACATACAAGAATATGTGGAAATGTTTGCACGCCAAGACTACAGCTCGGCTCTCTTTCTCTGGTTGGAAATATGCTCTCTTGGTGTCTGAGAGCTTCCTGCTGGCATAGACTACCACTAGTCACTGGACTTCTGGTACTCCGATGTGTTGCGCTAGGATGGCCCCCACACCGACTTGGCTGGCATTTAGTCGACTCAGTGTCCAGTTTTGGATCGAAGTAGGCCATGACAATCTCCTTCTCAATTGCTGCTTTTATTTGGTGAAAACTTTGGTCACACTCTGGTGACCACTGTAAGTTCACATTTTGTCTAGGGGTGGGCGAGACTCGTGGAGTTACATTAAAACTCTGCGAGATTACGCAGAGTTCCGCAAATGTGTGGAAATCGGCACTTTGCACTGCTTGCATTGATTTTTAGCACTGGGAGCTTGTTCAATGCTGAAAAATCAGCATGAACTGCACCACGCAGCGTGCCAGCGGGTTCTGCTTCTCGAGAAGCAGCTTTCTCACCGCAAGCAGTCGCGACAGCTCGTGTTGGTAAAATCTCGTCTGGTACTTCATAGAGCTTGAAAATCGCATTAGAAGACACCAATTCTCACTAGCCAACTTATAGTTGGCGAGCCGCGTGTGAGAAAAAACTCTGCTACGCGGTGGTTGGTGGAATTTGGCCAGAACTCCGTGTTACATGCATAACGTGGAGTGGACAAAACTCCGCCAACTTCGTCGGGGGAACGGAAATTTATCGCCCGCCCCTAGTTTTGTCTCGTGAGGTGGCGCAGCAGAGCGATGATAGCAGCGTAGTCATGTATGTATCTGGAACAGTGGCTTGCCATTTTTTCAGGAAGGATCGGAGCATGTGGACATCTCGTGGTTGGCTGGTGGCGGTGAGGGCCACTACTTTGTCTGGGTTAGGCATCATTCCTTGCTTTGAGAATATGTGCCCGAAGAACTTCAGTTTGGTATTATGGAACTCATATTTCTCTGAATTTAGGGTGAGCCCCCATTCTTTGAGTAGTTGACAGACTTTGTCAAGTGCTGCATCGTGCTCTGTGGAAATAGTTCCAAATACCAGTATCTCGTCACTGTAGTTGAATGTGTTTGGCAACGGCTGGATGACTCGGCGGATGAAATCTTGGAAGATCTAGGCAGCCGGCGAGATGCCAAAATGTAGTAACTTGTATTGGAAGAGCCCCAGATGTGTGGAGAAGGTTGTGATGTATTGACTTCATGTCTCTAACTCTATCTGGTGGTACCTTTTGTTTAGGTCAAGCTTGGAGGAAAGAATTGCGCCATTCACTTGTGTCCATGTCCACAGTGTGTGGTCCTGGGCAGCGTTCCTGCTCGATTGCTTTATTCGGCTGGTGCATATCAACACAGATCCGCACATCTCCCTTCTTGTGCTTTTGCGGCACCACCACTATCGGGACGTCCATGGGGTGGGGCATTTGGAAGGCAGGATGTAGAGTTAGAGGCGATTGTTGATCTCCTTCTCCACCACTTTCTGCAGATGGAATGATACTTGCCGGTGCTTTTGTGCCACAGTGCGTACGGCCTCTTTGATGTGGAGATTGACATGGACACATTTTAGTTTTCCTAGGCCTCTGAAGAAGGAGGGGAATGTTTGGGTGACTCTGTGGCTGGCCTGTATGTGGTAGTTGAGGGCAAAGAGGCCCAGCTCTGTGGCTGTGGTGAAGCTGAATCGGTATGCCCCTGACGTCTTGCCTTGTAAGACGTGTATGCTGGATTTGTTGACTTCTCTATGTGTGTTACAGTGGCCGTGAAAGATCCTTGGCTGCATAAAGTTTTGGATGCAGCCCATGTGTAGAATTCAATGTCCCAGTGTTTAAAGTCTGGAGTGGGTGTGAGTCTGTGAAGTGATCAAACGGCATCACACGGATAGGCACACCGCTATCAGTAAAGAAGGGTATTGAGTGGTTATTTACTCTCAAGTGGACTACTGGGGATTTGGCCATGGACCCTTTAGGTTTCACGTGCTGATCTGTTTCTCCTTAGGCATGCACCTCCGTGAGTCCCAGGTGGACAGCGGTAGCTAGGCATAGCACTCTTGGTGTTGATGTCTGTCTTTCCATTATGTAGACTTTGGCGCATTACTTGTGTCTGAGAATCATGGTGAGTTTTCCTGTGCAGTGCAGAGGCATCTTTTCGGCCCGCTAGTAGGTCTTCCTCTGAGTCTCGGCCAGCCATGAGGGATTTGGTAGGCCTGCCAGATCTTGCTTGCTTATTACGTTGATTGTGGCACCGCTGTTGATGATGAAGTCCACATCCTGATCTCCCATTATGAGAGTGACAGAGGGCCACTGGCCCACCTGGCTGTGCGTGGACAGCATTAGGAGGTATCTGCCCTCCTCGCTGTTGCTGGCCGATGACACAGATGATGGGTCTGAGGACGATGTGGAGGGCTATTGTCTGGATGTTGATGTAATTTTCCGCAGGAGGTGTTTTGCTGTGTCCCTTGATCTGTGGCAGCATTTACTCCCCCCTTTTTTCTTTTCCATGGGTCTGTGAAAGTCGGATGTCTTTCTCCTGTTTTGAGCACAGCACACAGATTTGAAGTGGTTTTATTTTCCACAACCTTCGTACGTTTGCCCTATTGCCGGGCATTTGCCGTGATGTGAGTAGGATAGACCATATCTGTAGCATGTCTTTGGATGCCCGCTGGATGTAGGTTTGTGCTTCTCACTGCATTACTAGTGGCGCCTTCGCATGTCAAGCCCCGTTTCTCTTTGGGAGGTCTCAACTTCTATAGCAGCTGCTTATTTTTCGTCACGTTCTTCAACGTGTGCTGGGGCAAGCATCTTGTTGAGGGAGTGTGTTTCTCTAAGGCTTCTCCGAAATGTTTCCAACAGGCACCCATCGATGAGCCTGAGCCACATGGCTTCCTCATTATTGAATTTGTTGAACCTGCAGTGTTTGAGGAGGGCTTCCAGGCACTATACAAATTCATCCATGGTTTCCCCTGGTTGTTGTCAAGCTTTATTTAATGTGTACCTTTTATAGTCCACGTTGGTAGCAGTATCCAATTTATTGGCGAGTGAGTCCTTCACCTTGTGGTATGTATTGGCATCTTCCTTTGGGATCTTCTTGACAACTTCTTTCACCTCATCACCCACAAGGTTTTTAAAGTATCTGATTAATTGGCCTTGTCTGGTTCCTCCAGTGCATCAATGAAGTCATCAAATTTCTCAATCCAGTCAGCCTGTCTTGGGCCTATGTTGTGTCAAATGGGGGTAGCGGCTTCGGAAAGACGGTCTTGTCATATCTGGGCCACCTGTCCTGAGACATGATGAGCCTGCTGGGGTGCCGGGGTGATGACGCAAATGGGGTGTGTTGGTTGCGGTGCTGCTCTTTCTAGTTCCAGAAGGCCACTTCTCTTCTGCCCAATCTAAGCTGGCCGCTGCTTTCAGGGCATGTTGGAGCCCACCTGGAAATGGCTGCTGCTCAAGGTGTATAGGCCCAATCGAAGATGACCGACACTGGTTTGAGAATCTTTCCCAATCGGTTCAATCCAAGATGGCCACCGTCAGGGTGTTGAGGGTCTGGTAGGGTCTCTGCTGGTCCTTAGAGCAGGAGGAGACTCTGGAGTCTTGTCTCCCCTCATGGTGTGCAGGGCCGAGTTTTCAGTGCAAGTCTGCTGCCCGGAACCTACTGCATTAAGTGCTTTGTGCACTGGGCCTGCTGGGTGGAGTCACTTTGGCCGTGCTGCGGGGTTTGCTGGCTGGCTAAATGAACACAGGTTCAGCCGCCTCATTGCTAGCTGCTTTGGCCTGATGGTATCTGCACTAAATGAGGACACGCCACCCATCTGTGGTTGCAGACTTTATTGAACTGAATCGGGAGTTTCCGACGCACTCCACGCTCTACACCGGCGTGTCACAGCCCCGCCTTCTGATCTCCTCCGAGGCTGGGACATGTCACTTCCCTTTCCTCCCGCCTAGAGTCTGGCTCTACAGCCGGCACAAAATTCATTGTCCACAAAGGCTACCTCTAAGTCCAGGAACTCTCATGAAAGCAAGTCAGACCTTCTTTGAACTGTCAGTAGAACTCTTCCATACTAGCACAACCATCACCTTCATCCTGCTTCCCAGAACCAACCTTCCCAGCTTTTACTTCCACCTTGACTACTCTGTTCTAACTACCTCATCTGCCACCACTGCTATTCAGAGCCTTGCCTGTCACTCCTTCTGCACATTCAGAATAGCCGAATTTTGACTAATATTCTCATATTTTCTAGAATTTTGGTACAATCAAAAACTTTCACCATAACTGTCCTCCCCTTGTCAAAATACTGATTGAATACCAAAAGCTTGCTCCTGAGCCTACTCAGTGCCTTTCAATCAGCTGATACCAAATTGACTCTTCTTCTCACTCACTCTCAACCAGTCTGGTGCAAACAAGGTCACTGTCCTTCTTCCTCTCAGCAATTCAGAACGGGTCTTGCCTGTGGTAGAACGTGGCATGACACAAGTCTCTACATCAAGGACTAAACAGTTTCCAACATCAGTGCTCTTTTGATCTCTGACAAATGAACATATTTATTTAATTATTTAGGAGTCTTATAGAGCGCTGAATGCCTTCTTGAAATAACTTTGTAGCACTTGTTTGTACAGGAAGAGTATGGAAAACAATATATAGGGGGTATTGAGCTGTTAGAGTTCAGCAGGGTGAGTTGAAGACTATCAACCAGCATTGTCCAACTGAGATAGCCGATAGAGTGAATTTGCTAAATGCTTTTCTAAAGAATTCAGTGTCCTGATTCATGGTTAGTCTGGTGCAGCTCCGAGTTGTGGATCAGGGAATTTCGCAGTACAGAGCTCAAAACTCCCAGAGATTGGCTGTCTTATTTATGCTGCTTCTGCAGTGTGCAGGGATCAGGTGTTGTGAGGTGTAGCGAAGGTTCCTGGTGCTGAGAGAATATGGAGCCAGTTTTTGTGGATATATTGGACTCTTTTTCCAATAGGTTTTGTGGATAATACATCTTAAATTTGATTCTGGCATCAACTGGAAGCCGGTTGACTTGGCATGGTCGAACTTTTATAGGTTAAGACACATCTCTGCAGATTGGTTTTGGACTCTTTGAAGTCTGCTAATAAGCTTCTTTGAGAGGCCTATATTGGACACGTACCCTTCCAGTATCAGAAAACTATGCTCAGACTAACTTTAAAAGTGCTCAAACATTGTATGTGCACCGTACAGTGGAGCATACACGCAAAGTTTGGAGAAACAAAAATATTCCCCAAGTTAAAACCTGCCTTGTGGAGGTACTATTTTGGGCACAAAGGGGCACATGCATCAACCTAAATACCGATCGCAAATGGCCGATTCGCAGAATCGGCCCCTTTGTGACCGGTATTTAGGCAATTGGGATGCATCAACCCAAAACCCATTCGCAATATAGGTAATCGCAAATTTTGCATTTACCTAAATTGCGAATGCTTTTAGGGAATCGCAAATTGCGATTCCCTATTTGGGATGCATCAAAGCCTTTCCTAAATGTGACTATAGCATTTAGGAAACGCTAATTACCATCAACTGCAAGTTGATGGTAATTTGCAAAAACTTTGAAAAATGCACAAAAGGGCATATGCGTGCGCCACATGAGCACAGATGCCAAATCTGGGGGTGCAGCAGGGTGGCCTTTAAGGCCCCCTAGCACCCTTCAAATTGCATTCGCAATTTGCGAGTACCTATTTGGTACTCGCAAATTGCGAATGGCCTCTAGGCCCATAGGAATGAATGGGAAGGCATTCCTTAATTGCGAATCGCAATTTGTGATTTGCAATTAAGGAATGTGTAGGAATAGCAAATATTTTTGCAAAACCTACATGCATAGGCAATTGCGATTCCTTAATAGCGATTCCTTAATAATCGCTATTAAGGAATCGCAATTGCCTAAGCTTGATGCATGTGCCCCATAGCCCTGTCTTCACGTTAGTAAATAGGTCTTTGAATCAAATAAACATGGGTGGGAGTGTGGGAACGCCCATGGGAAACCCCATGAAATAACATAACTCAAAGCGCTCCTTTATTTTACTGTTAGGAAACTTTCCATTTGGAAAAAAAAATGTTTTGCGATGGAAAGTAAATAACAAATCAACACTTTTGGATAGTTTCGTTACCATTGGTAACTTTGAACTACTGCAACGTGTTGATAATCTGCCCCGATGTTTTAACCATTTTGACATAGAAAGTTTTTCTCAAATAATAATGAATGTGGTAAGGAAGTTGTTGATACTGGACAAAGGCTCCAAGATATTTTCTAGATGGTTATACATTTCAAAGTTGTTGGAGTACATCTGGAAGTAGATCTTGTACTCATCTGTCAGTTGTGACATGGGACAGTATAACAGTTAAACGCACTGCTGTAATCCACAGGAAGAGAATTATAAAGAGCTCAGCCATGCTGGTTGAAACCAGTTATTGACTTATTAAAGCAAACTTGATCAATATCTCATTAGTGCACTGCAACCTCTTTGACGCTGGGGTGGTGCAAAACAATCGTTTTATGCTCAGCCCCTGCTTCCTGTCAAAAGGGCTGCACTGCTCAAAAATCAAAGTGCACTCCATTGTCAGACACTTCGCAAGAGGTCCAAAAGACCTCCATTCTTCATATGCCAGGGTACCATAAGGAGGTCACCAAACTGGAAAAGTAGCGACTACCACAAAGGAAACTCTGAAACTTTCTGGAAAGAAGCAAATGGCCTGAAACACCCACAGCAATGTTATGCATGCCTTCTTTGGCAACTGGCTCTAATGGAGTTTCCCTAATCTGCAGTTGCTTGCCACTGGCACCGCACAGTTTACTATTTTCAACCCTCTTGTCCATATCTTTCTTTATGTTGCACTGAATCTACATCTTTGACATATGGTTAGACATAGGGGCATATTAGCAAGACCGGCGATAAAATTATCGTCGTTTTAGCGGCAGGAAACTGCCGCTAAAGCGGCGATAATGGGCTTGCTAATATGCGTTATGGAATTCAATAGAAGCCCAGGTTAGATGTCCTGCACATCTAACCTGGGCTTCTATGGAATTCTATAACGCATATTAGCAAGCCATTATCGCTCGTTTTAGCGGCAGTTTCCTGCCGCTAAAGCGGCGATAATTTTATCGCCGGTCTTGCTAATATGCCCCATAGTTTTTCCAAAATGTCCTTTAAGGAGCATTGTCAACATATTTTTGCACCTCTTGGATGACGCCTATTTATCATCTCGCAAAAGCTTCACTTACTCCCGAAATAGTTCTACAGACATCTCTGATAACATCTGAGGACTCAAATGATGTTCCCTAGGCCAACCCTTAGCATTGTAGCTCATCCCGATTTGTACCACTCCAGCCGCCTCAAAGCACTTTTCCCTTCACCTTCTATCACATACAATTGTTATAGTTTAACAGATTTTGCCTTAGAGTAACTGTGAGCGTAGCAGCCATTTTCTGCTTATTTTAACCATGCCTTTAGGTTGTGCCCGTTTATGAGGCGTACATCCTCAGTTCCATACTTAGCGTTTGAGGCGAGAAACGTCTGATTAACATACCCCCCTGCAAAAGCTTACACTTCTGTATGGATTTACCGGTCCTCATTATGTGCTTTCTCTTAACTTTAGAATCCTGCACATGAATAGCGTATTGGTTTCATTTTAATCACATGATCTCCTTTGGAGCTCTGTATGCTGAAAACCTATACATTTGTATCTTGTCTATGCTTTTGCAGTTTATGTTTATTATGGGTGCTGGGGGATCCCATTGTCTCCTATTACTGTGATTCGCACGTATATATTTCTTTTGTTAAGAATCTTTTTTAGACTTCGAATTAGATTGTGGGAATAGTTTCCGTAACTCTTATTAATCGTGCATCCCTGCGCAATCAAAATTAATTTTCTTCTTCCTCGTCCTGTTTCATTCCTGCGTCCAACCCCCTTTTGTTCAGATAGTGAGCTCGACGAGCCATCTGCCTGAACGCTCCTTCTGCAAGGTATGTATTCTAAGCCAAAAAGGTGACTGTAGCAATTCGGTACCAAATATATACAGTACTCTCACTTGAACCTTCCCACTTCAGAATGCGTGCCAATGGGCTATGCGCAAAATGAGGCGTCTTCACCATACTCATCCTTTCAGCTTTCCCTGGCATATTTACAATCGAATAGCATCTTCTGTATGGCGCAGTATCTTTGCTCACCACTCTTAATGTACAGGAGGCAAACGGGTAGAATCCTTCCATCGCCCACCTGTGATAAAGTGACAAAGTGCTCCACCCAACCATATGCACTAGCATAAAATTATCACGCACCCAAATACCCAGCTACGCTCTGACAGAAGACATGCTTGTCCGTATGGCCAGGTACTACCTACACCCCCTCCTCCCATAACTGGACCCCGATTAAATGACATGAGAAGGGTTTGGATGTGGGGGTCGTAAACCCCGGCCGTATTTATTAACAAAACGAAAACATTATTAATATATACAAGATGTACAAATTACGCAGAAAATTATGCATTACACTGATTACAATTGATAAGTACATATGTCGGTTGGCTAACCTTAACATGACTCTAATACAAAGGTTTTCCTATCCGAATCTAACATATCTTTAATAATCATCACAGCATTTTACTTTTCTGCGTATCCTATTTGGGCCTACGGCAAGGTCACTAACTGGTGTCAGATCCTTATCAACTTTTTAACCACGCCCTCCCGCCGGAGTGCGCATGCGCAGAGGGCCCGTTTACCGTGAGGGTACTCCCCCCCGGTTACCCCGTACGCTCTGTATCTTATCTCCATAAAGGGGCCCTTGCAGTTCTGCGCCGTTTACTGGCGACCTTGTGCACGTGCGGGGTGGCCAACCAGCCTAGGGAAAGCGTGACTCCCCCTCCCCGCACCCATCCAGCCAACCGGCTGTAAACTGCCCCTGGAGTTCTAGGAGAGACCACTTGTCCCTCCCACTTGGGCGACCCCATTCAAGAATGGCGCCGCCCTCTAAGGACCTTAAATTTACTGCTCACCAATCATGACCTTACCGCCTGACCTAGGAATAGCAACTAAAATACGACGATTGAAGACCTGTAAACTGAAAAAACGTTGGTGGGAAAACACAAGTTTGATACACATACCACGAAATACTTATACCCGCTTGTTGTCACTACATTCGCTTTAGGGGACGGTGGGTGGGCAAATTAAAGTTACAGCCTCCTAGCGAGGCTGGTGTGGTGGGCTGGGGAGCGGGGAGCAAAGAGACCTACTCCCGCGCTCGCCAGCCTTTTAAAGATTTCTATGCCAGGCCGGTTCCAACCGGCCTGGCGCTATCCTCTCGCGTGACCCGGAAGTGATACCAATCACTTCCGGGGCACGCCCCCCGACACGGGACCAATGCATAGTGAGGCTCGCCCGTCGCGTCACCAACGTGCGCAACAGGCTTGCCTCTGTGGTCTCCGGAGGGGGCCGGCACGACTCGCCATACTTTTGGCGTGGCCGATGCCGGCCCCGCCGTTCCCTATGGCCAGGTACTACCTACACCCCCTCCTCCCATAACTGGACCCCGATTAAATGACATGAGAAGGGTTTGGATGTGGGGTCGTAAACCCCGGCCGTATTTATTAACAAAACGAAAACATTATTAATATATACAAGATGTACAAATTACGCAGAAAATTATGCATTACACTGATTACAATTGATAAGTACATATGTCGGTTGGCTAACCTTAACATGACTCTAATACAAAGGTTTTCCTATCCGAATCTAACATATCTTTAATAATCATCACAGCATTTTACTTTTCTGCGTATCCTATTTGGGCCTACGGCAAGGTGACTAACTGGTGTCAGATCCTTATCAACTTTTTAACCACGCCCTCCCTCCGGAGTGCGCATGCGCAGAGGGCCCGTTTACCGTGAGGGTACTCCCCCCCCCCGGTTACCCCCGTACGCTCTGTATCTTATCTCCATAAAGGGGCCCTTGCAGTTCTGCGCCGTTTACTGGCGACCTTGTGCACGTGCGGGGTGGCCAACCAGCCTAGGGAAAGCGTGACTCCCCCCTCCCCCGCACCCATCCAGCCAACCGGCTGTAAACTGCCCCTGGAGTTCTAGGAGAGACCACTTGTCCCTCCCACTTGGGCGACCCCATTCAAGAATGGCGCCGCCCTCTAAGGACCTTAAATTTACTGCTCACCAATCATGACCTTACCGCCACAGGCCAGCATAGTTGACCGACTATCTGGCCCCCCCCCTGCGCTCACTAGGAGGTCATACCCTGCCCCCGGAGATCGAACCATGCCAGAACATTTTCTAGGAAAGCCTCATTGCCTACTCTTGACAGATGGACCCCGTCCTTTACAAAGCAAGACTCACCCCTGATACACCCGTGGGCGATTGTCTGTAGACGAGGAGCCCTGAAAAGCCTCTCTATTTTGTTATTTATTCTCCTTACAGAGTGATTCAGTGCTCTTACCGACTCCCCCCTCCATTGGAATCTTGGAATCATTTGTGACCATACAATGGTACACCCCGGGAATGTCTTTGCTAACCAACTCACTTCTGATATTATTGCTTCCACTAGCCCCCTTCTACCGAGGCTTGCCAGATCATTTCCCCCCAGGTGTAAGATAATAATACTGGGACGGGGACCACCCTTCTCTAATAGTCCCAATGTGAAACCCCTAAACTGGCTCAAGCATAGGCCCCCTTTCCCATGAAATGATACCGTAAAACCTGCTCGCTCTACCCTAGTCTTGTAGCTCCCTGTAAGGAAAAAATTAGACAGACGCTTCACATACGAGTGACCAATGATCCATGCGACCTGTGATCCCTGATTTGTTGATGACGTTCCTTGTGTTGCTTGTTGCTGTTGCGGCGTTCGCAGTTTCCCCCCTGCGTGACAGGTTTGAGAAACTGTAGATGAAACAGAGAAGACATATGCATCAGCTCCTGGTAATTATCCTGCTCATAACATATGTAACCGCACATAGCGCTTGTAACAACTGGAGGACCACCTCCCAATCCTTTGGACGCTGTTGCTAGGTAAACCCCTAGCTGCTGCTTCCGTGGCCGCCCCTATCCTAAAAGAGTGCGTCCCAAAACAGCTTGGGTTAAGCCCCGCCCTCTGTATTGCCATATCCAGGACCCTCTTAAACTGAAACCGTGTAAGTGGAATACCATCAGCATGCACCAGGAGGGGCCCCCTTTGCTAACAGGTCTAGATTGTAGGAAAGCCTCCACCTGTGACAGGGGGCAACACGGATTGCCCTGTGCCCGATGGAGCACTACCCCATCCCCTCGTGCCTCTTGGTCCGTCTTGGACTTCCTGATTGATATTGTTAGAATGTCCCCCCGCACCTTCACGTCATCAAACTGCAATCCGCCCTGCACATCTGTTTTGTTTTGGGCCACCAATTCCCCAATTCTAAAAGCACCATAAAAGGCCAATGAGAAAGCGGCGGTGAACAACAGAACTTCCTCTGATGTGGTGCAAATCAGGGGGAGGGTCCTTAGTAAAGACGTTAGCAGCTCCACCCCTATTGGCCGTCTTGTATCTGGGGTAGACCCTTGGAGGCGCTGCCAACCCTTCAGTGCTTTCCTGACTATAAAGCTGTTGGTAGGATTGCCTTTGTCCCTAGTTTGGGCAAAAAAGGAGATTGCCGCCACATGCCGTTTAGCCGCTGCCGCTGAGCGCCCCTCCCCCTTCAAATAACCTAGGTAATGAAGGAGTGCCCCTGCGTTGTACCAGTTTTCAGCCCACTCCCTTCCTAAAAAGGAACAATATGCCCCAAACGCCCCTTCATATGCTTTCCTGGTCCTGGGTGCTAGGCTAGCTGCCACGAGGTCCGGTAGTTGGGGGCACCAATTTGCCAAAGTAGTTCTGGGAAAGGGGTGGCATACTCCGCCGCCGCCGGGAGGTGAGCCCTGAAAACCTGCATTTTAAAGCGAGAAAGTGCATCAGCCGCATGATTTAATACCCCTGGCACATGTTTAGCTCTAAATTGCATATTTAGCTTCATGCATAACAGTACAATCTCCTTCAGCAGCCGGAGAATCATCCGACACCGTGCTGCTTGTTGGTTGATGCATTCGACCACTGTCATGTTATCTGACCAGAACACCACTGATTGATTACGCAGTTGTTCTGGCCATACTGTTAATGCCACCCAGATGGGGAACAATTCTAGAAAACCTATGTTGCCCGTCAAACCTGTCTCTGCCCACCATGCTGGCCACCGTTGCGCCACCCACTCGGTACCGAGTATGGCGCCAAATCCCTCACTCCCCGCGGCGTCAGTCATTAAACCTAACTCCGCGGAAGTAGTGGGCGGACCGGGCCACACTACCCTGCCATTGAAGTCCTGCAGGAATGCCAACCAAATGCGCATGTCCTGCCTGACCTCGGCTGACAGCCTGGTGTGGTGGTGTCTTTCCTTGAGCCCCGCCATCGCCTGTGAGATGGATCGGGAAAATGGCCTTGCCATAGGAATGATCCTTAGTGCAAAATTCAACTGCCCTACTGTCTGTTGTAACTGGTGCAATGTTACCCTCTCCCTAACCAGGCACTGCTGCAGTGTGGACCTGAACTTGCTGATCTTGTCCGCGGGCAACCTGAAACACCCCTGTATGGAATCTAACTCAATCCCTAGGAACTCTATTGTTGTATTAGGTCCCACTGTCTTTCCTAAGGCCAAGGGGACCCCAAAAGCATGCATGAGCGCGCAAAATTCCTGCAGCGCCCACGCACACTCCCGCGATCCCGGTGACCCCAAGATAAGAAAATCATCCAGGTAATGCATTACCCACTGGTGCCCTGTCACCTGCCTAAAAACCCACTCCAGAAATGAACTGAATTTTTCAAAATATGCGCAGGAGACAGAGCAACCCATGGGCATACACATGTCCATGTAGAATTTCCCTGAAAATTGAAAACCAAGTAGATGAAAATCAGACGGGTGGACTGGTAATAGACGAAAAGCGGACTCTATGTCTGATTTTGCCAAAAGGGCTCCAGGGCCCAAGCCCCTGAGCATCTCCACCGCTTCATCAAAAGAAGCATATCTCACACTGCAAAACTCCTCATCAATTGCTTCATTCAATGAACTTCCCTGGGTGCTGATAGGTTGTGTATGAGTCTGAATTCCCCCTTTCTTTCTTGGGGACCACGCCCAAAGGAGAGCAGACAACATTCTCTACCGGGATAGAATCGTATGGGCCAGCTACCCTGCCCAGTCGCAGCTCTTTTTCAATTTTCATTGCTGCCACGCTAGGTTTGGCTCGCACTGAGAGTTGATTTTTGCATTCTGATGCCCCCACATAGTCAGGTGCCGGTATCCTAAAACCGTACCTGAAACCATCTAGCAGCATTTTTGCGGTGATGTGACAAGGATATTTGTTTAGCCAGGGTGTCAATGCCGTTACATCAATCGGTGACCGTGCCTTTAGTTGTCCATGAGCCTCATTCCTGTTTCTTCCCTCCCTTATCCTTTGGTTTCTTGAAGCACTTGGACTCGGGGTGAGACGGGTTCGCGCAGATGGAACACGCATGCTTAAACCTGCACGTGCCTTGCGGCCTAGTGCAAGTCCGTCTATTGAAATCCCAGCATGTCCCTTTGCGCCCTCCCCGGTGTTTGTATGGCTGGGGGGACCTGTGTTTGGCTGTGACCGAAAGGACTGAAAGGCCTGAAAGGACTGGTTCCTGGACCTGTCCTGGAACCCACCGCCCATTTGGTCTAACCATGCAATCGTGTCTAGGCGGTCCCATGATAGGGATGTGTCAGACGCTTTAGTTCTCCTGAAGCTCTTATCATATTCTTTCCATCCCTCACCCCCGTATTTATCATGCGCTAGAACAATCCTGTTTTGGTAACATGCCATCTCAGCCTGCATATTAGGGAAACGCTCAGCCATGACTGCCATGAAAATGGAAAAACCTCTAATCCAATTCAACAAGTTTTCTTCGACCCTGTACTTCATTAGTTCGTTTGCCCATTCCCTCGGGAGCATCCAGTCTTTGTTTTTCCTGGCCTCTTCCCTCTCTTTTTCGCAAATAAGCAAAGAGAACATGTTTATGTAAGACCCCGACCAAATCCTGTCCTTTACGTCCTGTGTTACATGCCTCCCCAAATTCTCCCGATCCGTGCGGGACTCACCCACATTCAACATTGGCAGTGTCATCAGCTTACCTCCTCCAGCGGACCCGGCTGACCCTGACGGTTTCTCTTTCGTCATGCTGCTCCCCGGTACTTCCCTGCTGTGTTCAAGTGGCTTGGCCCCCCGGCTGGAATGAGAGGGGACAGCGCACCCTGACCCTCGCCTGTTTTGTCCACTGGTGTCCCATGAAACTGGGCCACTATTCGCCTTGCCTCTACCAGCGGATCCCCGCCCTTATCCCCCACCGTTGGTGACAGGATCCCCACTTTTCCCAACCACGGAAGTATTGCAGCTAAATGTGACACTACATCCTGCGGAGTGCCTTCCCCACCCGTACCGGGCAACACCGGCAATTGCGGGCTATCCCCTGATGGCCCAGGCCCTTCTCCGGGCTGGGGGACTGGGACCGGAGGAATAGGGGGCTGGGGAGCTGGCCCCGGGACAGGGGCTGGGACTGGCACTGGGGCAACTGGCGGAACAGGTACCTGTTCTGCGGGTGGTACCTCCTCTGTAGGCAACACAGGGGCCGGTGACAATGGTTCCCTCCGCCCCCCCTTGTTAGTCCTAACCCTTTTGGGGAGGGGAGGGAAAGCCGACCTCGGGGGCACCATGCTGCGCCTGGCTCTTTCTTCTCTCTCCTCCGCCCCCCCTTGTGCGTCTACTCGTTCGGTGAGATTCGCAAGGCCCTGCCCCAACTCTTCTACCTTCTTGAGCATTGCCTCCATAAAGTTCTCCATGCGGGAGGGCTTGCCCCCCCTCTTCGCCTTCCCGGCCATATAAACAGTCAAGTATATGACCCCTTAGCAATCACTGTGATCGTGCTGACCGCGGCTGGAAGTTAATGCCCAAAGCCCTATATACCACAAGGCCCAATGAAAAACCCCCTTGTTCTAAGGACCTTGTAATTACCCAAGCGCCTGTATTGGCAACACCCTCCTGTTACCAACAGCTTTTATCTTAGGCCAGTGAAAACAGACTAGAACACCAGCTGCACCCCCCCTAAGCCCTTGTACGAGGTTACAAAACCCTCAATACGGCGAAATGGGGCAGCATACAGCCCTGGGCACCTGCACGCGTTAGACACAGACCCCCAGCAAAGCCACAGCTGTCGATGCCTTCCTAAACAGGCCCACAGTCACAGATTTACAAACCGGAAGGGTGCGCGCCCTCACTGGTTGAGCGCCACCACTACCGGGTACCTGCCGTCCTCTGTCGCCGATATCACCGCCGTTACGGGCACACGATCGTTTTCTGCCCCACCGCGGCGCTCTGCGCCCTCGCACGCCTCTGTTGCTGCCGCTCGGAGCAGGGGAAAGACCGACGTCGCTCCGCGATGTGTTCCGGCTCGCCGCTCGGAGCAGGGGAAAGGCCGACGTCGCTCCGCGATGTGTTCCGGCTCGCCGAGGTGATTCTCCTGTAGAGGGGAAAAAACAAATTAAAGTTACAGCCTCCTAGCGAGGCTGGTGTGGTGGGCTGGGGAGCGGGGAGCAAAGAGACCTACTCCCGCGCTCGCCAGCCTTTTAAAGATTTCTATGCCAGGCCGGTTCCAACCGGCCTGGCGCTATCCTCTCGCGTGACCCGGAAGTGATACCAAACACTTCCGGGGCACGCCCCCCGACACGGGACCAATGCATAGTGAGGCTCGCCCGTCGCGTCACCAACGTGCGCGACAGGCTTGCCTCTGTGGTCTCCGGAGGGGGCCGGCACGACCGCCATACTTTTGGCGTGGCCGATGCCGGCCCCGCCGTTCCCTTCTAGGCCTTAGACCCGTTTCTTCCGAAATACTCAAAACCTTGAGTAACATGACATTGTCAAGCAAACAGCCATTTTACACTCTTTGAAAAATGTACTCATGCCCCCTCGAAAATGGATAAAGTAGAAACCAGATGGCACTCGAAAAAACTGATATGCACAATTATGGGTCACAAAAGTTATTATGTGGTACAACTGATGGCAGCTCAGCTTGGTGGTAGGCAGCCCGTACGCTGAGCCTCAAAAGAACATTGCACCTCCTTGTCTCAGACCATGGTAACTAGTTAATCTACTTCATCCACTGCTGACACTGCACCCTCTGTGTATAAATGTACAGCACTATTTTTTTTAGAAACTATGACTATTCACGACAAGGACATTGAAGGCTCCTTGGGATCAATAATGCCATTTCTGCAGAATTCCTTCAGGATCATGCTGAGATCTTCCTTAACACTAAAATGCATATTATGTGACGCAGGCTTTGCAGGAACTGTATTTTCTTAACTTGATTGCAGAGGCAAAACCCTTCAGGTTACCTGTCACAGAAGCAAAAACTAGTCTGCATGGCCATAGCATTCATTGGATGTTTTGAACCTGGCAATGGGATATCAGCACCATCCCTGTCTCAAACACCTTTCTCTCCATGTGAACCCTGTTATATTATGTCAAGGTAACCTATTTAAGAGCATGTTCACCCAAGGTTTCTTGGTGCTGTTCCGTTTAAGGGTAACGGTAACTCATGGTGCTGTCTAGATTCCACTGAATGCTTGTCTGAAAAGCCAAGTTTTTAAAAGCTTTCTGAATGTAGAATTTCCCCGGCTCCAATGGACAAAAATCTGGATTTTATTAAATACACAAACACGGAGCCACCACTCACAGCAGCCACTTTAAAGAATTTAGAACACTAACAACACCGTTTCAACATTATAAAAGGCTAGAACCCTCAGCCATCTTCCTTCTTTTTAGCTTACTGCAACATAACATATAGCATGTATATTTAAAATCCATCCTCAAATCTCAATTGCACAACAAAAGGTCATAATAACCAAGTCCATATTCCCAGAGAGGATTTTAATGAGCCAAAGGCTCCAAATAAGTCCAATGTTATCTGTTGATTCTGACTCCACCATCTGCTTCCTTTATTGTTGTCCACAAGCTACAAAATAAATACAATAAAATGAAAGGAGGGTTGGGAATACGGGTGGGATAATAGTGGCCTCCGTGTCTTTAATAAAATCCAGATTTTCTGTCCATTGGAGCTGGGGAAAATCTACATTTTATGGCAATACTGGAGGTTAACATGATTGCAAGTTTAAAGCTTCACTAGCAAACAACATGCTGCATTCGCAACAGGCTTAAAATAAAATCTATGAAAAATCCGATCATTTGACAAATCTGCACACCTCAAAATGTTTTGCAATGCACCCCCCAGCATAAAAAGTTTTGAAGCAGATGCACCCCTCACAGGATAGGCTCCAAACAAGCTAAAATTCACACCTGAATTCTTCATCACCTCCTTTACGCATGTAGCAGGTGTTGGAGATGATACAGCCTAATGAGGTTGCCCTGAAGAAATAAGCAATTAATTTACACCCACAGGTCTTATCTATAATGTTCTACTCAGTGGCGGCTCGCCGAGGGAGTGCTGCAGGGCGGTGAGGAGGGGCAGGGGCAGGGTGAGGGATAGTGGACTCTGACTTACGACGGACAGAACTCCCTCTGAGTTCTATCCGTCGCATGTCCGAGTTCACTACCCCCGCACCCTGCCCCTCCCCCGCCCACCGCCCCACAGCACTCCCTCGACGAGCCGCCACTGGTTCTACTGTCATACTCTTTGACACATCGTACCACACACAAATTCTCATGCTCATCAACAATGGATAAAAATATAGACACTGAATTAGTTTTTGTCCTTTTATATAAATAAAAACACACTCCGTGTGGAGAAAAAATCCTGTTTGAAACATCAAGGACCCTAACATCTGATACCCTTCTGAATGAAATTCGACATTATAAAATCGTTAACTTTTTTGATAACATCTTCAAACTCAGTACTTCATTAGCACCTAATGCCTCCAGGTAATTCAGCACCTTAGTAACATCCCAAATGGAATTATACCTTGAAAAGAGTCGTTTTGATATCCTTAAAATCCTCAATAATCTCTTTACTAAAACATCCTGACCTACTATAATGCCATTAATCAAAGCATGGCCAGAGGCAATTGCCAATCTATAAACATTAATTGTCCTGTAAGATAACATTTCAGATAAATAGTTCACTACTTCTACAACTTCACTGAAATGGGATAAAAATCCCCCTCCACACACCAGCAAACCCATTCTGCCATGCCAATCTATGCATCTTCCTAATACCTGGTGCCCAGGACTCCTTAATGAGATTTGTAGCTCCTTGTGTGAAGGAAGTGACCCGAAAAGGGCCACTCGGGTCACTCACGACCACCTTCTCTGCCTTCCTACAAGTGAAGAGTCGGTCAGACAGTAGAGAATACAAACCAGATTATTTATTGAAATTACACTGCAGCGGAGCCCAGTCTGACCAGCCTCCTGGGATGGCTGTCGAGGGACTGAACCCTGTAAGCATAAAATTACATTATGTACGTTGCGAAGTCCACAAAGGCCCGCCTACTATGGAAAAACACTAGCAGGTGTCGTAATACAATGGGGGTACAGAACATAAGTTTCGATTCTGCAGCCGGGCACAGGCTATCTACTGCCCAAGGTCGTCTGGCCTATTCTCCCTACCAGACAGGTGGGAGAAGGGCTCCATCTAACAAGAAAGGCATGCACTAACGAGGACACTTGCAATTACAGAAATAAAAAACTCAACCTTGTGAAACTAAACTTACCAAGGACCGTTTCTCGAAAATAACCAAGCAGCAGTTTCAATTATAATATAAAATGGCGGCCAGATTACAAGATGGTTTTGCGAATGCTAAAATATACAGACAAAAAGGCCTCCCAGTATTAACAAACCCTCCTGTTAGCATGAGCTAACCATCTACAATCGAAAACCAAAGCAGAAACATAAATGAATAATAAAGCACATAGCTGTTTTATGCACATGTCATGTTGTCAACAGTGGGAGTATATTCCAAGAGAAGAGCAGATGTTTCGAAGACACCCTCATCTATGGCCATGATGTCATCTATTTCTTTCTGTAACATTATTGCAGGATTGGTATCATGAATCGAAATCTTCCTCTTTGGAGTCAATACAGAGATACAATATGGGCAGCACATTGGAAGACATTGAATAAGGACGCAGCAAAGTATCAATATAGCAACGAAATATATTGCTTTTTCTATTAGCCACCCCCATGTTCCAAAAAGGGACCAACTCCAATTACCTGGTTCCATGCCTTTGACATTCTCAATAATATCCAAGATATGCTTGGTGATGTTCTTTTCCATATTTGTTATGCCCACTACACACTGATCGCCAATAACTGCGCATGCACCACCATTGTTTGCTAAAATAAAATCAACTGCATATCTGGTTTGTTCTGAATAGATCCTCATACTCTCCAATTGAATGGTGATGTCACGTAATGCTGCTACTGTGGTATTTGACAATATCTGCAATTTACAGCCAAAATATTCCCGAGCCTTTTCAGTCCTACTCATAGCCATTGCCCCTATGTGAAAAAAGCAGACAGGATATAACCAAAAGTAATACCATTACTGTAACTGTTGATCTCAATATCCGTCACTCCTTCACAAAATTCCTTTGTAAGTGTTCTCTTCACCCATTTTACCATCTGTGGGCATATTTTCAAGGGACCCCCAGGGGCAGCACCATCCCAAGAGCTACATCATTGGTGCCATTATGAACATTTGAGTATGTTCCATTAGTTATGTGAAAAAGAAGAACCCGGGATGGGCATATATTGGTCTGTCGTAGTTCACAGCTGAATAGCGAGAATTACCGGTGATGGTGTCAGAACCTTTCGAACTTTTCAAGGGGAATGTCTCTTTAGATATGATCACCCCTGAGCAATTGATATACAACATGGTATCAGTACTATTTATGATGGGGCAACAGATAGGGTAATAGCTAGCTTTTCGAGGAACCGTCACTTCTTTACAATGCCAACCCACCAACGTAATGTTTTGCTCTTCCAAATAGAAGTTATCACAATACGTATTATTATCACAACCAGGATAACCTGTTCCTGTGGGCTGACGATGGTACAAGCATGGCCCTGGGTAGCCGAACCCAAACTCCCCTTTTACCTCAACAAAATTTGTCAGCTTGGAATGTGTAATTTATCAAAGACAAAGGATAAGCAGTCCATAGGCTAGCTACAGATTCAGTAGGATAACAAGCAACACCATTACCAAAAAATCTCTTATGAGTATCTAGAAAGACATTATTAGAAAGCATTCTCTTCCGTCTTGGTGTGAAAAAGATATCATTGTCAGGAGTAGGTGAATTACTTGCATATTCTAACGCCCAAAGAACCCCAAAAAAAATAATCATCAGCAGAATAACAAAAAGAAGGAATAGCACTCTCCACTCCTTTACCCATGATGATCGGGGCAAAACAACAAAACCCAATGGCTGTTCTTCATCAATCAATGGCCTGCCAAAAAGATGCATGATAGCAGAACGAAAAGGTACTGTTAATATAGCCTCAATGAAACCCCACAAACAATCTTCTTTCCAGCGTCTGTTTTTCTTCTCCCTTTGAGCCTCGCTGGCAGGCTCCTATTGTTCATCCACTGTGGTGCTATCGAGCACTTCTCTTTGGAGCTACACGATTGCAGCCCTTTTTGAGGAAAATCCACTTCTTTCAGGATAGGGTACCCTCCCTCCTGGGAAGACACCCCAAACTTATCCTGTCCAGTGTCTCGGACAATGCACCAATCTCCCTGTCTCTGCTCTATTGTCCCTATTCTTCATCCATGAAGTCCATCCCTACTAATCTGACCTTTTCTTCTGTGCACTGTCCCTTCGTCGAGGACGCAAATTGTACTTAACAACTCCAGGAACAGAGGGATCATGAAACAAAGGTTCACTTTCAGCAGTATTGACTGATTCAGATTCAAACACAGACGGGCCAGCTGACTGGAGCTCTTGGCTGGCCTTAAACTCAGGTGGCACTGCTTCATTCAGGACTGCATCACTCTCCTCCTCAGAGGGTGCCCACGTTATTCTGTCATCGGAGAAAGGACTGAAACGGGGAACCTTCTCCGTCTCAGAATCCCCAATGCCGTCAAGCCTCCACTGATCATAGGGCAGAGGGAGCGGCACCTTCTTACAGTGCGTTGATTGGATCCAGTTCTTCCGGCCGTCCACTCTCGCTGCGGTACGTGTGGCAAGGAGGATCTGGAAAGGCCCCTTCCACCAGGGCTCCAGGCTGCTTTTGCGCTGAAAATGGCGAACCAGGACGTAGTCCCCGGGCTGAAGGTCGTGGCCGGGTCCCTCTGTAGCGGATGGCAAGGCCTCCTGAATCTGCTGATGAATAGAACGCAAATTTTTAGTCAACTCGTATAAATAATCTATCAACAAGGGGTGATCTATCTTGGAAAAGTGACGGGGTCTTGGAACGCCCCAGAGATTAGCGGGCCTACCAAAGACAACCTCATAAGGGGACAACCCTATTCTAGTATGGGCTGTAACTTTCGTCAACAGCAAAGCCAATGGTAAAGCATCCGGCCACTTCAACCCTGTACTCTCCTGAATTTTGGCCATCTTTAGTTTGAGAGTACCATTGTACTTCTCAACTAAACCTGCTGACTGGGGGTGATTCGCAGCATGAAACTTCTTCTTAATGTGCAAGCCATCACACACCAACTGAATGACTTTCGAATTAAAATGACTACCGTTGTCACTCCAAATCAAACGGGGCAAACCAAAGCGAGGAAAAAACTCCTTCAAAAGAGCTTTCGCCGTCGCCAAAGCTGTATTCTCCTTGGTAGGATAAGCCTAAACCCATTTACTGAATGCACAAACCACCACCAACACATACTTCAGATTGTTCACCTGTTCCATCTCAATGAAGTCCATTTGCAGGACTTCAAAAGGGAAAGAAGGGAGTGCAAAATTACCGGGAGGTGTAGGAGTGCCCTTCCCTGGATTGCATAGCATGCACACCATGCAATGTTTTACCAAATGGGCAGCCGTCTTTGGAATATTATCATTCTGCCATACCGGGTCTAGCAACTTACAGATACCCCTAGCACTAATTTGATGAGCTGGTCCATGAGCCATAGTAACTACGGGGAGAACATATGCATCTGGCAACAACCATCTCTGTTTCCCTGACTTATCTATCCAGCACCCATCATCATCCAATTGCGCTGTACTTTCCTGCCATATTGATAATTCCTCAACCGTCACCTCGCTCTGGATTTCCTTCACGTTATCTAGTGTGTCCTCAAACATCGTAACTTCTGGCACCCATCTAGCAGGACCTGCTACAAACATCTTTTTCATCTTAGATCGGGCCGTCTCTTTAGCTGTTTGATCTGCAAAAGCATTCCCCCTCCCCACATCATCAGTAATGGCTTTGTGAGCGCTACACTTCACTATTGCCAGTTTCTTGGGCAGGGTCAAAGCCGACAAAAGTCTATTTATCAAAGGGCCATGCTGAATCTTTGAGCCATGGGAGGTGAGGAATCCTCTCTCTGCCCAGAGCCGCCCAAAATTATGAGCGACTCCAAAGGCATACTGGCTGTCAGTGTAAATATTAACCACCAATCCCTGACTCAACTCACAGGCTCGAATTAGAGCTGCCAGCTCTGCAGCTTGGGCCGACTGATAAGGAACTCGTGATGTCTCAACTATCATGTGCAGTGTTGTGATCGCATAAACAGCAGTTGTGGTGCCATCTGGTAATTTAAAACAAGAACCATCGACATATAGTTCCCCTTGGGAGTCAGATAAGGGAACATCAGTCAAGTCTACCCATCCCTTTGTCTCCTCCTCCGTCCGAAACATACAATCATGTATGTCTATCTCCTCACTCTCCGAAGGGAGGGGTAGTAACGTGACAGGGTTCAGAGTGGCACATCTTTTAATCGTAATATGTGGTGCAAAAAGGGTTAGCTCATAGCCAGTCAGACGTGCACTGGTAAGGTGCTGTGTCTTTGTTCTTTTCAAAATCGTATCCACAGCATGAGGTACCATAACTGGGAGATCAGTATCAAGGACAAGCCCTGCCGATTGTCGAATAGAGACGGCCACAGCCGCGGTTGCTCTTAAACAGCTCGGGAGGGCTTTCGCGACGGGATCAAGCACAGCAGAAAAGTACGCACACGGCCTCTGCTTACCTCCAAAGGCCTGTGTTAAGACAGAAAGCGCACAACCAGCTGACTCGTGTACATATAACACGAACGGCTTGTTGTAATCAGGTGTGCCAAGCACAGGAGCCGAACAAAGCGCAACCTTCAATTGCTCAAAAGCTTGTTGACATTCACGCGTCCAAGGCAAAGGTTCATGCACATCTTTAGTGGTTAGATATAGCAGGGGCTTCGTTAATAAAGCAAAATTGGGTATCCAATGATGACAATAGGAAGTGATACCAATGAAGGCTCGTACATCCCTTTGGGTCTTTGGAACAGGCATGTTAATTACGGCATTAATACGCTCAGGAGTTAGTTTCCGACCCTCCTTCGACAGTAGGTGACCTAAATAGGTGACCTGCTGTCGACAATATTGAAATTTAGAAAGGGACACCTTGTGTCCATGTTGAGCCAAATGCAGCAACAAGTTGACTGTAGCTGCTTTACATCCTTCTTCAGTATTGGACGCAATCAAAAGATCGTCCACATACTGTAGCAATACATTACCTGTGGGAAGGGTGAGGGAGTCCAATTGACCCTTCAAAGCCTGGCTATATATGCTAGGACTCTCTGTATAGCCCTGAGGAACTCGACAAAATCTAAAACTACGACCTGCCAGGGAGAACCCGAAAAGGTATCTGCTATTTGGATTAACAGGGATGCTAAAAAAAAGTATTCTTCAAATCAATAACAGAAAAGAATTTGGCAGAAGAAGGAATCATAGTCAAAAGAGCAGTAATGTCAGGGACCACGGGGGAACTGAGGGACTACAATTTTATTAACTTCACGCACATCAATCACAAAGCGATAAACATCAGCAACATCATCAGGAGAACCCGGAGGTGGCCTCTTGAGAACAGGAAGGATGGGGCTATTGCACACATTCACCGCTGTCTCCTCCACAACTCCTGACTGAATCAAATCTTGTATTATGCACAACAACGCCTGTTCACCTGCGTGCAAAATTTTATACTGAGGGATACGAGGCAATATTGCATTTTCTTTAACCTGAATAGAAATTGGAGGTATCTGCAAAAGTCCTACATCTGTGTCACTTGTAGCCCACAACGTAGATTTATTTATTTATTTATGTATTTATTTAAAAAGTTTGTATAGCGCGAACAAGACCCCGAGGGGTATCAGAGCGCTTCAAAATAATGGAAGAGGAGAACAAGGTAAAAGGGGAACATTGTAAAGGAAGTAAGAGAGGATAACATAATGAGCTAATAAAAATGTACAAGGATGCGCACAAGCATTACTTGGTACGGTAAGGTAGACAATACTGGGTATTACAGTTGTTAGTCCATAAAAGAGAAAAAAAAAACATGTAGAAACAGACGACCAATGGGCATTTAAGGCAGGAACCTGTTCATTAGGAGTGTTTTTACTTCATGTTTGAAAGCAGCTGTGTAGGGAATTCTGCGGATTGCCGGAGGGAGCGAGTTCCAGATCTTCGGTGCCGAGCTAGAGAAGGCTCTGAGTCTTGTTCTCTTTTTGCGAAAGGTCTGAGGTTTCAGTAATAGAGAATTTGCACTTCTTGATGGTCTGCCCCCCCTGATAGTTCTAGTTTTTGAGCCAGGTACCCTGGGGTTTTGAAGTGGAGGGCTTTGTGCGTCAGACAGGCAATCTTTAGTTGCATTCTTGCTTCGTAGGGTAGCCACTGTTCAGTTCTTTTTGTGTCAGTGATCAGTCTGGCAGCTGCATTCAACGAAGCCCTGAGCGGGGCCAAGGTATGTTTGGGGAGGCCACACAAAGTCGCGCTACCATAGTCTATTCTCGGCAGGACAAGCGCTTGAACCGCCTGCTTGAAGTCCTCTTGAGGGAGGAATGGTTTTAGATTTCTAAGAAGCCTCATTTGGTAGTTTGCGCCCTTACACATCATGCTAATGTTTTTCTTCATGTTCAGGTGCGAGTCTAGGGTGATTCCAAGAGATTTAGCTGAGTCGATGATAATAGGGGAGCAGTTGAAGGTAGTGAGGTGCTTCATCCAGAGGTCAATCTTGGGTGTGTGTTTAGGAGAGGATATGAGAAGGAATTCTGTTTTGGCGGTGTTGAGCAAGAGTTGGTTCTCAGTTAGCCAGTTTTGGGTAATCATCAAGGAGGAGTTGAGTGAGATGAGGTCTTCAGAAGAATTGATTTTCAGGTAAAGTTGCGTGTCATCCGCATACATATGAAAGAAAATGTTCCTGGATTTAAGAGCGTTCGCCAGTGGTTCCAGGAAAATATTAAGGAGTATGGGAGAGAGTGCAGACCCTTGCGGGACCCCCATGGAGACTGTAGATGGTTGGGATAGTGTATGGTTCACCTTAAGTCTTAGGGATCTATTGTGAAGGAAGGAAGCGAACCATTGAAGTACCCGACCGGAAAGGCCCATCCTGTGTTCCAGAATGGCTAAGAGGATATCGTGATTAACCGTGTCGCATGCAGAGGAAAGATCAAGGAGGATTAGTAGGCAGGATTCGTAATGGTCTAACAATTTTAGGATGTCGTCTATGATGTGAAGGAGCGCAGATTCAGTACTATGACCGCTCCTAAACCCAGATTGATGTTGATCCAAGAGATTGAAAGTCTCAATGTGCGAGCAGAGTTGCGATTGGACGCATTTTTCAAGGAGCTTAGCCAGAGTAGGGATGTTGGAGATGGGACGAAAGTTGTTGAGGTCAGATCTGTTCGCATCAGGTTTTCTGAGAATGGGTGAAACCGGAGCTGCTTTTAGACATTCTGGGATCTTGCCTTGAGATAAGGAGGCATTGACAATCTTTGTCCAGAGGGGGATAAGGGCAACCTTGATTTCTTTGAAGACAGACGGAGGCAATGGGTCGCTGAAATGATTAGAGGGGTTAATGTTCAGAAGAGTTTTGTATATGTCGTTTTCACTGAGGAGAGAAAAGGAGCTCCAGGTGGCCATGTTCTTGGTGCTAATACTAAGTGGCTTTAGACTCTCAGAGAGGGCAGGATCAGCCGCACTCTCAGATGATGTAAGTAGGGCCCTCTTAGATTCAAGATCAAGACTGATGAGTTTAGTTTTTTCCATAAAGAAGATAGCCAGATCGTTGCATGAGGGTGAATTGTCTGTTGATTCGAAGTGCTTGGGTGCTATTGCTGATTGCTGTTTGACAATTTCAAAAAGTTTTTTGGGGCGATTCAACTGGGAAGGGGGCATCTTCAGACAAACATTGTATAGTACTAACCACACTCGGACCCATTGTCAAATGGACACCATCCGGAGAACAGTAAATAGTAGCGTGTAATTTCTTCAACAGATCTAATCCCAATAAATTCTCTCCACAATTTGATGTCAGTAAAAACGGCGAATCAATGGTGAAGGGGCCTATAGTCAAAGCAAGGGGTTTGGAGATGGGGCTTACTACCGGCACACCAGAAAAACCAACCGAAACATTGTTATGGCCAGACAGGGCTGCCCCAGGGACCAGTGACCTCGAAACAGAACTATTCATTGCTCCTGTATCCACCAAAAATTTATTTTCCGAGCCCTGCAAATCCACACTAATATAAGTTCCATGCTGATCTACAGGCATCGGAACTGGTCCCTTACCCTGTCCTTGGCTGTCCTAGCTGTAAGACATCCCCGTCACCTCATCCAAATCATAATCGTCATGATAATACTGTCGTCCCCGAACATCATCAAAATAATTCTGATCGGAACGGCCCAGTGATGTCCCAGTAACCTGATCCCCACCCTGACTGGCTGCTCCCCGCCCTCGCCCTCTCTCTCCCCGTCCTCTAGGAGCCGCAACCTTTTGCAGCAAAACCGGGCACTCGCTGCGCCAGTGCCCTTCCTCCTTGCAATACCCACATTGATTTGGGCCCACAGGCACAGCATTCCGGCTCGTGCGAGGAAGCTGCCTGGCCGGTCCAATACCTCGACCCCGTCCCTGCCCCCTGGATGCCTGCTGCATCAGTACCTTAGTCTTCAGCTCCTTCGTCTTCTTTTCCACCTTCTCTTTCTCCTCGTTTTCTCTATGCTCATAATACTGAGCCATACTCAATATCACCGAAGGGGTAGAAGTAGTCCACGTGCTCTCAGCAGCCTGCAACCGTGTTGCAATCTCTGGTAACAAATTCGTGACAAATCTGTTAACAAACAATCTGATACTCCCTTCCAAAGACAAATCCTGGCCACTAAAATCCCAAAACCCACCTTCAAACCGAGTAAAAAAATCAGACACACATCTTTTTTCTGACGACATGCGGCTAGCTTATCCCAATCCACCTTCCGAGGTGGAATAAGAGAGTGCATATAGGTAATGATGCGATCCGGCAAAGGCAAGATCTCAGCCTTAGGCTTTTCACCAGGCTTCCTCTCCTTATCCCACGTCCTAATCTCGTCCCAAGCACCACCCAATTCTAGGGCATGGTTTTGAGTATGCACCTGTCGCCAGATATCCACTGGTAAAAATAAGCCCAAAAACATTTCGATATCTGCCAACGTCATTACCGTTGATGCAGCAGCCTCTGTCAATTCTTTATAGTAAGCAGTGGGATTTTTTCTGGGGCAGGCACTGGGCCTTAATTGCGAGGACTTCACTCCTCTTCCATGGAGTATAAACTCATTGTTCTTGAAAACGGGCCTCTACTCGTTGCCTAGTCACTTGATCATGCTGATCACGTAACTCTGGTATCTCCGGGTGAAAAATGGGGTGAACTTCCCTCATCGGGAACTTAGATATCGTCGTCTGGGATTTTTGATGAAATCTACCTCGATATCCAATCAGTGTGGTAACACTAGCAAAAACCTCATTGGGAGCCATGTCCGCGGCATATACCTGCTCCCTAATATCGTAAAAAGCCTGGGGTGCAACACCTTTAAAACACTCAATCAAAGTGGCCAACATGTGTCTAAGGGCATGCTGCTGAACAAATGGCTCATAATCCTTTAACACACTCCAAATGTCTTCAACACCATAAATAGGACTATGGGCCCACTGGGCAGCCTGATTGGCCACCATATTTTTCTCCATATCTCCCACATCAGACCGAATCAACACCCGTCCTAATCGCTCCTTTGCAACTGCTCCAGTTCCGTCGTCCTGGCCACGCACCGGTGTCTCGGCATCTAACAAGGGGGTAGGAGTAAGAAAAGGGGACAACACATGATCGAAGAGGGGGGCATCAAGGTCAACATCGGCTGAGTAGTAAGTGTCTGTGAAGGAGAAAGTGACGCCGTAACAACAGGAGTGACAGGAGGACTAGCAGTCACAGTGACTGTGGGGGACGGAGTCAAAGAAGAAGTTGGTGATGCCGGAACCAGAGCACTTTGATCAATACCAGAAACAGCAGGAACAGGGGGGGCAGAGGCAGATGACAAGGGCTGTGGAACAACAGGATATATTCTATGCGGGGCATAAGGGGGAGGCGGTCTGTCTTCCAATAATTCTTCCATAAAAGTGTCTGCCTCCTCTATAGCAACATAAGACTTATCACATTGCAATCGAAACCTCCTATCTGCACATTCTATACCCTTCTCCACTTTCTCCTTATCATGCGCCACTGCTTTCTGAGTCAGTGTCTGCGTTCTCTCCCTCCGTGCCTCCCTTTCCGCCCTCAGCCGTCTCTGTTTAGCTTCCTTCCGCCACACCTGAAGATAATCAAACATCGACTGCCTGCTACGTTTAGTGAACAATTTTTCTTCCAAATAGTTCAATTTCTGTTCATCAAAGGTGCCCGTTCACGACCACTGCAATTCAGCATTGTCCCTGGTATATTTGTGCCTTAATGTACTGAATATAATAGGGCCAAGACCGTATTTGACATACATGTCATAATTTGGAGTACCTTCCGCAGATGCGGGCTGTTTTTCTCCAGTCGAGAATCAGCAGAACAACAACAACACCTCACACAACACAACTTACTCCAACAAGGCATTCTATTCACACAAAGAAAAACATGCACCACACAATTAGTAGAATTCAATCATGCCTTTACCAAAAATTGCTTCCGTGGATTGCATCAATTACAAATTAACAAAATGGTACCATGTTTCAAAAAATCTTCAAAATCAAATGCAAGCGCTTGTCTAAAACTGATTCCTAGACCAACCAAAGTACCCACCAAACAAACGTCATGACTACAAAGAACCAAACAAGCTCACCTGGTGCTAGGGTGACCAACTGGCATGGGTGCAAATTCAGGACGGTGAGTGTAAAAATTCAGGACAAAGGTTCAAAATTCAGGACAAAAATTCAGGACAGGAGATCAAAATTCAGGACAAAACTTCGGGACAAAAGGTAAGTTTTACAGACATGTCAGAGGAGGGCGCACAATAGTATATAAGTAAGTAAATAGACAACCACTTAAGTACAAGTCAAAATAAGTTTATATTAGGTCGAGACAATCATGCACTTCACAGTTTTTCAGTATGCCCGCAGCTTGCTACCTTAGACGATTCAAAACTCGCCTCTCGCTCCAGCAGGTACATTAGTCACCAGACAATGGTGAACCACACCTGAATATAAGTGAGGCCGCTTTTATTGTTGATTGAAAACTACTGGATATACTACTAACTTTGCAGTGCCAGCCCCCAGTAACAAAACCACCCCCCCCCCTTTCCAGCCTCCCAGGGAAACACCCGATGCCCGGTCCGGCCAGTCCGGCTTTGCTACCACCCTCCAGTGGTGCCCCTCCTCTTCACATAGACTGTCTCTCATGTGTATTTAATTTCTTTTATAGTGTTACTCATCCCAAGTATGTAGGGCAGGGTGTCGGAGTGCGTTACATCACACACACATTATATAGAGACAATGACTCATATAAACGTGAAAGTCAATGTATAGGACATGTTACTTAAGATAATGGGTGCTACAAGGTGTAATCATTCTTTTATCTATTGTTCAGTCTTTCACCATTCATTCTGTCCTTCCATCTGTGTGCCCATCTATATCCAAACATATTCAACCATTTGCAAACCTATCCACCATGTATCCTTTCATCCATCATTTCACTCATCTATCCCTCCATCCATCCGTACACTCATCCATCCACTCTTCCACCCACCCATCCATCTATTCACTCATCCAACCAGCCATTTACCCTTTCACCCATCCAGCCATCATTTCACCTACCCATCCACCCAGTCACTTATCCTTCCACCCATTCACCCTTTCAGTCATTCATCCTCCCTTTCTCTCTCCATCCCCCTTTCACTTATCCATTCATCCATCCTTCCACCCACCCATCCATTCATGAATCCATTCATTGACCCTATTACTCATCCATCCATCCGTTCTCTCATCCATCCACCCTTTCACTTCTTCACTCATCTATCCATCCTTTTGTCCGTCTACCCCCCTTTCACTCACTCATCAATCCTTACATCCACCCTTTCACTCATCCATCCACCCATTCACTCGCCCATCATCTACCCTTTCACTCATCCATCCATCCTTTCACTCACCCATCCACCCTTTTACCCATCCATCTACCCATACATCCATCTATTTACCTTTTCTCTCATCCATCCTTCCACTCACTCACTCATCCATCCATCCTTTCTTTCATTATCTATCCATTCACCCTTTCATTCATCCATTCATCCTTTCACTAATCCATCCAGCCATTCACACATTCCTTCACTTATTTACTCACCCACCTTTTCACATTATGAGCTGAGCCTTTGCAGAGTTGCAGACAAAAAAGGCTCATCAAGAACTTCACCTCACTGTAGTTCCTAAAGCAAGGGGTGGGGGAGGGTTCACTATGCCCCTGCACATAGGCAATCTGAAAACTTAGAAGTCATGAGTCATGCGTGATGCACAGTGCCAGGACGTGAGGTGACTGTGACATGGTGTTGTTTCCAGGGCTTTAAGTGGGGTTAAAAAAAACTGGGGGGTCTCTTAAAAGGGGGTGTTCGATGTAATTAAGGGCGTGGCTTAAAACACCTAGGCTAAAAATCTGTGCTTAGCATAGTGTTCCGCCCGACTGGTATTATGTTGTTTCTGTCATTGCATCCAGATATATAATACAGCAAGTATCATTACACCAACAACAAGCTAGGACTATTGGCTTTGTCAATGGTTGTTAGTTGCATAAAATACAAAAGCAGCAACTATGGCTTTGTTGAATATAATATTGAAAATGTGTCAGTTCTAAAATGATGAGACAGTGAAAGAACTATAACCGGTTCTTTTTTACTTGTTTCACAGGCTTCTTTATATAAACTGAATTCTCAAGTTGCAGCATGGGCGTTTTACCTTTTATCCATCTAACAGAATGCCCTGCTGTACACTAAGGCAGGAGGAGGCCGCCACATGCTTTAACAGCCCAGACTGCCCCATTGTCATTCTGTATGTGGCAATTAGCCTCATACAGAATGACAATGGGCGGGTTGGGGCTGCTCTTGTGCTCTAGGAGGAGAGACACCGGAGGACACTGCACACACTCGTGGCGGCCCGGTTGTTACTCGTCAGCCGGACGGATTTATTCAAGACCGCCCTCAGAAACCTGTAGGAATCTACAACTATTGTTGTCGCAGTGGATCGGGGCTCCGACCCTGCACCTCGCCCTACTTTACCCTTGACCAATAACCAATACTCATTTCGGTCCCGTGACCATTTGCAGACGTTCCTTACAGCGCTGCTTCACATAATAGGACCATCTTTGCCTTGATATATTTCTTGGATTCCTACCCCCGTGTGCTTCAGCACTCACAATTTGGGCCACCCGGTCCTGATGATGATCCAGATTGATTAGGATCGAAACGCCGTCGACCGATTTTACCAGTGCAATTGATAGCGCACACTCATCTTTGGTTCAAAAAATTGCTCTAAACCTTGCTCAAATTATCTTAAAATCATTGTGTTGAACCAATTATTTTGTATATATTCTAGATCACTTTATCACTTTGCGCTTATCACTGTGTTCCTCACTTGTCACTTGCGCCGTCACTTCCTGTCACGAGCACAACGTGCACTAAGTTCCTTTGGGTTGCCTTTGCATTTATGCTTACAGTGCTGATACAACTGTCATGTATAAAATGTGTTTTAATATATGATGCCATGAGCACATTCAACAAATTACTTGGAGTCTCCCTTCTTTCTTGTTTTCTTTTGTAATGTTTTGTACATACATATATATTAATTTCCATTAAATCCGGTTGAGATTTTGTTGCTATTTTCATTGTACTCACCCAGATCTCAACCTGGTCTATGGGTTATACTCCTGTTGTGCTTTCCTACTAGGAGGAGTGCGAGGCGGCCCCATCAGGAGGCTGAGGCTTCTCGCAGGGGAGCATTGCTGCTCCCTGTAATGGCCCTAATTACGGACAAAAGACATCCGTAAAAGGGATCCTCATGGACAACGGACGTGAGGTCCAAATTACGGACAGTCTGTGAAATTTACGGGCGGTTGGTCACCCTACCTGGTGCACACAGTTCAAACAAATTTATTCTCCACTGCCGACTCTTCGGACCAAACAGTCAGATCCAAGGGTTTCGCCATTCAGGACCCCAGTCGGGATGACCACTGGGCAGGGCACCGCCCGATCAGACAGGCGGGGCAGCTGCAAGTGCGAAACTCTATCGTGCAGGAGTCCCCCGATCTGCCTATCCGGCCCAACGCGGCCCCGTCCTCCTCACCCGTCCGCAGGCGAGGATGTGGTCACCCGATGGAGTCCCTGTTCGGGCGCCATCTGAAGGAAGTGACCAAAAAAGGGCCACTCGGGTCACTCACGACCACCTTCTCTGCCTTCCTACAAATGAAGTGTTGGTCAGACAGTAGAGAATACAAACCAGATTATTTATTGAAATTACACTGCAGCGGAGCACAGTATGACCAGCCTCCTGGGATCGCTGTCGCGGGACGGAACCCGGTAAGTATACAATTACATTATGTACGTTGCGAAGTCCACAAAGGCCCGCCTACTATGGAAAAACACTAGCAGGTGTCGTAATACAATGGGGGTACAGAACATAAGTTTCGATTCTGCTGCCGGGCACAGGCTATCTACTTCCCAAGGTCGTCTGGCCTATCCTCCCTACCACACAGGTGGGAGAAGGGCTCCATCTAACAAGGAAGGCATGCACTAACGAGGACACTTGCAATTACAGAAAGAAAAAACTCAACCTTGGGAAACGAAACTTACCAAGGACCGTTTCTCGAAAATAACCAAGCAGCAGTTTCGATTGTAATACAAAATGGCGGCCAGATTACAAGATGGTTTCGCGAATGCTAAAATATACAGACAAAAAGGCCCCCCAGTATTAACATGTGAAAGTCCTGGCACCTCCCAGACATGCTTCAAATTCTCCATGCTACCAGCCTCAGCTGCCCTGTCCAAACCATTTCGTGCATTTCTCCTATTGGACCTACCAACATTTCTTGAAATATTAGTAACAGAATTGGAAAATCCACCGACATTTCTAGAAGTATTAGATACCAAACCTTAGATTTACAAAGTGGTGTTATTAACACCCCGGTCTCCTTCCACTTGCGTACCATCAAAGTTGCTCAAGTTATCATTGAAAAGGGAGGAAAAGCATACGATCTGAGACTCCTCTAATCCTGTCTGAAAGCATCTATTCCCGCTGACTCCGGGTCATGAGGCCAACTGAAAAATCTCCTAATCTGGGCATGCAACCTGTTCCAAACAGGTCATCCTCATAGGGACCCCAAAACTCCATCAACTTCAGGAAAACAGATCTGTTCAGTGTCCAATCGCTCGACTTTCTGTAATTCCTTGAGAACCAATCTGCCTCCACATTGCTCAATCCTGGTATGTTCTCCGCTTGCACTAAAATATTCTGTCTCAAGCAATACTCCCAGAACACCTTTTCAAGATCTGCTAGATCCTTTGACATTGGACCCCACTTGTTGACATATCTCACTGCTGAGAAATTTGTCCATCCGTAAAAGGGCTGATTTCACCTTGTTTTTCGTAAAACTCCTTATCGCAAAGGGCCTTGCCAATAGTTCCAAACAGTTTATGTGCAACCTGCTCTCTTCTTTAGGCCATATTCCTCCTGTTGAAAGTGCACCACAATGTTCTCCCTAACCTGCTAAATTTGCATCTGATTCTATAATAATTTCTGGATTCTCTCCAAAAATGGCTTTCCCCTTTCAGCCTCCATATTCCTTAATCACCAACCAAGTTCCTCCTTCGCTTCCTCTGCACGCACAATCTCTTCTGAATATTTCAACTCATCTCTCAAATGTTTAGCCTTCAGTCTCTGAAGTGCTCCAGAATTCAAAGGTCCTAGGAAAATAGCTTGAATTATTGAAGATAACAGACCTACCACTCTCACCAACATTCTCAAAGAAATTCTTTCTAAACTCAACACCTTCCGTATTTCCTTCTTTATCCTCTTCAACTTTTCTTTGGCAATTTCATTTGTCCTTCTACTGAATTTATCATAAATCCTAAAAACTGTGTCTCCTGACTTGGAACAAGACACAAATTCCTTCTGTTCACAATAAAACCCCAGATCTTCCAACAAGGACACTGCCATATCTGTGTATTCCACTATTTTTGATATCTCCTGATCCATAAACAGTATGTCATCCATATGTATCATACACACACCATGTTCCCTTAGAAATGCTGCAACCGGCCGAAGTACCACCAAGGGGCCGAAGACAGACCAAATGGCAGGCAAACAAACTTCCACTTTCTTACACTCCATGTGAACTGCAAGAATCTCTGATGAGGTTCCCATATTGGAATTGTCAAATAGGCATCTTTCATATCCAACCAGGTCAACCAATCCCCTGCCTGCAATACGTCTCTCAGTAAATGCCTTCCATCTTGAATTTAATAAATTCATCAGCAAATAACAACCCATTAACAGCTTGACCTGCTTCATTATTGGCCAATTCCACCAATTTTTGGGTCTGTCTTAATTAAAATTCTTTTCCTGCTGTCAACTGAAATGCTTGTATTTGCATTTCCTAGATGACAAACTGCCCTCTGAAAACATTCTCTTAATTTCTCTACATCCAAACTTTTTTTTACTTACATAATCCTCCTCAGCCACATCAAAGATCTTAGTCAATGGTCCCGTGAGATCCAACAGCCTATCCTGACACATTCTCAGGCCTTTATCCAGTCCCTTTCTGGGATCTTGTCCCTCTTTGCCAATAAATGCAAGAATCTTTGCATTCAAATCAGGCGTCATTATTAACTTATTTGCCGAATTTGGCCTCTGACATTCAGATCTTAGGCATAGCCTTACATCCTTAGGAATGTATTTCCTCAACAATGTTTGTACATATTCAGCAACATATGCTGCAGAGGACCATTTTGGCAAAAGCGGATGTTTTAATAAGATGCAATCAAACATAAAATCATCCAAAGGGTCTGTCAAAGCCCAGGCTTCTCTGCTTCTAGTGTTCTCTAACTGTTCTGATTTCTGTACCATATCCCTGTCCTCATTATCTGAATTATATTCAGAAGAACAACTTAATTCCACTTCTGCACTACCAGAAGATTCATCACAGTGAACCACTGAATGTTTTTGAGCACTTTTTACATTTTTCTTCAATTTCTCTACAGCCTTCTGTAGGCCCCCATACGTGTCCTCGACACTACAATGTTTTAAGCGTGCACAAACCCCACTATCTGCCTTCCCAGATTTCTTTCTCTTTGCTTGTGTCAGATTTGACTAAATTTGTTCCCTTTTCCTAATCTCTTCTCCACCTTTCCTACCCTGTGATCCTTCACCAGCACACCGAAATCTCTCCTCCTCAGACATCATACCCCTGGCCTGAAACATTGCCTCCAGTTTTCTCTCTATTCTGTCATCAAGCTCATTGGAAAATGTGTGTAGTATATTACTAATTTTGTCCTCTAATGGCATCTTTTTTTGAGCACTAGATTCTGCCATTTTCAAATAATACCTTTCTCACAAGCAATATAAATTAAGTATAATCACCACTTATTCTAAATTATAATCACCACTAAACCTCCTTTTCTCAAATTCCCCAAAAACTATTTTTACCCAAACAATATCCAAAACCACATACTACTCCCTTCCTCAGTACCAATAGAATCACAATCTCCTCAGCTGATAGCTAGAATAACTGATAAATAGCTGTTTCTAACTGTCAAAATATCCCAATCTGTCAAACCATATTTCCTATTCATTACATTAAGAGTATCCCAAACTCTTAAAATGGTTGCCTGTGCATCACATGATACAGGAGGCGGGCGTGCCCTAAATGTAATAATCCTATTTTTATCTTTATTTATTGTTGCACTTTGCGCTGACTAAACTGTCAAAAAATGTTCCCCCCTCTGCAAGAGCACTATGGAGTCTTCAAGATCAGCTACGTTATATGTGACCTCTTCTGAAGGCTCAGATCGGCAGCCGTCTCATCTGCCTCCAGTGAGAGGCTTTGTGCTCGTCAACAGCAATGGAGCCCAACCCTGCCTGGCAGTGAGTGTGCTCTCTAGGCCACGCGTTGCTATATGTGGCTGTGACCTAGAAGCTCGCGCTACAGAACTTGCATCACTTCACGCTGCCCTGGCTTTGAAATGCTTGTGCTACTGCCTGCCTCTCGTGCCCCTACCGGCAGAGCTTGACGATTTCAAGCGGTAAAGCAACAATTTAATTAAATTATTGTTTTAAGTGCAACAGTACTGAATTGATCTAAAAAGACACACGTGCCAATTCTTGTAATTTAAATAGACATCACATATACACGTTTTTTTAAACAGTTGTACAGCCAGTTCACCTTGTTAAACCACACACAACATACAAACGACTCAATTACATATTAAATATTAATTGAACATCATTTTAAATCCAAATAAGATCATGAACTTGTATGTTATCAGTTTACATATAGAAAAACTGTACTTATCTGCATGGAGCAGCAGCAAAAAAGAAGGAAGATTACTGGGGGGTTTTACGTTTTTATAATGTTGGAACTTTGTTGTTAGCGTTCTAAGTTCTTTAAAGTGGCTTCTGTGAGTGGTGGCAATAAAAGAGATTACATTACTGTTAGCCTCCAGTCCTGCCATAAAATCTTAGAAACTCTGCTTGTAGTCGCAACTGTGCTGGGAGGGAGTTCCACAGCATGGGTGCAAGCACAAAGACACTTCAGCCACCCAGCCTTTTCCAGATGTATTTAAGGGTGCTGATATATATATATATATATATATATATATATATATATATATATATATATATATATTATCGCTCTACTGACACCATAGATATGGAGCACTCTCAAGCGGGTGCCGGTAACACGGTGGTGCCCCGTGTATACATGAACGCTCAAATGTTCCTTTTCTCACAGAACAAAACCGGCACTCACGGGGCAAATTGCAGAGATGACTTTATTTAATCTTAGCAACAACAAACGCGTTTCGGCATTGACGCCTTCGTCGGTGTTACTGACGCGGCATTCGCGGTCATTTTTTCCCGTGTGGAAAGTGCAATGCTTGTAAAAACAGTAAAAGGGTTCTGGGATATAACATTCCTGAAACCACAATAAAAAGGAATATAACTAAGTTTATAACCTGCAACACTGCATATGCAGTGTACTGTCTGGTGTGCCCGTGTGGTCTAAGATACGTGGGCAGCACCATCCATCCGGTGAAGGTCCGCATTTTAGAACATATGCGATATCTCTAAGCAAGATCAGACATACCCTGTAGCAAGACACTTTGCCAGCAATCATCATAGCAATAGAGACCTGTTAATGTTCTTCGGCCTGGATCATGTCCCAGTTAACATCAGAGGAGGGGACAGAATCCAAAGGCTACGTAGACTTGAATCTCGTTTTATCATTGATTTGCAGACCAAAACCCCGAAGGGTCTTAACAGTGGGGAAGAATTGGTAGTGCATTTAGGAGATTAATCGAGGCTCCAATACATGATGTGTTTGTTTACGATGTCCACATATAACATGATTTTAGATTATTGACAATCATTGATTTTGATAGCAGGCATTATTGGTTACAACGCCGATACACGGCATGATAGGTCTTAATAATTCTTAATGGTTTTTATTCTATGCGGCTATAATTTTGCTAATTCAGTCAAATGTATAATAGATAATTTGTCACAAATAGTAAGAAATTAGGCCCGTGAAGGGCACTTGGCCGATACACGGCGAGATTACATAGTGACAGACAGTTGGTATTTATATATTGATATAACCACATTGACTGCTATAATTAAGCAAATAATGCATTACTAAGCATAGTTAAGCCGATTATCGGCGTTATTAAGGACACTGGAATTGTTCCAATATTGCTTGCTACATTGTTGCTCAGTATGTTGATAATATTGGGCCACTCTAAGATGGCGCTCAAGGATGATCAAGTAATGGTCCTTTTTTCATGTTTATTGTTATTATGGAAATGAGTATAAAAAATGACCGCGAATGCCGCGTCAGTAACACCGACGAAGGCGTCAATGCCGAAACGCGTTTGTTGTTGCTAAGATTAAATAAAGTCATCTCTGCAATTTGCCCCGTGAGTGCCGGTTTTGTTCTGTGAGAAAAGGAACATTTGAGCGTTCATATATATATATATATATATATATATATATATATATATATATATATATATATATATATATATATATATTATCTACTGGCGGTCGCCAGTAGGTAGTTATAGTTAGGACCTTGTTTCTATTCAAAAAGCGTTTTTTCTTTTGCCAATATCTTTGGCGCCGTTTGACGAATCTTCACGAAACTTTCAAAACGAATGGCCCGCTCCGGTAAGCTCCTGTCTTGAAAGTTTCGGGGTGATTCGTCAAGCGGGGGCCGAGAAAAAAGGGGGTCCCAAAACGCATTTTCCCCATGTTAATTTCCATAGGAAACTTTAGACACGGCTACAGCCCGAACTGCTGAACGGAATTACACCAAATTTGGCAAAAAGGTAGCTCTTGGTTCAGAAAGTGACCTTTTTTTTAAATGGTGTCAATCCGTTCAGTAGTTTCTAAGAAATTAAAAAATTAAAAAATATTGATATCTGGGCGGAGCCTAACCACACATCTCATTGTGAGATCTGATTGGCTGTCAGCACTTCATCCTGGAATTGCTGGCAGCCATCTTGGGACCAATATACATGATAGCACCCCATTGAAATGCATTGTAGTGAATAGAAGATTTTGAGGGTCACCAAAAGGAGAACTATAAAGGGTGATAACAGACTTTAGTTATATTAGAATTCATTTGTTGATGGTACCATACTAATTTTAGGAATTGTGGTGTGTTCTAAGGTGATTTTACCCTGTGAAAAACCTTCTGCTGGGATATCATGAATCATGTTTGAGAGAAAACTATTTTCTCATGCTTGTCCCATAGAGGTTTGGAAGGTGCTCCAGAAGCTAAAATGAGAGCATATTTTCTGAAAATTCACATTATCTTTCTCAGTCATGTGAGAATGAAGTCTGACATTCTCAGTAAAACATGTACATCCAACAAGGGCAGAGACTGTCAGTTGATTCCTTTGTGTTCTACTGCAGCTTCCCAGAGTGTTCTAAAGAACAACTAGAGCATTAACAGTCTTACTTATGACAAAATTATGGCACACCTGAAGCCATCTTGATTGGAATAAACTGGTAACACTTAAAACATTTAGTTTAAAAGGAACAAAATGAGGGGTTCATTTTGTCATAGAAATTATGGTTAGTGCTGTAGAAAGAAAAATTAGGACATGTTTTAAGTGACATCTCAAATATCTTCCTGTTATATTTCAACAGGAGCAGCCTGTCAGTTGATTCCTTTGTGTTCTACTGCAGCTTCCCAGAGTGTTCTAAAGAACAACTAGAGCGCTAACAGTCTTACTTATGACAATAATATGGCACACCTGAAGCCATCTTGATTGGAATAAACTGGTAACACTTAAAACATTTAATTTAAAAAGGAACAAAATGAGGGGGTTCATTTTGCCATAGAAATTATGGTTAGTGCTGCAGAAAAAAAAATTAGGGCATGTTTAAGTGAGATCTCAAATCCTCTTCTATTTCATTAGAAAATTCTGACATGCAGACTGAAACAATCACTTTCAATACCAGCAGTAGACTTCCAGTTAACTCCCTGGTGAGCAGTAGCTTTACTACAGTGATCTAATGAGCAACTAGAGTGCTAACATTCTGAATTTATGGCAAATGTGTGACACATCTGAATGCCTTCTTGATGGAATCAAAGTAAAAAACTGAAAGCATTTCCTACTGAGGAGACTGCAGTAAATGAGGAAATTAGGAAACTTGATAACAAATAAGTCTCCCAAGATGGCCACCAGAGAAAAAAGAGCCCAAATGTAGCACAAATATCACCCAGATGTAGCCCACATATAGCCCAATGACAGAAGTGTGCAAAACACTTTTTATTTTTTGTTTTTTTGCAGTTTTATATAGTGCAGACTGGTGAGGTATTGGAGCATTGCTCTTACTTGGACCCCATATTGCGTATTTTACACGAAGTACATGAGATTGATCTTGCGAAACATTGAGCTTTACTATTCTGTTAACCTGAAGTTGCTCTGAACCGGGCTTTGTAACACCCGTTTTTACCTACTGGTTTTAATTAATTCTCACTGTATTGTATTAAGAAAGAGGATTTACTGTTTTTATGTACACTTTTATGATCTATGTTTCTAAATCAGATCGAATAAAGTTTAATGAATTTAATTGAAGTCTCCCAAGATGGCCACCAGAGAAAAAGAAGCCCAAATGTAGCACAAATATCACCCAGATGTAGCCCACGTATAGCCCAATGACAGAAGTGTGGAAAACACTTTTTATCCTTTGTTTTTTTGCAGTTTTATATAGTGCCGGCTGGTCAGATATTGGAGTGCTTTACATGAGCATTGGTTACATCATACAAGGACAAACTCATTTTGGTTGTAGGCATGGGGAGATTAAGTGATTTGACCAGAATCACAGAATGTCGAGCTGAAGCAAAAACTCCAACTTGGTTCCCCAGTTGCAAAGTCTGCAGCTCTGGAAGTAACACCAAATTCTCTCCCCTAAGCGTAACATTTAATCAAGTGGCCAACTGGATAAAAAAACATAAAGATAACAAATAATTTAAAAGTGCTTTGTCGCTATTTGAGAACTCAGAAAATATGTCCTCATTTCAGTTTTTTAGAGCACTAGCCATAATTTCTATGCAAATAAGACCCTCTCATTTCTATAATTTCTAAAGGAAATGCTTTAGGTATTACAGTTTTGATTACATCAAGATGACGTCAGGAGTGCCACACTTTTGTAATAAATATAGAATGTTAGCAATCTAGTTGTCTCTTGTCTCTTTCTGCACGTCTCTTGCCTCTTTCTGCACCTCTCTTGCCTCTTTCTGCACCTCTCTTCACTCATTCTGCAGCTCACTCTCTTCCATCTGTACCTCTCTTGCCTCTTTTGCACCTCTCTTGCCTTTTTCTGCACCTCTTTCTGCACATCTCTTGCCTCTTTCTGCACCACTCTTGCCTCTTTCTACACCTCTCTTGCATTTTTCTGCACCTCTCTTGCCTCTTTCTGCACCTCTCATGCCTCTTTCTGCACCTCTTCTTTCTGCACCTCTCTTGCCTCTTTCTGCACCTCTCTTGCCTCTTTATGCACCTCTCTTGCCTCTGTCTGCACTTCTCTTGCTTATTTCTGCAGCTCACTCTCTTCTTTCTGTACCTCTCTTGCATCTTTCTGCACCTCTCTTGCCTCTTTCTGTAGCTCACTCTCTTCTTTCTGCACCTTTCTTGCCTCTTTCTGCACCTCTCTTGCCTCTTTCTGCAGCTCACTCTCTTCTTTCTGCACCTCTCTTGCCTCTTTCTGCACCTTTCATGCCTCTTTCTGCACTTCTCTTGGTTCTTTCTGCAGCTCACTCTCTTCTTTCTGTACCTCTCTTGCCTCTTTCTGTAATTCTCTTGCCTCTTTCTGCACCTCTCTTGCATCTTTCTGAACATTTCTTCCTCTTTCTGCACCTTTCTTGCCTCCTGATGCACCTCTCTTGGCTCTTTTTGCTCTTCTCTTGCCTCTTTCTGCAGCTCACTTGCTTCTTTCTGCACCTTTCTTCCTCTTTCTGTACCTCTCTTGACTCTTTCTACACCTCTTACCTCTTTCTACACCTCTTACCTCTTTCTGTACCTCTCTTGCCTCTTTCTGCACCTCTCTTGCCTCTTTCTGCACCTCTCTTGCCTCTTTATGCAGCTCACTCTCTTCTTTCTGCACCTCTCTTGCCTCTTTCTATACCTCTCTTCCCTCTTTCTGCAGCTCACTCTCTTCTTTCTGCACCCCTGCTTGCCTCTTTATGCACCTCTCTTGCCTCTTTCTGTACCTCTCTTGCCTCTTTCTGCACCTCTCTTGCCTCTTTCTTCACCTCTCTTGCCTCTATCTGCACCTCTCTTGGCTTTCTACTCCACTCTTGCCTCTTTCTGCACCTCTCTTGCCTCTTTCTGCACCTCACTTGCCTCTTTCTGCACCCCACTCTCTTCTTTCTGCACCTCACTCTCTTCTTTCTGCACCTCTCTTGCTTCTTTCTGCACGTCTCTTGCTACTTTCTGTATGTCTCTTGCTTCTTTCTGCATCTCTCTTGCTTCTTTCTGCACTTCTCTTGCTTCTTTCTGCACCTTTCTTCCTTTTTCTGCATTTTTCTTGCCTCTTTCTGCACCTTTCTTCCTCTTTCTGGACCTCTCTTGCCTCTTTCTGCACCTCTCTTGCCTCTTTCTGCACCTCTCTTGTCTCTTTCTGCACCTCTCTTGCCTCTTTCTGCACCTCACTTGCCTCTTTCTGCACCTCACTCTCTTCTTTTTGCAACTCTCTTGCTTCTTTCTGTGCCTCTCTTGCTTCTTTCCACACTTCTCTTGCTTCTTTCTGCACCTCTCTTGCCTTTCATCAGTTCTCCTGCTTCTTTCTGCACCTTTCTTCCTCTTTTTGCACCTCTCTTGCTTTTTTCTGCACTTTTCTTGCCTTTTTCTGTACTTCTCTTGCTTCTGTCTGCACTTCTCTTGCTTCTTTCTGCGCCTTTCTTTCTCTTTCTGCACGTCTTACCTATCTAGGTGTTGTTAGAAAATAGCATTTAAAAAACCTTAGAAATTCACTGAAAAAAACCACAGGTTTCAGGGATGTTATAGTTAGAAATTAGCATTTAAAAAAACCTTAGAAATTCACTGAAAAAATCACAGGTTTCAGGGACGTTATAGATAGAAATTAGCATTTAAAAAACCTTAGAAATTCACTGAAAAAACCATAGGTTTCAGGGACGTTATAGTTAGAAATTAGCATTTAAAAAACCTTTGAAATTCACTGAAAAAACCATAGGTTTCAGGGACGTTATAGTTAATTGCACATTTCACTAGTACAAAACCAGAGAAATTACGCCCGTTATAGTTAGTTGAGCTAACTATAACTCGCGCCCCGCAATGCACTGCTGATGACGTCACATATTACATCATTCATGACATGGTCAGTGACATCACTGATGACATCTCAAATGACATCACTGATGACATCATCCAGTGACTATGTGTTTCTGTAAAGTTTAAATATTTTTATATATATATATATATATATATATATATATATATATATATATATATATATATATATATATACCAAGGTGTATTGAAGAATGAGTGGGTGTATAAGTGTCTGAATAGATGATTTAGTAGGTGTGTGACTGACTGTATAAGTGAGTGATTAATCGTGTCTTACTGAATGCATGGGTTAGTGACTAAACTGTGTGAATGTCTGTATTAGTCTGTCAGTTGGTGTGTAAGCGACTGCATGGGTTGGTGAGTAGCTACATGAGTGTCTATATGGGTTATTTATTGGTTGTCTGAGTATCTGTATGGGTGCCTGAGTGTCTCTGTGGGTGGGGGGGGTGTGACTCTGTGCATAGATGTGTGAGTAGGTGATTCACTGCGTGTATGGGTTCAAGAGTGCATCTGTAAAGGGCTGTATGGGTGGGTGAGTGTGTGTATGGGTGTGTTGGTGAGTGAATGGATGTCTCAGTGGTACATGTGTGAGTAACTACATATGTGAAAGGCAGTATATGTGAGTGTTGGAGTATATAAATGACTATGTGAGAGTGATTGTGAGAGTGGCTGTATGGATGAGTGTGTGCTTGTGTCAGTGATTGTAGAAGAGATGTGTATGTGTTAGTATCTGTATGAATAAGTGAATTGGTGTGTGTATAACTGTATAGGTGAGTAAATGGGAGTGTGATTGATTCTTTGCATGACTGACTAGGTGTGTGAGTAACTCTATGGGTGAGTGGTGGTGTGTGAGTGTCTGTATAGGTGTATGAGTGCATATGATAGTGCTATATTGATGAGTGACTGCATGTATGAGTAACTGTATGGATGAATGAGTGGACATGTGTGTAGACCTAGGAACCAGTGAGTGGGTATGTAGTAACTGGTATTGGTGTGTCTATGGTTTCTAAAATGGTAGTCTGCATTTTAGAGTGGGTGTATCAAAGGTTATATTAGGGTGTGAGGAGGTGCATCAGATTATCATGTGGATGATGTCATCAGTGATGTCATCAGTGATGTCACTGACCATGTCATGAATGATGTAATATGGGACGTCATCCGCAGTGCATTGCGGGGGCGCGAGTTATAGTTAGCTCAACTAACTATAACGGGCGAATTTTTCTGGTTTTGTACTAGTGAAATGTCCAACTAACTATAACGTCCCTGAAACCTATGGTTTTTCAGTGAATATATATATATTTTTTTTTTTTGTTTTTTTGTTTAATAAAGCTTTATTAAAGTGAAAGACAAATGTACAGAATTATCTATTACTTAGAATGGAAAACCAGGTTATGAAATATCATTTTAACAAGGAAGGCAAAAATAAATAATACTTAAATACAAAAGAAGAAATTGTACCATAAACTTATTGAGATAATATCACATTCTGCGCTTATGATATCGCATTTTTTTTGTATTATGTATTTTAAGAAGAAAGAAAGAAGGATGAAAACAGAAGAAAATAGAGAAGAGGGGAAAAGAAAGAAAAGAATAAACAATATGTATTACATGTATCACATAATAAATCTGGTATCATATAATAACTTATTCCATATAGTAGTTGGCCTAACGGCTAGGGCGGTCGACCTCGAATCTGGGGAACTGGGTTCGAGTCTCGGCAATGACGCTGAACATCCTGTGATTCTGGGCAAATCACTTAATCTCCCCATGCCTAACAAAAATGAATGTCCTCATGTAATGCAACTGGTGCTATGTAAAGCGCTTTGATACCCGATTCGGGTCAAGTTCGCGCTATATAAAACTCTGTAAAAAAAAAAAAAAACACAATGTATCTCATACAATAACAATGGCAAATAACTATATATGATATTAAATAATAGGGGAAAAAACAATTATGGTGGCTGGAAAACCATCGTAGAATCCTTGGAGAGTTTAGCCTTTTTGTTTAAGTAACCAATAAGCGGAGAACAAAAGAGGTCTTTATTTATCATTTGTAATGTAGATGTAGCTGCAAGCCTATGATGGGAACAAAGAAGATTCCACCAACTTGTAACATTGATATTCTTGGCATTTTTCCAATTTGATGTAATGACTTGAAAGGCAATGGGAAGTGACAGATCCAGAAATTTACTTAATTTAGAGCGTACTGGCCAAGAGCGTGAGGAACTTCCCAGAAAAATATGGTTGATATCAAAAGGGAAATCAATAGAACAAATAGTGGAAATAGTTTTACAAACCTGCACCCAAAAAGCAGCGGTTGGTGGACAGTGAAAAAACATATGTGCCAGGGAGGGTTTTACTAGACCAACACATAGTCGAAAGATTTGGGTTATATTTTTGCAAAGAAAGTGGGGTAATATATAGCGTATTATAAAAATAATAAAGGGTTTCTGTAGTGCTTGCATTAGGTGAAGTGTGGTGTATTTTACCCAAAATGGAACCCCAAACCCTTAAAGATAAGGAATGCTGAAGATCAGATTCCCACAATGCCTCAATTTTAGACATGGGACGGGAAGGGGTATTGTAATGCAAATATTTATATATATATATATATATATATATATGTGAAGCTTTAAGTGATGACGAGAGTGCAATTAGAACAGGAGATGAGGAACTTATATGAGATTGAAACTGAGTGAGTGTGGAGATGACTTGCAAAAGAGCATCTTTGAGAGACTCATATTTAATGGCATAAGTAGAAGGAAGAGCAAATTTGGTTTGAATTTCGGAAAAAGTAAGAGGAGTCATATCCCACAATAATTGTTTTATTTGAATTATACCCTTCAGAACCCAGTGTTTCAAAAAAATAGGTCGTTTTGAAATTTTGAGTGATTTATTATGCCATATAGAGGGTTCCAGAAATTCTTGTACTGGGTATAAGGGCCTTGTGAGAATACGAGAAGATACCAGACTAGAATATTTAATAGGTGGAGCAGAAAAGGTTCGAGGAGGTTTTGAGAAAATGGTAAAGAATAATAAGGAAAAGGTGACACAAGAGAATCCTCCAGTCTGCGCCAAATACTATTAGGTGAAGAATCAGTGTCCCCCATACATGGTAGAACCTGTTTTAAAACAAAGGCATTATGATATTGCTGAAAATTTGGAAAAATTACGCCCCGACTCTTTGGGTTTACAGAGAGATGCTAAAGAGATGCGCGCTTTTTTACATTCCATAAAAACGTAGCAATCGATTTCTTCAATAACTTAAAGAATGTTAAAGGTAATTTAACAGGCAACATGGACAGGTAAAAATTAATGACAGGTAAAAACATCATCTTTATAATGGCCAACCTTCCCCACCAAGACAAATACAATGGGGACCATTTCTCCCTCATTTGAAGGATCTTATGATGAACATCCTCTAAGTTTATCTGAATTGTCTTTGCCATGGAAGTAGAATATTTAATACCAAAATACTTGATGATGTGTGGAGACCATTTAAGCCCAGTGCCATCAAACATATCTCTCAGACAATACTTATTAAGAGGGAGTACTTCCGATTTTGAAGAGTTCAATTTATAGCCAGATAAACTAGAATACGATGATAAAAGATTGGTAAAGGCCGGGATTGATGTTTCCGGTTCAGAAACATAAAGGATCACATCATCGGCGTACGCTGAGAACTTAATTTCAGTATCTTTGTGTCGTAAGCCATGAAATGATGATGAATTTCGTAATGTGTGCAAAAAGGGTTCTACGGATAAAATAAAAAGCAAAGGGGATAAAGGACATCCCTGTCTGGTACCCCGTAAAAGGGGAATATATGAAGACTGGGAGCCATTTAAAAAAAAGAGATGTCATCAGGGAGGAATATAATATAGTTATATACTTGAGAAAGGTTGGACTAAAACCATGCCATTTTAGAGCCCGCATCATAAATTTCTAATTGACACGATCAAAAGCCTTTTCGGCATCCAAAGTTACGGCAGCCATAGGTATATGAGCACAAGAAGCCATATATAGAATATCCTGGAACAACCTAGAATTGTCAGTCATGTGTCTACCCTTGAAAAATCCAGTCTGCTCAAGTCCAACCATATCGGAAATTAGAGGAGAAATCCTAATTGATAAAATCTTGGCGAAAAGCTTGCAATCTAAATTAATAAAGGAGATAGGTCTATAATTGACACATAAGGAAGGGTCTTTATCCTTTTTAGGGATCAAACAGATCATAGCCTCCAAAAAGTCCCCTTAGCTTCGTCCTGTGAGAGAAAAGACTGATATAAAGTAAGTGTGGAAGTAAAAGATGTGAAAAACAGGAGTAGAATTCAACAGAAACGACGTTGGAACCCGGTGCTTTATCTTTGGGTAGAGCATTAAGAGCAGAATTTAGTTCAGATATTGAAATAGGCTCTTCTAGAAAAGAAAGATCCTGCATCTGCTGCTGTCTTGGAGGGAGAGAGTGAAAAAAGGAATCTAGTGCCTCTTCAGTGGGGAAGTGGTCTGGTGTATAAAGATTTGTATAAAAATCAGTAAAGCGCTTCAAAATTTCATTGTTTTTAAAATGAGGATTCCCGCTTTCATCCATAATCTTAACTATTTCAGACTTTTGAGATTTAACTTTCAGATAGTTGGCAAGTAATTTGCCCGCCTTATTGCGTCCACCATAAAACTTGGAATTAATTTTTAACAGCGTTCCGGCAGCCTCCTCAGTTGACCTTTTATTAAACTCAGATTTAGTGTTCATTAAACGTTGTAACACAGTATCATTCTTGGTAGTGAAAAATGAATGTTCCAATTACTTAATGGACTGAAGCAGTAATGAGGATTCTTTATTAGCTTTTTTCTTTTTAGTCAGGACGAAATTAATTATATGACCTTGGGCAGAAGCTTTGAAAGCATCGCAAACAATATAAAATGGAATATCCGATGTGATGTTATGCAAAAATAATTATTGTATAGAACATTCAAAATTTTGTACAAAATCTTTATCCTTCAATAGGCTATTATTGAAGCGCCATCTGCTGGGCTTAGAAATCTCAGGTAATAATTACAAATCTATTAAAACCGGTGCATGAAATTAATATTAACCCAATTTCAGCATGTGTAAGTGTATCAACTAGAGGGGGTGAAAGAAATAAGTAATCAACTCTGGATTGGGATTTATGTGTTGGTGAGAAAAAGATATATTCCAATGTGTCCGGAGAGTATAATCTCCAAGCATCAACTAATCCTCTGGAGTGAATAAAATGTGTAAAAAGTTTTTGGTTTTTGTGAGGAACATACTTAACTTGAGACTTTCTATCTAGAAAAGGGTCAACAATCTGATTAAGGTCACCACCAACTATTAAATTTGCATTTGAACAGGAGCGTAAAACAACTGACATTTGTTCCCAGAATTGTACATCTATACCTGTGGGACCATAAATATTCAATATAGAAATGGGCGTGTGATGAATGGTGGCATGTAGTAGAACCCATCGACCCTCCACATCTCATTCCTCTTTCTCAATTACCAAGGGAAGTGATTTGTGAACCAGAATAATAACCCCATTTTTATGATCAAGAGCTGGAGAACAGAAAATTTGACCAACCCAATTCCGGCACAATGAGTTTAAATCTTTGTCGAGTAAGTGCGTTGCCTGCAATAGAGCAATATTACATTTAAGCTGAGCTAAATGGGTCAGAACTCGCTGTTTTTTGATAGGATTACGCAAGTCTGTGACATTCCAATTTACATTTGTAATATATTTTAACATATATACTGAACCAATATATCCAGAGAAGAAAACCAGAGCAACAACCTTCTGAAAATATATTTAGATTGAATAGCAACAGCGTCGGAGACAATCATTATAATGGAAAAGAAACAGAGAACATGAAGAGAAATAAGCACATTTCAACAAATCATGTGACTAAGATCAATAAGACAACAAGGCAAATAAATCAACAAGAGAAGTGCATACTACATAAATGATCAATAAAAACAACTTACCAAACACGAGGATAATATGGAAACAGTAGGTGTAGGAAGGGAGGTATTTGGGAGATAACACATCAAAGGAGGGAGTCCAGAGTAGACAACAGACAATTGCAAAGAGGAACAATTAAATAGCAAGTTTAAAAAACTAGACCAATTAGCTAAAGACAACAACCATAAAACAAACACCATTAACAGTTGAACATGCTACCATTAGTAACGGCATATTTAATTACTTGGAGTAAGATATATACTCAATTCAATTCAGAAACAAGGGTCAAAGGCATAAGCCTATGACAGGTGAAGCGGCAAAAAACAAAGATTCAGACTTTTCCAAGATCCATTGCTTCACCCTTGTGTTGGAGAATAAATTTGCTCAGGTAATCTGGACAGTCAAATGAAAAGGTTCGGTCCTTATATGTGACTTTAAAGAAGCATGGGTGTACAAGTCCATATCTTGCATTCATAGATCGTAGAGTTGGCCGGAAGGATAAAAACTTCTTCCGATGAACGGCAGTTGCGCGTGCTACATCTTGGGAAATAAAGACTCTCTGACCAGACCATAGCATTTGTTTTCTTTGTTTAGCTGCCGATAACACCATCAGCAGCTCAGTACACTCTAGAAAAAGAACAATTATTCCCCTAGGGCGGCCAGAACTTGAAGCACTTACAGGTTTGGGGGCAATACGGTGAGCACACTGTAAGTTGAGATGTGTTCCTGCACTTCACTAATCCGTTGTTCAACCTCTGACACCCTGGACTCCAACGTAGACCACTTTTCCTCAATACGTTGAAGAGTAATGTTAGTCTCCATGACAAAGGGTTTCAAATGCTTGATCTCCTCCATAAGGTCCTCCAAAGTCAAAGGTAGCGGAGGCTTTGTAGGGGAACCAGGATCTTTTTTCTGTCTTTTGGTAGGAGCATTTGAATCTTTGCAAGCAGTAGGCATGACTATAGATGAGGTAGCAGCCTTCAGAGTAGAGGTGGGAGAGGACTCCATAAGCGTGCAAAAAAAGAAAAAACAAAAATAGCGCGATAGAGGCAGTGAAGACAACCTAGAGCCACACACAAGGAGATATCTGAAGTATGTGCGTTATTCAAAAATACCAAGTATGGCCCACATAGTTGGAGGCTGAGCCAAATAAATTATTATGGAAAGAAAGGGCATCGAAAATAGCCGAACAGCCCACCTCTCAACTAACAACAGAGATTAAAAAAAATAGAAGTGAATTACCATGAGGGGAACCATCCATTAGACTGCTGACAGAAATGCATTCCAGACGTATTCATAACTGGCAGAGTTTAAACACAGAAGTATACTATGTACCTGGCATGTCAGCTCTATTTTTAATGGCACTGTCAAAACAGGCAAACAGGCACTCAAAAGCAGTTTCCAAAGGCTTGCTGACAAAACTGTATCTCCAGGATATTTCAGCTGACAAGAATTGAGTAATATGCCATAAGTGTGTTATATAGCTGGCATGTCAGCTAACAGTAAACTGTTACTATGAGAGCGGCAAATAAACATTAAAGTTCGATTTCCAAGGCTTTCCTGTTGCTATTTGACCTTGGGAGCCATATGTATCTCGGCGTGACCCGACACACAAGTCAGCTCTGACGCTCTCTGAAGCGGACAAAATGGCGTCCGCAACCGCCGATTCTGAGGTGCGCGACGCGGGGAGCAACAACACGGTAAATGACTTAAAAGTAGCCAAAAAAGGAAAAATACCTTGTGTCCCAGCATTCACGCACCAGTTCCACTATGGCAGAAGCGTTATCAGCGGACGCCGACGCCCGTAACAAAGAAATGTCTCCGACGACGAGCTGAGCTTCAAGGTCCTGAGGCCATCTTAAGGGCGGTTCAGCCCCCCCCCCGTGCTGAGATATTTTAAACCAGTGGCTCTCAGGGCCAACCTGTCCACATCAGCCATGTAAAATAATATACAGTCATGTTATCCTTCTCCCAGCAGAGGGAACTGCAAATACTTTAAGCACTTACAATTATTTTCACCCCATACTTTATGAAACTTAGCCTCAGATATAATGAAGATTCAAAACCTGACTCTATTAATACTTCATACTTATAAGTACTTCAGCTAAAGCATGTGGCTCATCACATTCATTTTATCCTCATTGCACCATCAAAATCTAACCTTGCATTTATTCCTCCTTACTCAATGCATCTCATATTTAGCATGTTCATATAAACACTTGCCACTTTTTCTACACACCCTTACAAAATAACCCAATTTTTCAGACTCAACACTCCTTTCACTTTAAGAAGCACGTTTTACCAAAGCCAATGGGTCTGGGCCAACGGTGTCTGGCTGCCAGCCCATTTGCTTTGCCAGTGCTTATTTTCATGTTATTGTAATTCACAAAAGCATAAAAATAATGATGCCTACCCTTGCATGCTCACGGGTGCGGCTGCACAGGCGGACATTATTTATTGTTTCTGTAATAAGATTTTACAGAAACATACGAGGATGGCCGCCCATGCATGTTCACCCATGTGCAACCACACCCAGCTATGAATGGGTTAAATAAAATGTACACCTACAGTTCAAATGAGGGATTCAGAGCATTGCAGTCAGTGGAAAGGGCCTGGTGCCAGTGTCTGGCATGCTCCAAGGCCCCTGCAAAGTGAAAAAATTATTATGAAATTAAAAAATCATTAAAAAATGACACACTGGCCATCAAGTCCCTGGTGCTTGGATATGTGTGGGATCGCGGGCCGGATAAACAGACGCGGAGGCTGTATGTAATGAGCAATGGTGCGTGTTTTATTGAAAATATCGGGTCTTTGGGCTTTAGGAGTCACAAAGGGGTCTTCTTCTTTCGTCGCAACGTCTTCCTTCTGGCTGCTCTGGTTGGTAGTCACCGTGGCCTTGGCTTGGTCTTCGGAGTCTCGTGAGCTTCCCCGGAGGCTCCGGCTCTGCCACAACTCTTCTGAGTTGCGGCCGCTCTCCAGCATCCTCCGGTGGGCACCACCACTCCTCGCTCCACCGCTCGTCTTCGTCCTCTGGGTTCACTCCGTCTTCCTCTCTAATACCGCTTGCTGCTTTCTCCAGGCGCCGGTCTTCACTCGCCTCTTCTCCTTCTCCTTTGGTCACCGCGCCCCCAACCTCTGGGGATTGGTCCTTTTTCACCCTCCGTGGGTGACTTCTTCCAGGGTTGGCTCCTCCCACTTCTGCCGCGTCGCCTCACTCTCGCCCTTCCTGTGTGGAGAGATGACAGGTGGGTGGGGCTATTCTTTTAGTCGGCGCACCACGGAAGTCACGCATCCGTGTCTGTTCCTCAGCGTGAAGACTGCCTCGGTTATAACGGCCCAAAGGGACAGGTAAGAGATGGGTCCCCGTCGGTGCCGCCTCACATCCCCTTTCCCTTGCTGTCCTTCTAGTAGGGTTCTGTTCTTGGGGATATCGTGACAGATAGTCCACGTTCACCTGGTCTATCCCTTTTCGATGTTTGATATGAAACCTGTATGGTTGTAGGGACAAGAACCATCTCAGAACCCTTGCATTGTTGCCTTTATTGCGGGCCAACCACTCCAAGGGGGCATGGTCTGTATATAACGTGAACTCCCGTCCCTCTAGATAGTATCTCAGAGTATCAACTGCCCATTTGATGGCGAGAGCTTCCTTTTCTATGACAGCATAGTTTCTTTCCCTAGGGAACAGTTTACGACTAATGTATAGTATGGGTCTCTCTTCTCCCTGGTTGGTTTTTTGAGCTAACACCGCCCTGCCCATGATCCGAGGCGTCTGTCTGCAGAATGAAAGGAAGAGTATAATCAGGGCTGGCCAAAACGGTGTCGGAAGTGAGGGAAGTTTTTAGGGTCTCAAAGGCCTGTACTACTTCAGGAGTGGGCCGTTCTAACGCGGCCTCTGCTTTCACGGTTTTCTGAAGGAGGTCTGTTAGGGGGGCCACTGTCTGTGAGAAGTTAGGCATGAAATGACGATAATATCCGAGCAAACCTAAAAAGGCTCGGAGGTCCCGTTTTGTTTTGGGAAATGCTATCTGACAGATAGCTGCGAGTTTGTTATTTTGGGGCCTGATTACTCCCTCTCCCAACATATATCCCAGGTATCAGACGGTCTGAGCTGCTAGATGGCTTTTGGCAGGGTTGATCTTTAGAATGTGATGTCCTAGGGCTTGTATCACCTTGAACAAATGTAGCAAGTGCTGTTCCCAGATTTCACTATAGATGACGATATCGTCTATATATGCCCCAGCATATCTCTCATGAGGTCGTAGAATGTGATTCATAGCCCTTTGGAAGGTGGCAGGGGCCCCGTGTAGCCCGAAAGGCAACACTGTAAATTGGTATAACCCGTCCGGGGTGGAAAAGGCAGTTTTCTCTTTGTCTTGTTCTCTCAACGGGATTTGCCAGTACCCTTTGCACAGATCAAGGGTGCTGATGTATGTGGCCTTCCCTATCCTCTCAATCATTTCATCCACCCTAGGCAGAGGATAGGTGTTGAACTCAGATATCTTGTTCACTTCTCGGAAATCAATACAGAAGCGTACCGACCCATCCGGCTTCGGTACCAGGACAATGGGCGAATTCCATTCGCTCACTGATGGCTCGATTATACCCATTCGCAACATCTGCTGTACTTCCTCTCTAATGGTGTTTCTACGTGCCTCGGGTATCCTATAAGGTCTGAGACGCACTCTCTTCCCTGGAGTGGTTTTGATGGAGTGTTCCAACAGGGATGTTTTTCCGGGGAACAGAGAAAAAGTTTCTCGTAGAGGATGGAGGACATTAACCAATTTCTGCCTCAGACTAGAAGGCAGATCGGGGTCGATACATTGGTCAAACAAAGGGGCTGGTCCTACCGTAATGCCTACAAGAGCTGGCAAGGGTCCCTCCCATTTTTTCAACAGATTAACGTGGTATATTTATGAGGAACCCCGGGTCGCATCGGTCTCAATGCGGTAGGTCACAGGTGTTACCTTCTCCATTACGGTGTAGGGGCCCTGCCACTGCCCTAACAGTTTATGATCAGAGGAGGCTATCATGAGTAATACCGGGTCTCCCACATTGAAGGATCTCTCTTTCGCTTTTTTGTCATATTGGGCCTTTTGGGCAGCCTGGGCTTCTTCCATATTATTCCTGACTATGGCCTGTATTTGACCTAAATGTGTTTTGAGGTTTGACACGTATTCTACCAGGGGTTTAGTGTCGTTCGGCTCATTCTCCCATGCCTCATGAGCCATCTCTAATAGGGATCGTGGTTGGTGACCATATAATAACTCAAAAGGGGAATAACCTGTGCTCTTTTGTACCTTACACCGGATGGCAAATAATGCCAAGGGCAACATGTCCTCCCATTTTCTGGTCTCTAGGGCGAGGAGTTTCTTAAGAGTGGTTTTAATGGTGGCATTGTACCTCTCCACTAATCCATCTCTTTGTGGATGGTATGCTGCAGTTCGTAGTTGCTGGATACCCAGCTGGGCACACACTTGTTTCATTAGTTTGGACACGAACGGGGTTCCTTGATCTGTTAAGATCTCTTTTGGAAACCCCACTCGCGAAAAAACGTTTATCATGGCTTTGGCTATGTTAGCGGCGTCTGGGCGACGCAGGGAGATCGCCTCAGGGAAACAGGTGGCGTAGTCAATTAGGACAAGCACATAGCGACATCTGCTTCGAGAAGGCAACAAAGGTCCTATAATGTCCATTTCCACCCTACAGAAGGGTTCATCAATAATAGGGAGAAGACGAAGGGGTGCACGGGGAGGCCTATATCGGCTATTTTTCTGGCATATGGGACACTCCCGGCAATATGCCTTTACTTGCTGGTAAATCCCTGGCCAGTAGAAGTTTTCTAAAATCAGCTTTTCTGTTTTCTCATCACTAAAATGCCCCCCTAGATAAAGGACTTTTTCCCGAAACGGCCCCGGGACCAACAGTTGGGGTTTGTGGGTGGGGTTTCCCTTTCTGTATAACAACCCATTCTTGATGAAGAAGTAGGGACCTACTTGAAGGAGATCTTCGTTCTCTAAGGCTTTATCCCAGGCTTCTCGTAGGACAGGGTCCTCTCTTTGAGCTGCTTGGAAGTTCCTATCCGTTTCCCACGGGTTCTCATCGGGGAGAACTAGCAACACTGGGGTGGGCTTCTTTTTTTCCTTTCTTCTTTGGTTTCGGCTTTTCTTTACTTTGGAGGAAGGCCATTCGTGCTCTTCGTCCTGAGAGAAGAGAGCTGTATTCCACCACTCTGCATCTCCTGGTGGCGTATCCTTAATCAATTGGGATAGGTTCGGGTAGTCGTTTCCGAGGATGGCCTGTTCAGGCAATCGGGAAATGAGGCCCACCTTCAGAGTGGATCCAGGGTTGTTTTGGTGTTGAATTTGTACACGGGTGGTAGGGTATTGCTTCTTGTCACCATGAACACATTGTATGGTTACTGTCCCTTCAATGGGCCCGATCCCGTGTTCCATGTCCTGGGGCCTTATGACACTTTGAAGGCACACTGTATCTGCCAATGCTGTGACTGGTTGTCCGTTTACCGACACCTTGCAATGATAAGGGGGTGGTCGTCTATCGGGAGGAGAGCAATAATAGTTCCAAACCATTCCAATCTCCATTGGCTCTTCTTTTTCGGGACAAAACCTCGCTATATGTCCCACCCCCCCACAATTAAAGCATTGGGGTCCAGCAGGGGGGGTTTGAACAAGGTAGGACCGGGTACGACGGTGACGGGTTCTGGTTTTCGTATGATTGGAGTTCGTGGTGGTCGGTGGACCCCACTGCTTCCCGCTTTCCAGGGTGGGTCATCACTCCCCTTTTGTAATTCCTGGGCTCTGCTGTATGCACTGGCGATTTCGACAGCCATTTCCAGGGTGAGATGTGCATGCTGTCGGACCCACTTTTGGATGGGAGGATGTAGGGAGGTCAAATACTGTTCCAGGTAGATTTTGGCCATGATCCCTTCTTTGGTGGTATTGGAGGGTTTCAACCAACGGTCAACCATGTCTTTTACCCGGAAGTATAGCACCCTCGGTGTCTCCTGAGGGCCCTCCTTTTTTGGGCGAAGTTTCATTCTATACGTCTCATCATCGACTCCCAATCTTTCCATGACACATTGTTTTATGTCGGCATATGGAGTCACTCCCTGCATAGTGGCTGCTTGATAAGCCGCTTGCAAATCGCCTGACAATAATGGACCCAAGTACTGTCCCCATTTATCTACCGGCCAGGCCGCTGCCGTGGCCATCCTCTCAAAGTTATTAAAGAAGTAGTCCGGATCCTCACCGCTCACATATCTTTGTAGCACCACAGAGGGAAGAGTGGCAGGCCCTCTCTGCTGTCCGATAGCTTCAGTGAGTTTCTCCATGGCTGCCCCATGGGTTTGACCTTGTCCGGTGAGCACTTGATGTAGTTTGCCTCGATCTTCTTCCACCACGGTGAGAAAACGCTCCATCACTTTCCCCAGGTTTTCCTGGCTCTCCGCCATTTTAGCGATTGCAGCCTCCATGCCTCCGGATGATCCCACTTCTGACACCACCAGTGGGATCGCGGGCCGGATAAACAGACGCAGAGGCTGTATGTAATGAGCAATGGTGCGTGTTTTATTGAAAATATCGGGTCTTTGGGCTTTAGGGGTCACAAAGGGGTCTTCTTCTTTCGTCGCAACATCTTCCTTCTGGCTGCTCTGGTTGGTAGTCACCGTGGCCTTGGCTTGGTCTTCGGAGTCTCGTGAGCTTCTCCGGAGCCTCCGGCTCCGCCGCAACTCTCTTGAGTTGCGGCCCCTCTCCAGCATCCTCCGGTGGGCACGACCACTCCTCGCTCCACCGCTCGTCTTCGTCCTCTGGGTTCACTCCGTCTTCCTCTCCAATACCGCTTGCTGCTTTCTCCAGGCGCCGGTCTTCACTCGCCTCTTCTCCTTCTCCTTTGGTCACCGCGCCCCCAACCTCTGGGGATTGGTCCTTTTTCACCCTCCGTGGGTGACTTCTTCCGGGGTTGGCTCCTCCCACTTCCGCCGCGTCGCCTCGCTCTCGCCCTTCCTGTGTGGAGAGATGACAGGTGGGTGGGGCTATTCTTTTAGTCGGCGCACCACGGAAGTCACGCATCCATGTCTGTTCCTCGGCGTGAAGACTGCCTCGGTAATAACGGACCGAAGGGACAGGTAAGAGATGGGTCCCCGTCGGTGCCGCCTCACAATATGTCTCTGGACCTTATGACAGCTCCTGGAATATTTATGCTGTTACACGAATGTTGACTAACTTTAAATAGTTATGCAACCCCTATCTGGGTGCCGAGAATGATAAAGGTATGTGTTGTTTTCACTACTATGGCAATTTGTATGTCACAATTCTAGACCTGTGAAATCTACAAGCACATTCGATAGGAGATTGTCCAGTGCTTTAAAGGAGCCGTATAGCTTAATTTAAAGAGAAGTGTGTTTATTTCTACAATGGCTTTAGATAAATGGTTACAAACGAAGATTGATGCATTCACCTGCCTTAATAGAGTCATATGTGACATTAGGTGTCATATGTGATGTTTTGGAATGCTTTACTTTGATCTTTTTTAGCGGTGCATTGGACACAGAACCTTGGCAAATGAGGCGCTCAGACACATATTTCCCTGCCTGTATCAACTCATATGGCATAATATTTCCAGGTGACACTGTCCAAGAGATTACATGCTTAGTTTCACTACTCTTGCATGTGTGCACACTCCAATAACTCATGAGAGGACCTACTCTCATGTCACTAACTAGACCTGGGCTCGGGCTCTCTGAGACAAAGAAGTTAAGGAAATAGTAGCAAATTGGTAGGGGCACTGGAATTATGCGATTGTGCGGGTGCCGCGTTTTTCACATAATTATAGATTTGCCACGTTTGCCACATAATCCATCGTCTTCTGCATAATCTGCAGATTTTAATTTTAAAAATGTTGTTTCTAGCTCAAACGATTCAAAAGTTACTAAAAGCCCAGCAATACGTATTGCGGCGCAGTCAGTGGAAGGCCCTTTGCAAAGTTTGACTGGCGCTTTGCCATTCAGTTGCTGACTGGTGGATTTAGGTGTTCAACTGATACTAATGAAGTGAACTTTTAATGAAGTAATGCTGCCAGAAATTGTACTGCGTTTACGTATATTCGGTTTTCTTGCTTCTTCAGTTAGTCGACCCTGTTGCATAATTTGGTCGTTCCCTGCCACATAATTTCAGTTGCTTTGCGTATACACCAGAGCAAACATAAAAATGTCGCATGTGTGCACACTGATATCTGGGGAGGCCTGGTGTCTGAGTGTGCCTCTGCTTGCGTGTGTCTTTGCACACGAGCGTGGCTTTGAAATGTATGCCCTTGGGGCCACATGCATCAAACTTAGGAATTGCGATTCCTAACTTGCGATTTTTAAGAAATCGCAATTTAGGAATGGCAATTCCTTATGCATGTAGGAATCGCAAAAAAAAGTGCGATTCCTACACATTCCTTATTTGCGACTCGCAAATTGCGAATCGCAAATAAGGAATGGCTTCCCATTCATTCCTATGGGCCTAGAGGCCCATAGGAATCAATGGGAATTGCATGCGCAATTGCGAGTACCAAATAGGTACTCGCAAATTGTGCATGCAATTTCAAGGGTGCAAGGGTGCCAAAAGGACACCCTGATGCACCCCTGAAAGTGCAATCAAAAAACATGTTGCACACACACATGCCCCAAGGGCATGTTTGTGTGCAACATAGAACTTTGAAAAATGCACTTTTGTGCATTTTTCAAAGTTTTCGCAAATTACCATCAACTATAAGTTGATGGGAATTTGCGTTTCTTAAAAGCGAAATTGCAATTTTTTTTTCTTGCATTGCATGTAGGGAATCGCAATTTGTGATTCCCTAAATGCAATCGCAATTTAAGTAATCACGGGGCACATGCATCAAAGGTTTTTGCGATCGCAAACGGTGCGAATCGCAAAAATCGGCCGTTTGCGATCGCAAATTGGCCTTTGGAGATGCATGAAAGTGTTTCCTATGCGCAATTTAAGAATTCGCAATTAATTGCGAATTCCTAAATTGCGATTGCATTTAAGGAATCGCAATTTGCGATTCCTTAAATGCAATGCTAGAAGCACTTTCAAATAGCGATTTCGCTATTTGGGACCGCAAATTACAGACAAATCAAACTTGTCTGTAATTTGCAATACCTTCGAAAAATGCTCTAAAATGCATTTTTTAAGTTTTAGGTTACACACACACATGCCCTTGGGGCATGTGTGTGCGCATACTATGGGTGCACATCACAATTTCAGGGGTGCAACAGGGTGTCATTTTGACACCCTGGCACCCTTGAAATTGCATTCTCAATTTGCGATTCTCTAATTGCGAATCGCTAATTGAGAATGTATTCCAATTCATTCCTATGGGCCTCTAGGCCCATAGGAATTAATGGGGAGGTATTCCTTAATTGCGACTCGCAATTAGCGAGTCGCAATTAAGGAATGTTTAGGAATCGCTATTTTTATAGCGATTCCTACATGCATAGGCTTTTACGATTCCTTAATTGCGATTCCTTAATAATCGCAATTAAGGAATCGCAAAAGCCTACCTTGATGCATGTGCCCCCACGAATTTTAAGATTACTTAAATAGCGATTTTTGCATTTGGGATGATGCATCCCAAATGCAAAAATTGCGGTCGCAAAGGGGCAGATTCGCCTTTGCGACCGCAAAAAACAATGATGCCTGTGCCCCTTGGATAAGAAGGCGTGTCGCTGTGCGTGTGCGTCTGGCTCGAGCTTCCATTAAGCTTTCAAGGAATCTGCCAGGGGGCTCTCAACACCCGCTTCCTTGTGGATAACACTGACTGATTACTACTAAAAAAACAATAATTTACAGGAAAAATGTTAAGTACTGACAAAGAAGGCAGAGTTAAGATTGTGAGACGGATTTGTTAGCGTAATTAACTCACACCGATCCACAGTAACTATTCATGAAAGCAGTCAAGAAACATCTGCTTCATGCAATTTAAAACATTTTATATACGAAACAAACACCTGGCTGCAGATTACTCACGCAACCACGCAGCCCAACACAGCACCCCCCCCCCCCCCTTACTTAATAACCGAATAAAACACGCCAACAAATAAATCACGCAAACAACCACAAACACGCAAACAAAAGAATACCGGGAAAGCCATTTAATCCGGAATTAGGGAACTGAAAAAGACAAGAACGGCATCAAATCGCGAGCAAGGCGCAGACCCCAAGTCCTCTTTGACTATATGGAAGAGGGCATGGGTCTGTAATGACACCACAAAAATGCACCAAACTCATATTTTATATATTGGTTCATATGACACCACGCTTCTGCTGTTTTTATGTGGTGTAAATAATAGGTGTTACTATTGTCCAATTAAATAGTGGTCACTTTATTGATTTTCCCAAGTAAGGAATGCCGAGTTGGTCTGGCTGGGTTTGAAATGATGACGTAGAGATCATCCCGCATTCCACTCACTGGGGCATCCTGCTGGCCTTATCATTAAAGCCGGCGCAAAAAGACTTGCCCACAAAGGACACCTCTAAATTCATGAACTCTCATGACAGCAAGTCAGGCCTTCTTTGGACTATCACTTACCGTCTTTCTTACTGGCACAACCATCACTGTCATCCTGCCCCATCGCCAACCTTGCCAGCTTCTACTTCCACTTCGACCACTCTCTTCGAACTGCACCATCTGCCACCCCTAGCATGCAGAGCCTTGTCTGTCTCTCCTTCTGCACGTTCAGAATGGACACATGCTAACTCATTTTGACATATGTTTGTCATATTTTCTAGAATTCTGGCACAAACAAAAGCTCCCACCATAACTGTCTTCCTCTTATCAAAATACTACTTGGATGCCAAATGCTTGCTCCTGGGCCTACTCTGTAGTAACGCTCAAGGCAGTTTACTAGTAGAATATGTACTCTATTCCTAAGGTACAGTGCAAGGGCAACACAATCCTTCAGGTACAGTTCCAACATCCAACTGCCTCTAGAAGCCCCCCAAGCATCCTAGGAATCCTGAATGGCATACAAATAACAGCATAAGACGCGCCTGCAACACAAGCCCTAACAACTCATGCACAAGCCCACAACACATCCCCCTTCTTTAAAACATACATTTTTTAACACAAAATTAATTCAAAGTTTAACGCAAAGTTTAACATACTACCTCCCCTTCCTTATATATAAATTAATCTAATTACCTAGAAACATTGCAACCCTGATTACCTAATGCGCAATACTCTCCTCTGACCTGAAAAGGAGGCAGAGAAAAGAAAATGAAGTAAAATAAATAAAAACTTAACTTACAACCTTTATGAATATAACCCTCTAACCATTTAGGTGGTTTCCTTACTCTTCTATCCATTTTATCCTCCTCTATACTGGGAGGTGATACATTTCCATTTAGTGTTCGCTGATACTTCAAACAGCATCGCCAGAGGTGGTGGAGTGACACTCAAAGATTTGATCCTTCAAAAGTATTACCAGGAAGGGGTTACAAGTGATTCTTGGAAGGATCTACTAATGGACTTCTGACTTCCTCCATTAATGTTCTACCTACATCTTCTTGTGTCTCTGAATTAGCTATGGTCCCATCCATATCTAACCAATAAAAACCTCTCCTGTCCTGATTCCCATCCTCCCATCCATTAACATTGCTCAAAGCCATCCGTTTGAGGTTCCATACCTTACCATTGCTCAAGCGGACCGCATTGTGCAATACTTCCACCACTTCTTCTGGTTCTTAGAACTTACTGTCTCCTGTTAGCCCGAAACCGGTCCCAGGATGCTTGTTCCCGGTCCAGGGAAGACGTGGCTTGGCAGTTCGGGCTGGACTGTTCCCATGCGGCACAGGGTCAAGACTGATTTGCATATAGCTGTGTCTGAACAGGGGTGGTGAAGTGAGCTAAAGAACGATGATGGATTCAACCCAGATCTGTGACTGGGGGTGAGTGTCTGAAAAGTTTTAGCACTCCGTCCATCATCTCCTTGTGTTTGCTTTGTTCGCCCTAAGTTGGCAGGGTATGCCCAGACGTGGGTCCCTTGCTCACTGTGCCACTGGATTCAAGCTAGCCTGGCTGATGAGGGCTGTTAGCTCGAAACCGGTCCCAGGATGCTTGTTTCCAGTCCAGGGAAGACATGGCTTGGCAGTTCTGACTGGACTGTTCCCATGAGGCACAGGGTGATGACTGATTTGCATATAGCAGTGTCTGAACTGGGGTGGCGAAGTGAGTTAAATAACGATGATGGATTCAACCCAGATCTGTGACTGGGGGTGAGTGTCTGAAAAGTTTCAGCGCTCCGTCCATCATGGGTACCTTGCTCACTTTGCCACTGGATTCAAGCTAGCCTGGCTGATGAGGGCTGTTAGCCCAAAACCGGTCCCAGGATGCTTGTTTCCGGTCCAGGGAAGACATGGCTTGGCAGTTCGGGCTGGACTGTTCCCATGAGGCACAGGGTCAAGACTAATTTGCATATAGCTGTGTCTGAACTGGGGTGGCGAAATGAGCTAAAGAACGATGATGGATTCAACCCAGATCTGTGACTGGGGGTGAGTGTCTGAAAAGTTTCAGCACTCCGTCCAACATCTCCTTGTGTTTGCTTTGTTCGCCCTAAGTTGGCAGGGTGTGCCCAGACGTGGGTCCCTTGCTCACTTTGCCACTGGATTCAATCTAGCCTGGCTGATGAGGGCTGTTAGCCCGAAACCAGTCCCAGAATGCTTGTTTCCGGTCCAGGGAAGACATAGCTTAGCAGTTCGGGCTGGACTGTTCCCATGAGGCACAGGGTCAATCAAGACTGATTTGCATATAGCTGTGTCTGAACTGGGGTGGCGAAGTGAGCTAAAGAACAATGATGGATTCAACCCAGATGTGTGACTGGGGGTGAGTGTCTGAAAAGTTTCAACACTCCGTCCATCATCTCCTTGTGTTTGCTTTGTTCGCCCTAAGTTGGCAGGGTATGCCCAGATGTTGGTCCCTTGTTCACTTTGCCACTGGATTCAAGCTAGCCTGGCTGATGAGGGCTGTTAGCCCGAAACCAGTCCCAGGATGCTTGTTTCCGGTCCAGGGAAGGCATGGCTTGGCAGTTCGGGCTGGACTGTTCCCATGAGGCACAGGGTCAAGTCTGATTTGCATTTAGCTGTGTCTGAACTGGGGTGGCGAAGTGAGCTAAAGAACAATGATGGATTCAAACCAGATCTGTGACTGGGGGTGAGTGTCTGAAAAGTTTCAGCACTCCGTCCATCATCTCCTTGTGTTTGCTTTGTTCGCCCTAAGTTGGCAGGGTATGCCCAGACGTGGGTCCCTTGCTCACTTTGCCACTGGATTCAAGCTAGCCTGGCTGATGAGGGCTGTTAGCCCGAAACCGGTCCCAGGATGCTTGTTTCCGGTCCAGGGAAAACATGGCTTGGCAGTTCGGGCTGGACTGTTCCCATGAGGCACAGGGTCAAGACTGATTTGCATATAGATGTCTGAACTGGGGTGGCGAAGTGAGCTAAAGAACGATGATGGATTCAACCCAGATCTGTGACTGGGGGTGAGTGTCTGAAAAGTTTCAGCACTCCGTCCATCATCTCCTTGTGTTTGCTTTGTTCGCCCTAAGTTGGCAGAGTATGCCCAGACGTGGGTCCCTTGCTCACTTTGCCACTGGACTCAAGCTAGCCTGGCTGATAAGGGCTGTTAGCCCGAAACCGGTCCCAGGATGCTTGTTTCCGGTCCAGGGAACACATGGCTTGGCAGTTCGGGCTGGACTGTTCCCATGAGGCACAGGGTCAAGACTGATTTGCATATAGCTGTGTCTGAACTGGGGTGGCGAAGTGAGCTAAAGAACGATGATGGATTCAACCCAGATCTATAACTGGGGGTGAGTGTCTGAAAAGTTTCAGCACTCCGTCCATCATCTCCTTGTGTTTCCTTTAATTACAAACCCGGGTTTCTTTATGCGAACCCAGTCCCCAACCATAACATTCATAGGTTTGGTTCTATTTTTGAAATAATAATAAGCTTTGCTTTTCTGATGCCCATTTGCCATGGTGTCTCTGACTGTTTCCACTGACCAAGGTTCGACACATTTGCTAAATAACCATCCAGGATTGTATTTAGTCCTTGGATTCCTCCCCCTCATTATCAAAAAAGGTGACAACCCAGTGGCCTCATTTCTAGTGACTCTATTAGCCCATACAGCTTTCATCAGTTGGACCACCCAATCCCAATACACACTCAGATTGAATAACGGCTTTAATGACAAGGTTGAACCGCTCAACCATGCAATTGCCGCTGGGATTGTGAAGAGAAGTAGTCTTCAATTTCACTCTCATACTGCCTAAATGCATTAGATTTAAATTGCACTCCGCTATTACTTAATATCGTAGCAGGAATCCCCTCCAAGCTAAACACTTGATCCAAAAAGATCAAAACTACATCAGTATCGGCGTTCTGCACCACTTTGACCAAAGGCCACCTAGAGAAAAGATCAAAAATTACTATAAAATATTTTTGTGATGGTCCTACTGGTCCCATAATATCGATGGCTATGGATTCCCATGGGGTTTTTGGTTAATGCCCCTCACTCATTGGAGGCCTAAGTGTATGTAGAGATTTATCAGCTCTGGAGCACCTTATACATTCTCCGACCCAGCATTCTATTTCAGAATCCACTCCTGGCCACCAGAACAACTTAATTTTAGAACAGCATGTGCCAAAATGTCCTTTATGGCACAACTGCAGCATGCTGTTCAAAGGTTTAAGCAGAGGAACACATTTTTCACCTCTCAAGATCACTCCACCATCAAAAGATAATTCAGATCATACTTCCCAAAAGGGTTTAAACCTGTCTGACAAATTTCTCTAATTAGGCCACTGTCACCTATAGAATTTGGCTACCTCTTGTAATAATGGTCTTCTCAATACTCTTGTTCCTATTCTTCTTTTTTCACAGCAGGAAACCTACTACAATGTATCAGCGCAACATAAAACTCGTTCCATTTCTCATCCTCACACTCCTGCAACTGTGTTGGCATTCTGGACAGAAAGTCTTCCCCCACGTTATCTCTGCCTGGCATTTATATGATTTTATAAATAAAATCCTGCATACGCATTGAAATTCTAGCTATTCTAGCCAATGCGCTGACTGTACCCTCCGTATGGTCACAATGGATTGTAATTGGTCTTCCCCATACGAATGCACTGAAATGTTCTAAGGCCCAGGCTAAAGTTTTCTTCTCTATAGTGGGATATTTCTCTTCAGTAGGTGTTAAGGATCTTGATGCAAAAGCTATCACGCTTTTGATATCTTTGCCATCAATTGGTGTCAGCATAGCACCCATTTCCTTGTTGCTAGTGTCACGTGGCCCATGGGGACATTGTCGTCTTCACTAAGTTAGCATGAGCTCTACAGACTGCAAGCGGCTTTGCACACGTTACTACATGGCTTTATTCTTGCAAAAACGTTGTTCGTACTTTTCACATGAGAACCGTCTGCTGTGTTCACTCTCTGCCAGTTCCTGAGACTTAGTCCGAACATTGTAAGCAAGGTCGATAAACAATTCCCCTTGTTATTCTGTTCTGGTCATGCCCTAGCACCTAGACAAAACATACCAATGCAGCTGTTGTTTGGAAATCGTACTTTGGTATTATGGAGATGCATGCATAGGGAGCACACACTTGGAGAGTGACCTTTCCAGGGAGAAGAGCGAGACAGCACCTATGATGTAGAACTACCATCTATAGTCTAAGGTATGGGGTCTGCAGACAAAACCCAGAGATCTTCTAATATATAATAATACTGCTTCTTAGCAAGGGGAGGGAGGTTCGGCTCTATTGTCTTTTCATGATGACATCTCCCTTCATGATTTGTGGCACGTATACTACATTTTAGAGCATGCTAGTTAAAATAAATATTTTAAATTGGTTCGTGTCTCTGCCAGATCTTATTGTGGACCGGTACAAGAGTGCAAGCAAAAGGGTGTGTCTTGCAACCGCGAGTCCTGAGAGATTCAGGAGTGTTGTGTTCTGGGGTGTCTAATCACTTGTTTCTCTGTGAGTGAGTAGGAGGGCAAGTGAGACACTATAGCTAGTCGGTCCTGGGCTCATGGGTATTAAGGTGGTAGGATGACTCAGTCCCTACTCACTAATTTCCCATAATCCTACGCATAGTTCTGTTCTTGGGCAGGATCCCTGCAAAACTAGCATCGGTTGTTATAATACTATCTGCAGCTGGGTCAAAGCTACTCAGTTTGGTTGCACTTGTGATACAATCCTTTATAACTGAAAAGTCACTCTCACATTTTTGTGACCACATAAATTTGCTCCCGTTGCAGAAGTTGTCTAATGTAATAAAATATTTCCACAAACCTTGGTATAAATTTAGCACAGTATTCTGCAAAACCCAAAAAAGACCGTACATCATCCTTAGATTTAGGCGTGGCTGCATTCTTGATGGCTTGCACCAAAGAAGGCTTTGGTTTAACTCCTCACTCATCGATTACATGGCCTAGATAGGTTACACTTCTTTCCGCCAATTTAAATTTTGAAAACATTACAGTCAACCCTTTAGATTCCAGAATAGATAACACTTTTGTAAACTTGCCATCATGTTCTTTCTTGTTTTTCCTGAATACTATACTCTTAGGGGCATATTCTCAAGGAGCTATCGACGAGTTATCGGCACGTTATCACAGCCAAATCCGCGATAAATTTACCTCCCCATTCCGAAGCTGGTGCTAACCGCCCATAACACCAGTTTACCTGCGATAGCAGTGGCAAAAAACATCGCCACAGATGCCCCTGGCAACTAACGCTAATGATATGCAGAGTAGGCGTACCCGTGCAAAAAGCCGCGACAACACCTCTCCACAACATTCTCAACGACCAGCCGGATCCGCGATAAGATCACAAAACATGCAATAAGGCGCGTTAGCAGCAGGAAATTAACACCTGCTCTTAACTGGTGCAAAGTCGGACGACAACCTGCAACAGACAAGGGAGCACAGCCCATAGCCACACATGAAGAACAACAAATGCCATGACTCACCATGCATCCCGGAGCCCAGAGAGGGCAACAACACCCACCACCACCACACCCAGGACCCCCGGGGCCCCACTCCGGGCACCCCCCACCCACACCCAGACAAAGATATGTCACATCAACCTCACAAAATCATGAACAAAACAATGTGCCTGATGTCGCACAATAACAACACCTAACCTACATGTGTCGTCAGAAAAATGAGAATCATACATTCATCTTAGACTCAGCAAATAATTCGTTTCATACAGAATAAACACAAAATAACTATTTTGAAGAGTCATGGCGGGTCCACCCAGGACAATCTGGAAGTCACAGCCTACAAAACAAATTTCCAGATAAGAAGGTGTGTCATGCGCTCATCAAAGGACAGAGAGAGCGAGCGAAAGTGAGAGAGAGAGAAAGAGAGAGTGAGAGAAAGAGAGGGAGAGGGAGTGAGAGAGAGAAATAGAGATATTGTACAAGGAGCGCAAGGCCAATTGGGCTCCTGGCTCATACATGCCAACTGTTGTGTGTGTATCGCTATTGGCGCACACTAAGTCAAAGGCCTGGCATCAATAGCAACGCGAAGGCCACATCACATTTCAAAAATGCAAGCAGTAGTCAGACCAATATTAGGAATGAAAGCTCCATTGTCTCAATACACAAGGCTGAAGGACACCTGAACCCCCGACCTTGGTCCTGAATGCGGCTGGCACTCCCTGCGAGAGATACCAAACCAGATCGTGACGACTCCCACACCACGAACTGCGCGAATGAAAGACCAACGTGTCCACACCCCACACACACTTGTCCCTGCCTGAGGCACACCTGCTTGGGATGCCCCCTGACACATAAGTAAGAAACAACCCATACGCCCAAACGTTGCACACAAACACGACTCATTGCTCCGAGCAGTGGCATCTCATCCACACAACTGCAGCCTGTCAGAAGTGTGCCGGTGCTACGAGACCAACAAAGGCAATGGCTGGCAATCCCGGGCACATGCACAACCCCTGTCACGTGGAACTGTACCGTGCACGAATGCTGCATCTGTTGGGATCACTGCCATTGGCAGTGTTGCGCATCAGTTACCGTCTGAGTTTCCGTCTTGCGTACGTCACCTGCGTCCAGCCCTGGTTCCACTGTCGATCATGCACATTCGAGTGGCCCATGGATGTCTGCCTATCCAACACAACAGTAGCTGAACTGGATTATGACACGTGTGTGCGCCCCCTATTGGCCCACGAACAGGAGTGTAACCGTGACACCCGTGCATGGGATGCCTTGATATTTGGCGTATGTGCAGGCAGTTGGGCATGGGAGATTGCACAACTCCTCGTGTGCAGTGACCACATCGAGGCGCTCCCCTATTGGGCTGTGCTGCGGATTTGTGAAACGGCGTGGACGGAGCACAGCTGCCCGGACCAGCTAATGGATTGGCTGGCCCTCGCGTACCTTGACCTCGACAACGATGTACTCTTGGAACAGATTGCCCATGAAGCAGCGCTCGCATACATGGACGAGTAACTACGTTCCTGCAGCCACAATTGATTGTCACCCACAGCACAGGTCCCCACACCTTGTAGCATCTCAGAGGAATTTCCACATATCCCACCACAACAGTGGACATGTCTGCCTTCGCCTGGACTCAGAATGCATGTGCGTGGACCTACGCGTGTGTACACACACCTGTGCAAGGTGATCCAGTCCCATGGGCGGAGCAGCACAGCGTCGCCTGGCAACGTTCCAAAAGCAGAGAAACTGCTGGGGGGAGAGTACACACATGGCAATGTAGCACGACATGTGACCTTGTAGGATCCCTTCACCTGCTCACTGTCAGCAGAGCATACAGTCAGCGCAGTCCGGTGCTACAGCACTATGCAGATCCCATGGGCTGTGAGTCGTGTCCCCTGACATGGGCCGATGAGCAGACGCTAAACATCACATGACTCGTCCAGCAAGGCAAGGTGGGCTGAGACCGTTGACATCCGTAATGAATTGTGTGCACTTTTGCCACCCCATTACTTGCACCTTGACATGTTCCTAAGCTGCCTGTAAGTGTCTTAAACATTGGTCTGCATGTTGTGGCCCTTGCCTTGCCCATACTGACACGCACATGCTGATAAAGTCTACGCAACTTCACCTGTGTACAACTGTGATGAGTGTTGATTATAATGACAGATCATGTGCCTACATGTGCATTGTCCGTACACAGGGAGGCATTGACTGACGCTTGTGAATTTGGGGTGAGTCCCTATTGCCAGCTCCACCTCTGTGAGCCAGACATTGTGGCTGGGATAGTTGGTGGCAGACCTGTGCTCCTACGTGTCCCCAGCAATGTGCGTATGGTGTCCAACTTCTCGCCACGTAGAACAAGGTCATCCATCAAAACAGACTGTGTCCACACAGATGTGTGTGAGTAGGCATGCGAAGAGACGTTCTGTTGTCACATGTGATGGGGGACACCACTTAAGGACTGCTACCGAATGTGACATTTCCACACACAGCCCTATTTGATACATGGACGTGGTGCTACGTTTGGGGGCAACGGGATTGTTGTCACTGTGCAATGTGGCCACAGCTAGTTCACACCTTCACAGTCATCTAAGTGGCCATGTGGGTCAGGGTCAAACATGCGCATTGATGACATCTACCAGGGTGTACCTTTTAGTACTATCGATGTCCCGACATTCATCCAAACATTTATTCGTGAGTGAACATAGACATGACACATCTGTGTGATTTGGAATGTTTTATTCACATTCTGGGGGGGGGTGTTGGACCTGGAGCAGTACATGGCCACTTCAAGCCCACATGACATGGTTGCCCAGTGGGGGCTAACCAGAGTTCTTGTGGCAAGGCAAGGTTGATCTGAAGAGGAAGGGTGCAGTCCGCCGCCGGGTTGCTGTGTCATTGGTACCAGAGCAGATATGGCAGTCCATGTCGGGGTCCATGTGAAGGTCGCAGAGTGTTTCGGGGGACAGTGGGAGGTGTTGTTCCAGGGCATGATGCAGAGAGCACGACCAGGCAGGGACAGGCCATATGGCGGGGTCAGATGCTACTACCTCCTTCCTCCCACAGTCTTTACCCTCCACATCTTACTCCTCTGAGACGTCTTCTGTGTCCGGTGTGTCAAGTGTGTGTGGTGGGGTTATGGCTGCGTCACTGTGTGCCACTGACACATCAGGGTGCGAAGGTGATAGGGCTGCATCACTGTGTGCCACTGACACATCAGGGTGCGAAGGTGATTGGGCTGCATCACTGTGTGCCACTGACACATCAGGGGGAGGATATGTGTGTGTCGAGGTTCCTGCAGCAGTGACCTGGAACAGGCTCAGTGGCAGCAATGGCAAGATGAGGATCTGCAAGGCATGGAAGATCGCAGCTACATCGTGCTGGTGTTCAGCAGTGGCAGCCATACTTCCAGCCTGCATCGGCTCCATGGTCTCCATTGACCTCCGCATCTGTGCCAACCCTGTGCTGTCATCGCTTGGGCCTGTCTGCCTAGACAGTTCTTGTAACCGAGTAATGGACACAGCGATGTCAGCCAAGGATTGTTGGTGAGCATGGTGCGGACAGTGGGTATCCGTTAGGGACTGTAGGTGCTCCCTGATGGGACCCAGGCACCCACGTATGGCATCGAGTTTGTCTGCCATGAGCTCGAAACCCAGCCGCAGCTGATCTGCCATCTTCTCCTGGCACCCTAACACACAGAGTTTGAAATCCGTGTGTTGGTCGTGGGGGTCCTGGGAGGCAGCCGTGGTGGTGTGTGCTTCCTGCGGTGTGGTCTGTGCAGGGTGTGGGCTCACCGCGATGCAGCTGGGTTGCCCTGCTCTTGGAGGTGGGGTGCGGAGGTTGTCCACGAGCCATTGGAGGGTGTCTGTGCAAATGTGCAGGGTGTCCTCTTCATCATCACTGAAGAGATGTGTGGTCTGCTCTGCAGGAGGTGTTGATTGTCCCTCTGCAATGTGAAGGGGAGATGCAGGTTAACAGTGTGTTCCATGTATGTTGACGCATTGTAGATGTTTACATTCAGACTGCATGACGATGTACATTGTGACTGTTTTGGTGAAGCTGGCTATTTGATGGGAGTCAGTGGACATTTCGACTACATGACGGATGTGTGGTTGTACTCGTACGTTATCAGCTCACAGTGTCATGCATTACCAGTTGTGATTGGCCAGTTTCTACGCACGAGCGGCACCAGTTGTGTCCTATGTCCTGTGGTGTAGGGGTTGCAGTCTGTCCCACATTGTCGTCAATGTTGATGTACTGTGATTGCTATGTGTGTGTGCTGCATTGTTGGCGATTCGCCCCTGCAGCTCTGCATTGGCGAACCCTTATCCCTTTGAGTGGGTGTGCATTTGACTTGTGTGCTTTTTGGCTGCTGGGATGTTTGCGACTTGGGTCATTTATGCTACTGGAGATATTTGGTACTCTTGTGCATTGTTTGTCTGCAAATGTGTTTTTTACGTCATGGTTCGTAGGTGCACGTGGATGTGTCAGAGTGTGACCTGCTCCTTTACTCAGTGTCGTCTCATGCACCATGTCATGTATTGTGACTTCAGCCATGCTATCTGTCATGAAGTGTCACTTGCATTGTCGGTGTGCCTCACAGAGCCGCTGCTTTTCGGGATTCAGCACATGTGCATGGGTGGGTTGTGGCATTAGTGATATGGAGGGGGGCCCATTTGTGCAGATTGTGGACGGGGGACTACTTGGTGTTTCTATGTGTGCTGCAGTGTGCCAAGGGTATCAGGGACATGTTCCACAGTCCTTGTGGGTGTGCAGTGTGCTGCACATGATTGTGAATATGTGGCATAGTGCCCATCTGCCCCCGTCCCCCCAGTCCCTGGTCGTTACTTACCCTGTTGCTGTTGGGTCAGGTCATATCGGGCTGTGTCCAGACCCCAGACTCCTTGCACCGTCTCCACGCTGATGACTGTGGCCACCATTTCCTCCAGCTCATCCAGCTCCTCCTGTGGCGCAGTACTCCCACCTCCAGTCGCCTTTGCTGCCTTCATGTTGGCAGCGAGTTTCTGTTTGGTTTGGCTGTGCACTTCATGCCAGCGCCTCTTGACCTCCTCCATTGACCTCCTCGACACTCCGACTACATTCACGTTGGTGACGATGGACTGCCATATTTCCGTTTGTGTTGCCAATGACGCAGTGGAGGTGACGAACAGTTGTTGGTAGTGTTCTATCACCTCTGTGACGATGATCCGGTCTTCCTGCGGACTGAACCCCGTCTTCCTCTTCCTCTTCTCCTTGCTCTTCCCCGAACACGGGGTTCCTGGGTGGTCCTCCGTGGGGCTTGTGGGGTTCGGGTTTTCCTCTGCACTCGGTCTGGGTGCATCCATGGTGCTACGCAGTTTGTTTTGTTTTTGGTGTTTATTTTTTGGTTGCTCTTATAGTGCATTTTCACGCATGACGCGTGGGATTTGCGGGCCTGTGGCTGGTTGTCGCTGATTTTTGTATCGCGGTTTGGGACATCGCAGGTTTTTTCGCGTTAGTGTTTCGCATTGTTTCTGCGTCGCGTTGGTTTTTGGGCGGTCATTTGGCGCGTTATCCTGCTACTATCGCATGGTGCCGCAGGGTTGGGAATACCACGTTGACACAGTGTTATTTTCCCACAATGGACTGCGATGTGAAGGGTTGCGTTCAGCAACTTTTGCAGTAGTTATCACACGTTCTTGAGAATATGCCCCTTAGTATGCCTTCTGATGTGTGAAGTAGATTATAGGCCCATCTAATCCCATTTGCCAAGGATCTGATGTAGGCGCTGGGGAGGGAAAGCTCTAAATGTAATTCTTGGACATTAAAACTGACCATTTGTTTATAGGACTATATTCAAGGGCTTAAGATAGAATGGGTGGTGTCTTTACTTGATAAATGTCTAAAAGAACCTTAAAATGTTGCCTGCCCGAAGAACAGTAAAATCTTTTTAAAGCACCGATGTGGGCAGTGACCTATGTGAGTGAAGTGGGAAGTATTTTCTAAGGTCTGGTAGAAGGCCCTTTCCAAGTATGTATATGTAGTTGCTTCCTCTACAGGCCTTCCACCCGCTTTCCTCTAAAAGGTACCACCTTAGTTTTGGAAATATTTATCTCCAAGAAATTATCCTCTATATATTTAAAAAGGAAATCCAAATTCCGCTAAAGTACAATGGGTGTGAGATCGAAAATGACTACATCATCAGTGTACATTAGAGTATGTACATTATGAAGTGCTATTTGTGGAAGGAAATGTTTGATATTATTAAAGTAGACTTGTAAATTACTATGGCCTGATGATGTGTTTGGCGATCATGATACCACCATCGAAATAGCTTCGGAATCACTGCCGCCCAGTTGACTGTCCGACTGCCCTATTGCGATGCATGAGGAACAGGCTTAGACTGGATATGATCTTTTCTCTCATGCAGAACACAGAGAATAAGACTCCCGCCCTTCCTCTCAGAACCGACAGAGATCAGATGCAGAGTACCCCAAGGATCTTCCCTCAGCCCCACACTCTTCATCGTCTACATGGCCCCCCTCGCAACCATCGTCAGAAACCACAGGCTTAAATTCGTCTCCTACGTCGATGACACCCAGCTCATCCTCTCACTCACCAAGGAACCCGACATCACCAGGCGAAATTTCCAAGAAGGGATGAAAGCTGTCGCGTCCTGGATGAGCAACAGCTGCCTGAAGCTCAACTCGGAGAAAACAGAAGTCCTCATCCTCGTCTCCACCACCTCCGCATGGGACAACACCTGGTGGCCCCCCGCCCTCAGAAACCCACCCACTCCAATGGACCATGCCCGCAACCACAGCATCATACTCGACTCTTCACTCACCATGAATCGCCAGATCAATGCCGTATCCTCCACATGCTTTAACACCCTTGGCATACTTCGCAAGACTTTCAAGTGGATCCCCCCGACTCCAGGAAAACCGTCACCCACGCACTCATCACCAGCAGACTGAATACGGAAACGCTCTCTATGCCGGAATCAACCAAAAACTCCTCCACAAAGCTCCAGACCATCCAGAATGCGGCCACCAGACTTATCCTTGACATCCCACGACATGACCACATCACGCAACACCTTCGCGACCTCCACTGGCTCCCCGTTGTAAGAATAGCAACCTTCAAACTGCTCACACATGTCTACAAAACCCTCTACAACACCGGACCCCAATACCTCAACGAACAAATCTCCTTCCACGCCCCCAAGAGAAACCTCCGCTCAGCTGACCTCGCCCTAGCCACTGTCCCTCGCTTTTACAGGACCAGAGCAGGGGTGTAGATCTTTCTCCTACCTCGCAGCCAAGACCTGGAACGAACTCCCCATTAACCTCCAACGGAGCCCGACACTGTACCAATTCAGAAAGAACCTCAAGACCTGTCTCTTCGAATGACCCTAACAGAGCTGCTCGCACCCCCTCCCTCAGCGCCCTGAGATCCTCACGGGTGAGTAGTGCGCTTCACCAACCTTGATTGATTGATTGATTGGTTTCATAGACGAAAGACCACCGCCACCACCAGGAAATCTCGACAGTGGTGGCATCAGGATAGGCAAACGCATCTGTCTGAGTGCAGACTGCCAGTGTTACCTCCGGCCCAATCACTATGTGCCTTCCCGCCGACGTGACTGTGGCGGTCAAACCTCCACATCTGAGCTGGTGGAAAAGGAGGGATATAAGGCTGAAACACACCTGTACTCATCCTCACATGTCCTGTGTCGCCATGGAGCCGATTCTACACATCCTGCTGCAGCTCTTCCTGCTTGATGACGTCCAAAACCGACACCGTCATCGACGGTAAGCCACACTCACCCATTTCAATCTATTCCTCAGCAAATAGATGCCCCACCATGGGCATGTCAGGTGTGTTGTGGGCCCCTGTTCGGAATAATTCTGAATGTATGATCCTATTACAGCTCTATGATGCCCTCTTTGGCTAGGTCACTGACACTGCACACACACACTGTACAAAAGTCGACATCTCATAGTCAGGGATAGTGATGTGTGCATTAAATTGTGTCACACAACAGCACGTCCTTATCAATATCACAGCTTTTAATCTCTGTGACACCCTCATGTTGCTCACATGCTAGGTCCTGTTGTGATATCAAAGATACATCTGTATGGATGTGTCATGAAACAAACACGCCTTGTCTGCTAAATCTTTGTAATGGACTCTCACACATCACCCACATTAAAAGGTAATGTCAGGCAAATGGGATTCCAAATAATCAGCATGAGAAACACTCAAAGGTCACAATGTAAAGACTCTCTGCAGAATAGGTAGGTCTCTACCAGGGGGACCCCTGAAAGGCTGGAGCCCTGGGCCACAGTCCACTTCACACATGCCTCAAAACGTGTATGTGCACAGGACCTGTCGCTTGAAGTATACCAGGGACAAACAATAGCATAACCAAGTGCTGTGCATATGTGGGAAATGTGTAAGTGCAAGTTATAAAAGCAAACACAGCAGTAACAGCATTTGTCACACATTTAGATAAAGTAGGTGTAAGGTACACATGCTCAAATAGACACATGTCCGTACAATGTCTACAAGGATATGACAATTTAACACCCTCTATATATGGATAAACAAATATCTAACTTGCACACATCAAACACATATCCAACCTACATCATAGGGAGAAGTGCAAGCTAAATGATGTTGGCATTGGCTAAGCCAAGCTGAACTACTTACCATATGAAATACCACCCAATGCAATGTCAGCCTCAATTGGAATTCATTCCACATTTTCATCCATTGAACATCCCCCTTGTCCTGTGTGACTCCAGCACTGCTTCCATGGTCAGATCATACTAACCACTTCAAATGGATCATTAATCCAAACAAACACAACTGTAGTCACACATCCCAAAGTATCCAATAACATCATATAGTTAAAAAAGTAATGGCAGGACTAATGTGTTCTGAAACAAGCAACGTTTTTTATTTCGCCAAAATGGAGTAAACCAAAGGCTAATGGCCAAACCAAGGACAAATTGTGTGGTCCAGCACACTGCTGTGCCAAATAAACGTGCCTTGCATGACACTGCCAGGGGAACCTCCCCAGGAAGGGGCATCTAGTGGGCAGTCCAGCCAACTCGATTATGTCACTTGGGAGGGGTGGGGTCGGTATTGGGCAGGGTGGGTTTGGTTTTGGGAGGGGTTGTCTTGATTTTGGGAGGGGTGTCTGGTTTTGGTCTTCTTCTCAGGGGTATGCCTGGGTTTAGTGGTGGAGGGATCAGTTTTCTCAGGGGTGGATTGGGATGTGGAAGGGATGGGTTGGGGTGTGGAAGAGGTTCTCTTGACTTTGGGAGGGTGTCGGCTTTGACAGGAGTAAGGGCAAGGGCAAATAACAGGCTTTCACTGGGATAATGGGCAGTATGTTCGGAGGGAGTAGGTTGGGAGGTAGAGAAAGTGGAGGTGCCACGTATGGGTGTGTGTGTTGTTGGTGCAGATGTCTGTGTGTCTCATGTATCTTGTTTGTTTTATAGGTGTCTGTTGTGTGGGCGTTTGAGTTTTGTGGTGCTGTGTGATGTGGACGTGCTGGGTATGCTGGGTGTTGTGGATGGGTCAGGTGGTGAGGGTGTGGTGTCTGGAGGAGTGCTAGGGTTGTTGATGGGTCTGTGGGTGCAGGTGTGGTGTCTGGGGGAATGCTGGGGGTGGTGGATGGGTCTGATGGTGCGGGTGTGGTGTCTGGGGGAATGCTGGGGGTGATGGATGGGTCTGTGCATTCGGATGTGGTGTCTGGGGGAATGATGGGGGTGGCTGATGAGTATGTGGGTGCAGGTGTAATATCTGGGGGAATGCTGGGGTGGTGGATGGGTCTGATGGTGTAGGTGTGGTGTCTGGGGGAATGCTGGGGCAGTGGATGGGTCTGTGGGTGCAGGTGTGGTGTCTGGGAGAATGCTGGGTTTTGGGGATAACTCTGTGGGTGCAGGTGTGGTGTCTGGGGGAATGTTGGGGTGGTTGATGGGTGTGTGGGTGCGGGTGTGGTGTCTGGAGGTATGCTGGGGCAGTGGTGGTGAGGGGGTGAGTGTCAAGTAAGTGGTTGTGTGCTTCTGTGTTTTGTGGTGTTTCAGTCTGCGTGTGCTGCTTGGGGATGTTGAAGTGTGCATGTGTGCTTGGGTCAGGCATGGGAATAGAGAATTTGGATGGGAAAGAGGCAGGAGGTGGGGTGGAGTTGTGGATGGGTGGTAGGCTACTGTGAGCGAGGAGGCTAGAGCCTGAATAGATCTCTGTAGGCCAGACATAGCACTGTGTATGCCTTCCAGGTAGGTCACCATCTGTTGCAGATGGCTACCTTGTCCAAGGATGGCATTCAGTAGTGCTGTCTGCCCTGTAGAGTTGTGTCTCAGGTGGTCAATAGCCTCCTCAATCAGGGCAGAGGGGTTACATGGGTAGGGGCTGAGGTGCCTGGAGTGAAGGAGACGGCTCCCCTCTTAGGGGAGCGGGCCCAGCCAACTGGGCGGGGAGCAACAGGGAGGGTGGAGATGGAAGGGGGTGGCGGACAAGGATGGTGTGGGTCCTGGCCCTGTGTGTTCCTCCACCACTAGTGAGTGTCCACTGGAGGTTTACTCTGAAGATGATGACGCTGAGTCTGTGTCCTCGATGGCACTCCCCTCACCCTCTGTGCCACTGGCTCCCTCGGTGTCTGTCGTGTCACGACTGTACCCACTGTGGCCAGCTGCTTCCTCAACGATGATGGCCCAGTCTCCTCCACTTGCCTGTGATGATGCTGAAATTACATTTAAAATAGTTTTATTGCATGTGCCAGAACACACTTGACCAACAGCTTTAACAGAACATTACTAAAGTGCACAGACTACTTCAGTTACAAGGTCCCCTGTAGTGGCTTCAACATTAGCATGAGCAAATGCATGCATGCTACATGATTTGTAAACAGTTGCTCACAGTAAAGTCATAACCACAGACAGCTCCGATTGCATGAGTGAAGTCCTCTGAACTCCATCCTCATGCATCAAGTAGGAGACTTGATCACCTTGTATAGTTATGTTGCAGCAATATGTACAGTAGCAGGAAGAAGGTGACATATAAATGCTCATTTCACACCATTGACACTTCCTAATAGAAGCTTCCTCATATGTCCACTATCAGAATAGTCTCATGAAAGCTGTATTTACGTACTTCACTATGTATCACATGAAGCACAAAAACGTAGACTGGAGACAATCTGGCCCAAATATCTGGGAGATTTGTCTACAAATATCCACAGCATAATGAATTAGCTAGGCCCAGACATCCCCCGTCCAGATTGGTACTGGTGAGAACACAGTTCCTACATTGCATACCTAAAAGGCAGTAGACCATTGAAGATTGTTGAGGCTCAGGGAATTTCCAATAAATGAATATGTGATTTTAACTGTGTCCTAATGGGAAAGCACATCACATTACCTTTTTGTCTCGCAAACACAAATTCCATTGTGTTACTGAGTGTAGACACTCACATATGATCCCTACATTTCAGCATGTCACCGGTCAGTAAATAAACCTTGACAAATCAACATATGCAGTTCACATAACTGAACAGTCCCACATCAATGTAATGGCATGGAAATTCACAGTGTGGGAAATTACTGTAAGTCTACCTGTCATGTCCTTCATTGCTTCATCAATACCCTGAAGAAGGCCAGTGACCCACAAGGGCAATAGATATTGGCTGAAACATGTCGGTGTAAGCAGATGGGGAACAGGAGCTGTAACTTCTCCTAGACACCCAATACCTAATTTTTAAATCCTGTCAAGGGGGACCATTAATAAATGAGTTTTCACTGTACCCTCTTAGGCAGTTTTAACTTGTAATTTTCTTTGCATTAGGGATCTCTCACTTGGAAAACTTTTTGTTCTTTCTTGGTTTATTCTTCTTTTCTCCCAAAAAATCAGCACTCCACCCAGTGTGTTGGTCTGCACCTTGGTGTTGATAGCGGCCGTATGATGAAGCATGCCACTACATAGTGGGTGAGGGCAGTCTTAAAAAATCCAATGATTTTCCGCCAAATTTGCACCTCTTTGACCCTCCTGTAAGCACATCTAGGGGAAGCACATCTAGTACATAGATAACACAGAGTTAGCACACGCTCAACTCTGTCTTTTCTTAGGTAATATTCTCCAGTCCTTCTCTTTTGGTGAGTTGAAATGTACATAGGAGGGGAGCTAGAGAAGGCTCACTCCCTTGTCTCTTAGTTTGTGGTTAGTAAGTCTGCGCAATGCCAGTTTACAATAAACCATGCTTAGCCATTCTTAATTTGCAAGCATAGCAAACATAGTGCAAAATCATGTTTATTTATATGTTTCATATGGTTTTGTATTGCTGAAAACTAGTGTTTTTCCTATTACACAAGCAGCAAAAACAGTACAAATTTAATTGCCTTTTATTCAATTTGTTATTGCACAAAGGTAAGCTTTTTGAGAGTATAGCCCAAATGTTTAGCTGCTGATACCACCTAGAACACAATAGACCTGAATGCAACAGATGGCCAACTCTGAGTTACTCATTATTCCTCATTTGGCAAGAAACAGGAGTTTCCACCTGAATGAGTAATGTTGTCATTTTGTACCTTGTATTACATCATGCTGAAATGGCTCAGTGTTTTTGTGGGGTATACTTGCCAGGTCAAGCAAGACAAACTTTGCCCTTGGAAAACAGCTCTGTGTTAGGGAATAACATCTGGAAATCAATGTGGTAACACAGCTGTTTTTATGCAATTCTCTATTCCATAAAGTATGTCTCAAAATGCAAAGCTTATTCTGCATATCGACATTCCTGAGCAGTGCAGTATCCGTACTTTCAGAGCGAAATTGGAGCACTGGAGTACATTGGTAACAAGGGCCTAGATTAGTGCTACACTTACATAGGTGCGTAGCCTAATCAATCATGTTGGGGGTGTGAGTCTGTGATTTCAAGCAATTAGAAGTACCCAGCTAACTAAGACAGGCTGGGCTGGAGCAACTGGATTGTGCTAGTGGACAGATTTAGGGGAATTAGTTATTAATTATTTGGAAAAGTAAGGCCAGTCAGGGGAGGGCCTCAGTAAGATAGTCTGAACTATGTTATCCACTTTAGTCTAGTTCCACCAAGCTTATGGTGGTCAGTGAGATCAGGTTGTTTAGTAGCCCAGACCAGCAGCAGACCAAGCATGGAAGTACAGAGGAATCAAGGAGAGCAGGCAAGGTGAATGCCACAAATTAGTAGAAAGTGCCCCGGGATACTGGCAGAGTATAATGATATAAGGCACCTAAAACTCCAGGTAAGAAAATGTTGGAAACTACCTCGACCATAAAACCCTTGCACACTGTGGTGATCTGCACAGCAAGGAACCAGTGATACCTCTTTCTTTCTACCATCCTTTTAATAGAAAATATAGAAATGGCATTGCAAATGGAATATATGAAGATTATAGCGATGGATTCATGTGCTGAAGGATATTGCAATTTCTTTGGTTATACTTGGGTCTACAGTTATCCATTGCTCTGCTTCAAGTGGTTAATAAGTTTAGAGCTACCTTTAGTGATTATGAGGTTTAATGTAGATTTCCCTAGTAATTTATGACGGAAAGTCTTAATTTTATTAAAGACACGGAGGCGAGTATTATGCTTTCTTATCTTGTTTTTATTAAACAGCAGCCAAGATAAAGCTAAAAACTACAGTTCCCAGAAGGCCAAGGCAAACTAAGGGCCAATGGGAAACTTAGAATCCAACACAGAAACCAATGAGTAGGCAGATATGGGTATAACGTAAGTCCTGACTGCGAACAGCCCTCTTTTCTTCGGTGAGCAGACTAGATAATGTCCATAAAGAGGGGAAAGATCGAGAGAACCACACCAAAGGCTAGAGTCCAAACAGAAAATTCTCGACAAAATTCCAAGAGCTTCATCCTTGAGACTGGCATTGGAGAAGGATCAGGCAAACCAACTGGATCTGGACGGCATAGGTGAGAAAACTTGAGCGGACTGTGACCCAGTTCATGAAGGTGCTGGTGGCAGAGCTGGAGCCGCTAAGGGAGGGAAAAGAAATACATGTTAGAAGTAAAGCAGTGGGATAATACTCGCCTCCGTGTCTTTAATTAAATTAAGACTTTCCGTCATAAATTACTAGGAAAATCTACATTTTATGACAAGACCGGAGGCTCCTATTATGCTTGTTCAAAGCATATCAACAACTAAAGAAGCAGCAGTAACAACAGGTTTGCAATAAAACATGCGAAATACTTTGTCATTAGACCAATCAGCCGATCACAGAATGTCCTCCAACCTGGAGCCTGCCCAAAAAGCTTTGGAGGCCATGGCTCCCCTGGTAGAATGAGCCACGAAGACCGAAACGCCAATACCAGCCAGGGACATAACCCATCGGACCCACCGGGCAAGGGTGGCCGAGGAAACAGGTTTGTGGGGTTTACGGAAGGAAATGAGAAGCTGGGAAGAGGAGGACGTTCTGAGATCGAAGGTCCGTTGTTCGTACATTTTGAGGCATTGACCTACACAAAACTTGGGCTGTGAAGGAAAATAAGGGTAAAACACAGAATTCAAATTAGTTTTGGTACGTTTGTTGATGTGGAACATTACCCCAGACGGGGTAAACTGGCGAGAAGAAACATCCATAGCCTTGACATCAGACACACGTTTAATAGAAACCAAGCACAAAAGCATAGTAAGTTTGGCTGAAAGCATCTTTAGAGAAAGAGTAGAATTATCGGGCCACTCAGAGAAAAGTCTGAGAACCAGATTCACGTCCCATAATTTAGAATACTTAGCTAAAGGGAGTTTAGAAAACTTCACTCCACGAAGGAGGCGGCAAACCAAAGGATGTTCATCAACAGGCTTACCGTCTACCATAGTGTGATTTAGAGAAATCGCTGATCTGTATAGGTTAACAGTCCTATATGACTTACTTGAACTGGCTTCAGAGGCCAGAAAATTGATAACGTAAGTTAAATCCGCTGAAAGGGGATCGACAAGTTTTCCCATACACCAGCCTGACCATAAAGACCAAGCTGACTTGTAAGCTTTGGTTGTGCCTGGAGCGCAGGCTCTACTAATGAAGAGAGAAGCTTCTTGCGAAAGGCCGTGGTCAGATCGGGAAGGCCCGATATCTTCCACGCAGACAGAGTGAGAGAATTGTCCTGAATGAGACTGTGAGGTTGATCCCAAGGATCCAGTAAGAGATTGTGGGACGAAGGGAGACGGACAGGGAAGTCCACCGACATCTCCAGAAGAGACGGGAACCAAATCTGGAATTGCCGAAAGGGAACCACAATCACTAGAGAGGCTAGTTGACGTCTGGACTGAGCAAGAACTCTGTCGATCATGATGAAAGGGGGAAAGGTGTAATTGAGATGACGAGACCAATCTTGAAGGAAAGCATCCGTAGCGAAGGCTAGAGGATCTGGACGCCAACTGAAGAAGAGGGGTAGCTGAGAATTGAGCCGGGATGTAAAAAGATCGATATACAAAGGGCCCCATTTTTGAAACAGAGATTGAAAAACAGATGGAAGGAGCCTCCAATCGCTGGAGTCTTGAAGATATCGAGAGTGCCAATCTGCGTTGGCATTTAGATCGCCAGGAAGGTATTCGGCTCTGGCAGAGATCTTGTTGAGAAGGCAAAATTCCCAAAGACTCTTTGCCAATTCCGCAAGAGGCTTGGATTTTGTACCACCGAGATGGTTTATGTAACGGACCGCAGAAACATTGTCCATGCACAGGAGAATAGCACAATGAACTCTGTCTTTTGTGAGACTTCTGATCGCAAAGGAACCTGCCAGCATCTCTAAACAGTTGATGTGCAATTTTGACTCCTCTCGAGACCATGTACCACCAGTCGAGATTGTACCACATCAGGCGCCCCAGCCCGACAGACTTGCATCTGATTCTAATACTAGATCTGGGGCTGAAGCAAAGATTGTTCTGCCGTTCCACGCATCTAAATGGTCTATCCACCATTGCAGTTCTAGACGGGAATCTGGGCCTAGAGAAATGAGATCCGAGTAGGCCAGACCTTGACGCAGATGGCGAATTTTTAGACGCTGGAGGGCCCGATAATGCAGAGGACCTGGAAAGATAGCTTGAATGGGAGCGGACAGAAGACCCACAATTCTTGCCAGAGATCTTAGAGAGATGAAGGAGCTTCGAAGCACCTGAGAAACTTCTGATTTTATGGCTGACACCTTTGCCTGAGGAAGGTGAAGCGAAGCTGTGGACGAATCCACCAGAAAACCTAGAAAGTCGATCTGTTGAGAAGGAGTGAGCATGGATTTTTCGGGATTGAGAATAGGGCACGAGTCGGGGGTACACGCGGGTGGACGGCGTCCACCCACTTATTTCACAGGGTGTACGCCGTCCACCCTGCCAAGAAGATGGCCCCAGTGAAAAAGATGCTGAATTCGTCCCGGTGTTATTTCCAAACACCGGGACACTTTCAGCAGCGCCTGCACGTTGTTATCTGCTTTCGATCGCAACAAGCAACAACGTGCAGGCGCAGACGGGGCTTTCTTATTTCTGACTCCTGCTGGGCTGAGGGGTCATCAGGCCTCCTTCTGCTCGAGTCTCCTGGCTGGGAGCAGTCAGGAGCCTCACACCTAGAAGCAAATGCAGCCGCGGGGAAACAAAGGCTCACACCTGTTAGCACTTCGCACATACTAAAGAGAGGCATCTTTTCACTTTGTTCAGGCTCTGTTTAGGAGATATGCATGCACGGTAAGAACGTCAAATGTGTCCATCTTTCCCAGTATTTGCACAAAATAAATAGCATTTATATAGCGCATACTACCCCTGAGGAGGTGTTGTAATAATTTAAATATCACTATTTTTTCTTTTAAAGCACTATGGGTAGAGGAAGCTTTACGCTGACAAAGGACTTGTGCCCTGATTGAGAAGAAAACCCAGATCTGAGAGAAGGGACCGAGTAAGATCTAACTGAGACAGCAGGGTCTGTTTGTCTGAATTCATAATGAGAATGTCGTCGCGGCAAATAAGTAACCTGACTCCAAGAGACCTGAGATAGGTCACTACTGGCTTCATTATTTTGTAAAGCACCAGGGTGCTGACGAAAGACCGAAGGGGAGAGAACAAAACTGGTAAGTCACTCCTAACCATTGGAACTGAAGGAATTTCCTGTGAGAAAGGTGGATAAGAACAGTAAGATAAGCGTCCTGCAAGTCTATTCTGACCATCCAATCGTGGAGTCGGAGAGAATCTCTGAGGTGAATGATGGTCTCCAACTTGAAGTGCCGATAAACCACAAACTGGTTGAACCACTTGAGATTTATGACAGGACGCATTTTCTTGTTCTTTTTCCGAAGTAGAAAGATGGAACTGAGAAAACCTGAGGTATCCAGAGGGACGGATTGAATAGCGCGTTTCTGAAGGAGGGACTGAACCTCGAGAGACACCATCTCGGCCATGTCGGTGGAAAACACGAGAGTCTGAGGGAAAACTGTTTGGAAAGGTGGAGCGTAGAATTCTATAAGATAACCTTGGATAGAATATAGCACCCAGGGGTCTGTAGTTAGTGTTTGCCATTTTTGAAGAAAAAGACTTAAACGACCCCCTACTGGAGGAGGATTTGAGGGACTCACCTTGTTGGTTAGCGTTGCGGAAGTTCTTTTGCCCTCGACCTCTGAAACCACGACCTATTTGCGGGTAGAAGTGGGGTTTGTACTCCTGATAGTTGGCGTTTGAGTTGAAAGAGCCTCTGGAGCCTTGGTTGTGGTATGGACGGCCGGTAAAGCGACCCCTGCCTCTACCGGCCCGTCCAAAAACCCGTTGGGTGAAAACCTTCTTTAAAGATTGCTGAGCCTTGTCAATGGAGGCAAAGGTAGAGACAAACCTACTGAGGTCCTTGACCAGAGAATCCCCAAACAAGAGCCCATCTGCTTTGATACCCGGATCAAGGGTAGCCAAGTTGGCCAACTTAGGGTCCAGTTTGATAAGAAGGCCTTTGCGGCGTTCATGAATAATAGCCGAATTGGCGTTACCTAGAAGGCAAAAAGCTCTTTGGACCCATAGAGAAATTTCCTCAGGGTCAAAATCTGAGACCTCTAAGCGAGCAGATTCTGCCATATCAAAAATGCGAGCCAAAGGACCCACAATATCCAAAAATTTGTCCTGGCATGTAGACCAGGCCTTGTCCACTCCTTTACGAGGGTCTTTGCCAAACTTGGAGAAAAAGGTGAGAAGGGGTTGATCCACAGTGGGTGTAGAGGAAATATTAGAAGGGAGAGAAGGTTTGGGACATTCCGACTTGAGCTTGGACCTAGTGGATTTGTCCAAAGGCAGACGAAGTCTAGCCGAAATATAATCACCCACATGAGAAGCAGGGAACCACTCAGTAGAATTGGGGTGTCGAATGGAAGAAGGGTCAAACATGGGAGCACCCTCATAATCCAAGACTGGCTGAAAAGAAAAGGAGTCAGATTTTGACTTTTTATGTGGAGAAGAGGAAGGATCATATGGTATCCAGATCAAATGCATCATCTGCGTCACCCAAATCATCGTCTGTGTCCAAAATGTGAGAAATAACTAATTTCTGTGGTACCTCCGAGTGTTTAGACTTTGACTTTGCTTTACCAGTACTTGTAACGGTAAACCCCTCCTTAGCAGGAGGCCTGGGAGGAACCACGTCCTCAACCTTGCGTGAGGCAACCTCACTAAGCACTCTTGACTTAACAGTTGCAGAAACACTGAACTTATCATTATTATCACCGGAAGGTAACCACTTTCTCTTTCTGCTATCCCCCGCAGAATGGGCCAAAGCTTTGGACATCAAAGACAACATGGAGTTCTCCATATCCTTAGAAAACCTCTTCATAGAGGCTTCTACAGCATTCTCCACAGAAGAATTAATAAAGACGTTAAGGTCATTTTTAAATGCCTCCCCTTCCTCATTATTCATATCTGGCCCAGGAGAACTGTCAAGCTCCATAATACAGGCAACCAAAAAAACGAGTCAGTAAAGAGTTAAATACTTGAGAGGCTAGGACCGCCCCTGGGCGTGTAAAATCACTGACTAGCCTTGAGAGCAGGGAGAACCACTCCCAGAAGATTTGGAGCTCAGCGCGATGAGGAAAAAGGAGAGCGAGGCTCCGAGAAACCGGCACAAACAGCAGGGCTCCACAGAAGGAAACACCAGCGAACGCGGTAGGAAACGGCCGCGCAGCAACGCCTCAGCCTAATTAGCGAGCGCGCGAGCGGCGGGAGAGCCCACAGGTGGGGGAAGCGGCGGGAAGCGCTTACGCGTACAATAATGGCTAAAGGCAATAAACAGCACCAACAGACAATAAACTTAAATAAAACCACAGCGCAATACAAAGTACGCAAGGAGAGAAAAGTGTGTACTTATCTTGACTGCGAGCAGCAAGAAAAGAGGGCTGTTCGCAGTCAGGACTTACGTTATACCCATATCTTCCTGCTCATTGGTTTCTGTGTTGGATTCTAAGTTTCCCATTGGCCCTTAGTTTGCCCTGGCCTTCTGGGAACTGTAGTTTTTAGCTTTACCTTGGCTGCTGTTTAATAAAAGCAAGATAAGAAAGCATAATAGGAGCCTCCGGTCTTGTCATAAAATTTAAGTTTTTCACAAAGGATATGTAGATTGGTGATAGGATATATAATGTCAGTATAACTTGAAAGTGAAAGGATGTACCACTGGGGGAGTAGAAATTTAGAAAACTGTATGGCTTTGGTCTGTGTTGTGCATATGATGGTGACAGGAGTTGTGTCCAATGTGTACTATTGTAGGGTGATGTGTAAGTGTGGTTTGAGTTGGATGCACTACTGATCTAATAAACACTGAACCATCTCGATGGCTGGAGGATGATTGATGGTCCCAGGTGCTGTTTCTGCGCCAACTGGCATATGGAAGGACACCATAAGGCGATGACTTGACGGGTGACAACAATAGAAAGGATAAGTAGAGCCAGTCCGAGTCAGGAATAAAATGAGAGACTGAGTTCCAGTCAACACCCTACCTCCATCCCCTGCAAAGCAGATGATGACCTTCATGTAGGCACAAAATTAGAGCTGCAAGTGGGGGCTAAGGTTGCACAAGGATAACTGTAACAAAAGAATAAACCCTCTAAGGTATCTTAATTATACTACAAATGTAAGATCTAACATTACATGAAATGCTGTGGTGCAGCTACATTAACCATATAAGCTATTATAAGAGGATTGAAACTGTGACCATTGGTCTGACCAATATTTTCATGACAAGGCAGATTTGGAAAACAAAAATCACAATCCAGTATTTTTACCCTTTGAAATATAAATATAAAACAACAAATACAACATTAAAATATGTCAAGAGTTGTCTAGATCCGTGGTTGTTAACCTTTTGACTTCTGTAAACCCCCCACTTTATCATTACTGAAACCTTGGGACCCCCACTGAATCATCATTGGAATACGTGACCCCACTGAGTCATTACTAGAAGCCGGGGACATAAACTAAATATTTTCAATGATTTGAACTGCAAAACAGTACGCACATAAACGCAGAAATAAGCATTCAGCAAATAAATACACAAATGATTAACTATTTATTTTGATGCACAAATATAAAAACAAAATCAAAATGTTAACTTTATTGGGAAGGTTGGACCAATTGAGGCCACTCACTGTCCATACTATATTCTGTTTGATGCACTTACACTGCTCCCACGGATCAATCTGCAGATACTGACCTAATTTTTACGCTTGTTATGTGAAATTCCGGAAACTACACAATTACGCCTCATTACACATATGCATATGTACATGGATGTGTGTAAATGAGCTTGATGCTGCTACTTTTGGAGCTGAGACCCTTGCACACATTCTGAAAATCGCGGCTAGTGGCTTTGAAGGACATGTATATCTGTCCGCTAAGCAATGAAGCAAAATAGATCTCCCACTGTTACCAAATGTCATTAACCCCTTCGCTGCTAGGCCTTTTCCCCACCTGTGCTAAGCCTTTTTTTGGCTATTTGGGGTAGTTCGTGCTTAGGCCCCTGTAACTTTTTGACCACATAAGGTATCCACGGCAAATTTGTGTCCTTTTCTTCCAACAGCATGGGGATTCTAAAGGTACCCAGGGTTTGTGGATTCCCCTGGAGGGGACCCAGAAATTAGCCAAAATACAGCAACATTTTGGGTTTTCTTGGAAAATGGGAAAAAAGGGCTACAGTTGAAAGTGTCTGTTTTTTCCCCTGCAAATGGTATCAACAAAGGGGTTGTGATGCTGAAATTACCATCTTCCCAGCTTTCAGGGACAAGCAGACATTTGTCAGAAAACCAAATTTTTTTACACAGTTTTGGCATTTTTCTGGGACATAGCCTATTTTTGCTATTTTTTGTGCTTTCAACCTCCTTCCAGTTAATGGTAGAAATGGGTATGAAAGCAATAATGGATCCTGGAAAGCTATACATTTTAGAAAAGTAAACAAAATTCTGAATTTAGCAAGGGGTCATTTGCGTAGATCCTTCAAGGTTTCTTTATAGAAACTAACAGTTGAATATAGGAAAAATTGAAAATTAGTTGAAAAAAACAGCCATTTGTGTCAACGTTTTCACCTGTAACTTATTCTAATTATGATATCTGTTTAAAAGCAATATACCGTTACATCCGCTGGACCTTTCTGGTTGTGGGGATATATAGGATTTGTAGGTTCACCAAGAACCCGACGAACCCAGAGCCAATAACTGAGCAGAGTCTTGCAATGGTTTTTTATTAAGTACTAGGTATATAGCAATTAATTTGGGAAAATATATACATGGAAAAATCGGTATGAAAGACACCTATGTATTTATGAAATTGGAACAAAGCATAGAGTTTAGAAACAGTAGATATTTGCACATTTCCGAAATTGTGAGTATCCATCCTAGCATGAGAATTATAGGTCATTTTTCAAAATGACTTCTTTTTTACACATTGTCTTTCATTTGGAAGGCAGAAATTCATCAAAAGTCAATAGGTAATAACAGTTGCTCTACAATTCTGTATTACCCTAAGTCTCCCGATAAAAATGGTACCTCACTTGTGTGGGTAGGCCGAGTGCCCGCAACAGGAAACGGCTCAAAACGCAACGTGGGCACACTTTATTTTTACAGTGAAAACTGACCCTTTTTTTGCAAAGTGCCTAGCTGTAGATTTTGAACCCTAGCTCTGCCGGCACCTAGGGAAACCTAGCACACCTATACATTTTTGAAAACTAGACACCCAGGGGAATCCAGGATGGGGTGACTTGACTGGCTCTCATCAGGTTCTATTACCCGGGATCCCTTGCAAACCTAAAAATTTGCCAAAAAAACACATTTTCCTCACATTTCTGTGGTAGAAAGTTCTGGAATCTGCGTGGATCCACAAAATTCCACACACCCTGTGTTCCCCAAAGTCTTCCGAGAAAAATGGTACCTCACTTGTGTGGGTAGGCCTAGTGCCGGCGACAGGAAATGGCCCAAAACGCAACGTGGGCACACCACATTTTCAGAGTGAAAACGGACCCTTTTTTTGCAAAGTGCCTAGCTGTAGGTTTTGAACCCTAGCTCTGCCGGCAACTAGGGAAACCTGGCAAACCTATACATTTTTGAAAACTAGACACCCAGGGGAATCCAGGATGGGGTGACTTGACTGGCTCTCACCAGGATCTGTTACCCAGAATCCCTTGCAAACCTAAACATTTGTAAAAAAAAACACATTTTCCTCACATTTCTGTGGTGGAAAGTTCTGCAATCTGCGTGGATCCACAAACTTCTACCCACCCCGCGTTCCCCAAAGTCTTCTGAGAAAAATAGTACCTCACTTGTGTGGGTAGGCCTAGTGCCCGCGACAGGAAACGGCCCAAAACACAACGTGGACACACCACATTTTCACACTGAAAACGGGCCCTTTTTTTGCAAAGTGCCTAGCTGCAGATTTTGAACCCTAACTCTGCCAGCACCTAGGGAAACCTAGCAAACCTATATATTTTTGAAAACTAGACACCCAGGGAAATCCAGGATGGGGTGACGACTGGCTCTCACCAGGTTCTATTACCCAGAATCCCTTGCAAACCTGACAATTTGTCAAAAAACCCATATTTTCCTCACATTTCTGTGGTGGAAAGTTCTGGAATCTGCGTGGATCCACAAAATTCCCCCCACCCCGTGTTCCCCAAAGTCTTGCGAGAAAAATGGTACCTCACTTGTGTGGGTAGGCCTAGTGCCCGCGACAGGAAACGGCCCAAAACGCAACGTGGACACACCACATTTTCAGAGTGAAAACAGACCCTTTTTTTGCAAAGTGCCTAGCTGTAGATTTTGAACCCTAGCTCTGCCGGCACCTAGGGAAACCTAGAAAACCTATACATTTTTGAAAACTAGACACCCAGGGAAATCCAGGATGGGGTGACTTAACTGGCTCTCACCAGGTTCTATTACCCAGACTCCCTTGCAAACCTCAAAATTTGTCAAACAAAACACATTTTCCTCACATTTCTGTGGTGGAAAGTTCTGGAATCTGCGTGGATCCACAAAATTCCACCCATCCCACGTTCCCCAAAGTCTTCCGAGAAAAATGGTACCTCTCTTGTGTGGGTAGGCCTTGTGCCCGCAACCGGAAACGGCCCAAAACGCAACGTGGACACACCACATTTTCAGAGTGAAAACGGACCCTTTTTTTGCAAAGTGCGTAGCTGTAGATTTTGAACCCTAGCTCTGCCGGCACCTAGGGAAACCTAGCAAGCCTATACATTTTTGAAAACTAGACACCCAGGGGAATTTAGGATGGGGTGACTTGACTGGCTCTTACCAGGTTCTGTTACCCAGAATCCCTTGCAAACCTCGAAATTTGCCCAAAAAACCACATTTTCCTCACATTTCTGTGGTGGAAAATTCTGGAATATGCGTGGATCCACAAAATTCCACCCACCCCGCGTTCCCCAAAGTCTTCCGAGAAAAATGGTACCTCACTTGTGTGGGTAGGCCTAGTGCCCACGACAGGAAACGGCCCAAAACGCAACGTGGACGCACCACATTTTCACAGTGAAAACGGACTCTTTTTTTGCAAAGTGCCTAGCTGTAGGTTTTGAACCCTAACTCTGCCAGCACCTAGGGAAACCAAGCAAACCTATACATTTTTAAAAACTAGACACCCAGGGGAATCCAGGATGGGGTGACTTGACTGGCTCTCACCAGGTTCTGTTACCCAGAATCCCTTGCAAACCTAAAAATTTGTCAAAAAACCCACATTTTCCTCACATTTCTGTGGTGGAAAGTTCTGGAATCTGCGTGGATCCACAAAATTCCACCCATCCCGCGTTCCCCAAAGTCTTCCGAGAAAAATGGTACCTCTCTTGTGTGGGTAGGCCTTGTGCCCGCGACCGTAAACGGCCCAAAACGCAACGTGGACACACCACATTTTCAGAGTGAATACGGACCCTTTTTTTGCAAAGTGCCTAGCTGTAGATTTTGAACCCTAGCTCTGCCGGCACCTAGGGAAACCTAGCAAACCTATACATTTTTGAAAACTAGACACCCAGGGGTATTCAGCATGGGGTGACTTGACTGGCTCTTACCAGGTTCTGTTAAACAAAATCCCTCGCAAACCTCGAAATTTGCCAAAAAAACCCACATTTTCCTCACATTTCTGTGGTGGAAAGTTCTGCAATCTGCGTGGATCCACAAACTTCTACCCACCCCGCGTTCCCCAAAGTCTTCTGAGAAAAATGGTACCTCACTTGTGTGGGTAGGCCTAGTGCCCGCGACAGGAAACGGCCCAAAACACAACGTGGACACACCACATTTTCACACTGAAAACGGGCCCTTTTTTGCAAAGTGCCTAGCTGTAGATTTTGAACCCTAACTCTGCCAGCACCTAGGGAAACCTAGCAAACCTATATATTTTTGAAAACTAGACACCCAGGGAAATCCAGGATGGGATTACTTGACTGGCTCTCACCAGGTTCTGTTACCCAGAATCCCTTGCAAACCTAAACATTTGTCAAAAAACCCACATTTTTCTCACATTTCTGTGGTGGAAAGTTCTGGAATCTGCGTGGATCCACAAAATTCACCCCACCCCGCGTTCCCCAAAGTCTTCCGAGAAAAATGGTACCTCACTTGTGTGGGTAGGCCTAGTGCCCGCGAAAGGAAACGGCCCAAAACGCAACGTGGATGCACCACATTTTCACAGTGAAAATTGACCCCTTTTTTGCAAATTGCCTAGATGTAGATTTTGAACCCTAACTGCCAGCACCTAGGGAAACCTAGCAAACCTATACATTTTTTAAAACTAGACACCCAGGGGAATCCAGGATGGGGTGACGACTGACTCTCACCAGGTTCTATTACCCAGAATCCCTTGCAAACCTGACAATTTGTCAAAAAACCCATATTTTCCTCACATTTCTGTGGTGGAAAGTTCTGGAATCTGCGTGGATCCACAAAATTCCCCCCACCCCGCGTTCCCCAAAGTCTTGCGAGAAAAATGGTACCTCACTTGTGTGGGTAGGCCTAGTGCCCGCGACAGGAAACGGCCCAAAACGCAACGTGGACACACCACATTTTCAGAGTGAAAACAGACCCTTTTTTTGCAAAGTGCCTAGCTGTAGATTTTGAACCCTAGCTCTGCCGGCACCTAGGGAAACCTAGAAAACCTATACATTTTTGAAAACTAGACACCCAGGGAAATCCAGGATGGGGTGACTTGACTGGCTCTCACCAGGTTCTATTAACCAGACTCCCTTGCAAACTTCAAAATTTGTCAAACAAAACACATTTTCCTCACATTTCTGTGGTGGAAAGTTCTGGAATCTGCGTGGATCCACAAAATTCCAAGCATCCCGCGTTCCCCAAAGTCTTCCGAGAAAAATGGTACCTCTCTTGTGTGGGTAGGCCTTGTGCCCGCAACCGGAAACGGCCCAAAACGCAATGTGGACACACCACATTTTCAGAGTGAAAACGGACCCTTTTTTTGCAAAGTGCATAGCTGTAGATTTTGAACCCTAGCTCTGCCGGCACCTAGGGAAACCTAGCAAGCCTATACATTTTTGAAAACTAGACACCCAGGGGAATTCAGGATGGGGTTACTTGACTGGCTCTTACCAGGTTCTGTTACCCAGAATCCCTTGCAAACCTCGAAATTTGCCGAAAAAAACACATTTTCCTCACATTTCTGTGGTGGAAAGTTCTGGAATATGCGTGGATCCACAAAATTCCACCCACCCCGCGTTCCCCAAAGTCTTCCGAGAAAAATGGTACCTCACTTGTGTGGGTAGGCCTAGTGCCCGCGACAGGAAACGGCCCAAAACGCAACCTGGACAAACCACATTTTCACAGTGAAAACTGACCCTTTTTTGCAAAGTGCCTAGCTGTAGATTTTGAACCCTAACTCTGCCAGCACCTAGGGAAACCTAGCAAACCTATATATTTTTGAAAACTAGACACCCAGGGAAATCCAGGATGGGATTACTTGACTGGCTCTCACCAGGTTCTGTTACCCAGAATCCCTTGCAAACCTAAACATTTGTCAAAAAACCCACATTTTTCTCACATTTCTGTGGTGGAAAGTTCTGGAATATGCGTGGATCCACAAAATTCCACCCACCCCGCGTTCCCCAAAGTCTTCCGAGAAAAATGGTACCTCACTTGTGTGGGTAGGCCTAGTGCCCGCGAAAGGAAACGGCCCAAAACGCAACGTGGATGCACCACATTTTCACAGTGAAAACTGACCCCTTTTTTGCAAATTGCCTAGCTGTAGATTTTGAACCCTAACTGCCAGCACCTAGGGAAACCTAGCAAACCTATACATTTTTTAAAACTAGACACCCAGGGGAATCCAGGATGGGGTGACGACTGGCTCTCACCAGGTTCTATTACCCAGAATCCCTTGCAAACCTGACAATTTGTCAAAAAACCCATATTTTCCTCACATTTCTGTGGTGGAAAGTTCTGGAATCTGCGTGGATCCACAAAATTCCCCCCACCCCGCGTTCCCCAAAGTCTTGCGAGAAAAATGGTACCTCACTTGTGTGGATAGGCCTAGTGCCCGCGACAGGAAACGGCCCAAAACGCAACGTGGACACACCACATTTTCAGAGTGAAAACAGACCCTTTTTTTGCAAAGTGCCTAGCTGTAGATTTTGAACCCTAGCTCTGCCGGCACCTAGGGAAACCTAGAAAACCTATACATTTTTGAAAACTAGACACCCAGGGAAATCCAGGATTGGGTGACTTGACTGGCTCTCACCAGGTTCTATTACCCAGACTCCCTTGCAAACTTCAAAATTTGTCAAACAAAACACATTTTCCTCACATTTCTGTGGTGGAAAGTTCTGGAATCTGCGTGGATCCACAAAATTCCAAGCATCCCGCGTTCCCCAAAGTCTTCCGAGAAAAATGGTACCTCTCTTGTGTGGGTAGGCCTTGTGCCCGCAACCGGAAACGGCCCAAAACGCAATGTGGACACACCACATTTTCAGAGTGAAAACGGACCCTTTTTTTGCAAAGTGCATAGCTGTAGATTTTGAACCCTAGCTCTGCCGGCACCTAGGGAAACCTAGCAAGCCTATACATTTTTGAAAACTAGACACCCAGGGGAATTAAGGATGGGGTTACTTGACTGGCTCTTACCAGGTTCTGTTACCCAGAATCCCTTGCAAACCTCGAAATTTGCCCCAAAAAACACATTTTCCTCACATTTCTGTGGTGGAAAGTTCTGGAATATGCGTGGATCCACAAAATTCCACCCACCCCGTGTTCCCCAAAGTCTTCCGAGAAAAATGGTACCTCACTTGTGTGGGTAGGCCTAGTGCCCGCGACAGGAAATGGCCCAAAACGCAACCTGGACAAACCACATTTTCACAGTGAAAACTGACCCTTTTTTTGCAAAGTGCCTAGCTGTAGATTTTGAACCCTAACTCTGCCAGCACCTAGGGAAACCTAGCAAAACTATACATTTTTAAAAACTAGACACCCAGGGGAATCCAGGATGGGGTGACTTGACTGGCTCTCACCAGGTTCTGTTACCCAGAATCCCTTGCAAACCTAAACATTTGTAAAAACAAATTTTCCTCACATTTCTGTGGTGGAAAGTTCTGGAATCTGCGTGGATCCACAAAATTCCACCCACCCGCGTTCCCCAAAGGTCTTCTGAGAAAAATGGTACCTCACTTGTGTGGGTAGGCCTAGTGCCCATGACAGGAAACGGCCCAAAACGCAACGTGGACACACCACATTTTCACAGTGAAAACGGACCCTTTTTTTGCAAAGTGCCTAGCTGTAGGTTTTGAACCCTAACTCTGCCAGCACATAGGGAAACCTAGCAAACCTATACATTTTTGAAAACTAGACACCCAGGGGAATCCAGGATGGGGTGACTTGACTGGCTCTCACCAGGTTCTGTTACCCAGAATCCCTTGCAAACCTAAAAAGTTGTCAAAAAAAACAAATTTTCCTCACATTTCTGTGGTGGAAAGTTCTGGAATCTGCGTGGATCCACAAAATTCCACCCACCCCGCGTTCCCCAAAGTCTTCCGATAAAAATGGTACCTCACTTGTGTGGGTAGGCCTAGTGCCCGCGACCGGAAACGGCCCAAAACGCAACGTGGACACACCACATTTTCACAGTGAAAACGGACCCTTTTTTTGCAAAGTGCCTAGCTGTAGATTTTGAACCCTAGCTCTGCCGGCACCTAGGGAAACCTAGCAAACCTATACATTTTTTTAAATTAGACAACGAGGGGAATCCAGGATGGGGTGACTTGACTGGCTCTCACCAGGTTCTGTTACCCAGAATCCCTTGCAAACCTCAAAATTTATTAAAAAAACCACATTTCTGTGGTGGAAAGTTCTGGAATCTGCGTGGATCCACAAAATTTTACCCACCCCGCATTCCCCAAAGTCTTCCGAGAAAAATGGTACCTCACTTGTGTGGGTGGGTCAAGTACCCGCGACAGGCAAGGGCCCAAAACCTATTGAGGCGACATCAAAATTACCTATCACAAACCAACCTGGTTTTGCAAGGGGGGTCCCATTTGTTTTGGCCCCGGGCCCAAATATGTGGAAAATGTGTTTTTTTTCAGCTAAATTTGAGGTTTGCAGGGCTTTCTGGGTAGGAAAACGTTGGGGGATCCATGCCAGCCATACCTCATTGGACTCCCCCGGGTGTCTAGTTTTCTGAAATGTTTGGGTTTGGTAGTTTCCCAAGATGGCCGCCGAGCCCGGGGCCAAAACCCCAGGTGCCCCCCCCAAAACCAGGTAGTTTTGTTATAGGTAATTTTGAAGTCTCCACAGTACGATTTGGGCCATTTCCTGTTGCAGCCACTATGCCTACCCACACAAGTGAGGTACCATTTTTATCGGGAGTCCTGGGGAAAGACTGAGTGGGAGGAAATTTGTGGATCCACGCAGAATCCAGAACTTTCCCACACAGAAATTTGAGAAAAAAGTGATTTTTTCAGGGAAATTTGAGGTTTGCAGGGGATTCTGGGTAGGAGAATGTTGGGGGACCCACACAAGCCATACCTCGCTGGACTCCCCCGGGTGTCTAGTTTTCAGAAATGTGTGGGTTTGGTAGGTTTCCCTAGATGGCCGACGAGCCCGGAGCCAAAAACTCATGGGACCCCCCTTGCAGAACCAGGTTGGTTTGTGATAGGTAATTTTGATGTCGCCTCAATAGGTTTTGGGCCCTTGCCTGTCGCGGGTCCTTGACCCACCCACGCAAGTGAGGTACCATTTTTATCGGGAGACCTGGGGGAACGCTGGGTGGGAGGAAATTTGTGAATCCATGCAGATTCCAGAACTTTCCCACACAGAAATTTGAGAAAAAAGTGATTTTTTTTCAGCTAAATTTGAGGTTTGCAGGGGATTCTGGGGAGGAGAATGCTGGGGGACCCACACAAGCCATACCTCGCTGGACTCCCCCGGGTGTCTAGTTTTCAGAAATGTGTGGGTTCGGTAGTTTTCCATAGATGGCCGCCAAGCCCGGGGCCAAAAACTCATGGGTTCCCCCTTGCAAAACCAGGTTGGTTTGTGATAGGTAATTTTGATGTCGCCTCAATAGGTTTTGGGCCCTTCCCTGCCGCGGGTACTTGGCCCACCCACACAAGTGAGGTAACATTTCTATTGGGATACTTGGAGAAATGCTGGGGGGTAGGAAATTTGTTGTTTCTTTCTGAAGCGTGAAAATTTTGGCACAATAATGCAAGGAAAATGTGACAGTCACATTTTGAGGTTTGCATGACATTGTGGGTAAGATAACATGTTGTGTTCCACAAGAGAGACATCACCATGTACTCCCATGGGTGTTTAGTTTACGACAATATTTACAGTTGGTAGGTTTTTCTTAGATGGAATGTACACCTTGGCAGAGAGACAAAAAAGACAAATATGACTGCACAGCCATCTATTCCTCAAGCACACACACATACTGGTTGGATTTGGCACGAGGGCGAGTGATGGTTCAGTATATAAAATTTTATTAACAAGAGATTTCACAAAAATGAAATGCACTGTCTATAATTGAAAGGACAAAAAACTGAACCAGTGACTCGGAGCTCGTGAGCTGTAAAGCCACGTCAAGGCCCCAACCACTTTACAGGCCATTCACACACCTTTCATACGTGATACACACAAGACCATTCACACCACCAGGCACGAAACCAACACATTACAACATTCACAAAAAGGGACAAGGTACACCCTGCTTGAGTAAGACATAAAAGACAAATATTTCTGCACAACCACCTATTCCTCAAGCACACATACATACATACCGGTTGGATTTGGCACGAGGGTGAGTGATGGTTCAGTATATACAGTTGTATTAACAAGAGATTTCACAAAAATGAAATGAACTGTTAATGATTGAAAGGACGAGAAACTGAACCATTGACTCACAGCTCGTGAGCTGTAAAGCCACGACAAGGCACCAACCTCTTTACAGGCCATTCATACACCTTTCATACGTGTGACACATACAAAATCATTCACACCGCCAGCCGCGGGCCCAGCACATTACAACACTCACACCAGCAGACAGCGCCATTCAAGGGCCCATCACTTTCACACGCCTACATTCCTGACACAGCAACCACACCAGCTCACGGATTGCGTGGAGTGGCATTTGGCTAGCAGTGTGTGTAGTGACCAGCAGCAAGTCACTACTCACGCACCACCAGCCAAGCGCCAGTCCACGCACACCGCCAGCCCAGCACCAGTCCACGCACACCGCCAGCCGAGCGCCAGTCCACGCACACCGCCAGCCAAGCGCCAGTCCACGCACACCGCCAGCCAAGTGCCAGTCCACGCACACCGACAGCCAAGCGCCAGTCCATGCACACCGCCAGCCAAGCGCCAGTCCACGCACACCGCCAGCCAAGCGCCAGTCCACGCACACCGCCAGCCAAGCGCCAGTCCACTCATACACCGCCAGCCAAGCGCCAGTCCACGCACACCACCTGCCAAGCGCCAGCCTACACACACCGCCATCACATTTTCGGATTTTTATACAAAAAGAAAACACAAACAAATTGCAAATAGATACAAATCTACTAACACAAACTCTTAAACTAAATACATTGCACAAATGCCAACCTTGAAACTGAACAAAAAATATAAACCAATACAGACCAGGCAGTTCACTTTACCACTCATGGATGCTCCCAAAAATTATTTTGCGTATGGTACATTCTAAAACAAGCAGGCACACACAGCGCAGGGTTAGAAGGATACTCGGGGCAGTACATACGAGTCTCCTTCCGCATACCTCTTCGCCAACAGACTCTACATCTCCTACTGGGAATGTCTTTGGAGGATGTGGGAGGAATGTGATCAGGAAAGTGGTGATCTTTCAATCTAGCCACATCCTCCACCACTCCAACTCTAGGAACACTTGCCTGTTCCACTACAACAAGGCTGCCTATTACAGACTCCTGAAACTTAGCAAAAGTCAGCTTTGACTCAGGACAACAATCCTTGAATACAACAAAAGCATTAAAGGTTGCCAAGTGGAAAAGATGGATAGCCAACTTCTTATACCAAATGTAAGCCTTACGAAGAGCAGTGTAAGGTTCCAACCTCTGATCTACTCTGTCAACACCACCCATGTGCCTATTATAGTCTAAAATGCACACAGGTTTGCGCGCTTCAGCAACCTGACCCCAAACAGTCACAGGTGAAGTGCTTTCATCATGGATGGCAGTCAGCATGTAAACATCTCTCCTGTCTGAAAACTTCACAGCTAGAAGTTCCTCGCAACGCAACGCACTGCACTGTCCCCGCTCAAGCTTTTGACAAACAAGTTCTTTTGGGAAACCTTTACGGTTAGAGCGGATTGTGCCACAAGCAACAGTGTCCACTTTGGCCAATTCCCTGAACAACCGCACACCAGTGTAGAAGTAATCTACATATAAATGGTGACCTTTGTTAAAAAAGTCCTCTACCAAGTTCCCACACAATTTTCTCAGTCACTCCAAAAGTGGACGGACAACCAGGGGGGTTAATCCTGGATTCCTTACCGGTGTACACCCTGAAATTAGAGACATATCCAGTCCTACTGTCACACAGCATATACATCTTAATTCCATAGCGTGCCCCTCTTACTAGGAATGTATTGCCTAAAAACCAAGCGGCCCTTGAACAAGACCAAAGACTCATCCACTGTTATTTCTTTCCCTGGAGCATAGATCTCAGCAAATCGATCTACAAAGTGATCAATGACAGGACGAATCTTAAAAAGACGGTCACAATCAGGGTGATCTTGTGGCAACGCTAAACCATTATCGACAAATTGCAGCATCCGAAGCAGAAGCAAATACCTATCACTCCTCATGACTGCCGGAAATATAGCCGTTGCCATCAAGGGACTAGTAGACCAATATGAAGACATTGATGGCTTCCTTAGCAAGCCCATCAAAAAAGTTAAACCCAAGAACTTCTTCATTTCTTCCAGATTTGTGGGAGTCCACCAGGTAGCTCTAGAGTGGGGCCTAAGGCTGGCACTGTTGTCCCTCAAAAACTGTTCGGCATACAAATTAGTCTGCTCAACAATTTCTGCCAAAAATACATCGTCCATAAACAACAGAAAAAAAATTATCGGCAAAAAGTTTTCAGTATTCACTCTACACCCTGGAACACCAGTAAAGTCTGGCAATGCCGCTGCACCATGCCTGGGGCAACCCACAGGTCATCACTTCCAACGGGAAGCCTGGCAGCCCCAGGCTGCAGCCCAGATGCCTCTTGCTGCACTATCGGCACATCAATGTCCTCCTCTAAAACAGGCACTTCATCCGCACTAAGAGTAGCTTCATCCGCACTGAGAGTAGCTTCATCATCCGATGATTCCATGTGGAGAGAAAACTCACTGCCTGAATCTTCCACTCCCTCCACTGCCTCAGATGCAGAGTCAGTCTCTGAAGACTCAAAAAGCATACGCATACCAACAACCTGCTGAGCAGTAATACTGTGGCTAGCCATTATCCTTACTAAGAAAGGAGACTGCACAAACAAGTCAACAACCAACACTATGCAAAATAAGTGAGTAAAAAAAATGTGTGGCTTTATCACAAAGATCTATATACTCAAAAACTATGCGATTCACTTACAAGAGACAGCTACACTCACCAGCACCTACTCTGCAGAGACACAGCAAAAACCAACGATATCCCACTAGAAGAAAAAAAAATAAAACAAATACTCACAAGACAACAAAATACACATCGAGCACAAATGCAAAAAGATTTTGACGCTCAAAAAACAGAAGTCAAACATACTGCTATTATTACACCATTTGCAAAAAACACATTCATGAAGGGGAAATGAAACTCAATTAGAGTAAATAGCACAAAAAAAAAAGTCTTACCAAACACATGCAACTACACAAACTGCAGCACCACCAGTAACGAAACCGCAACCTGGAACATCAGTCTAAAGAGCAAAAGCCTTGAACTAGAATAAAAAGGAAGAATAAAACGTTACAATTGCAATTCGGAAGAAATAAAACAATTAACATTATAACACGCTATGTCACTTCTTAAATGGTCAATCTGCCAGATGGGCCTTCAAATAGGGCCGAGAAAAATGGGGGGTGATCTTGCCCAAGGGATCTGGTGGGGTTTTCTGCCGATCTGTCCCCAGGTGGGGCAGAAAACATCAGGCAGAAATTTGCCCCCTTGCAAAAGAAATAAATCCCTGGTGCCTAGTAGGGTTTTCAGCCCCTCTCCCGCCTGGGGGCAGAAAGGCCAAAAAAACGGGCAGATCTGTCCCCATGGTGGGGCAGAAAATACATAAATTTAAGCCCCTTGGAAGCAACCCTTAGCCAAGGGGTCGCTTCCATCTGCAATAAAAAAAATCCCTGGTGCCTAATGGGGTTTTCTGCCTCCCCTGGGGGCAGAAAGGCCTTCCAGTAAATTTGACGCCCATGGAAGCGACCAGGGATTTTGTTTTTTGTTGTATGAAAGCCTTGGGTCGCATTCATACAACAAAACAAAATCCCTGGTGCCTAGTGGGGTTTTCTGCCCCCCCCCCCCCCGGGGGCAGAAAGGCCAAAAAAACGGGCCGATCTGCAGAAACACATTCAAAATGATATTGCCCCCTTGGAAGCGACCCTTGCCCAAGGGGTCGCTTCCATGCATTTAAAACATAATCCCTGGGGCAGAAAGGCCAAAAAAAAGGGCCGATCTGCCCCCAGGGGGGGCAGAAAAACATCCAAAAACATATTGACCCCTTGGAAGCAACCCTTGCCCAACGGGTCGCTTCCATGCATTGCAAACAATATCCCTGGTGCCTAGTGGGGATTTCTGCCCCCCTCTTCCGCTGCCATCCCCCTTTGTGGGGGCTAGATGGGCTGCCTATGGGGGGACCGCCAGCGCTTCCCCCATGGGTGGGTGCCATGACGGAGCGGTTCCGTCATGAGCACACGCCCACCGTTGCTCATGACGGAACCGCTCCGTCATGAGCATAGAAAGGGTTAAAAATCCTAGTACTACCCAGTGATTGGGGGTTGTCTTATGTGCACTTAGGAGTCATAGCCCAGTAATAGCATATTCTACAACAACAAACATGATGTCTTTGAAATGACACCGTGATTTGGCCAATGCTGGCTGTATGGTCAACTGATAACTGAAAGAATAGCAGTGTACAATAGAATGAGGTACATGTTGTTGACATGCACATTACAATAGTAAGGTCACAAAAGCAGCTGTGAATCTAGCAATTGTGTTAACCATGTGCCCCATTTATCAGAACATTCAATCTTTGCAATGCTTCAGAATGACACAACATGAAGAACTGTAGGAATTAATTGTTGGGATGCTAATTATCTGTCAGTAAAGCATACCTGTTCGTATTACTATTCTCAGAGTGGATATGAAACACCCACAAACACTCGCCCTGTGATGCTCTGCCACAGGGCAGTGCCTAACAAAAGTGGGTGGTGCAGTGCTGGGTGTTTGAACCTGGTGAAAGTAAACACAGCTGGATTTTTGATAGGACCTGACAGCTAAAGATAAAATCAATGGCATGCAGATCAGATGTTGGATACTTTTCATATACACATGGGGATTCAAATAGAGGAAAACGGATGCTGCAGCAGTGAACACATCATTTGTTAGACCTGGTACCATTGGCGTGGGTCTCCCTTCCATTTTTTCGCTATGCCTCCTCTGTTGTTGACCTATTTTTGCTGGTTTAGATGCTTTGGGCACTTTGCCACTGCTAATCAGTGCCAAAGTGCAAGTGCTCCCTATGATAAATTGATGTATGGATTAGTGACTCCATGATTGGCTTATTTGATTTACTGTCAGACCCTAGTATAGTGCACCGCATGTGCCCAGGGCCTGTAAATCAAATGCTGCTGGTGGGCTTGCAGCACTGGTTGTGCCACCCACCGGAGCAGCTTGGAAAGCGTGTCTCAGGTCTGCCATTGCAGAGCCTGTGTGCAGTCTGGTACTGCCATGTCGACTTGGGAAGTGCATCCACTTTCCAGTCCCCAAACCTTCCCTTTTCTGCATGTTAGTCCCCCCTAAAGTAGGCCTGCGGGCAGGGTGCATTGTATGTAAGAGGTAGGACATGCCCTGATGTGTGTGGCATGTCCTGATAGTGAATTACAGCCAATTTCGTTTTTCACTATTGCAAGGCTACCTGTCCCCATAGGCCAGAATGGGCAGTTTGATTATAACATCTTATAATCCTAACTGACCCAGGGAACATGGTAGAAAAACGAATTTAGTATGCCTGAACTCAGAATGATAAAATACATCTTTTAGTGAAGTTGGTTTTAACATTCTGTGTTTGAAAATACCACTTTTAGAAAGTAGGTATTTTCTTGCCTAACCATCCAGCCTGCCTCTGGTAGCTTGTGTATTGTATGTCTAGGTTTGTGAGTGACAGGGGCTGGGGGACTCCAGGAGACAGGGTGAGTCAGCACTAGGCTGAATAGACCTATCTGCATGAGGAGTGGTGGGAGGAGTAGCACCTGGGTCTGAATAGGGCTGTGCCTGCCTTCCACAATGCTGGCTCCACCTCCTGTGGTGTGTCTGATGACCCTGGCCAACACTGACAAAGGAAGAAGTTGTGCACTGGCAGAATGCACCCAGAACTGGTTTGGACTAGGTACAGGACCCTCTGCCTTCAGAGGACAAAGGATTTGATAGTATAAATATTGGGGCCCAGACCCCAATACTTTAGATCACTTCTGGGAACCTTTGCTGAGGAGAAGAACCAGGAAGCTGAAGGAGGAGACTACCCCTATGCTGCGTGTTGTTGGGGTTGGCCTGCAGTGGTTACTTTATTGCCAAAGAAAGGAGAAAAGGACTGAGTGTGCTTTCATCATCTTGAAGAAGATCTCCAAGGGCTTGAACATTGAACTTGCCTCCTGCCTGAAGTCTCAGGGATACAAGTCTTCACCCCCAGCTCCCCTCCTGAATTCCCTTGCTGGAAATTGAAGTGCCTACTGCTGTTGGGTCTTCTGAGAGACTGCTTGTCGCTGGGAGCTGGAAGCGCGACTCAACGAAGAGGAAGCTTGTCACCGCCGCAGCAGTGTTGTCGCATCGCAGAGTAAGCGTGCCGCCGCTGTTGCATCACCGAAGCGCCCCGAATCACCGGAGAAGCGTGTCGCAGGGCCTGTCGCGGCTCAGAAGATCGCCGAGTCGCCGCACGGCCGTCGGGCGGGCACGCATCCCGTCTACGTTGTCGCACCGTAAACAGACACCATTTTATCGCATCGCACCGGATCGTCATCGCATCGAAGCGCCATCTCGACGCATCATAACCGGGCCGCAGTAAGAAACCGACGCATCCTCCTTTCTGCGTGTAAGGAATCGAAGCATCACCTTCCCTGTGACCCTTTTGTTTGTTTTGCGTTACGCATCCAAAGGTACATTGAGAGTAAAGTGTTGCATTTATCATCTTTATTGAACTGAGCTATTTTCTACCATTTGACAGTCATATTTTTCGTATTGTATTGTGGATTTTTGTCGTTTTGGGTCTTGTGTTAAGTCTATATAAAAATACTTATTTTTATACTACAACCTGTGTGGTGTCCATCTGTAGTGTTGTCACTGGGTTACTGTATGTGTTCACAAATGCTTTACACACTGCCTCTGAGATAAGCCTGCCTGCTCATGCCAAGCTACCAATGGGGTGAGCAGGGGTTATTTTAGTAGTGTATCCCCCTTACCCTGACTAGAAGCAAGGGTCCCTATTTGGACAAAGGTACCTACCTCTGCCAACTAGAGACCCCCAGTTCTAACATTGGTGGTCAGCGGTGAGGATTCTGGACTTGCATTTGTGACTCATATACAGTAATTGGTGTACACTACTATTAGTGTGTGCAGACCAAACGCAACCACATACATTTCGGGTAGATTGTTTTTCCTGGGATTTCTATTTTTTGCCAAGAACTGCCAAGTTTAGTCACCATGAGCAAAACAGCATCCATCGCATCTGTGGATTTAGATTTTGAAGAAGAAAAACTGGAAAGTTACAATGTGAAACTGCTAAAGTACTTCTGCAGGAAATTTAAAGTTGCTACTACAGGTCTCACAAAGAAGGATGAGTACCAAAAGGCGCTGAGGGCCTGGGTAGAAGCAAGAAATACCCCTGAGCCTGTGGGAGAGCAGGTGGAGGGGGCTGAGGATGCAGAAGGGCAGCCAGGTGGGCCAGTGGAGCCAGAGGGGAGGAAAGCACCTTCCCCAGCAGGCAGCAGTGTTTCTTCCAAGGGCCTGTCCCCAGGAGAGCTGGAGGACAGGGAGAGAAGTAGGATCCATGAAATGGAGCTGACCAAGCTTAAGATGGGTGGGCAGTTGGAATTGGAAATTAAGAAATTGGCCCTAGAGGAAAAGAGGATGCAAATGGAGCATGAGAGAAGTTTGAGGGAGTTGGAGTTGAAAGCTAGGAGCTTAGCGATTACTCCCTCTGGTGGCAGCACACCGTTAATGCCTGTTGAAGCCATGGTGTATATACCTAAAGATGTGGTGAAAGAGTTTTATAAGAATGATGATATTGGTCAGTGGTTCAAGGCCTATGAGGTAGCTATGTCCTCCCACCGGGTCCCTGAGAAGGATTGGGGAGCGTGGTTGTGGGGACGGTTCCTTAGTGAGGGGAGGGATACCTTGTTAGACTTGCCCTCTGAAGTCCACAATTCTTATAGCCATATGAAGGAAGCATTGATGTCTAGGTATGGGTTGACTCCTGAACTGTATAGGCAGAGGTTTAGAAATTGCAAAAAGTTGGAGTCCAGTACTTGGGTGGAATATGTGACTTTTTTTGCAGAGCATTGGATGGTTGGGTGAAGGGGAGCAAAGTGAATGATTTTGACGCGCTCTTTGATTTGATTGCATGGGAGCACTTGTCAGGAAATTGTTTTCCAGAGCTACACCAGCACCTTACTGATAGTAGGCTGACTAACCCTAGGAAGCTTGCTGAGGATGCGGACCGCTGGGTGAGCACCCGGGTCCACAAGGGTCAGGTGGGAGACTCCGCCAAAGGTGGGCAGGGTCCCCAGCAGAGGAGTGGGGGGGACAAGGGTAAACAGAAGGAGTTCCAGAAAGGGCCCCAAAATAATCCCCAAGGGAACCAAGAGAAAGGTTCCCAGCTTTCCCCTGAGAAGAAGCCAGGGGCCCGACAGAGAAGCCTGTTCACAGGGGGCCCAGGACTTGCTTTAAGTGTGGTCAAGTGGGCCACTGCTCCTATGATTCTAAATGTCCCTTGTATGGGAAAACAGCACCCACTGGTGCACCATCCCGGCAGGTGGCTAGTGTAGCCCTGGGGGAGGAGATGGGTGGCCAAGGTGGGAGGGGTCCAGTAGCGATGTCCTTGGTCTCTTTAGGAGACAGTGAGATGGTCCCCAGGACCCAACTGCCTGATAACACTAAAAAATACAGGCAGTGGGTGACCATCAATGGCCAAAGAGTGGAGGCTCTGAGAGACACCGGAGCCAGTGTGACAGCTGTCAGTTGTCGGCTGGTGTCTGAAGAGCAGGTGATCCCCAATGCATTCTGCCCAGTAGTTGCCGCGGATAACTCAGAGAGCCACTGCAGAGTGGCTCAGGTTCCCTTTGAGTGGGGGAGGTCTCAGGTACCTTTCAAGTAGCTGTGAGGCCAGCCATGCCTGTAGTCTGTCTGTTGGGCAACGATTTAGAAAGTTCACCTTGGGCAGAGGTGGAGAGAAGGTCTCATCTAGAGATGTTGGGTCTGCCTGAGAGGGCGTGCGCGACCACTCGGTCTATGGCAGCCAGTAGAGGTGTTCAAGAGGACCTGGAGCCTGAGAGGGTGGCCCAGGTGCCTGCCTTGAAGAGAAGAGGCAGGGGGCGCGGGAAACTGGCCCCCGTAGTTCCCACGGTCCAGGAGGAAGCAGAACCTGAGGGGGATGCTCTGGAACCTACAGGGGAGCAAGTGGCCGAACTGGGGGACCTGCCTGAGCTGACCCATTGGCAGCAAGAAGGAGAACCCTCCAGGGAGGAGCTCTGCGAGGAGCAGAACAAGTGCCCTTCTCTTGTGGGTTTGCCGCAACAGGCCACAAACCAGGCAGCAGGTGATCAGTCTGGATCACATTGGATCTACTGGGAGAATGGTCTCCTGTATAGCGAGCCTAAGGTTGCTGAGCCTTGGTCAGCCTGTGTGCTGGTGGTACCCCAGCGCTTCAGAGCCTTCCTACTGGGTTTGGCTCATGATGTGCCTTTAGCAGGACATCTGGGGCAGGGCAAGACATTTGAAAGGCTTGTCACCCACTTTTATTGGCCCCAGATGCGCAAGAGTTCAGACACTCATTGCAGGACATGTCAGACTTGCCAGGCAAGTGGGAGGAAGCACAAGGCTCCCCTCCAGCCTTTCCCTGTGGTCAGCACCCCCTTTGAACGGGTGGGTATTGACATTGTGGGGCCACTGGACCCCAAGACAGCCATGGGCAACAGGTTCATCCTGGTCTTAGTGGACCATGCCACCCGGTACCCGGAAGCCCTCCCTCTTCGGACAGTGACGGCCCCGTGGTGGGACGTGCACTGATGGGGATTTTCTCCCGCGTGGGGTTCCCCAAGGAGGTGGTGTCTGACCGTGGTACAAACTTCATTTCCAAGTATATGAAGTCCCTGTGGCAGGAGTGCGGTGTAACGTACAAGTTCACCACTCCTTACCACCCCCAAGGTAATGGGCTGGTTGAGAGATTCAACCGGACCCTGAAGGGCATGATTATGGGTCTGGAAGAACCCATGAGGCGTAAGTGGGACGTCCTCTTGCCATGCCTTTTGTTTGCTTACCGTGAGGTGCCACAGAAGTCCTTAGGGTACAGTCCCTTTGAACTGCTCTACGGTCACCCGGTAAGAGGACCTCTAAGTCTGGTGAAAGAAGGCTGGGAGAAAGCTCCCAGTAAACCTCCCCAGGATGTATTTAGCCAGCTTTAGAAACCAGACTAGGCGATTCAGACAACTCGCTGAGGCGAATCTGGAAGCCAGCCAGGAGGAGATGAAGCGATGGTATGATCAGAATGCCTCTCTGATCGAGTTTCAGCCTGGGCAGAAAGTGTGGGTCATGGCCCCTGTGGAGCCTTGCGTGCTGCAGGATAAGTGGACCGGACCATTTGAGGTGGTGAGCGCAAGAGTGAGGTCACCTACCTGGTGGACTTGCGATCTCCCAGGAACCCTTTGCGGGTCCTACATGTCAACCGCCTAAAGCCCCATTTTGAGAGGTCCGAAGTGGGCATGCTCCTAGCAACAGATGATGGAATGGAAGAGGAGACAGAGCCTCTTCCTGACCTCCTGTCTGCAACGGAGCAAGATGGGTCAGTGGAGGGTGTGAACCTCTCTAACTCCCTGACACCGGAGCAGCAGGAAGACTATCGCCAACTGTTGGGACAGTTTCCTGACCTGTTTTCCCTGACTCCTAGTGTCACTGATTGGTGCGTCCATGATGTGGACACTGGGGACAGTTCTCCTGTCAAGCACAAGGCTTACAGAGTGACTGACAGGGTGAGAGCTTGCATCAAGGAGGAGGTCTCCAAGATGTTTGCATTGGGGGTGATTGAGTCCTCTCACAGCCCTTGGGCCAGACCAGTGGTCTTGGTCCCAAAGGCTGCCTCGCCTGGTGCCACGCCCGAACTCCGGTTCTGTGTGGACTACCGAGGACTCAATTCAGTCACCAGGACTGACGCGCACCCCATTCCCAGAGCTGATGAGCTCATTGATTGGTTAGGGGCTGCCCGGTACCTCAGCATGTTTGACTTAACGTCTGGGTACTGGCAGATCGCCTTGACTGATGGGGCCAAAGAGAGGTCAGCATTCTCCACACCAGATGGGCACTACCAATTCCGAGTTATGCCCTTTGGGATGAAGAATGCCCCTGCCACCTTTCAGAGGTTGGTCAACCAGGTGTTGGTTGGACTGGAAGATTTCAGCGCCGTCTACCTGGATGACATTGCAGTGTTCAGCGCCAGTGGGGAAGAACATCTGTGCCACCTCTGGGAAGTGTTGATGGCGCTGCAGAGGGCAGGCCTCACGATCAAGGCGAGTAAGTGCCAGATCAGGCAGGGTTCCATGGTGTACTTGGGACACCAGGTTGGGAGCGGCCAGGTGGCGCCCCTACAGCCCAAGATTGATACCATTCTGGCTTGGGAACCCCCCAAGACCCAGACAGTGGTGAGAGCCTTTCTAGGACTCACCGGGTATTACAGGAGATTTGTCAAGGGGTATGGCAGCATCGTTGCACCCTTGACAGAGCTGACTTCCAGGAAGCAGCCCAAGAGAGTGATTTGGACTGACACCTGTCAGAGAGCTTTTGACGCCTTGAAGACTGCCATGTGCACGGCCCCCGTACTTCAGGCGCCCAACTTCTCAAAAGAATTTGTTGTTCAACAGACGCTTCAGAGCATGAGCATGGTGTAGGGGCTGTTCTGGCACAGTTAAATGAGGAGGGCCTAGACCAACCTGTAGCCTTCATCAGTAGGAGGTTACTTCCACGGGAACAGAGGTGGAGTGCTATTGAGCGTTATGCATTTGCTGTGGTCTGGGCGCTGAAGAAGTTGAGATCATACCTGTTTGGGACTCACTTCCGGGTTCAGACAGACCACAGGCCCCTCAGATGGTTGATGCAGATGAGGGGTGAGAATCCAAAGCTGTTGAGGTGGTCCACTTCCCTACAGGGGATGGACTTTACGGTGGAACACCACCCTGGTACAGAACACGCCAATGCTGATGGTCTGTCCAGATTTTTCCGCCTTAGTGATGAGAACTCCCAGGAGGTAGGGTAGCTCTCCCCACATTTCAGCTGGAGGGGACACGTGTTAGACCTGGTACCATTGGCGTGGGTCTCCCTTCCATTTTTTCGCTATGCCTCCTCTGTTGTTGACCTAATTTTGCTGGTTTAGATGCTTTGGGCACTTTGCCACTGCTAATCAGTGCCAAAGTGCAAGTGCTCCCTATGATAAATTGATGTATGGATTAGTGACTCCATGATTGGCTTATTTGATTTACTGTCAGACCCTAGTATAGTGCACCGCGTGTGCCCAGGGCCTGTACATCAAATGCTGCTGGTGGGCTTGCAGCACTGGTTGTGCCACCCACCGGAGCAGCTTGGAAAGCGTGTCTCAGGCCTGCCATTGCAGAGCCTGTGTGCAGTCTGGTACTGCCATGTCGACTTGAGAAGTGCACCCGCTTACCAGTCCCCAAACCTTCCCTTTTCTGCATGTTAGTCACCCCTAAAGTAGGCCTGCGGGCAGGGTGCATTGTATGTAAGAGGTAGGACATGCCCTGATGTGTGTGGCATGGCCTGATAGTGAATTACAGCCAATTTCGTTTTCACTATTGCAAGGCTACCTGTCCCCATAGGCCAGAATGGGCAGTTTGATTATAACATCTTATAATCCTAACTGACCCAGGGAACATGGTAGAAAAACAAATTTAGTATGCCTGAACTCAGAATGATAAAATACATCTTTTAGTGAAGTTGGTTTTAACATTCTGTGTTTGAAAATACCACTTTTAGAAAGTAGGTATTTTCTTGCCTAACCATCCAGCCTGCCTCTGCTAGCTTGTGTATTGTATGTCTAGGTTTGTGAGTGACAGGGGCTGGGGGACTCCAGGAGACAGGGTGAGTCAGCACTAGGCTGAATAGGCCTATCTGCATGAGGAGTGGTGGGAGGAGTAGCACTTGGGCCTGAATAGGGCTGTGCCTGCCTTCCACAGTGCTGACTCCACCTCCTGTGGTGTGTCTGATGACCCTGGCCCACACTGACAAAGGAAGAAGTTGTGCACTGGCAGAATGCACCAAGAACTGGTTTGGACTAGGTACAGGACCCTCTGCCTTCAGAGGACAAAGGATTTGCTAGTATAAATATTGGGGCCCAGACCCCAAGACTTTAGATCACTTCTGGGAATCAAGATGAACCTTTGCTGAGGAGAAGAACCAGGAAGCTGAAGGAGGAGACTACCCCTATGCTGCGTGTTGTTGGGGTTGGCCTGCAGTGGTTACTTTATTGCCAAAGAAAGGAGAAAAGGACTGAGTGTGCTTTCATCATCTTGAAGAAGATCTCCAAGGGCTTGAACATTGAACTTGCCTCCTGCCTGAAGTCTCAGGGATACAAGTCTTCACCCCCAGCTCCCCTCCTGAATTCCCTTGCTGGAAATTGAAGTGCCTACTGCTGTTGGGCCTTCTGAGAGACTGCGTGTCGCTGGGAGCTGGAAGAGCGACTCAACGAAGAGGAAGCGCGTCGCCGCCGCAGCAGTGTTGTCGCATCGCAGAGTAAGCGTGCCGCCGCTGTTGCATCACCGAAGCGCCCCGCATCACCGGAGAAGCGTGCCGCTGCAGCAGCTGTCGTCGCATCGCGGAGTAAGTGTGCCGCCGCTGCCGCTGTCGCCATCGCATCACTGAAGCGCCTCGCATCACCGGAGAAGCGTGTCGCAGGGCCTGTCGCGGCTCAGAAGATCGCCGAGTCACCGCACGGCCGTCGGGCGTGCACGCATCCCGTCTACGTTGTCGCACCGTAAGCAGACGCCATTTAATCGCATCGCACCGGATCGTCATCGCATCGAAGCGCCATCTCGACGCATCGTAACCGGGCCGCAGTAAGAAACCGACACATCCTCCTTTCTGCGTGTAAGGAATCAAAGCATCACCTTCCCTGCGACCCTTTTGTTTGTTTTGCGTTACGCATCCAAAGGTACATTGAGAGTAAAGTGTCGCATTTATCATCTTTATTGAACTGAGCTATTTTCTACCATCTGACAGTCATATTTTTCGTATTGTATAGTGGATTTTTGTCGTTTTGGGTCTTGTGTTAAGTCTATATAAAAATACTTATTTTTATACTACAACCTGTGTGGTGTCCATCTGTAGTGTTGTCACTGGGTTACTGTATGTGTTCACAAATGCTTTACACACTGCCTCTGAGATAAGCCTGCCTGCTCGTGCCAAGCTACCAAGTGGGTGAGCAGGGGTTATTTTAGTAGTGTATCCCCCTTACCCTGACTAGAAGCAAAGGTCCCTATTTGGACAAAGGTACCTACCTCTGCCAACTAGAGACCCCCAGTTCTAACAAGAGTCAACTTCAGTTGCTGACACACAAAACCTGAGAAGGGTATGATGATCCAATGCTGTGCATCGGTCAGATCACAGTGGTAATCATCGCAGGTGCCAGTATTTTAAGTGGGATGAAAGTGGTGTAAAGTCTCTACAAGGGTCATTGGCAAAAAAGAGTAACTAAGTAAACTGAGTAATTAAGGGTGTAGCTTAAACTAAGAAAACTAAGCATGCCACCTGGCTAGCATTTGGGTGCCTCTCTGTGAGTTTCATGTTATTGCATCTATACATATAGCTAAGAGTAACAACAAAGATTTTTTTGTGACTACTTAAAATTGAAAATGTCTCAATTCTGAAATTTGAGACTAATTAAACATTGCTAAGATTTGTGGAAGGGGAGGTGTTCTTCCTAGTTTCATCGTCACTTATAATTCCCTTAACACTACTCTCTTCTTCCGTCTCTCACTCTATTAGACACTCTCCTTTTTCTCCCCACATTTTTCAGAAACCCTCCATCTGCGGGAAACAACCTTTCCAACGCGGTCTTTACCACACAATACCTTTACCATGCGTCCATTGCCACACAAGTCTTTATCACGCATGCCTTTACAACGAAATAGTAAGTATATCCCAGGTAAGTGTGTATATATATATATATATATATATATATATATATATATATATATATATATATATATGCAAATAATGTATATAATGATGCTGCTATTGGCGTGCCTGTTAACATTGAGAAAGGCGTCAGACAAAACGCGTTTGTTGCACATTTTCCATTAAAATAATTGGATTAATTCATCCCAGAGAGTGCGGGCCTTATTTGTGAAAAAGGAGCGGATATATAAATATTCACTGGAAAAAACAAAGGTTACAGAGATGTTACAGTTGGGCTCAGATTTTAGACACACAAAACCAAAGAAATTCAGCAGTTATAGTTAACTGAGCTAACTATAACTTACGCTCCCGCAATGTACTGCTTTTGACCTTATATATTACATCATTCATGACATGATCACATGACGACACTGATGACATCACTGATGATATCTCAAATAACATCACTGATGGCATCATCCAGTGAGTGTGTTTCTTAAAAGTTTTTGAGACTTAAAGATATATACTAAGGTACTGCATAAGTTAAAGTACTATTATTTCTGTATACTATTTATAACATATGTCATCTCATATATAATCCCATTTTTAAAGCCGGTGTACTATTTATCAGTGAACTACCCTCTACACTGACACATGTCCTCTGCAGATGTATGTGTATGGTAGTGCTTTGCGACAGTCTAAGCTGTTCATTGAGACTTCACTTCATGGTATAGTTCTGTTTTATGACATACTGACCAGTTTCGTTAGACCTCTCTCCTTTGTTATGAATGACTGTAGTAGTAGATTGTAATAAATCCATCTGTTTACTAAGACCTTTCTCTAGGATGATGGCTCAGTGTAGTAGACATTTACAGCAGACTGACCTCTCTGCTTACACCTTTCTCCAGAGTGATCAATAATTTAACTAGTGGTTTGTGACATAGTGGACTGTCTCCTAAGACCTCTCTTCTGTTAATCTGTCATATGCATTAAAACTCTTTCCAGGTTAACAAATGACGTTGTTGTGGTTTGCAGTAGACTTGCATATACGGTTAGACGTTTTATTATAGTCATTAGTGTTTAGAGTAGTGGTTCAGAAGAGACAGGACTATCCGCTGAAAACTGTCTCTTAGGTGATAAGTGAGTGTAGTAGTTCATAAGGTTACAGTGAGCTCTGTGCTGTATGTCTATCACCTGTGTCTTCTTATTTTAAAAAAACATAAATAGTATTTTTTTAAGTATATTGAAGTTTACTGTGCTGGATGATGTCATGAGTGATGTCACTGACCATGTGATAAGTGATGTAATATATAAGGTAATAAGCAGTGCATTGTGGTCGCTAAAGTTATAGTTAGCTCAAGTAACCATAACTGCTGAATTTCTGTGGTTTTGTGTGTATGAAATCTGAGCCTAACTATAATGTCCGTGTAACTGTTTGCTTTTTTCAGTGAATTTCTAAGGTTTTTTAAATTCTGTTTCCTAACTATAATGTCCTTGTAACCTTTGCTTTTTCAGTGATGTTCACAGTTTTTTTAATATAAATTAATTGTACTACATTTTCACCTATAAGTTCAATTTAGTAATATACACTTTTACAAGTTTATAAATAAATTGTATTCTTATTATACATTTTAAAAGTAACAATAAACAAATCAGGGCAAAGTAGCATATGTAGTCTTTCTATAAATGTAATGCGCCAAGTTTTTCTCTTTTTTAATTCATTTTATGGATCCGCGTAGCCTCTGCAAATTCTAGAAGGGAGCCCAAACGAGTACTCTTTGGTTACTAGTTCTTGTGACGAAATCACGGTGGCTCACCGGCTTCAATAAAATGTAAACAAAATATATAAATATCATTTACAGGCCCCACAAATTTGAACATTTTCATTAGAGAAACCATATCTATACATCCAAATTTGGAAGCCTTATCTGTGTTTCACAACATACTTTTCTATATTACGAGTTTTACGAATCCGTGAATCCGCTGCGATGCCACCGCGGATCTGCCGCGATGCAAGGAACACACCCAAACCTCAGCTTCTCATAGGATACAATAAGTCTCTGCCCATGAACATTGCAAACCACACCCTAAATGAGTTATTTGCGTTTGACATCTCCTTGGAGACAGACTGAAAACCACAGCTCCATCCTTTTGTTGGCTTTCCTTCAAAAGTAGTTTGTTTTAAAGTCAGGATGTCTTCTCCTGAAGATAAAAGAGATGGGGAAGAGCAGGACGAAAAGAAGACTTGCCAACTCAAAAGAAGTCCTCTTCCATATGAAAATATTTCTCCATACCTTACAGGAGAAAAGAAAGTTGTTGCAAAAATTGTCCAATGCAATATATGCAGCAAAAAACTGTTGAGAGGTACAGGAGAGAAGTATTCACAAGGCACATTCTCTATGTGGAAACATCTGAAAACCATACATACAAGGACGTATGACAGGATGATGAGAGAGAGAGAGAAGGTGGCACAGCATCAGCAGTTGGAATATCTGTGTGACCTTTACCACCCGACCAGATGGTTACCATCCCCTCTGTTTCACCAAAACTGCAAGACATGGTGACTCATTGTGGCAAATGCTATATGCCAGTTGCACTAAAAATGTCATTGGTTGCCCAGTTTCTGGATGTTGTCAATAAGAATAACTGGTACACAAGAGAGGGAAACTCCTAACGTTTTAAGAGGTCAAATTAACTGGTCACAATATATATCACAGTGGAAAGGAATCTGCACTCAGGTGAATCTGTGCAAGCCTTGCATCACATGGATATATTAGTAGGATCCTCACCCACTAGTACCACTAGTGGCATGCTTCATCATTGGATCCTTACCCACTGCATCTAGTGTGAGTGGGTGAGCTCAACGTGGTTTGTAAGCGGAGTTCTTACCAAAACCTAAGTGCAAGTTAAAAAAGCCTTCAGGATCCTAGTTCTTGTTTATTAATAAGGACCTTTAGCTGGGATAAAAACAGTGACATGTTCTATGAGTGCAATGACCTCTAACATCTACAATTTAGTAAGGTCGACATGTTTCAGCCTGTTACGAGTGCCACTCTGGGTCAGCAGGCTTTCTTCAGGACCAACTAAATCCGTAGATTTTCTACAGATTGTGTTAAATACCATCTCCTAATGCTGGTTTACACAGTATCAGGGCTCGAAAAATCATTTAATTTTTACTAGACCTGTAGGTCTAGTAACCTAAAAAATGTACTCGACCTAACTGAAATGCACTTGACCTCAGTTTCTGGAAGCGGAGCAAATGTGACAAGTTAACAAGATTTAAAGGCATTTTTATTGCTCATTCACTCTGTGAGCAATAAAGATGCCTTTAAATCTTGCTATCTTGTCACATTTCCTCTGCTTTCAGAGACAGAGGTCAAAAGTCAGTTTGTCTTCCTACTCGCCAGAAAGGGCGAGTAGGTCCTAAAAATAGCTCGCCCTAATTGAATCTGGCTCGCAAATGCGAGCGGGCGAGAGGATTTTTCGAGCCCTGCAGTATGCTAAATATGAAGCATGCAGTCATACAGACTTTATAGGACCTTTTCCGTCTAGTGGTCTCTGAAGTAGCAAACACAAAAGCATTTTTGTTAAGGGGTGAATCACACCCCTGATAATTTAATTGTCTAATGCTTGTGCACACTTAGATTATCGTGTGCCAAACGGGGCATGCGGATATGTGAGTTTGCTCCCAGATGACAAATGACATATATATACACACACACATAAAAACACACACATAAAAGGTAAATACAATCAAATTATAATAGGAGAGAACTACCTTGGTCCCCTGTGGTATTGTGTCCTTTCTTTATCTTCTTTATAGAGTTTAGAGTTCTCATGTCACTACCCTATTGTTTATGTCATTTGGAATGTGTATGTGTAATAGAGAATTCACTGATGCAGGAGCTTGGGTTTGAATGTTGAGAAGCGGTTGGAGTTTGATGGAGTGGACGCCTTGGCTCTTGCACCAGTGGGTCCTTTTATGGCACTTGGAATAAAGAAGAATATTTTTACATAAACCTCGATTCCCTCGCTTTATTACAATGGCGACGAGTGGTTTTTAATATTCTGTGCCGACCCACTGTGCTTTTATTTTTGTACATGGATTCTCTGAAGTTATCTTTTACTTCTACTTTTGGATTGATTCTTCAAGAGATTCATCATAATTCTTACCTCATTTACGGCTACTTCTTCGTGTGAAGTCAAGGTTCGTGTCAAGTCAAGGTACTGTACTTGGGAGTTGGTTGGCTGCTTGCTGGAACCGTTGATCGCTCGTGACATTGCTCGCGCTTGGGTCTCGCAACGCGCTCAGAGCTTTTCACGCCAGTGTTCCTGGTTACGTCCCTCTGCCTGCCTGACGATTGTTGCTAAGTTACCCTTCTCATTCTTTAGACGTGCTTCTACGCAACTCACGTCATTGGCGGCCATCTTGGGAGGACGTTTTGCATGTTGTACGTCGCGGCCATACCGTCCAGCTTTGTACATGAAAACCAATTGATCTGTTACGGCAAGGCTCACTACGGCTTTATCCGCATACGTTCAAGCGACTGGCAATTCTTGTGCATCGCTTCAGCTGAAATATATTTAATCTGTTTTGCGGATTCAGTGATTCGCACACTTTGAGCGCAGTCAGTGATTTGCGCACTTCCAACAGAGTTGAGGTTTGGTTGCTTCTTTTAAAGTATTCCGTTTTGAAGTACATCCTGATAAGTAAACCCTTGATATCTACAACTGTGATATGCACACTTTTTACAATTGCTTGTGCATGTTTCGTCTACAGTGATATGCACATTTAGAATTCCTTGTGCATGTTTCTTCTACAGTGATGTGCACACTTTATCCTGATACAGCTTTTATCAGCAACACATAAAGGGATATTTACAGTCCATTGTAAAGCTTTTAATTGCATTCTAGTTGATATTTACAGTCCTTTGTAAAGCTTTTTATTGCATTCTAGTGGTTTTTATAATTTAATTCTCATTCCCACTTTCCATTTGAGCATGGCAGCTTCTCAAATTTGCAATCAACCTACTATTTTTTTGCAGATTCCAGGCAAACCAAAATTGAGATGGAAAAAATGGTTTGAGTCTTTTGAAAACTACATTGTAGCCATTGATGGCACTAAATTTTCACCTGAAAGGTTGAAAGCTATTTTATTTAGTTTTCTTGGCACTGCAGCGATAGAAATATTCAAAAATCTTATTCCTATAGCGCTACCCGGTAGTGGAGGAGATGGGTGGAATGTGTATAAAGAAGCTGTAGCAAGGCTAGAGGAACAATTCGAGGATGAACCCAATGTTTTGATTGAAAGACATTCTTTTCACAAAAGGAAGCAATTTCCTGATGAAACCATTGAAGAATATGTTGCTGCACTAAGAGTTTTGGCTGCGAACTGTGAGTTTGGAGCAAATGTCGATTTCTGCATTAGAGATCAATTTGTGTTTAACTGTGAGTCCAAGAAAGTACAAGAAAGACTTCTTGCTTGTCGCAATCCCACGTTAGGTGAAGTGTTGGATTTAGCTAAAGGGATTGAAAGGTCCATTATATCCTCGAAAGTCATCACTGGTGAAGAATCTAGACATACTACTCCTTCTTCTCCTGTTTGTGCCATACAATCTTTCAATAAGGGAAGTGTCAAAACTACAAGGGATAATAGGTTAAGTTGTTACAGATGTGGTTCTAAAACGCACTTGGTGAATTACTCTGACTGTCCTGCTTTAAAGAGAAAATGCACCAAGTGTGGCAAAGTTGGTCATTTTTCATCACTATGCAAAGCACCAAAGAGGATCTCAAACACTAGTGTTAATAATATTTCTAGTGTTGAGCATGATTTGCAAAATTTACTCTTAACTGTTTGATGATTTGCTTGATGATTCTGTGAACAATCTTTCTATTCCTTTTAAAGCACCTTTAGGTACTGTACTAGTGGGCAATGTGGCTTTTGAAGCCATGGCAGATTCAGGTTCGCCCATTACCATTCTGTCTGATATTTTTTTAAAGACAATTGGGTGGATGTTAAACTCAAGGAAACTGATGTTAACCCCAAGGCGTTTGGTAATTTTGAAATTTGTATGCTAGGTTTCTTTGAAGATACGTTAGAATTTGAAGGACGTAAAGTGCTTACCAAAATTTATGTGGCTATTGATGGAAAAAACATAGTGGGATGGTTTGATTTGGGGAAATTGGGTGTTATTTTATGTCCAGGCTCAGATCGTCCTATACAGCTAAGGGATTTAGCAGTCAATAGTGTTTCTGTTGATAAATCTTCTTTGGAGATGATTCTAAAGAAACACAGTGATATTTTTAAAGATGAAGTGGGCCAAGTAAAAGGTTATACACACAAAATCAAACTTAAAAAGAAGCCGTGCCAATACAGCATAAAGTACGCATGGTCCCTCTAGGCATACGGCATAAGTTAAAATCTCACTTAGATATGTTGTGTTCTGAGGGCATCATCGAATCCACTGATAGTTCAGAGTAGGTTTCTGCTATAGTTATCGCTCTTAAAAAAATCAAGAATTGAGATTGTGTGTGGACCTTAGGTCTTTGAACAAAAATATTGTAGTAGACACTTACCCCTTGCCCAGAATTCAAGAAATGTTAGCAGCTGTTAATGGTGCAAAATTTTTCTCCATAATCGACCTTAAGTCAGCTTATCACCAAGTGGTTCTTGATGAGTCTTCAAAAGATCTCACAGCATTCATCACTCCATTTGGTCTTTACAGGTTTTTGAGGATGCCGTTTGGGCTGGCCTCAGCGGCCAGTGTTTTTCAAAAATTAATTGAGAGTTTGTTTCAAGGTTTGAGTGGTGTGCAGTCATTTCAGGATGACATTTTAATTTTGCTGAAACTTGTGAGCAACACAACAAGATTCTTGACAGTGTATTACAAGTTTTAGAAGGTAAGGGGATGACAGTGAGTAAGGAGAAGTGTAAATTTCTGGTAGATGAGATTAATTATTTGGGTCACAGGATCACTCCTGATGGCATATTTCCCAAGGAAGATCTCATTAATACTTTAGAGAAAGCTAGCAGACCTCAGGATAAAGATTCCTTGCGTTCTTTTCTGGGGTTGGGCGAATATTATGCCAGATTTGTTAAAGGATATGCTCTTGTTGTTGAGCCTCTCAGACAACTTTTAAAAAGGGTCTCAATTTACGTGGACAGATATCCATGATGAAGCCTTTGATAATGTCAAAAAACTAATAGCTAAAGCACCTGGTCTCAATACTTTTGATCCTCAAGGAAAATCTTATGTTACTGTTGATGCTAGTGCTATCGGATTAGGTGCTGTGTTTACACAGATTGTGGATGGCAAGGAAAGAGTCATTTCGTTCATTTCAAGAGGGATTCGAGGGGCAGAAAGGCATTATAGTACCATCGAAAAAGAGGCTTTGGCCTGCGTATGGGCAGTAGAAAAGCTAAAAATTTCTTGTGGGGGCGACCCTTTGTTCTTGTTACTGATCACAAGCCTCTTGTTTATATGATGGATGGTGTAAGAAGTGGGAAAGCTTCATCCAGGCTAGTTAGGCTCATTGCTAGATTACAGGAGTTTAATTTTGAAATTCAACACATCCCTGGAGGTAAAAATTTCACTGCGGACTGTCTTTCTAGACTTCCACCTGTGGAAGAGTCTGAGAATGAGATCATTGACCAGCATGAATGTGTTGTGGCTTTGCTAGATGCCATTGATTCATGTAATTCTGTGATTTCTGAAAAGGAATGGAACGACTTTGTAGCTGTGGATACCATTTTGTCCAAGGTCAAGCATTTTGTTACCAATGGGTGGCCGTCTTGCAAAAGTTTAGAGATTCCTCTCCGAAGTTTTGCTCAGGTTGCCAGTGAACTTAGTATTGAAAATGGCATCTTATTGAGGCAGGATTTATTTGTGCCACCGGCTGGGGTCAGGAATAAACTTATCCAATTAGCTCATTCTGGGCATCCTGGAGTGTCTGGTACAAAAAACTGCTCAAAGTTCACTATTGGTGGCCGGGCATGGACGCGTGTGTTGAGAGGTTTGTGGATAATTGTTCTGTATGTGTCAAGTCTGACAAACATTGGAAAGTATCTACGGAGCCTTTATCAGTTCAGGAAGCTCCTAGGGGACCGTGGGAGAAAGTTTCTATTGATTTTTCTGGTCCGTATGAGTGTCTAGGCAGGGAGAAGAGATTTTTAATTGTTGTCATTGACAATTTCTCCAAATGGATGTATTACACTTTTGTGGAACATCCAGTTACTGATGAGGTTATTGTATTTTTGGAGCATATTTTCAGAATTGAAGGTGCGCCGCTTACTCTTTTGTCCGACAATGGGGTGCAATTCATTTCTACTAAGATGAAACTGTTTTTGAGTAAATTTGGTGTGCATTCTGAAAGGGCTCCACTATATTGTCCCCGCGCCAATGGTCAAGTGGAAAGGGCCAACAGGTTCTTAAAAGAAGGGATCCAAGCAGCTTTGGAGAGCAATCTTGATGTTTTTGAATTTTTAAAAGAAAAGTTTGGAGTTACCACATAACGCCGAATGCATGTACAGGTGTGTCTCCATACTTGTTGATGAGAGGTAGACAGGTCAAATCTTTGTTGACACCTGTGTTTAAAAAGAAGGCAGGAGGGGAAGCTTTTGAATCCTCTATTGCCAAAGCCAGAACAAATATAACAGATTCCCGGATGTCTGGTAAATCTTATCATGATTTGTGTCACAAAACAAAGAGTAAGAGTGTGGAAATTGGCGACTGGGTACGTATTATTAAACCAACTTTGAACCGTAAGGTTCATCCAAATTCACTCTTCCCTTCAAAGTAGAAAGAGTGACTGATACTACTGTTCTACTAAAGGACAAAGGCTGGTGGAGCAAAAGTTCTGTTGTGGTTCTTAAACCGGGGCAAGAATATTTTTTTGAAAAAAATGAAGATGGTGATGTGTGGTTTGATGCGAATGGCACTTGTAGTACTCTTCCTCAAAATCATACGAGGAGTGAAGGTTTCGATATACCTGGTGCATATCAGACAGAATCTAATGCAGAAGAGAGGTGGATTCCTCGATGGAGGACATTGCTGTGTTACAAAAAGAAATACTAGGATGCCTAAGAAATTTGATGATTATATTTTGGAATAATTGTTTTATTTGGTTTTGTTAAAAGGGTACATGTGGTATTGTGTCCTTTCTTTATCTTCTTTATAGAGTTTAGAGTTCTCATGTCACTACCCTATTGTTTATGTCATTTGGAATGTGTATGTGTAATAGAGAATTCACTGATGCAGGAGCTTGGGTTTGAATGTTGAGAAGCGGTTGGAGTTTGATGGAGTGGACGCCTTGGCTCTTGCACCAGTGGGTCCTTTTATGGCACTTGGAATAAAGAAGAATATTTTTACATAAACCTCGATTCCCTCGCTTTATTACATCCCCCCAAGGGTAGACGAAGAGCGCAAAAGGCAGCTGCCCACGGAGATCAGACTCACCCGTACTCCGGGCGAGTCGGAATCCTACTGGCTGCCTGAGACCTCCTTGGGGTCGAACACAGAAGTCTCCAGTGGGCCAGGTCCTTCTGCCTTGGCTCCTTGACCCGCGGCTGCCCGCAACCACCAGGTGCGGGCCGCTCCTTTTCACAAATGGGGAGGCGGTCGGCAGGACACGGAGAAAAGTCTCCATCAGTCCGCTGTCTCCAGCCCCACCCCTCTGTGACATCGGTGTTGCTAGGCAACGCGGAGTACATCCCGGCCAGGAATCCTTGCTCCTCTTGCGCCGCAACAAATGACGATGGCGGGCCCGGAGAGGGAGAGAGCTTCTGCAGCTGTAGCCCTTCCCTCCCGAGGCTCAACCGCTGCACTGAGGCAATGCAGGCCACGCGCTGCACGGCTATCCAAAGTGCCCATTCCGTGATTCAGGGCAGGGTGACAGAATACATAGCACTCACTCAGCGCGTTCTGAGCAGCGACAACAAAGTGCTCAGCCTGTCTCCACCCTGGAGACAATAAGGGGAACACGAAGTGCTCACCAGCACTCTACTGGCTTGGATCAGGGGCCCAAGCAGCCCTCCTGGGAGATCACTGGGGCACACCAGTAAGGTGCACACAGGGAGGCCAGCACAAGGGTTCTCTAGGCAAAGTGATAGTCCTTCCAATAGCCCAACAGGCAGCAGGGCAGTACTTCCAGCAGTCCAGTCCAATGGCAGCTCCTCCCGGCAGTCCTCTGGCCAGGTGCAGTGCACGCAGTGTCTTCTCTCCTTTCCTGGGGTCACAGCCCCTGTACTTATAGTGCAATGTCATTGTTTTGGGGTGTACTTCAAACACTATTGAAGTGCACAACACCCCCACTCACATTGTAAGCCCAGGCCCCAGACACACCACAGGGGGCGGAGCCATCATTGTGGAAGGCAGGCACCGCCCTATTCAGGTGCAGGTGCAACTCCTCCCACCACTCCAAATGCAGACCAGGCCTATTCAGGTGCAAGGGAAAACTCCTCCAGTTACTCTAAATTCAGCCAAGGTCTGTTCAGCCTAGCGCTGAGCCACCCAGGCAGGGCAGGACACACCTCAACCACCCCAGTGACTGGCTGGAGTGGATGCACATCCCCTCTCCCCTGTCAGTCAGAACCAGATGGCAGGGCCATAGCCACGAGGGGGCCTACAGGGGCTGGGCCCATCTTTAATGTCATTGTGGCCCCCTTGAACAGGTTAGGTTTTCCGTTATTTAAAGAACAGGACTGGGCTGGCTGATTTGATAATCAGTCTTTTCCCTGGTGTCCCGAAGACATGCAGGCTCGTTTCAGCTCCCCTGCTCCCCTGCCTCCTCCCCCTCCCACAAGTTATCTAAACATGCAATTAAAATAACGAAGCGGGCTTTGTGTTTATTACAGCGGTCCACTGCAGCATTTTAAAAGCATGCTTACCTTTTCTGGATTCCTTGAGCTGGTTCGACTACGCATGTCTAACATGCGTGCTGTCGGTGAGAAAGTGAAAGCGTTGTGCACACCCCTCTTGAGTGGGCCTCGGTAAATGTGGAGAGCTTGCATACTGGCATGTGGAGAGGACGCAGTGTTCTGCTGTGTAGCTTGTGCATGGGTTGGCCCACGGTGAATGATAATTATTAGAAAGAACGCTCTAAATGCAGAAGCACTGCCTCAGCAACCAAGTTTTGGACAAGGAATGAGACAGTGAGTTAGTTTCTTTTTATTGTTGAAAAGAGAAGCAGAGCTCTCTGTCGAATGGTATAAGGGAAGATTTTCTCTGTTCAGTTGGCCTGCAGGTCCTTTCTTCTGCAGACGTGTTTGTGTAATCTAGGGGCCTATTACGATGACCGTAACTGAGCGCGGGACCACCCGCCGATGCTGCGGCGGTCCCGACATGCACATTAGGATGCCCCGCCACACTGGCGGGCGCAACCTGTGCCTTTTCCATTGCGGGTGGATCTGCTGGCTGCAGACCCGCCCGCAATGGAAAAGGACTGTGCATGGCACTGCCATGCACTACATGGCAGGCACCACGTGGTGCCTGCCATGTAGTGCATGGCAATGAGGAGGGGTACCATAGGTACCCCCCATGTGCACCCCCACCCCCCTTCACCCTGGGGGCCCGCAACGGGCCCCCAAAAGCAAGGACCGTATGCCTTTCCATGGCGGCAACGCCGCCGTGGAAAGGCCATTGACCACAAGCATTCTGATATGGATGGCGGTGTCTCGCAGACACCACCACCATATGCAGGCACTTTTTCCGCCGGTCGACGAGTCGACCGGCGGAAAAGCGGCGGATGGTCTTCCCATCCGCCGCGGACCCCCCAGCCATCATATTATGGCGGGGGGTCATTCTAGTGAGGATGGCGGGCGGATCGCCCCCGCCATGCCGGCGGGGGCGATCCGCCCGCCATCCTAATGGGCCCCATAGTTTGTAATCTCTCTATTTTTTCAGAACTTTTAATTTTTCCTGTTTAATGACGGCAAACTGATAGCAGAGCACTAGCCATGCATTTACTCAAAATTAAAAGCTTGTCTATAAGGTCAAAATTATTTTGCTTGAAGAAAGTGATCAGCTTACGTTTTGGAGAATTATGTTTATTATTTTGAAATTATAAACTTGTATTAGCAAAATTCCTAAATTTTTATGAATTGTAAACCTGATGTTTTGTCACGAAATTAATGTGTCTGTGTGTACACACAAACACACAGACAGACACACATATTTGTGGGATAATCAGTACTGCTGTCTGCAGCTCTGCTTTGTTTTGCTTGACATTGACAGATTTGTGTATTTTGTTATTTCCTTACTATGCACTTTCAAAAGAGAATTCCAGATATAACTTGTGACTTAGAATCTATCTAGAAGGGGCAGGAAGGCAAAGTGTCAGGAAGTAAAAATGCAGAAGGGAAGAATGTTGCCATTTGAAAGTCCTTTTACTGAACTGTCTGTATTATGTGTGGCATTTTAAAACTTAGAGAAATTGTACTGAAAAAATCACCACTTTATCAACAATTCCTTAAAATATTTTGGAGTGGGTGAACCCGGAATATCACTTGGGTTGGTCAGCTTTCTTTGTCACACTATGAAAGTAGTGGAATATTTCAGGAGTCCACCATCACAACCCGTGGTGTTTTTGCCATGTATTTGAGAATAATGTTGTAAAAACTCAACTTGGCCTAATGTTTTCTAACCTTTCTGAATGGGAGAACATCCTCAGGTACTCCAGTGGAAGTCAGGCTTGCTTGCTCGCTCAGTCAGTCCAACTCAGGGTTGATATTTACCTCCAAATACTTTAAAAAATCACCAGCCACCACTGAGTAGAGGTGATTCCCCAAATACCCTGGACAGCATTGGATTCACTTGCTATGTGCAGTGTTCGGCTGGTATAAGACTTTTTACTGGGGATAGTTTTAGTTCCTAGTCTGGCCCTATCTTCAGCTGCTGGAGGCTGCCGAGTGGCCAGGTCACGGTGTGGTAGTATGCTTGTCAAGTCAGCAAGGGGCAAGAAAGACAGGAAAGAAAACTGACAAGAGTGAGAGGTGGAAGCTGAGTGTAAAGCAAGTTCCTGCCTGAACATGCACCAACTCGCCTCTGCAGACAGAGTTATCATCTATCAACAGTAGAAAGGCTGCCCATGCTCCCCTGGTATAGTAAGATGGAGCTGTGCACATAAATTCACTGTTTGGGCGTCGTCAGCTTCCTTTCTGCCCATGCAGCCACTGCAATTTGTTGCGCAGTGCAGGATGGTGATGCTGCAGCTAATGCAGTAAGTTTTAGTTGCACTTATGCAGCATGCACTACCACCTACCAGTGTCTCCTGACTCAATCCTGAAGCTTGTTTAAGCCAGTGTCATCCACCTGCAGAGATGCCAGTGTTACCCACTTGTGGGTCCAGGTGCTGACAGCTACCATCGTCCCTGACCAGAGTCTCTGTGCTCTGCACGGTTATTACACCAGGTGCAGTCCACACTGACAGACACAGGTTTACCTTCTCTGCTTCTCAGCCATCCAGGCGAACAGCATAGCAGGAGATACCCAAGGGCCTACAGTCAGGCAACTCACAGAGTCTGACCACCACCGCCCAACGAAGAGGCCACTGGAACCTAAGGTTGTCCTTCCTGCTTGCAGTTGAGTTCATGCATCTGAGACTTGAGTTGGAATGACTGTCACTCTTCAATACATGCAGGCAGGACTGGAGACCACCATGTAGTAAGTGACGTGACCCAGTAACTGCTGCCCAGAGCCAGATCAGCTAAAGCTGCGAGTAAATACCCATGAAGTAATTCCTCACTATTTCCCTACTACATTTGGCCTATGTTTGGTTCTCAGAATCCAGCTATGGTCTGTTTAATCCCCTATCCCTTTCCTGATGCTACTTTTGATTTAACTTACTAGTAAGTTTTTCAAGATAGCCAATTAACATGATTCTGCTGTTTGTGTGTGTCACCGAGAACTGCATTCTTGAACTGGCAGACACTGTAAAGACATCCACTGTTAGGCAGTGCTTAATTTATACAGTGACATATAGCACTCATTTTTCGGCAGTAAGGGTTATGTTTCATTATCAGAATTTAACCAAGAAGAAATAAGAAGGTAGAAAAAGAGCATAGAGCATAGAGCAGCATGAAAAAGATTGGCAACACTGCCAAAGAGACAGGCCAGGAATGAACAAGGACCTGCAAGAGTGAGACAGAGAAACGAAGGGTGTTGTGGTGGAAGAATGAAGCATTAGGTGGAATCAACACAAAGCATGATTGGTATTTAGAATTCAGCAGCACTGGCTGTGGGCTCCGAGGAACCAGTCTGCCCACTGCACTTATTTTGTAATAAATTAAACATTTCTGATAGGGGAAGACTAAAGGAGCTTGAAACCTTCTCACAGAATGTGTCCAATTTTATGTATGGAGACCCTGCTTTTAATACCATTGCAGGTTTTTAGCATTGTCCTTTAATATTGTGGGAGGGCAGTGTTACTCTGTGCCTATGTTCTGAAAAACAGATCACTGATTCATAAAAATTGAGAACCACCTGTCACTCCACCCCCTCCTAGCCACAGGCCGCTTTCTTATGGACAAGCACACACACTTGTGTTTTAGGACTTCTTCCTGAATTACACAAAGGCAAAGAGGACACTGCTTGGCAATAGTTAATACCGAGTGGAACACACAACGCACTCTGTGCTTCTGTTGAGTGCATATATTTCCTGATTGGCCATACATGATGTTACATTATTGACATTTGTGTAGCACACAGTCTGCCGTTATCAAGGTCTTGCAGCACTTTCATTCATTCAGCTTGCCCTGCACACATTGCTGCTGTGGAGCAGTGATGTTAATATATTTGAAGAACAAAGATAGAAAATGTACATTTTTGTTCCATTTAGTAATATTTTTAATGGGAGTAATCCGAATATCCCTGACCATCCCGTGAGGATATGGGTCATGTTAGCAGCAATGTCATGCAAATATATGAGCTCCTGTGTCTTAGGTATCATTGCATGTTACCTGCCATAAGGGTCTCTGCTTTTTTTGGTATTCAAAACAGAACAGAACCCCAAACCACCTGCTGCTGCCTGTGGTGGGACTGGTGCTCAACTTGCACTTTTTACACCCAATTAGTAAGAGGGGAATTGAAACAGGGTAAGTGAAGTAAGAGAAAAGGGTGACAAATAATTTGATAATATCTTGGGAGAGGGTGAACATAAGGGGAAAAACAGTGAAGACTGAGTGAGAGAACCACAAGGAGAAACAAATGAAGGGGAGATGGATATAGAGAAACAGGTATAAAGTAACTTCAATTTAACAACTTTTAGTGGGACAAATTATATGCCAGTTTTTTCTCAATCAATCATATTGTATTGTATTTAAGCAGACAATACCTGTATTGACCTTTCTTGAGCCACCTAAAGTTTTCCAAGATCTTTCATGAGTTTGAATCGCTAGCTGGGCTGACTCAGCCTTTTATCCTTTGCAGGTTTATAAACTGACTACAATTAATTGAATAATAATAATAATAATGTGTTTAATTTACTATCATTTGAAAGTGTAAAACCTTTGTACTATCTGCTATTTAAAAGACAAGTTATTTTTACAATTTAGTATTAAGAAGTATAGGGCTGGAATCACCCTACTTGTAAGTTATGATACTGTAATGTACAGGGGCACTGCTAGGCTCATTTTGTAAAATATTCTCAGATGGAGAGCCTCCTTTCCCAGTACACTCCTGGAGAACATTGAGCCTGCTTTCCCCTCCCACACTCTGTGCAATCTGGGGCAAGGGTATTTACACTACACATTATGAAAGATCAGCAGTGTGAGAAAGTGAATTATTAATTGAGGTGCATGGTAGTCCACCACAAGTAATGAAGTCACTAACTTGTTAGGTCGAGTCAAAGGTTTCAGTAATGTAATCTTGAGTTTAGTCCCTGGTAGCTATGGTACAGAGCAGACAGGCTCATCTTAGAGAAAATGTGTAAAGCATTTAGAAGTACCAAAACAGTTAAAAAGTCTGAAACACAAAAAGATAAAAAAACCCCACTTCAATTGATAAAAATAGGAAAATAATAATAAGCAAAATGACAAAACTCCAATAACAAAGATATGGATTTTCAATGTTCTAAGTGAAAATAGAGTCAAAAAGGGCAAAGAACCAATGTTCATGGTAGACCAGGACCTAGGTGCAATTTGTGGCCAAGCACGATGGAGAGCGTGTCAGATATAACAAGCAGATTGTCCCTACTAGAGCCTGGAAGAAGAGAAGATCAAAAAAGTTGCAATCTGAAAAAGGACTTTGTCATTTTTCTGAGGAAAAACTCTCCTCTGTGTGGGGCAAACCTGAAACTCAATCTGATGCTGTGGAACTGCCAGAAGGATACCTTCCGCGGTCGATATCCTTGAAGCTCTAGAGCAAAACGTATTAAAAAGTTCACAATCTCCTTTTGGTGCCCAAACAACCACAGAAGTACATTCTAAGGCTCCCAGGACTTCAGCGGGAGCACTTAGAGACTATCAGAGTCCGAGGCAGAGGGCCTCATCAAAGTCTAGCCCAGGTCCGGTGCCATTGGTTACTGGAATTCTTCACAGGAATGTCCCCTTCAACCTTTTATGTTCATGGACCCACCCAGGGAATCAGCCCTATGATCCTTGGAGATCTGACTGTCCTTGGATTTCAAGTGGAAGGAGGTCCAACCCTCTCAGGTCCTTCTCTCAGATCACAGATGCCAAGTGCAGCGAATTTGGTCTGTCTGGAATCCTTTTGCAAGTCCAGCAGTGTTCTGAGGAAGGCTGGGCGAAGGTCCAGCTTTGTAGGATTCACCAGCCTGTGTGTGTGTGACACCCCAAGACATACGTAGTTCCTCTCTGACCAATAAAGTAAAGCCTCCCAAGCCCCGGCCTACTTACTTTTGCAGAAGGTTCTGTTTGCTTTGCTGCAAACAGGCCCAAAATGCAATGTGTCAGGGCAAATCCAAAATGGTGTCTTAGGCCACACTAAACTTGGCTCTGAGGCTGGGGGAGTGAGTAGGGAGTTTACTATGGTAATCAAAGTGCCCACCCACATCTAACACTAAAATCCAGTTTGAGGCAGGCACTGTACCCACAACAAACCAAGAGACAGACGTCTGGTAGGGCATAAGCTGAGTCCTTCAGCAACCAAACAGGGGATACACAGGAATTGTCTGACATCCTGTTCTCTCCCTGTCCTGTGTGTCCAACAGACCTGTTAAGCTGGATTTGACACTTTCACCATGATGCCCACAGCACCCACCTGGCATATTCAGTTGAGCTCAAATGAGTCATCTCTGCCCATTCAGGTCAGCCTATTGCTTGTTTCTTGGAGGCATTTCACACCTATTTGTACCTTTTCCCAGGCTTGAGCACAGGCTTTGGCTTATGCAAATTAGCCTTCTGACAGCTAAGGCAGGTAAAGGGAAGCTTTCTAAAAGTTACCTTCCCTATTTATTAAAAAACTGACCACCATTAGATTTTTAATAACCATTAAAATAGTTGTTTAATTTTTTTGTAGCTTGTTCCATTCTAGAGATAGCAGTATGGTTGTCTACATAGTACAGCTAGACCTGCCACAGTGAATATCGTTTTTTGGCCTTGTAACTTTTAGGACATGGTAACATTAATTTTCTACATGTCCCACTTATAAATAGTATGCACCCTTCCTTGTGGGCTACAACGCTTACATATTTATATGAGAGGTTTCTACTTGTCAAAAAAGGTTATTTTATTAGGCCTCATTGCAGATTTTTCACTGCAGCAGTCTGGCACTGCAGTAGGCCTAAAACTATGCATAATATGTGCTGCAGTCTATGGGCGACATTCAACTTCCAATGCCGTAGGTGTATTCCCACACGTTATACGATGACCTTATAGATAAAGAAAAGATAAATAAACCAATCGGGGCATAGCCAATTTCAACGTGTTGTGAGGGTCAGAGCACACACACTGGGCACCAAAGCGCAATGCCACAGTGTGCAGAGTCTTATAATCCGCAATTCATTTCAGGAAACAATGGGGGTAACCATACATAGGGCCATTTTTTTCACAGCTATTTCCAATTTTCTAGCATTTTGGATTGAAACGTTTTCTGTTTTCAGAACCATCCTTAAACGACCTCCCTCTGTTGAATCTTGATTCCAACTATTTAGAAGATTGTTATATCGAGTGCACTGGATTGTTTATCAGTTTGGTATGCACTTCTTACAAGGAAAGAGGAATGACGAAAGCTAAAAAGTGAGAACATACAAATAATAGTTCTGTCAGCTTTGTGGCTATTTTGGAGCAGGCCTTGCATTTTTATATTTGTGCAACAGGTGAGCTATTGGGTACTGATGGGGCTCTAATTTATTGATAAGTAACACCTTTACCTTTTTTCTGAATAATAGCGGTAGTTGCTGAAAGGCACAGATTTATGTTGCTGTTTGAGAACTGGGAATGATTGTTGAGAATGGGTTTTTTACCAACATATTGGTGGTCACTGAGCGTCAGTGGGTAGCTGGCACTAATGTGTACTACATCCAAACATTTCATTTGTCTTAACATAACATGTGTATTCGTTAAGCGCATGTTCACCCGTAGGTATCTCGGCACTGAATAACAGATGTTTATTGTCACCCAACTCAATGGTACTCATTTTATTGACCTCAGATGGATGAAGGGCTGAGTGGACCAGACGGGATTTGAACCTGTGACCATGAGGTCGAATACAGGTCCCTGTAGAGGATGCATTAGTCCACTGAGCCATCAGACCCGGCTTTTTTGAGCTCAGAGCTTGATATTAAACCATAACCAGTGTGTATTGACGCTTTTTGACAAAATTGCTTACAATACTCCATTTGACTTATATTTTACTCCAGTGGCGGCTGGTGACATTTGAACGTGGTGCGACGTAAAGATTTCGCCGTACTGCACTGAGGCGAGCGAGCATAGCGAGAGAGCCCGAACAAGCTGGAAGCTTTGGGGGTTCTACCCCCAAGAACATTTTGAAAAAAGAGTGGATAAATGCAGAATTTTCAAGCAAATTTCACCCTTCTATTGCCACCTCACTCTTCTCTTCTCCACCTCACTCTTCTCATTCTTCCTCACCTTTTTCTCTCTTCCTCGCCCTCCTCTCACTTTTTTCTGTCTTTCCAACTTGCCCTCCTTCTCTCCCCATCACTATCCTCCTTTTGTTCTCACTGTGCTCCGTCTTGCCTCAGCCTCCTCCTTATGACCCCTATTACCCTCCCATCTCTCTCCTTTGCTTCTCTCCAACTCTCTCTAGGACCGGAAGAGCAGCAGCACTTTAATCAGGTCCTCTGGAATTATGCAACAGGAAGTACCAAATTATGCAGCAGAGTTGACTACATTTTATAGTGTAATGCAGGGTAGTATTTCATTATTATGTCATTTTTTGCACATGTTAACACTATGCGAAGGGCCTTCCACTGTGCAGCAACATATTACTGCATTTTTAGTAACATTTGATCCTTTTTCTGATGGTTTTTGTTAAAATCTTCAACTTAGGCTGTAGATGGTGGATTATATAGCTAAACTCTCTGAGGATCTTGGTGAGCGAGCAGCAGTGGTACTTGAACACATTTTAAAGTTATATTTACTCTACTTACTTTTAGTATATATTTCAGCATATACTTATTACTTTCAATTAACATCACTTTTTCCTGACCTGAAATCGGACATTGAAAAATGCAAACATGAGGCACTTAAATCTAACAGCAGCATATTCAGAAGAGTTAGGAGCACTGATAGCTATTTGGTTTAAAAATTCACAGGGAGTGGAAAAACGGACCCATTCCCAAAGTGTCTGTCCATTACTGACCCTCTAACTCTCAAGACAGTTAGTGATAAAGCTTTAATTTGTTCAATACTGCAATCTTTTACTACGGCTAACTGTTTTACGCTGCATTCTTGAAACCTTTTCCCAAATTATGAAAGTAATGTTTCATTGCTAGGCTCAAGCATTCCCTTGTAAGTCTTCCTGGCAAGTGGAAAATTCAGGTACAACTATGTCAAGAAGACTTTTAAGTTCGGGAAATTGGGATAATGTGATGGATGGGATTTGTAGACCGAGAAATTCAGATATTTTTCTTTAAATAATTTATGAAAAATGTTTTTATGCATAATAAATTGAGAAACATGATTTGCCTCCTTTAGATTAGAAAACATCTGGCTACATTTTCACTTCGTAAGCTGCTGCCAATTTTTCAGTTCAAAACACTATTCTAATATTGTTTTTCATACGGGTATTCATGTGAAACATGACACGGGTTTTCATGTGAAACATAACATATTACAAGAAGTACATTTTTAACTTACGCTGATTCTGATACGCCAATAACAATAAAACATTTGGAGCATGGTAAAGGCCAGTTATGGGCCACCTGGCCCACCCTCTAGAACCGGGCCTGCAGCGGACCCCCAGCCGGGAGGAGCTGTGAATGCAACTGTTAAACTGATAGAAATCAAAGTAGAGAAAAAATCATGTCTTCCAAATGCACAACCTCCCTCCACGTGCATGCAGAACCTTTACCCTCTGCTGCTGACGTGCTCAAGCTAAACCAATGACAAACAAGAGTTGGGTTAGCAGTCTTTATTTTAAACTATGGGGCATATTTACGTTCCCTGGCGCATCCCTGCATATCAGCAGGGATGCGCCAGGGAAAATGCGTCACGCAGTTTACTCCTTGCGCCACGTCCGATGCGCCGCATTTACAATGCGGCGCATCGTAGGCACAGAGATAAGCAGATGCGTGATGCATCTGCCGGCGGAAGGTTGGCGCAGTGCTGAGAGTTGTGTCGCAAGCGCGACGCAACTCCAGCACTGTTCCAACCTTCCCTATCCCCTAACATGGTGCGTCAATCCTTACGCCTGCTTGAAGCAGGCGTAAGGATTTGACGCACCAGCGCTCGGAAAAGTGACTGCGTGAAATCTTGTAGATTTCACTGCGTCACTCTTCCGAGGCGTTCCTGCGCTCGAACGCCCCCTGCGCCGGTACGCCCACATGAAACCTGACGCAGGTTTCATGTGGCGCAGGGGTTTACTACGTGATGCATCTCCCTAGATGCGTCACGTTGTAAATATAGCGCAACGCGGCGCATGGTTTGCGTCGCCGCTGCGTCACATGCGTGACGCAACGGCGGCGCAAAAGTGGCGCAAGGGGCTTGTAAATATGCCCCTATGTGTATCAGTGTGTGTGAGTGTACGGCAGTATTTCTGCTTCTTATCGTAGTACGTCTGTTACTCGAATAATGATGCTGTCCATACTTGTAATGAATACAACTACCAGCACTTCAGCACAAGAGTCACTGTAGAGCTAACAACGTAAATTAACAACACTTTTCATATCTAGTACCTTTGCAGAGCTCACCACAGTTACACAGCAACCAGTCCCGACAGTTCAACACATCTTAACATCATTGCAGTACAGCAACGGGACACTTTCACAAACCCAGCACATCTACAGTGCATGCACGGCGCTCTGCACGGTTTAAATCGCGTCTTGTACCCCCACACATGCATACAGCACAGCACCGTACATGACACAGAGAAACCTGGAGCACAGGCAGTAACTTGGAGATAGCTATGCATCTGTTGTGCACACACATTCTCCCTGCTCGGAATGACCCACTCGTTAATGGACAGGACCTTTCACGAAACAAGCAATCAGTGACCCCTCACTCAACAGGACTGTTGAAGAAAAACTGAATGAACACTGAATAGACCCGGCTTTAACCAAACGTGGAATAGCAGGCACTTTTAAAGGGCGCTTACACCAGAGCACTGCACTGTGTACTGACCCTTTAAACCAAAGCAAAATGTATTTGTTTATTTGGAGTTTTGTAAAGTGTTCAGCATATTGCTTTGCAGCCATTTCAGAAAAGTAATAGATGCAAATTTCACACAACCCGGCCTGTAAAGAAAAATATAATAAACAAGCCTTCACTGAACAGTCCCCATAAAGGAAAGCACAGTGAACATCACTTGCACGGAAAGCTCTTTTTTTAATTTCTTTTTTTTTTTTTTAAAAGAGCAGGTAGTCAAATTTCTTCTTAGACAAGCGCTTTTTAGAGAACATTATAATCACTAACATTCGCTGAACTGGCCTTTTAACAAACATGAGACCTCTCGTATCCACGCTGCCATGACTCTTCAAGCAGACACAAATTCAATCACAAAACTTCGTACAAAATAGATCTCATGTCTAACTTACAAAATCATTTTCATATTTAAAGTGGCCGGGTGAACTCCGAAATAGGCCATGCCCCCCCCACGTGACAACAAGGCCCTAAACGGGCCTATACTAGAAGTAAAAAATGCCCGCCTGGGCCTTACCTGGGCTGGTGAACTGACCGAGTTAGTTCAGACGTCAGCAGGCGGTCCGGCCTACTCTTTGGCAGCAACAAAAACCAGTGCTGTAAGCGCCGGCAAGCAAGCAACTATTGCACTGTGCAGTAATCAGAGCTGGCAGTAATGATGATTCAGAGTTTTCTGACGGCCTCTGCTCTAAAACGCAGTCTGTCTAGTGAGTAGTCCTGACGCAGTAAAAAATCCACTCCGACTGCCACAGTCCATGCAGAGTGCAGAGTCATGCGCGGGAAGCCGTCTGAGGTGGTCGAGTCTGCGCAGACTCGATTCCTGCTTCCCACCTGCCACACCCTTTCCCAACTCATCACAGGGAGGGGTCCCACCCATGCCCTGTAAGGAGTTGGGAGGGGTCCCACCCATGCCCTGTAAGGAGTTGGGAAAGGGTGTGGTGACAAGCTCTCCACTTTCTCTGATTGACGTGGAGGGTTAGCGATCCCGGGCTTGCATTCAAAACGCCTGGGGCTAACTTTACCTCCACGCCATCAGGGGGTGGAGACTACGCCTTGCAGCTAGGTCTTTGCCGAGCTGATGACATCACAGCCTTCAGGGCTCTGAGGTTCTCAGCCCGGCAAAAACACGAAGGCTAGGCTTCTTGAGCAGGGGAGAGAGTGAGACTAGTCAGTCACGTGACGTCCATTAACAGCGGCGATATCAGTGAGTGGGGCATACAGTGCCTCGCAGCCCCGTGTTCAAGTACTGGCAGTAAGTGTTGTTAATGCCATTAAGTTAATGCCATTTTTGGCAGCTGATAAATGGGCATTTTTTATAAATGACTATGAGCTGCATATCCAGCAATGTAACGGGGGCGGAGCCCCGACGCCCTCATAGAGAAACCACCACTGTTTTACTCTTAGATTACTTGAAGTACATACTAACTGACACCCCGAACCCATGATGTTAAGTTTTAATTTTGAGTTTTCATCAGTGCTACTGACCCTTTGCACTTAAAAATGTGCCTTAAATATTCTCAAATTACCCTTTTGAGGGGGAAGGGGGGATTCTCCAACTGTGAAGTTGTCTTTGAATTTATCCAATTCTAGCTAATTTGACTGCTCCAATGAGCTTTGTAATGTTCTATATGCCAGTACGTATGTCATGAGTCTATTGCAAGAGAACTTCCAAATCCCATGCAAAGTTGACTTCAAATTCTGGTTAATTTTACTCCAGTGTACTAGCCCAATGTGCTATATGTGCAACACCGGAAATTCCTGTTCCGACAGATTCCATGAGGGAATCTTGTACCCCTCATGTAAGGATGTCTTTACAGTAAGTGCAGTTTTGACTAACATGCTTTAAAATGTAATATTTGTCTCCCACTTTAATCTCTTGGGCGAACAGCATAAAAAAATAATTTGGGCTTACCACCCACATCACCATTTGCACTGCATTTTTTCGCAAGCTACCACATCCAACTTACCCCTACTCCACCCCGAGAACATTTCCTTGTCAGTGCTGGGGGGTGTGCCCCCCAAAGTATACACTCCTGGCTACGGCCCTGCCAGATGGTCAATACACATCCAGGCAGGGCACAAAGACAAATAGCACACAGAAAGGCCCACTTCTAAAAGTGGCATTTCTAAAATAGCAATAATAAATCTGCTTTCACCAATAAGCAGGATATATCACTACTATTCCAAACATACCAAACATGGTCACGCTACCCCTCCCATGTCAGGAATTACCACTGAAGCACATTTCAGGGAATCCCTAATGCATCCTTGTGAGAGGGCAGCATCACAGCAGTGAGAAACCAAATAGGCTGTTTGTCACTACCAGGACATGCCACACAGTTAAGGCACATGTCCCACCTTTTACCTACACCGCACCCTGCCCATAGGGCTAGCTAGGGCCTACCTTACGGGTGACTGATATGGAGTAAAAGGGGAGTTGCAGACGTGGCAACCACTTTATATGCCACATCACTGCGGCAGAAAACTGCGCGCGTAGGCCCTGCAGTGGCAGAGGTCTGAGACAGGTTTGAAAGGCTACTTCGGTGGGTGGCGCAAGCAGCGCTGCAAGAACACTAGTAGCATTTAATTTACAGGCCCTGGGTATATGGGATACCACTGTACAAGGGACTTACAGGTCATTTAAATATTCCAAACAGGTGTAGACCAATCTTACCAAGTTTACAAGAGAGAGCACATGCACTTTAGCACTGATATAGTGCCCAGAGTCATAAAACCACCAACAACAGGTCAGAAAAAATACAGGAGAAAGGCAAAAAATTCTGGGATGACCCTGCAAAAAGGGCCAAGTCCAACAGGGTTGTCATATTTATGACACCTACATGACTCCTAAAAATTCAGGCTCCATGAGTTAGTGGGGGTGAGGCGATCCCTGCCGTCACAGTCTTTAAGAGAATAGAAAACACAGTATTTACCCTTTGTTTCCTATTGAGAGGACTCAATTATCCTGTTTCCCCAGCACTTACTACACCAAGGTACATCGACCTCCCTTGCACCTGTCAGCTCCCCACACTTCTCTGACGATGGCCGGCCCTGAATTGAGCTGTCTTTTATGTTGAGGGAGGAAGTCATGTGACCAGAGTCACATGGTCCCTAAAGGAGGAGTGGTTGATACTGGCATGCGGGACTGCTGTGAAATGTGACTCCAAGTGCAACGGACCCCCGAATTTAAATAAACAGTGCCCCGGGGAGGTGGTGGTCCCTGGGGCAGTGTGGGGGGGCTCGAGCCCCCCCACACACATTATTTATTTCAGCCGCAGGGAGGTGGTGGTCCCCGGGGCTTGGGGGGCCCGCGAGGCCCCCCCAGCTTATTTTATTAAAGCCCCGGGGAGGTGGCGGTCCCCTGGGCTGCAGGGGGGCCGCGTTCCCCACGCACATAAATTATTAAGCCCCGGGGAGGTGGCAGTCCCCGGGGCTGTGGGGGCCCCCACACCATAATTTGGCATGCCCCCGGGACCTGGCCCACCCGGGGGCTTTTTAACAAACGAAGCGCGGGAGACCACGCTTAGTTTTTTTTAACTAATTTCGGCCGGATTCGCGGACCCTGCGCGAATTCAGTCAAAATTATTTTTAAAAAAATGCTTTTTTGGTCCTGGGGGTCCTTCTGGGACCCCCTGAGCAGGCCTAGGGGGTCAGGGTGTTTCTACCCTGCCCCCTTTTCTTGTTTTTCATCTTTTTTTTTACTCTTTTCTTGTGACTCGGTTACTGAGTCACAAGATGGCTGCCAACACTTCCTGGTCAGAAACAAGCTCGTGCCCGGGACGGTTGTCGAACCCTCCTCGGTGCTCAGATATCGAAAGTTTTCTTTTTTTAATTTCTCAGGAACTACTGAACGGATTTACACCATTTAAAAAAAGGGCGCTTTCTGAACCAAGAGCTACCTTTTTGCCAAATTTGGTGTAATTCCGTTCAGCAGTTCGGGCTGTAGCTTCGTCTAAATTTCCTATGGAAATTAACATGGAGAAAATGCGTTTTGGGACACCTCTTTTTTCTCGGCCCCTGCTTGACGAATCACCCCAAAACTTACAAGACAGGAGCTGACCGGAGTGCCCCATTAGTTTTGAAAAGTTCGCGAAGATTCGTCAAACGGCGCCAAAGATATTGGCAAATCTAAAAACGCTTTTTGAATAGAAACAAGGTCCTAACTATAACTACCTACTGGCGACCGTCAGTAGGTAATATATATATATATATATGTCTTGTCTGTTGTCTGGAGCAAACTCACTTGTCTGCATGCCACGTTTGGCACACGATAATATAAGTGTGCACAAGCATGAGACAATTACATGATCAGGGGTGTGATTTACCCCTTTACAAAAATGCTTTTGTGTTTTCCATTTCAGAGACCACTAGAGGGAAAAGGTCCTATATGGTCTGTAGGACTGCATGCCTCATATTTAGCATACTGTGTAAACTAGCATTAGGAGTTGATATTTAACACAATCTGTAGAAAATCTACGAATTTTGTTGGTTCTGAAGAAAGCCTGCTGAACCTGAGTGGCACTTGTAACAGGCTGAAAGATGTCGACCTTACTGAATTATAGATGTTAGGGGTCATTGCACTGTTTTTATCCCAGCTAAAGGACCTTATTAATAAACAAGAATTAGGATCCTGAAGTCTTTTTTAACTTGCACTTAGGATTTAGTAAGAGCTCCGCTTACAAACCATGTTGAGCCCACCCACTCACACTAGGTGCAGTGGGAGAGGATCCAATGATGAAGCATGCCACTGGTGTTACTAGTGGGTGAGGATCCTACTAATATAGCCATGTGATGTAAGGGTCACACTGATTCACCTGGGTGCAGATTCCTTTCCACTTTGATATATATTGAGACCAGTTAATTTGACCTCTTAAAACGTTAGGAGTTCATCAGTTGTGAGGCTTTCCCTCTCTTGTGTACCGATTTTGTTTAAGGGAGGCTGAGGGTTGCCCCAATTTAGCTTCTCTCTCCTCCTTGTTTTTCAACAAGAATAATTGTTCATTTTTTCATCTCACAATTCCATCTTCTATTTGTCTTTAGGACTGAAGACTGCTTCTTCTAAGTTGCCTTCCCTTACTCCTTTTACTACCCTTGTTATTTTTCTTTAAGAACAAAAAAGCCCCCAAAAATAAATAAAGCTTTTTTGAGAACCCGCCTCCCCGCCCCCATCAAAAAAACAGTTCTTTTTAGAACCACTTCATCTGCTCAAAGAAAGAGCTAACTAAATGTTGTATGTTTTGTGCAATTGTGTGTTTAAGTGTTTGTGAGTTTTTCTATGTATACATGTATCATACCCTGACTAAGTGAAATCAAAGTAGCACATCTGACTACTTTAATATTCACGAAGAGGAATAAACCCCTAAAGTATTAAAGAAGACACTAGCACATGTTTTGCAATGTTATCTAGAATACTAAAATGTAAGTAGCTGTATGGGTGTCTCGGGGGATGTGTGAGTAGCTGTATGGGTGTATCAATGCTTGTGTAAGTGGCTAACTGGCTGTGTGAGTGGCTGTGTGGGTTTATGTGTGGGTGTGTAAGTGACTGTGTGGGTTTGTGAATGTGTGTGTGAGTGTCTGTATGGATGTATGAGTCTATGTGAGTAGGTGTGTGCACGTGTAAATGGGTGTGTAAGTGACTGGGAGTGTGATTGTGTGTGTCAGTATCTGTGTGAGTGACTGTATGGGTATGTAAGTGGAGATGTAAATGTTTGTCTAGGCATGTAAGTGGGTCTGTGAGTGGGTGTGAAAGTGGCTTTATGAGTTTGCTAGTGGATGTCTGAGAGGCTGTGTCAGTAATTTTGTGAGTGACTGTATGGGTGTGTTAGTATGGATGTAAATGTATGGGTCTGTGAGTGGTTGTCTGGGTCTGTGAATGTATGTGAGAGTGGCTGTATGGGTGTCTGAGTGGGTGTGTGAGTGTCTGTATGGATGTGAGAGTGTGTGTGAGTATGTGGTAGGTGTGTGAATGGGTGTGTGGGTTTGTGAGTAATTGTGTGACTGGCTATATAAGGGTGTACGTGGATGTGTGTGAGTGGGTGTGTGTCTGTATGGGTCTGTGAGTAGATGTGTGAGTTGTTGTCTGGGTCTGTAAGGGGGTGTGCGAGTGATTGCATGGGTGTGTGAATGGGTGTGCAACTAGTTTTCTGGGTCTCTGAATGGGTGTGTGACTGGCGGAATTGATGTATTGATGTGTAAGTGACTATGTGCTGGGGGTCTGAGTGGGTGTTGGAGTGCCTGTGTGGGTCCATGAGTGGATGTTAGAGTGATTCTCTGGGTCTATAAGTGGGTGTCTGAGTGTGTAAATGGGTGTGTGAGTAGTTTCTGGGTGTCTGAGTGACTGTATGGGTGTTAGCGTGTGGTGGGTGTGCGAGTGTGTAAGTGGCTGTGTGGGTCTGTAAGTAGGTGTGCGATTGGCTGTATAAGTGTGTACATGGGTGTGTGAGTGCCCGTGTGGGTATGTGAGTGGTTGTCTGGGTCTATGAGTGGGTGTGTGTGTGTGTGGCTGTATGGGTGTGTGAGTGGTTGTGTGTAAGAGTGTGTGTGAATATTGTAGTGTCCTCCCCAGCCCAGGTACATGCAAATGATCACGCCACACACGGAGCTTGGTATTACATGTCTTTATCCCTCAGCGTGTAACTCTTAACTGAACATTCTACATCATGAATTATGTCACCCTCACCCACGCACCTACGTCACTGGTCTACAAAGTCCATCAGGTACTAAAAGGGTCCCATCATCTCTAACTCAGAAGACACTACATCTCTCCCTTTGTTAAATAAAAAGTATCAATAATACAAATATACATCACAACTCTTTAATAAGTCATTTTGGTGATCGAACAAATAACCCAGATCTAGTCAGGTGAGGTTGCGGAGATAAAGGAGAAGTGTCCATGACTGGCACTGGTGACAGAGACACTGGCGGATCTGGTGGCTCAGTGGACTAATGCGTCCATTGCAGGGGCCTGTGTTCAACATCATGGTCACAGGTTCAAATCCCGGCGGGTCCACTCAGCCTTTCATCTGTCTGAGGTCGATAAAATGAGTACCATTGAGTTGGGTAACAATGAACATCTGTTATTCAGCGCCAAGAGACCTCTGGGTGAACGTGCGCTTTACAAATACACATGTTATGTTATTATTTATTGGGCTCTCTGGATTCTCAGGTCGATAAATCTCACTTCTGACATCTGGAGCTGAGGAACGTCGAGGAAGGTGCTTGAAATGCGAAGAATCTCGTGTAATGGACCTTCTAGGACACTGAGCAGTCACCATGTGCCCTTTACTGGTCACAACCCTCAGTGGGTCAGCATCAGATTTGCGTTTCCATTTCTGCCTGACGATAACTTGGTCTGTTCTTTTTAACACAGTGCTCCGAACACAGTAGTGTGCAACCACATTGGTCTTCATTTTATGCGTTTGTGAGATGAATCAGAAATGCAAAGTTTATCAATATCAATAGATCTTACACAGGTCCATTGTGGAAGTTTGGTTCCTATGGCTCTCCCAAACATTAAGGTGGCAGGACTTTAACCCATGGTATAATGGGGAATTGACCTGTATCCACGAAACATAAACAAAGAACTGATTTGAGTCTAAGCTTTTCCAGCGCAGCACTCTGAATGGTCTTCTTGAGGGTGCTCATAAATCTCTCGAGCACACCATTCACCTGAGGCCAGTGGGGTGTGCTTTTCTGCTGCTTGACATTTAGATGAGTGAGAAAATCTTTAAACTATCGACTACTGATTTCGAAATCAAAGGAGCACCCCATGTTGCAAAAATACTTTCTAATCCCTCAATGACTCTGTCATGAGTAGTTGACAACAAATCTTCCACAAGGGGAGAACGGGAATATTCATCAACAATTAATAGTAAATAATGTCCTTTGTCAAGGGGTCCAAAGAAATTAATTGCAATCTTCTCCCATGCATACTTTGAAAGATCATACATGTTTATCAGATGCGGGGTTGTTTTGGATGAAAAGCAGTCGATCAAATGACATGCCTTTAACTCTTTTTCAACTTTTTCAAGATTAGGACACCACACTCAGTCCTGTAGAGCTAGTTTAGTAGCAACAAGTCCATGATTTCCCTCATGATCCAGTTCAATTACTTGCTGTCTCAGACTCTCGGGTATGACAGTTCTCAACCCTTGTAAGATGACACCTTCTAGGGTAACTGAAAGCTCTTCCTGCACCTTTTTGAATTTCTGGTATTTAAGGTCATCATGAAGAGGTTGAGTATGTTTTCGCCACAATTGCGTTGTAATAATGTCTTTGAGTATTAGAAAATCTCTGTCAGTGCTAGTAAGTTAGTGCTAGTAGCAGCTAATATAAGCATCAGCCTCTTTAGAAGTAGTGCCATGACACTGTATTGGCACTCGTGAGAAGAAGTCAGCAGGGTTTTGATCTTTCCCTGGACGATGCACAGTCATATAATCACACTACTGGATTCGCAACCCCCACCTCTCAATGCGAGGGGGCATCTTGGCTTTAGCATTGCCAAAAATGATGAGCAATGTTTAGTGGTCGGTGAAAACTGTGAAATGCTTTCCATACAGGAACACATGAAGATGTTAACAAGCCCACACCACAGCAAGGCTTTTCTTTCAGGTTGTGAATAGGCGCATTCCGTTGATGACAAACTTCAGCTAGCATAAGCCACAATGTGTCTTAGGGCATTTGGATATTCAGTGGGCTGGGCAAGGATGGCATTCAGCCCCACTGAGCTTGCATCAACAATAACCTCTGTCTGCAATTTGGGATCAAAGAAAGCCATTTCAGTGGTGCTCTCAACTGCATGCTTTTTTTCTTAAACTCTTTTTATTGTAGTTTACTCAATTATACATCACAACAGCAGGTGTTATAGCATTACAGAGTATAGTTTGTTTTATCGATCTTAGGTCAGTCCAACAAGTACTTCATTACAAGCCAGTATCACTTTCCTCACAAGCAGTTCTCCTATAAATCGTTCTGTTCATCTGAGTGGCTGGAAGAACACATATATGACCCCTGTGTGTATTCCATTTGCCCCAAATCTTGTCTTACTTATTGGGGCAACCTCTGCCTTCATAATGACCCTTTCCACTACCATAGACCAGCCTATATCTCGTTCCCACTCCCCAAGCAGTAGTGACTCACTTGCCCCCCATTTTCACACAATATTTTGTTTTGCAATCGTAACTCCCAGTTCCCCAGAGTTGTTCTTTGCTGCTCAGGTCTATCTGTTCCCATATATTAAGAAGACACATTTTGGATGTAGGTTGGAGGTCTCTACCGCACACAATTTTCAATTGAATCGTTATAGACTCTCAATGTCGTTTAATGACTGGACAATCCAATAGTATGTGGTAGAGCGTATCCTCCTGCTCACAGAGTCTTCTACATTTAGGGTCTTCTTTCCGTCCCATTTTTGTCAGGGTACCACAATGAAGGTAGGACCGGTGAAGTATTTTGAGTTGGATTAGCTTTAATCTGGATGATATGGCCACTTCCCTTGGGGAGGACAACGCCTCCTGCCAGTCCTCGTCTCCTAGCTCTCCTAGCTCTCCTATGTCTTGCCCGCCAGAGCTCACGAAGCCGCAGGAGAGGGTCAGGCAAATTATTGAGTAGTTTTTGATATGTCATGATATCGCCCTGCGGTCCATATAGTCAGTTAGAAGTATATCCTCCAATGGGGATGTCTCTGGGAGGTCAGTACCCGTTGGGATGGCCGACATGAGGGCATGTCTTATTTGTGGGTATCTATACGTTTCTGTGACCGCCATGTCATAATCTCATTTTAGGACTGCGAACAGGAGTACTCCTTTCTTTGACCATAAGTCTCCAAGCCTTGAAATACCTATTATATTCCATTTATTGAACACGGGCATCTGATAAGTCTATCAAGTCTGTCCACCTCCCATACTGACATAGACTGGGTCACTCTATTATGCCATCCCAGCCTCTTGGTCACCCGGTGCCAGAGTGCAATCGTTTGTTGTGTAGGGCCCATTAGATGCTGATATTTAGAGTTTGTGTATAGAACTTGTCTGGAGCTCCGGGGGCTCATGAGTAATCTATCCATCCGGTATGCTGAGTCATCGCATGGTCGGTGTACCCACTGGTTGACTACTGCCAGTTGGGCTGTCCAATAATATGCCCGCATATTAGGTAGTGCGAACCCACCATCGTACCATCCCTTCGTGAGTTTCTTTATTGCTATTCACAGTGGCTTCCCGTCCCAGAGTAGGGTTCTTATCTCGCTCTCTACGGTATTAAATTAGTTTTTGGGAACCTTGATTGGTGTGTGCTGCAGGATATACAGGAATCGCGCCAACGCCATCTTAAAAAGGGCCACCCGGCCTAGCAGGGATATTAGCAAAGATCTCCAGTGTCGTACGTCACTTTTTAATCATGTTAGTGGGCCTAGTAGATTGTGTTCGTGGAAGAGGTCTGGGTCTGTTTTGGCGAAGATCCCCAGATAACGGAAACTGTCTGTTACCGCTGACACCTCGCAGTCTGATGGTAATCTTGGAGCTGGGCCTTGTACAATGAATATTATGGATTTGGACCAGTTAATAGTATAACCTGACTATTTTCGGAAGTTTGTGAAAATTTGCAGAATTCTATTAATGGAGGAGTGTGGCAATGCCACATTTAGTAGTGTTTTATCTGCATATATGGAGATTCTATCCTCCCATCCCTCAGTCCAGCGTAGCCCCCAGATCTGGGGATCTCCTCTGACCCAAGTCGCCGAAGGCTCCAATATTAGAGCAAAGATAAGTGGCGATAGGGAACAGCCCTGCCGTGTCCCTCGTTTGAGAGGGAACGTGCGCGATGTATGGCTGTTCACCACTACTTGTGCTCTGCATATAGCAGTCTGAGCCATGTCAGGTATTTAGGGCTGAAACCCATTCACTCCAAAACTGCAAGTAGGTAGGGCCATTCGATGGTGTCAAATGCCATGCAGGCGTCTATTGATAGTATCACTGTACCCTCCTTAACTGTTCCTGTTCTTTTAAACACTCCCTGAAGTTGGCGCAGGTTTAATGCTGTGTTGCACCCTGGCATGAAGCCAGATTGGTCCTGGTGGACCAGTTTGGTAATAATGTGGAGGAGCCGAGGCGCAAGTGGCTTGGCCAAAATTTTAGCCTCCGCATTAAGCAGTGAGATAGGTCAGTAAGAGCTGCAGCTTTCCGCAGGTTTTCCCAGCTTGTATATTACTGCTATTGAGGCTAATCTTTGATATTTAGGTATGATACCCTTTTGCCCATTTTCTTTATAGATCCGCCGTAGGTGGAGTGCTATTTTTGAGGCAGTGAGCTTGAATTATTCTATTGGGAGATTGCAGTGGTTATTTCGTCCTCTGTTATATAGCCTTCCAGTGACGATCTATCTTCTTTGGTATGGGTAGGAAAAAGAAGATCTACCAGTAGTTCTCTAAAATCGTCAATTGTGGTGAAGTGGGTCGCGAAAGCTTCCGCTATCTCCTGTGTGTCCCTCAAAGTCTCTCCATTGTCTGTCTTAAGTAAGATCACCCATCGGTCCGCCCTCTCACGTCTATGAAGCAAGGCCAGTAGTTTGCCGGCCTTATCTCCCGTCTTGTATATTTTGTGTTGCATTGCTACGTGTCTGCTTTTGACTGCCTCTGTCTCTAAGTTTCTATACTCTTGTCGCTTTAGGGCTAGGGTGTGTCTAGTAGCCTCATTATCAGCGTTTACAATTTGTGCCTCTCTGTCCAGTATATCTCTCTCCAGCTCCGTTACTACTGCCTTCTTGTCTTTTTTATGGCCAACTGTCAGCAAGAGCACTTGTCCTTTAATTACGGTTTTGAATGCTTCCCAGAGAATCTATGGGGACTTGACTGAACCCTCGTTGTCTTTGAATTAGTATTCTGTGGTCTTAATTAAGCCCGTTCATATATGTAGGTTTTTCAGATATCAGGGATTCAGGGAAATGGTTTTTTGAACTGGTGTTGTGCCAAGGGTGTAGCAGGCCCATATTGGGGAATGATCTGAGATTCCTCGTGCAAGATGTCGAACTTCCTTGAAATTAGGCACCTGGTCAGCTAGTGTCAGTGAGCAGTCTCTTTGTGGCTGGCTGTTGTGGGCCCCTGAGTGGAATGTGAATTGCAGCGATTGTGGATTGTGTGTCCTCCATATGTCAGCCAGTCCCAAAGCAGTTAGAAAGTCTGCCAGTCCGGCGCGAGTGCCCAAATGGCATCTAGGGGGATGGCGATCCTTCTGTTCATAAAATGTCATGCTTAGATCTCCCCCTGTCAATAGATCACCATTAGGCAAGTTAAATATTAGCTTACTCAAGTCCTGTAGGGCTATTTTATGGAGTGCCGACAGGATGTTGTCAAAGCACATCAGCGGCTTGTGCCCATAAACTCTTGAACACTGTCAAATTGTAAAACAAGCATTGGCATAGCCAATAGGTCTCGCCTTTGGGACCTTATAAGTGTTTAGTTATCCAGCACAATACCCTTGGTGCAACAACATCAACTGTTGCATGGCTAAACACTTATAACGTCCCAAAGGCGAGACCTATTGGCTATGCCAATGCTTGTTTATCTCTTTGCCACTTCTTTGTGAAAATTACTTTTGCTACAATTATTGTGCCATATATTTGTATTTACCCCTAACAAAGTCATTTTGCAAAAAATATTCGTCACAGAAAACAGTTAATGATCTCGTGCACAACTAGCCGTGCATAGAAAACCTAAAATTGCTGAAAAAATATGCATGCCTTTGCTATTGCGCACAGAAAAACGTACAATACAATGAAAGATTCTGCATACATTTTCCAGCTTGGCTCATTGGCTGGGTTCGAGTAAGTGACGTTCATCTCGCTAAGCGGTGACAATTAGTGTAGGAGGGCCTGTGTTCATGCGTAAAGGCAAGAATAAACAAGGATGCCCGAGAAAAAAACCTAAGAGAGAGAATAGTGAACTCTGAAAATCTGTGGCAAGGAAAACAAGCGGTCTGCACTTTTCAAGCACTCGTGCTTGTGGCGGCATCCACCTTGGGGGAGCGAGCAGCGGCGCGCAGGGGCCATCTGTTTGTAATTAACGTGGCCGTGCCGCTGCTCGCTCCCGCAAGGTGGATGCCGCCACAAGCACGAGTGCTTGAAAAGTGAAGACCGATTCCTAAAGGCCCTCTCCTAGAGCAGCGCATGCGCGCTGCCTAGGCGAGACCTTAAAATACATCAGCCAAACAAGAGAAGGAGGATAGATAGCTGTTTGGCTGATAAGGGTTTTGAAAGGACACCAAATACCAGAATGACTTGCAACCGGAGGTGGGGTGCACGCATGCATGCATTGTTCAGGTTGCCGTTATATTCACTTTCGCGTTAGCAGACGCAGCCGATTATTTTGGATACTACGTGTTAAGAATAAGAGCCCAAGGTCCGGTCCGGTAAGGGTGCTTGTAGCACCACCCAGTTAGTATTAACTTTGCTGTAAGAACAAGAGAGCTTTCCGCGCTCCCTCTGTTGGAAACGCTATGGAGTAACAACTCCCTGGGGCCGCAGCATTCTTTTCTGAGTCTCTTTTGTTGGCGATTTTCACATCTGAAACTCATGCGGAAGAGACCATCCTTTCCAATTCTATTTTCGGTCTCCTCCGTTGGCTAGTCTCGGGACATGACTCATGCGGAGGGGAGAAATTCACAAACGGATGGAAAACTATTTTAAAGCAAACGCTGGGAACGGAGATAGTGAGATAAACGGGAGCAACTGACAAACTCCCGATTTCTTGAATGCGGTTCTCTCTCCTTATTTATTGTTTGACATTCTGATGCAATGGTTGATGGCTGATCGTTATTGCTGGAAAGTGGAATATGTTTAAAGAGCAGTATTATGAAGGAATAATACACTAAGCTAATGAGGTTTTAACTTGGTCCTATGCGTTTGCTTTTTGCTTATTAACAGGTGCCAGTGTAGAGTTCCAAGATGGACGGTTCTCCTCTTCCCCTGTGATTCAAGGCATTTATATAATAAGAGTATGTAGAACAAGCACATCAGTACAGAAGAGAATATTGAGTATAAAAGAGTAATGTCTGATGTATTTGAATATTATCTTTTCATCCATTACAACATAGAATATTCTGATACCAAATAACAATGCGTCGTCAGTAATTTACCGTCTAGAAAGTGGAGCCCGATTTATTTACTTTACAGGTACTTCAATACACACATGTAATACATATATTTGAAACATGGTTTAAAGAGCTTAATAAATTAAATGTACTTGTTTTTTCTACAGGTCTCCCTTCCTGCTGGTCCCTACCTTCCCTTCCCCCACTTGATCACTTCAACCATCTGTGCTAAAACAGCATCTCAGACTTGAAGCTATTGAGAGGTGGACCATTACTAGGATCATCCCGATCTTGAGGATATGAGGACAGTGACAGATGTAGGCCGATAGGTTATTAATTGGTCCTCCCTCCTATGTGCCCACTATCGGTGCATATTTGCCCTGTGGATCCGTACAGTTCTGTTTTATGATGAGGGGGAAGTGTCTACGTAAAAGTATTCCCGTCCGTCTGGACCACGAAGTAAACTCTGCATGCGCAACTAGTGTGTATCCCCATCTGTCTAAGGCTTTGCAGGTGTTACTCACTAGGTGTGTCTCCTGTAAGAGGACCACGTCTGGCGTGTGACGTTTAATGAATTGAAGCACTATCCCCCTCTTTAGTTTGTCTCTTTGTTCGTTAACATTCCAGGAGAGCAATAGTGGACAAAAGTAAGAATGGATATCATGTAGATTCTTTCTCTTGTCATCTCGTTTCAATTCAGTTCACTGCCATAGTGTGTTATAGGTCCTCTGCCGTATGAATTGTGTCAATACTGTAGAGTATAAACTATCTATTTTCCTTCCCCAACTACTAACTAAAGTGTAATCAGAACTCCCGTCTGGAACATGGTGAACCCCCTCCCACAGTGACTAAACTCCAAAACAAGCGGTGGCCCTCATTAGATAGTTCTCTTTCAGTATCTGTTCAAATCTGGTTTTCACACCTTTTACTTCCTTTTGATGGGTTACCTTGTTGTGGCAACCAATTTGATCAAGATGGTATTTTCATCTGGTCGAGGAACACATTCACTTGCTATTTGTCCATGGTTGGTTCTACTGCCACCGGGATAGTGTTCTCATGATTGGGGTCTGCATGTTACTGTGATTTCAAAGGACGCTGTGTCCTTTTCCCAGAGGGGGTGGATTCTCGAACTGTCCGCCATCTGTCCAGCCATTCCCACATTTTCTCAGGACTGGAAAAGAACCAGGTCTTTTTTTCTGCTTCTACCTTTAGCGCAGCTGGGAAGAGCATGTCGTAATTGAGTTCTTTTTCTCTGAGGGCTTTCTTGACGTTAATAAACCTGCGCTTTTTTTTTGTACATTGATGGCGCAGTCCTTGAAAAATGTGATAGTACTGTTGTCATACCGAACAGGAGGGGCACTGCGTGCAGCTTGTAGTCTGACATCTCTATCTCGGAAATTAAAAACTCAGGTCAGTATCGGTCGGGGGGGGGGGGGGCCCTGGTTTCGGTCTTCCTCCCGGTACTCGATGGGCCCTTCCAATAGAGAAATAGTTTGATAGTGCTCTAGGCTGTAAGTGTTTCAGGATCAGTTCTTCCACAAATAAATCCTCTGCAGGCCCTTATGCTCGCACAGGCACTCTGATGATTCGTACATTGTGCCTTTTTGGTCTGCCTTCATAGTCTTCTAGTTTGGCTTCAAGTGTCTTAGTCATAGCCAGCAGGTTGCTAACTTGTTGTTTGAAGATTTTGGTATCGACCTTCAGGCTTTGCGTTGTGTCTTCTACTTCTTGGACTCTGTCATCCATTTTGCGCAAGCCAGCTCTGATGAGGAAGACTTCAGCCGTAACTTTGTCTATTCGTGTTTCCAGTAAAGTGCAAACAGTGTTGAAAGTGGCTATGATATCATGTAAGGTGAGTTCTTCATTTTCCGCCACCAGCTGCGCCAGAGCTGGAGGTGGTTCAGTTGAGCTCCCTGTCGCGTCTTGGCTCTTATGCAGTTTGAATTTATCTAGCTTGGTCTGGTGCAATCCGCGCCCTCCCTTTCCACCTGACATGGTGCACCTTCAAGTGTGGGCTGGTTGAGCGATGGAGACACCATCCACCAGGGTATTCACCGCCGCCTGCCCTGGGGCGACATCTCCTCTGCAACCTGTTGGTTTCCCACGGGTGGAGGTCCTCCACTCCCACACCTGATTGTTTTGGTCGAGGCAGTCCTCGGGTTTTATCATACTATGCACTGTGTGCTGCAGTGCCTCGAGGTTTACACAGTGTGTAACTGTCCGCGAAGGAGTCTTTAGGTGCAATAGCTCCTGTGTGCTGATTTGCAAGGCTACTGGTCAGTATGGCAATCCCCGCTGGCTGCCATCACTCGTGCGCAGGAGAGACCCCACAAGTCCTCTTTTACCCCAGGGGATCAGCTGTGCTTCATTCAGAGCGTTCCACCGCCCTCTCTACGATCAAGATTTTTAGTATGGTGTGACTTCTTCACTTGGGGGGGGCATGCATTTATGCCCCACAACCTACCGTCAGATGTACACAGGGTATCCCACATCCCGCTCAGTGCCCCCTCACACTTTACTGGTGCGACTGGTTCACCCAGATTGGGTCCTGTTCTGGTCTTTACCCCTCGCAATGCAGTCGTGGTGTGGGGGTCGCTCGACTCTTTTCTCACGGGCCTTATCTGTCAGGCTGGCAGCCCTCGCGGCCGCAGACACAGCCAGGCCCTCCATCCATCAGTGACAAAGCAAGTTCCCTGCAGGCCCACGCTGCACCGGTCGGCTACGTCGAACTTATCTGCAGTACCGCACTGGCACCACCCTCAGTACCTACCTGCACATTGCCTCGTTGACGCTGCGTCACTTTGTCAAAGGTCAATGGCCGGGGAGCGTTCTGATTCCCATCTCTGTGATTCTCTGGCTGTTCCTTGTCTTCCGTTGCTTTCCCCGGCCTGGTGCCGTGCCCCCACTGCTCACGCCAAGGCGCTCACTAATCTCTGCTGAGCGCACAGTTGTAAAGTGGTCGGCGGTTGCTCCCCAGCTGCTATTCGAATGGGGCCTCCATATGCTCACGTCTCTGGGAGTCCCGGCAATTCTACTCCCCGGATTCTTTTCTTGGCCAGGCCCCACCTCAATCTCAGGCTGTTCCGTTCTAACAAATCCCGCACTTTCGCTGCATGAGACAGTTATAGGCGACTGAACACATCTACCATGGTTATGGCACTGTATAGTCGGATTAATGAACGGAGAAAACGAGATGTTGGTTTCGGATCTCAGGAGCCTCGCTAGTGTGAGGCCATTTTCCCTGGTTGCTGGCCACGCCCCTCCCTCAACTGAATGCTTGATTTTCTTGAAGCTTTGTTCCCATTCACTTGACCATCGAAATTATACATTTTGTTTCGTTAAGTCTCTTAATGGGGCACTTACAGTGGCAAAGTCACGTATACACCTTGAACAGTCTTCAGCTCTATCGTCGCTTGAGAAACACAACCTCGAAAACTTTTCAGTTTGATGTCCCGGTATCATTTTTGATTCCAGGACACCATTAATAACATGGGAAAATTTTACCTTGTTAAGAATTTATCACTCCATGAACTTGCCACTGTGGAATTCATCAACACTTTTGTAAAGAAAGGTTCGTTCTATGCCCTTTCATACAACACTAAAGTAGACCAAGATAATTGTGTAGCGGTGCTACCAACAGATATTGGATGGTTTAAAATTAACATCGTGAAGCATGTTTTGGAATGTATTTCTCCTCTGATTTGAATCAATGACCCTTGAACATTATAACTAGCCTTGAGAAAGCCCTGGCTTAATGTGCCAAAAGGGCGAAACACGTGTCGGCTGTCCCTACTTCCTTCTCTTTTATGAAAAATGATGATATAAAAAAATTAAAAAAGAGTGAAATGGATTCACACGGAGGTATTTGAAAATAAAATATCTACCATCACCAAATATTACTCTTGGACTCTTGTGTTGTGTTTAAAAACAGGAATTACTCCGTCGAATCAAACTAATTGTTTGAAGAAGAGGAACATTTACTTACACCCTCATTTTACACCTTGAACAGTAACTGCCCATACCAAGGATGGATCGCAGCATAAGTACATGTTGTGGGGGAGAAGTGGATGACAAGGCTTGTACTTTATTTGGATCCGGAGTCATTCCCCCTTCAGAAAAGATAAGACCAAAGAACTTGAGTTTGGTTTTATGAAACTCACACTTCGTTGCATTTAAAGTGAGTTCTTTCTAAAAAAAAGGGAGGGAGAAAGAGGATCAACAAGTCTCGTCCTCCTACCAAAGCGTGAAGAAAAAAAACAGAGTCCAGTTGTTTCCAAAAAGACAACCCTCCAAGAGGGAAGAAAACAATATGTTTTCTTATAAAAACCCTCACCCACTAAGGATGCCCCTTGGTGGCACGATTCATCATGGGGTCCATCCTGTTCCGCTGCTGAATGGGGCGTGCTGCGACCTACGAGATACGTGGGAGCACTTTAAGTGTATCAAAATGATAAAAGGGATGAAGGGAGTGGAAAAATGAGATTTAAAATACCTGCCTAGTAGGTAAACAACTCTTTATTCTGGCCATTAGTCGGCATTGGTTAAAAAAAAGGGGATAATTTGAAAGGAAAGGCTATAATGTGCTTGCCGTTGTAAAAGGTCAACATGTTTCATGCCGTACCCCAAAGGCTTTTCATCAGGACCACGAGACATTAACTCCCTGTTACCACTCCTGTAATGCTAATCGCAAGTACACTGCATGCCAAATTGTAATACTTTTGTTTATACTGCATCTACTTGGTAATTATTGCCTATGAGCCCCGGCTACGATGGAGTAGGTTGTACGGCAGAGGTGAATCTTTGGAGTGAGTGTGACTACAAGTTTCCCCCATAACTGGAGGACCCATGATGCAGGAATTGTGCATCTTTTAATAGTTACAGGCAATAATTACCCAGTAGGTAATGGGATATGTAGTTGTGTTTTTACTGGTTTTTCATTGGCTGCTGTGTTTTCAGTGGTAAAGAGAGAGAAAGCATAATCAGAGCCTCCGGTCCTGCCATAGAATCAGACACAATTCGGAAGGATAAGGGCAGTATGATTTCTTCAGCTGTGGCTGGGACGAGGGGCACATTCTTTAAATGAATGAAGTGGCACTGCTCCTTGAAAGATAAGTGACATACCATCCAGGGTATAATTTCGGGCAGAACTGTACAAATATTGCCTCTGGCGTGACAAAGTGATATTGCATACCCGTAGTTTTTTACCTATTCCATGGTGAAATGAATTATTTGGGATCAAACTTAAAAAGTATCACGCTGTTATGACTACTGAAAAAAATTAAGAATCTGAACTGTGATGGCAGCAGTCCTTCCTCACTTGTCACGCTCCAAATCTTGAAATAGGAACCAACTACATGACTTTTAAAACAACATGAACATGCCAGATTTATTTTACAAACAGCATTAACAAAGGCATATTTGCTGAAATGCGTTTGCTTTGAATTAAAAGATTTCTTAGACTTTGTGAGTGCTCCGAACTGCTTTTTTAAGCAATAATACATGTCTACGTGAGTCCACCCTGACTATTAATGGAGGCACATGTCCAGGTGTTCGGCAGGACTGGGGTGCATTTGTTCTGCATTTCCGATTGGTGACTGCCTGAACCTCAGCAATTGGAGTAAAGAAGGCGCCTATTCCGATGCCGAAAGGTCAAATTGTTTAGTTTAGGATGTCCAGCTACTTGACTGACTCCTGCGGGTAAATGCAGTAGGATTTCTTCGCTGTGGCTGGGACGATGGGCACATTGGGGAAGAGGGGAGTAGCACAGACCACGACTCCTGGTTGTGTGTGAAAAAGGCTGCTTTATTGAAACAGGTGCACATTACAACATAACCTAGGCCTTTGCCTTACATGACCTCACTATACATCTCTCAGCACCTACATTTATTCTTTTGTTATATTACCATTTGGTCATTAGGATGTACTTGGTAATAACATGTGAACGTGAAATGTTAGGATTATTATGTGGCATGTAAAGAAATAACGTGGCAGTTGTGTTTTGGATAATGTAACCTTTAGCGTTTGTCTGCAATTGATTAACAAAGTTGCTCATTTGTAATGTAATGTAATGCATAGTTTAAACGTGCACCAGATTAAAGATGCACACGGATGTGGCAACTCAAGTTTAAATGTGTAGAAATCATAGGCTGCTCACAATGATTTGCGCATTCGAAGTGTTTATGTAACATGAAATGCTTAAGTAAAACATTTCATTTATGTGCATTTCCGTAGGGCCTATGTGTTTCATTCTTATGTTAGCCGATTTCTGAAGGCCTGAAATATATTCTCCCTGACGGCTCTCGTAGTGGGATAAAAGGATGAATTTCATGTGTATGTTGGATTTGTTCTGTTCTCACGTTTCTGTTGCAGGTGAGAAAGTCGTCTTTGTTAGTTAGAATAACGTCTTTTGTTTTAGGAGTTAGGCTCAGGGAGGAGAAGATACTTTTATGCAAGAATGCTGATAATTGGGAGTCGGTGTCCTTTCTCACTAAAGGAGGCCTGGGAATCAAGGTCATCGACCCAGGAGCTGGGAGTATCAAAACGAAATGGAAAATCACCTATGAGAAGTGCCCAGAAGGATGAGGTGATCCAGATGCAAGCAGTGGGAGTGTTTTGTGTTTTGCATTTTGAATTAGGGACAGTGCCCCGGGGGTTGAGCCAGGAGAGGAGGTGAGGCGATTGATGAAGAGGGAAGGAGCCTCTTAGAACGAGCTCGGTGGCTTAGGCTACTTGACCCATACAACATGAGTGCACTTCTTAGGAAGTCTTCACATGCTGACACCTTTTCCTGATCGAGGCTGGGTAATGCTAAGTAGGGATGTCACGGTAGTAGTAGCGTAGGGATACACTAATGCTTTTCACCTATTCACCCCAGATGAAGACGGATCTTGATGTGGGGACAATCATTGCCTGTGTCTTGGTTCTGGAATTTGTCATTCTTTTTATGATCCAACGTTTCCATCTTGCTCGTAGATTCGGATTTGTATTAGTTCCAATGTACTTCTACAACCTCGTCTTGAGGTGTCTGTATGTCCAGTTATTTTTGGCTTTGTAATAAACCCACTAACTTGGAATTCGGAGTCTGTGATTCCTCAGAGTCATGGTTCTTTAAAGTCGTTGAGTTTGCCTTAATGAGTTATTTCTCCCCTCTTTACTTCTCAGCAGGCAACAAAGATTTATTGACCAAGGGTTCCAGAGTAAACTTTTAGAGAGGAACCCTGCCCTATCAGTTGGTAGCACGAAGACGGTTGCTTCTGCAGTGAGGGGAGAAAGTTAGGGAAAGTTAGCTATAGAGCCCCAAAGAGTCCAAAGAATGAAAGCCCAGAGGATCGAGAGCGAAGGACGACGGAGTTTGGCGGAGACCGACAGAGAGTGACGTTGCGGCGGGAACAGCGGTTCACAGTGGAGTGAGTATGAATAGGGATGTGTGTTAGATTGCGGTGATGATTTGATTGTGTGATGTCTGGCGGAGTTGGGATGAGAGTCAAGAGATTGTGGTTCTGGGCCGAACGCGCGTGGTCCATGTGATTTGTTTTGGTTTTTGTGTCGGGCTCGACGAGTAGCCTAAGATCCCAGGATAGGTTTGTGGTGTAGAAGACACCAGTGCTGTAATTGTCTGACCAGTGTTTGTGGGAGTTGTGGAGCGCTATCGACAACCCACTTGTGATAGGGAAATGGGTGTGAGAGAGCTTGATTGAGTCGTGTGGAAAGCTAGTGCACAAGGGCGGACCACAGCGATTCGAGTGGCTGACACAGGTTGTGTGTCACTGTGTGTGAATGATCTTGAGCAATTGGATCCTATTGATTCGTTTATACGACTGTCCGGCCGTTTCGTGGGCAGATGGTCTGAAGTGACTGTCTGGTTGTTTCGTGGACAGACAGTTGCCAGTGGTGAGGCAGACAATTACTTGTGAGACTGTCCGGTCGTTTCATGGACAGACAGTCGGAGATGTGACTGTCCAGTCAGTTGGTGGACAGACAGTTACTTGTTTCTACGAATGAGGTGTGTGAATGTGTAAGGAGGAGGTTGCGAAGGAGGGTGAACTGCTGTGTGAGGAGAAAGGAGCAACGTCAGAGTGTGCCGTGCTGCGATAGGTCGGTTGGTGTAAAGCCACGCTGAGATTGGTGGATTGTCATCAGGAAGTCGAAACGAAAACATCTTGTGCGCAAAAGAATTTGATTCAATCATGCGATGTTTTAGGGTGTTAAGAGATCTTTGTAGGGGAGATAGACGAGTGGTAATTCGAGTGGGTGAGAAAGCACCACCCGAGGATACTCCAGCACATTACATGGCCACAAATGTAGGACTTCATACCATAGTTTGGCTCCAAAATTGGCATAAGATTACCGAGAAGGAGGGAGATTTGGCTTTTCCACGTTATGGTCCATTTAGATTAGAGATGCTGTACCAGCTAAGGGCAGTGATGGCTTCATTGCGACCTCCACCTAGACCAACACAGTTTAAGGCATTAGATGCATGGATGAGAGCAGCACAGGCAAAGAAAAGGGAGCGAAGTCAGGGAAGAATGAAAAAGGCGATGAAGGCATATCAGGATATGGAGAGTAGACACCATTGAGGGAGAGAGACTATTCCCGCTGTTAGTAAAAACAGGAGATGCACAGAAGAAGGAAGAGGACGACCGTGACACCAATGACAGCTTTTTAGATAGGTTGCTAGCAGAGCATCCGCCGCCATACAATCCGAGTTCAGAGGAGGGAAGGCGAGTGCTTATGGAGGGAATAGGAGAGCCACCGGCGAGTCCTAGTGCAAGAGTAGTGGGAAAGATTTCAACAGGAATGGAAGGAATAGGGATGCAAGCATTGAGGAGTGCAGAGATTAATGGAGTTAACGCTGCTACACGGTTACCGGATGCCCTCACTGTGCCGGTCATCATTGGTCCCATAGTGTCAGGGTATGACCCAAGCCAGGCAGAAAATAGTAGTCAAATACAGTCAGCAGTAGGAGAGGGTACCAGTTCTGAAGGAAATGCTGCAGGGAGCCAAGGTGGTCCCTTTTTGAGACCTGTAGAGGCTAGTACTCCAATGCCAGCTACTGCAGACTCTTCTAGAGGGCACATTGAACCTAGAGCAATAAGATCAGTGTCGCTAGCAGATTCACGTTTTGACTTGAGAATGTGGGAAGCCCCAGTTTGAGGTCCCATGGGGAGGATGACAGGAGGAGTTGATCAAGGAGCGTCTGGGAGTCAAAATGTCCCACGGAATATGGCTGAAGGGAGCCACTGCGGAAATCAGAGCAGTGGAAGTGGAGAGCTGGGTAGTACATTGAGTCAGGGAATGATTAAAGCTGCCATAAGGGTCAAGGTGCTGGACGTAGTGAGGGTAAAGGCAGAAGCAGATGAGATGATTAGTGGAAATTTGCCTCTGGAAAGAATGGAACTTTATGAACAAGATGAGCTGTTGTTTGTTGCAAAGGATGTGACCCGAAAGGCAAGAAAAGCTCATGAGAAGTTGACAGAATTAGCACAGAGGTATGATGTGGATTTGTCCAAAACGAAAATGTTACAGGGAGGCCATAGGCTAAATTACAGTGATCAGGAATTGGAAGAGAAAAGAGTCATAGGATTGAAGACCCACATTCGAGAATTAATTATAGGGATACGTGCATGGATCCTGCTTGACAAGTGGGAGGAAAGGTGGTCCAAGAAAGAGTGTCAAAAAGGGCAAAGGAGATACGCCGCCTCCAGGAGGAGGGACAGCAGGAGTAGAGGCTTACACATTGCGAGAGGTACCGAGTGGGGGGTACGTGCATGTGCTTTGGAGCAGGGGTGATTTGGCAGCATTTACAAATGATTTTCCTCGGCTGAGGGAAAAGCCTGTTGAGTGGTACAAGCAAGTCGATCGCTTTGTCAAGATTTCAAAAGTATTGTGGATTGATTTAAATACCTTGTTTGACATCGTAGTACCAAGTGATTTGTGGTCTGCTTGTAAAATTGCTGTTGAATGGCCAACTTCAGAACCTGAACGAGACCCCATAACACATGGTCCTTCACCCATAGTTATGAAAAAGTTTGAGCAGGTAATCACATGGTTACAGTCCAAATCTTGACTCAAGATATTGACTGGGTTAAAATAGATCGAACGACAAGGAATCAGTTCACGCTTATTAGGAAAGGCTCTTGCAAGCCTTTAAGCAGTACAGTGGATTGGATCACTCTAGATTCAAAGGACATGGGACAGTTCGTTTCCAAATGTGTTTTAGGACTAAGGCCAGAGATTAGCTTTATGATCCAACAGCATTTGATCTGTTGGCAGAACAAATCTGTGGATGAGATTCTGCGATATGCCAGATATTGCAGTGATGAAGTAGACTCGAAGCACAGGAAGCTGAAGGATAAGCTGATGTTAGTCCAGATGAGGAATGCGGAAAGGGTGGACCAACCACAGTTGAATGGAGGAACGCTACGACGAAGGCAGGGAAACAATTATGGAGGAGCTCAGAATGCGTCAGGTCAGGGAAGAGGGAAACCCTTAGACCCCAAACCGGGGGTAGATTTTGGTACCCTAAAGAGAACCACTGCCTGTCATTATTGTCACAAGATCAGGCATTGGAAGTGTAGGTCAAATCCAGCTAATCAGATTCAAGATGAGGAAGTGGTACAGGCACCTGAGACAGTGAATGCAGTGGCAAGGCCCAGATCTGTACACGGGGGGGGGGGTTGCCAGTTCCCCAACCTCCGAGAATCCCTCAAGGAAATCGGATGTACCAGCAGATGCCATTCATCAAGACATTCGATGAATTAGATTCAGACCCATTACAATGACGGTGCCTGAGGGGGAGGAAGACTGTACCGTTGGAGCAGTCTTGGAGGTAGACCAGAGAGGACCGTATGTGGAGGCAGATGTTGACGGTCATCCCATCACCTTCCTGATTGATACTGGTGCTACCCGTTCTATTGTAAGATCTGCAGTAGTCCCAAACCTACCCCTCTTGGAACAATCGATCCAAGTTGTAGGAGTTGCAAATAAGAGAATGACCAATCCATTGACAGATGAGATAACTGTGAGAATAGGAATTTTCCACGATCGACACCAATTTGTGGTGTGCGATTCGAGTCCAGTCTACTTTTTGGGTCGTGATCTTTTGTGTAAATTGAATTGAACCATCTATTGCACGCCCAAGGGAGTGGAGTTGCAGACCAATGATGATGACATTGCATTCAAATTGGCGAATCAGAATCTCTGCCTAGAGATGTATTCCGTATTGACAGTTGAAGAATTACCACTCGACTTGAGAGACTCAGTTTCTCTGGATGTATAGGATTTCACGGAGGAAGAAATAGGATTGATCAGAGGGGTTGAGCCAGTTAAGATTCAGATCAAGCCAAACGCTGAGTTCCCAAGAACGCCCCAGTACAATCTGACACCGGAAACAGTGGCAGGAATCAAGCCCGTAATTGAGTCTATCATCGAACAGGGAATCCTGAAGGAGATAATGGGGAGCCCATGCAATTCTCCTATAATGGGACTGCAGAAACCGAGTGGGAAGTTCAGAATCGTGCAAGACATGCGAAAGGTCAACACAATTGTAGTTCCATGTTGTCCTGTGGTACTGACTCCATCAGTGATCTTATTTCATATCCCATGTGAAGCTGAATGGTTTACCATTATTGATTTGTGCCAGGCATTCTTTTCGATACCCTTACATGAGGAAAGCCAATTTTTATTCGCTTTCCGTCTGGAAAATCGCGTGTTAACATGATGTTGTATCACACAAGAGTATACAGAGAGTCCATCGATCTTTAACCAGATTTTGAAAAATAAACTTGAGAGTTTGGTACTGCCACAGAATTCAGTCCTTGTGCAGTACATTGATGACCTTTTTATTGCGTCTGAAACTGAAGATGCTTGCAGGATCGCTAATGTTGCTTTGTTAAACCACCTGGCAGAGAATTGACACAAGGTGCCCCCGAGCAAACTACAGTACTGTTTGACTGAGTTTCAGTATTTGGGTCATCGCATTGAGAAAGGCAAGAGGAAGGTGTCACCAGACCGCATTGAGGCAATCATGAACATGACTGCACCTACCACACAGAAGGAAGTCAGGACGTTTTTTGGAATGGTTGGGTACTGCCACCAGTGGATTCCCAACTTTTCATTGAAGACGAAACCTCTGCAGAGATTGACACACAAGGATGTAAGTGATCCGGTACCATGGGATAACGACTGCTTGGTTGCCTTTCTAGAGCTGAGAGAAAGCCTGTGTCGCGCTCCGGCTCTAGGAATGCCTGATTACAACAAATCCTTCTTGCTATTTTGCTGTGAGCGGGAGGGTTGTGCACTATCAGTACTCACACAGACTCATGGAGGTGTCCGTAGACCAGTTGCCTACTTCTCAGGTACCTTAGATCCGGTAGCTTCAGTATTGCCCTGATGTCTCATATCCGTTGCTGCAACAGGTGTCAGCATTGAAAGGTGTGAAAGTATTGTGATGGGTCATCCTCTTACTGTTTATGTTCCACACTCAGTTGAGCTTCTGATGACGAGAACCAAGACACAACATTTGACAAATAACAGACTCACACGCTATGAGCAGGTCATACTTGCCTCAGAGAATGTGACTCTGAAAAGATGTTTTGCACTGAATCCTGCTACTTTGATGCTGCTTCCAATTGTAGATGGTGAAGTGTGTGAGGACCATAATTGTGACTGAACTTTGCACCAAACCGAGACCTTACATTGTCGATGAACCTCTGCCTGAATCCGATGAAAATTTCTTTGTAGATGGTTCATGCTTAAGGGACAATGTGGGTCATCTGAGAGCAGCGTTTGCTGTATGCACCATTTCTGGGATTGTGGAAGCTGCTTGTTTACAGGGAGTATACTCTGCAGAAGTGGCTGAGATCATTGCCTTGACACGCGCATGCCTGGTTGCTGATCAAATCCAAGTCACCATCTACACCGATAGCCAGTACGGTTTCAGTGTGGTTCATGACTTCGGACAGCTATGGTCACAGAGGGGGTTCCTAACGTCATCAGGATCTCCCATCATGAATGGGGAATATGTAAGACAACATCTTGGAGGCTTTGCAACGTCCAAAAGAAATTGCTGTGGTGAAATGTGGTGCTCATGGGAAGGGAAACGATTTTGTGACTCTTGGCAATAGGTACGCCGATGAGGTTGCACGTTTCTGTGCTGAACAAGGATGCATTTTCACTGGGGAATACACGGGGGAGAGCACAGAAAGAACTGAGCTCAGCATGATGTTAGCCATGGTGGACACTTGGGATGAGATCAAGCGTCTACAGGGAGAAGTGTCAGGACAGGAAGAAGCTGGTTGGATCAAAGCAGGTTGTGAGAAAAGAAATGATGGTATTTGGGTTTCAGCTGATGGTTGAGCAGTGTTACCAGATGATTTACTGAGCCCTATGGCGAGGCAGATTCATGGAGCAGTTCACATTTGGAAGGGACGCCATGGTGCGAGTGTTCAGGCAGCGTGGTTTAACCCACGGTTCTGTGCGTTTGCTGAAGCAGTGTGTCACAGATGTGTTACGTGTCAACAAATGAATGCTGGAAAGAAAACTGTGGTTGCATTGAGTCATATTGGGAGATCTGGGGGACCCTTTAACAGGATCCAGCTCGATTTCATTGAGATGCCCAGGTGCAATGGATTGAGGTACATTCTGGTTGTGGTGTGCATTTTCTGACGGTGGGTAGAAGCTTATCCAACAAGGAGATGTGATAGTCTCAAGGTAGCTAAGTTGTTGCTTAGAGAGCTTATTCCTCGTTTCGGGTTTCCAACCTCATTGGAGTCGGATAGAGGAACACACTTCCATAGTGAGATTATGAAGCTGCTTTGTACTGCATTACAAGTTGATCAGAGACTGCATTGTAGCTACAGGCCCGAGGCATCTGGCATAGTGGAGCAGATTAATGGAACTCTCAAGATGAGAATGGCAAAGTGTGCTCATCCACGTCTCTGAAATGGCCTGATGCATTGCCCTTGGTGCTGATGAGTATTCGTAGTATCCCCGAAAGGAGGACAGGTCTCTCGCCCCATAAAATCCTGATGGGTAGGGCAATGCGTTTGCCAGCAGTGCCATCTACAGCCTTGATAAACATCACAGATGATTTGATCCTTGATTATTGCAAAGGACTGGCTGACGTGGTCCGTTCTGTGTCTCACCAGGTTGAAGTTGCGACTGCACCGACCTCGAAGGATCTGTGCCACGACTTGTGCCCAAGTGACTAGGTGCTCTTTCGCAAGCACGTGAGGAAGAGCTGCCTTGATGCTCGCTGGAGAGGTCCATATCAAGTGATTCTGGTGACAAATACAGCTGTGAAGTGTGGAGGCTTGCCGAACTGGATTCACGCCTCCCATACCCGCAGAGTTTCAGGACCCTCGGAAGAAACAGCTCCTCTCCCAGAAGGAAATCCAGCTGTGGCTGCAAGGCCACAGGAGAGGATGAGCCAAGCTGTGAGGGTTGCTGAAGTAGCTGGTTGCCCACCAGAGCAAGCTGAGGGGGTCACGCTACACAAGGCCCAGGTATTGACTCTGAGGGAGACGGTAATGTTGTGAGTGGTACGGAGTCAGACTCAGCTGAAGGAACTGGTGCGCAAGGTGGTCGGGTGCAGCGAAGAAGAGCAGAGCTTGCAAGTGAATCGTGGCCTGTGAGACAAGGGAGGCTAAATTTGAGGCTGGCATCTGAAGGAGATCTTGCTCTAGTGTCTGAAACGTCTGAATCAGAGCTGAGTGACGCAGACCAAGCACAAGAAAGCCTGAGGAGGTTGAGAAGAGCAAGAGTACCCTGCCAGAGGTACGCTGCCCCAGAGTGGACCTATCTGATCACAGATGCCGGGAGCAGTGGGGACCGGGAGACTGAGGTCTTCATGATTGGTCAGCAGAACCCCAGAACTGAAAACTGATATTGAGCTAGTAGTCCCTGGACTGGAAATAGAGGGGGTGTTGACAGTGACTGAACCAAGACCTCCAATCTTGAGCAGAGTGCGAGTTTTGATTCTGCGAGATTTGTCCTTTCCAACTTTTGGGTATTCGCCACCAGCACAGGAGATTGCGGCTGTTCGTCCAGAGATTTTACAATGTGTCATTATTGAAATTGGTTCTGAGCTTATAAGAGACTGTTGATTGAACTGTGAATTGCAAATAAAGCTTGCTTTACAAGAAGATAACCTAGGCCATAGTGGAAGAAGAACAAATTTAGGGACTTTCCATAGAAGAAGAAAGAGGGCTAAGGAAGTCTTTTGAACTGTGTAAATAAAAGTGCAACAAACTGTGAATCAATTTCCAGAACGTCAACGAACTGTGTGTGAACTGATTGAACAGCAATCTGAGGCAGAAAAAGAGACTTTGTGTTGATCCTCTTGCTGCGTTACACCGACAATTTAAAATGGAGTCTGGAAATTCGAACCGTAGGTTTAAGTGTGTGATAGGTACTCTCATAGTAGGAGTGATAATAGTGATAGCAGTAATTATTATTGTGTCTGTAAAAATATTCACATGAAGTTGAAAGGGTGCAAGGGACAACCACACCTGTTACTTCTAGCACAAACGAGGGTATTGATGGAGCAAGGTTTCAAAAATGAAACTTGCTTGTATGCAATCCTCCTCATAGTATTAATTTATTAAATTTATACTGTCAATACTAATCTTTGTATTCACAAACACAGAAGGGATAGACGCTTGCCTATGTGTTTTACTAATGAATAACGCTTGTCTATAAACCAAGATGGCCGCTAAAGCGCGGAACTTCATTGCGCATGTCGCAACCTGATCACATGGTGTGACGTCTTTCTTTGCTTGGTGGGAAACTTCTGCTTCTGCGCAGTGTGCATTAAAATGGCCGCTAAATGTTTTCACATGCTTAAGCTTGCTCTCATGTCATTATTAAATTGTCGTTTTCTTAACGCTACTAATGCAGGATAGTATTATGATTAAATGGGAATAAAGTAGGGAAAGTGGGTATACAGTGAAACTTTTTATTGGTGATTTTAATATTTTCTTCTTACACTTTTAGTAATTCGTAAACTTGGGCCTGGGTTGGTGTCTTGATACTCGAGAGACAGAGGGTTCTGCGCATGTGTCCTGTATGCCTGCCAAGTGAAGTCAACTTGGACGTCTCCCAAGGCCACGACCTATTGGCCGAAGATGATGTACCCAATGTTTCCGGCGGACAAATTGTTACTTTTCTCCTGTAAAATGTATAACATTTGTCGTGAGACGGGTGGGAAATAAAGCGAATGTATTAATTTGAAGGGGCGGGAACGTAAAGACAATAGGCTTTACAATTTAGGCCAAATCGATATGGTGCGAGAATCCACCCCCTGTCCCTGTCCAATCAGAAGTAGTGGTCCCATATTTTAGCAACATTAAGGGGAGGTATATGGGCGTAGAAGGGTATAATAGAATATAGCATTAGTTAATTAGTCAGAGCATGCGTTCACGAAGAACAGGCGTCCATACTGCCAGAGTGCTCTTAACTCCAGACTGACCAGCTGATCGGTTGCTGACTGAATTCCTGTCCAGAAGAGGTCCTGAGGAGGGGGCGGCGGAGTCCATTAGACGGGAGAATCGAGGAGAAGTCGAGTATCAGAGAGGGGAACGGCGCAGGCGTCGTTGTAGAGAGGTTACCGGTCCTGTCCTGATCCTGGAAGAGGTCTTTGCTCTTCTTCCTTCCTGGGTCCTATCTTTTCCAACTCCTTGGCCAAGGGGCTTGGTTCTCGCATTTTAGGTAACTATACTGCAACCTTTAGGTGCGCTGCTGTCTCTATTCTCTCCTTTCCTTTAAACACCGTCATTTATTAGCAAAATCATTTCTATGCTTTTTCTTGGGTATTACAATCAAGTATCATGTTTTCTGTATTTACTCTGCTAAAAACTTTAGATAAACATTTTAAAAACTTCCTGACTCAGTGATTATTTCAGGATTATGTACTATAATGAAAGTCACTCATTTTAAACTTCCCAATTAGCAAAGGATCCATTGGTAAGTTATTACTCTTCAATCAGAAGGTAATTGGTAGCAGGGACTTTGATAAAAGAGTACATCTGACACCCAGCGTAAGTATTAGTGTAGTGTGAATGTATGGGCCCAAGTGAGTATATGGTATATGAATGTTGTTGCCTAATATTGCGCTGGATCAGTTTTCTGGTAGCAGAGGATGGTTTTTGTTACTCTTTGTTAATTGGGTAATGAGAATTTTATTTGTATTTTTATGAACTAACATCCGCTTATTTTTGTGTTTTTGTTATATGTTGTCCAGAATACCCCGGGGGAAAAAGAATAGTGGGTGGCAAGTGGAAGCCATACTGCAGTGAGGTTATCTGTCAGGCAGAAATAGTACTGAGAAGTTAAGCAGGACTTCAAGTACTCGTTAGGGACTCTATGCGTGTGAGTAATAGCAAAAAGTGGTACGCTGATAAAAATGTGATGTTATATCACCTAGTAAGGGTAACATTGGAGAAGTAACAGGTACTTCTGGAGCTTGTGTGAAGAGTAGACGGAAGTGTTTTTACTCGTAGTGTATGTATTAGTAAAAGGAAAGGTTTTACTAAAGTGTGGAAGAAACTATCCTTTTCAAAATTAGTGGAAACTGGCACGATAAGCGAATGTTTTATGTTGTTACTGAAATTTAATTAAGATTTATAGAGAAAATAAGTTTGCGTAAATTTTTGTAAAGGGAGGGTCAGTTGCCGGAGAGGAGCTGGCGTCACAAAACGCCGCGCTGTGGTAGGTTGAAACAGCGGGTGTGGAGAGACACTTGTAAAGGAGGGGTCAGTAGTCAGGAGTAGTACTGACGTCACAGGTGCCGCGCTGGGATTGGTTAAACCAGCGGGGACAGAAAAGAGCAGATTGTAAAGGAGGGGTTGACAGACAAACGTCACCAAAAGGCCGCGCAAGGATTGGCTCGGAAATAAAAGATAGCAGACATTTGATTGGTCGAAATTATAGAAGCAAAATTCTTAGTGGATAAGGATTGCATGTTAAAACGTGATCCGACTTTAACAGGAACTCGTCCGGATAGGAGATTCCTAGGTTTTTCAGAATATAATTTTGTACACAGAAGATTAGATAGAATGTACGGAGAAAGGAGAAAAATGTCGGGGCATATTAGCAAGGGCACTATCGCCGCTTTAGCGGCACTTTTTGCCGCTAAAGCGGCGATATTCATATCGCCCTATCAGCAAACTGTCTCTAACAGCAGTTAGCGACAGTTTTCGGGCATTAGCGCCCGTTTTTACCGCTTTGCATGTCAGCGATATTTATCGCTAATGACATGCAAAGTGGGCGTTCCCGACGAACAAACTTGGGAAACACCCGCTAACAGGCCTATCGCCTATTAGCAAGGTGGCCATGGCCCCAGTTAGCGACGTGAAAGGTCACGCTAACCGGGGTCATCGCCATTTATTTAACACCTGCAATTAGCAGGTGTTAGCCATACCTAACATGGGGGGGGTGGATTATGCTGATACGACCACAGGGTCGTATCAGCAAGGTGTTCTCCCTTCTCCATGCAACATCGCTGGTTTTTCAGCGATGTTGGCCCATTTCCCCCGCTATTGCTGGAATATTCATCGCCATAGCGCTAATCGTTGCTAATACAGCGTTAGCGTGGCGATATATTCCAGCGATAGCCGGCGATAAAAAAAATCACGCTAAGCAGGGTTAGCGATGATTATCGCCTCTTCTTGCTAATATGCCCCGTCATTCTTACAAAAGATTAAGAATTATTTTAAAAAGGACAAACCAATCAAAACTAGAGAAGGAATTATTATTCCAACAGCTAAAACGCCAGCATCATTTATGATGATGGAGAGAGGTTATCATACTTGTGTATGGATGGAGAATTGGATAGAATACACCAAAAATGATGGAGTATTAGCATTTCCCCAGAATGGTACCTTCAATGGAAGAATTCTTCAAAACTTGAGATTGAGGATGAATGATTTAGAACCCAGACCTAGATTAACCCAGTATGAAGCTCTAGAAGAATGGGAAACCGAGGCATTTGAGGCGGGATAGATCTAGAAGTAATAGGAGTTACCCAGGATTTTACCCCAGATATTTACGTGAGTCAAGAGAGGGTCAGATGAAACAATGGAGAAGGGCAATGATTACAGAGGGACTGTATCCATTATTCACAGAAGGAGAAAAATCAGGAGGCAAATGTACAGAAAAGACAAAACATTTAATGAGAAATGAGGAATCTGAAGACGAATTTATGGAAGAAATGTTAAGAAATCCCCCACCATATCAGGAAGGGACAAGTGGATGCCCTCCTAGTGCACCACCACAAACTCCAATGGTACCAAAGGTAATGCATGAATTCACCCCGACTAGAATACTTCATGACAAAGAAAAAGAAGCCCTAGAAAAGAACAGAGCAGAATTAATACAGAAAATAACTCAGATAAAAGTACATCCTGATTCGTTGACCATACCTGTAACAATTGGTCCAGTAGTTCCATTATATGGTACGCAGGGAAATTGTCCTCAATCGATACTTACACCTACTCCTGTGAGTAACACCAAACCTGAAGCTCCAGTTATAATTGAAGATCAATTTAGTGACTGTGAATCCACAATATCACTCATGGATTTACCTATTCGAGGTTCTGAAAATAGTACTCCTACAAAAGATGTACCTGGAGGTTCAAAAGATGTAAGTTTAGTAACTTCATCAGGAACAAAAAGTGCTACCATAGTAACACCTGAAGATTTAGAAAGATGGGTACAAGGGTCAGTTAAACAGTGCACACCTCCAAAAGTACTGGATATCCATAAATTAAAAGTTGAATTAGAAGAAATAATAGCAGGAAATGTAGGAGTAGAACGCTTGAATACCTATGATGAAGAAGAATTATTATTCTTGTGCAGGAGTATCACTAGAAATGTAAAGATATTCCATGAAAAATTGTCCAATTTAGCATTACAGATGGGCATAGAAATAGGGAGATCAAAGGTACTACAGAAACCCTATAGAGCAGAATTTTCAGACAAAGATTTAGAAAATATGAATGCATCTGGAAGAAGACTGCAAATAAGAGAATTAATGTTAGTTTTACAAAAATGGGGAGATCTAGATAAATGGAGATCTAGGTGGGCCAAGAAAAAGGAAGAAGCACGAACAAGTAGAACAGCATCAGAATATGTGATGAAGGAAGCAGGAAAAGCAGACCAGATGTATCCAATGCGAGAAGTTGCGGGAGGAGGATATGTACATGTCCCATGGAGCAGAAGGATATTTTGTCATTTACGAATGATTTTCCAAAACTGAGGGAAAAGCCAATTGAATGGTACAAGCAGGTTGAAAGGTTTGTGAAAGTGTCAAAGGTATTGTTGAAGGATTTGGATGGTCTGTTTGACATAGTGGTACCTGCCGATTTATGGACAGATTGTAAGATCACAGTCGATTGGCCTAGTGATGAATATCCTAGAGATCCGAAAACAGGTGCCCCGTCAAATGACGTAATGAAAAAATATCAGCAGGTGATAACTTACCTGAAAGGGAAAATACCACCGAAAGAAACAGATTGGGTGAAAATAGATCGAACAACCCAAGAAGCCAGTGAAACAGTACATTCCTATTATGAGCGTTTATTGCAGGTGTTTAAACAGTATAGTGGATTTGAGGACATTGGAGACAAGAACATGAGTCAGTTTGTGTATCGATTTGTTTACGGTCTGAAGCCAGAGATTTGCCAGATGATTAAACAACACATGCTGTGTTGGCAGGGAAAGCCCATAGATGAGATTCTGAAGTATGCAAAATATTGTGGAGACGATATTGAGGATAGACACAAGAAATTACAAGAAAAAGGTGATGTGGGCTCAGGTGAAAATGGCAGAGAAGCAGGGAATTAATTTGGAAAATCCGAGTGAAAATCCAGGAAAAGATCCTGGAACAAGTGGTGATACGGGAAATGGTGGAAAATTTAGAGGACGAATGAGTAGAGAAGAAGCTAAAAAGAAGTTTCCTTGTCATGTATGCGGAAAATTGGGGCATTGGAAGGATAAATGTAAAAAGATTCGGAATAATAATGGCCCAAATCAAAACTTAAATCCAAAGATGCAGAACAATTCACAGCAGGGTGTAAATCCCCAAAATCAATTACCACCTCCACCTGTTCAGGGTAATGTAAGCAGAGCAAAGCATGGTACAGACATTGGATACCCAGGAGGGAGTGGTAAGAATGATTATATGACATCACAATTTCTTTTGCAGGACAAATACTGTAAATACGACTCATGACGGTGCCTAGGAGAGGGGAAGAAGGAGTGCATACTTGGCGCATCCTTACAGGTAGATCAGTCTGGTCCATATGTTGAAGGAAATGTGAAAGGTAATGATATTACTTTCCTTTTGGACACTGGTTCTACCAGGCCTACTGTGAGATCAGCAGACATCCCAGACCTTCCTCTCTCGGGTGAAGATATCCAAGTAGTAGGGGTAGCTAATCAAAGAATTAGAACACCTCTTACAGAACCAATGGAAGTCAAAATAGGAAACTTCAGAGAAATGCACCAATTTGTAGTGTGTGATTCGAGCCCAGTGAATTTATTAGGTAGAGATTTATTGTGCAAAATGAACTGTACAATTTTCTGCACGCCAGATGGTGTGGCAGTTCAGACACCAGATGAGGACCATGTATATAAAATTATGGTTGCAAAACAAGGTACAGAAATAGATGAAATGTTTTCGTTGATAACAAAAGATGAGTTGCCAGAAGAATTAAAAGGTACAGTAAACCAAATAGTATGGGATTTCACCGGAAAAGAAGCAGGACTTTTGGCAAAAATAGATCCAGTTCAAATTACTGTAAAAGAAGGTGCGATTTTCCCAAATACTAAACAATACAAAATGAGTGCAGAAGTAAAAGTAGGAGTCATTGAAGAAATCAATCGAATGGTAAAACAAAACATTCTAAAAGAAGTAATGAGTAGCCCATGTAATTCACCAATCATGGGACTAAAGAAACCTAGTGGAAAATATAGGATTGTTCAGGACCTGCGTAAAATAAACAAGATTGTGGAACCTTGTTGTCCCATAGTACCAAATCCTGCAGTAATTCTATACCAGATCCCTTGGAATGCAGGATGGTTCACAGTAATTGATTTGTGTCAAGCATTCTTTTCAATACCATTGCATCCAGACAGCCAGTATCTTTTCTCATTTAAATTTGAGAACAAGGTCTATGTGTGAATCGTGTTCCTCAGGGGTACACAGAAAGTCCTTCCATTTTCAACCAGATACTGAAAAAGTGCCTTGAAAAACTAGTGATGCCAGGAAGCTCAGTTTTAGTTCAATATATCGACGACTTATTAGTAGCGTCGACCACCAGAGAAGACTGTGTTGTTGATTCCATAGCATTATTAAATATTTTGGCTGAGGAAGGGCATAAAGTCTCACCTGAAAAGTTACAGTTTTGCAGGACAGCTGTTAAATATTTGGGACATCAAATTGAGAGGGGAAAAGAAGAATAACCTCTGAAAGAGTAGAATTAATAAAGAGAATGCAAATGCCTGTAACTCAAAGACAAGTGCGAATGTTCCTAGGAATAGTAGGCTACTGTCGACAATGGATACCAAATTTCTCCATGTTAGCTAAGCCCTTAATTAACATGACGAAAAAGAAAGCAAAGGACCCTGTTGAGTGGGAGGATGAAAGTGTAGAAGCCTTTGTAAAATTGAGAAACGCACTTTGTTCAGCACCTGCCTTAGGCATGCCTGATTATAAAAGAGAATTCGCATTATTCTGTCAAGAGAGAGAAAATTGTGCACTTTCTGTCCTAACTCAGAGACATGGACTAGACAGACGTCGTATAGCGTACTTTTCTGCTACATTGGACCCAGTAGCTGCCGCGTTGCCAAGATGCTTAAAAGCAGTGGCAGCAACTTGTTTGAGCATTTAACAAAGCGAGTCGATTGTGATGGGACATCCTGTAAAAGTGTATGTTCCACATGCAGTTGTCATTCTGTTGACAAGAACCCGAACTCAGCATCTTACTCCTAGTCGGCTGACTAAATATGAAAGAATAATAATGGGTGCTGAAAATGTGACCATGGTAAGGTGTACAATAATAAATCCAGCAACTTTATTGCCAGACCCATATCATGAAACAAATAAAGATGACGAAGAAGATGAACATGATTGTGTACAAATTACAGAATTATGTACAAAACCACGCCCAGACATAGAGGAACAGCCTCTTAAAAAGCCAGACAGGGAGCTATTTGTCGATGGTTCATGTCAAAGACATGAAGATGGTAAACTAACTGCTGCCTATGCGGTATGTGAATTAACTGGAATAGTCAAAGCATCCTATTTACCAGGAGTAAAATCTGCACAAGTAGCTGAATTGATTGCTTTGATAAAAGCTTGCAAAATTGGGAGGAATCAGAGAGTGACCATATTTACAGATAGTCAATATGGTTACGGGGTGGTGCATGATTTTGGCCAACTGTGGATGCAGAGGGATTTCATGACTTCTTCAGGATCCCCATTAAAAATGGACAATTTGTAAGGGAATTGCTAGAAGCAATACAATCACCAAAAGAATTGGCTGTGGTGAAATGTGCCGCACACCAGTCAGGAGATGACTGGGTGGTAGTCGGCAACAGATATGCAGACCTGGTGGCTCAACATTGTGCCAAAACCAGAATGTCAGTCAATAAGAGGGTGGAAAGAATGGGAATCAGCTGCCAACTTATGCTGTATATGCCACCTGAAACATGGAATGAGGTGAAGAAATTGCAAGATGAGGTTGATGAAAGTGAGAAAAATTTGTGGATTAAAGTGGGTTGCTCCCAAAGAGGAGAAGATGAAGTGTGGATCAGTGCAGATGGCAGACCAGTCATGCCAGACTGTTTACTCTCACAAATGGCTAGAATGCACCATGGAGACACACACATAGGGAGAGATGCAATGATTAGGCTGTTCAGACAAAATTGGTACAATCCCAAATTCAGGGCTGTTGCAGAGAGTCTTTGCCAGAGATGTCTAACTTGCCAAATGCATAATCCAGGCAGGAAAACGATAATTGGGTTTGGAAAGATTGGAAAGGCAGAGGGCCCATTTATAAGACTCCAGTTCGACTTCATACAGTTACCACCATGCAGAGGACTAAAATATGTACTAGTCATAGTATGTCTGTTTTCAAAGAGGGTGGAGGCTTACCCTACTAGGAGAAATGACAGTATTACAGTTGCAAAACTGTTGTTACGAGAGCTCATACCTAGGTTTGGTTTCCCAGTATCTTTGGAATCAGATAGAGGAAAACACTTTAACAGTGAAGTAATCAAACTAATTTGTGAAGCATTTCAAATCAAGCAGAAATTGCACTGTGCATATCGCCCAGAGGCTTCTGGAGTGGTTGAACAATTGAATGGCACTATAAAGTCAAGATTGGGAAAAATGTGTGCATCAACATCATTAGAGTGGCCAGACGCATTGCCACTTGTCTTGATGGGAATCAGAAGCATACCCGACAGAACTACAGGATTAAGCCCCCATGAAATAATGATGGGAAGAGCAATGAGACAAACACATGTTCCCACAAACAAATTAGTAAATATATCTGATGATATGGTTCTGGATTATTGCAAAGGATTGGCTGACCTAGTGCGTTCTGTCTCTCATCAGGTTGGAGAAGACGCAGTTTCCAGGCAGCCTGAACTAGAACATGATCTGAATCCTGGTGATTGGGTGGTAGTGAAGAATCACACCAGAGAAACGTGTCTATCACCCAGGTGGAGTAGACCTTGTCAAGTTATATTGACCACCAATACAGCAGTGAAGTGTGCAAGATTTCCTAATTGGATTCACGTAAGCCACACAAAGAGAGTACCAGAACCTGAAGAAGAGAATCTACAGACAACGCCAATCACTGAAGAAGCTGAAGGTTGCCCAGCTGAGGAATCTCAGGCTAGAGGTTCGAGAGAAGCTGACGGAGAACAACCGAGCACAAGTCAGGATTGGATACCAGTGGTAGAAGTTCCTGAAGTATATTACAGAACGAGAAATCAAAGAAAATTGGAGGAAATTGAAAAAGATCAAAAAGGTGAAGAAGAAGAAGTTCAGGATCAAGAAGAAAAGATAGTAAAAGATCCTGAACTAAATCCGATAGGGAAAGAAAATTGGACTAAAAACAGTGAAGATTTAATTGACTTTACACAGGGAAAGACAGGTTTAGAAGAATCAGGTCAGGCTGCAGAAGTTCACAGTGCAATAAGCCCTGATCAGAAGCAGTTAGATCAAGAAGAATTCACTAAAGAAAAAGGGGTAAATACAAATGAACATAAAGAAATAAAAAAGGAACAAAGCCAACATCTTGAAAGTCATTGTGGAGCTACTGAAAAGAAACCCATCAGACCTGAAAAAGAACAAACAAAAGAGGCAGTAATCAAAGAAAACAAAACAGTATTGAGCAGTGAAAATAACGAGATCTTTGAAGACGTAAACAGAGAAACAGTGCCAACAAAGAAAACAAGAAAAGGAGATCATTGGCCAAGTGTCATTAAAAGAGTAAAATACCACATAACAACCAGAAGTGAAGAACCAGAACAAGTACCTGAAGTGACAAGCCAAACTGAACAAGAGAAAAAGTCAGGAAAAAGAAAAAGTAAAAGACTGAGACTTGTGAATAACAAATTTAAGGGTCCTGACTGGACTTATATCATTCTTGAAGATTTTGAAAGCTCAGAGTCAAGTGACAGTGGTGGCGAAGGAACAAGTGCAGAACTAACATACGAAGAAGAAACAAGACCACCCTGACTAAACAAAAGAATCAACTAAAGAAAAGAAGAAGAGATAAGAAGAGAAATCTTCTGTGTCAAAAAATGCCTGATGATAGAGTTACTAGGAGACCAAAACGAAATTGTTGTAGGAGATGCTGTGCAATCTGCATATGTAGTCTAGTATTGGTGCTTATAGTATGGTTAGTCCTGATTGTAGCAATTCCTTACCTTATGATAATAGATAAGAAGATAAATAATGAAACTAAAGGGAGGACAGCAAACATGAAGGGCAGTAGAGTAGAATTAATGGCAGAAGATGAGGCAGAAATTCATCATGAAATAGCTGATAACGACACTAGTTTAAATGTTTTCACAAAGTTATTGTTTCAGTATGTAGACACAATGGAAGTTAGTAATTGTTATGTCTGTATGAAATTACCTGAATCAGTAGCAGAAGGATTAACATACCATCATTTACCACTGACATATGGCAACTCATGTAGTGTATTAACAAGTTTATTTTATAGAACAGGTAGGCTACAGTATTATTATTCAAACTTAGATGTGATATTTTCAGAGGTTCCGATTCGCAAGAATATGAACCCAGTGCTTACTAGTAAAGACGCACAGTTTATGGGAGAGTTTTTCTTAACAATGAAATTGATAGACATAACACATGCACGTAGACACAATCTAACATGTTCTTTACTAGAAGAAGAAAAGATATTTTTGAATTTAGTAGAAGATAGAAGACATGATTTTCAAAAGAAAGCTTCAGAGCATAAGGCTCAGTTGCCACCTTGGGCGGAGAAAGAAGGGAGTTATACACCTGGTAAAGCTCAAGCTGCAATAGCTCTGGATTTCGTAAAGAAAGGGAAAATTTGTCTTCAGAGGTTAAAGACTGATTATAACAATGTTTTCATCGGTACCAGTGAATGTGAACACAATTTTTTAATTATTGGAGGTTGGGGACTCAAAGGAGGAACAGATACAGTTTTTCCTGGAATTTATTATGTATGCGGGAATAAGGCTTACTTTAGGCTTCCTGCAAGATGGTATGGAAGTTGTTATTTTGGAATAGTTTTTCCAAAGATATACCACGTAAAAGAAACACTGGAAGCAATGAAAACAATAATGAATTAATACGTAGTAAAAGAGCTAGTTTTTCAGAAATTGTAGGTGATATATTTGGTGCATTGATACCTTCAGTGGGAATAATTCTGAACTCAAGGAAAATATGCAAATTGTCTACAGTGGTTGATCGTTTATCAACGGATACTGCTGGAGGTTTTCTAATGATTAATACAGAGATGGTTGCGATTAGATCTATGGTAATGCAAAATCGACTTGCTCTTGACATTCTATTGGCAAAAGAGGGAGGAGTCTGTAAATTATTGAAGACGAAACATTGTTGCACTTATATTCCTGATAAGAGTGCAGAAATTGGAACATATATTCAGAACATAACTAAACTTGAGAAAGAACTAAAACCACTGGAAGTTGATAGTGTATGGGAAAGATTGACAAATAGTATCTCGTCAATTGGAACCTGGTTTGCTAATATAGGGAAAGGACTTATAGGTCAAATACTAGTACCCTTAGCAGGGATAGCAATAATAATTTTAGCAATAACAATATGGTGCAAATGCTGTAGAAAGAATGGAACATATAAAGTGACAGGAAAAGGAAAGAAGAGAAAACTAGATGAAATCGAACTAGAAGAATGGAGAAGTGATTTATACAAGAAATTAAAAGGAGACTGTAAGAATAGAAAAAGTAAAAATGTGAATGAAACGATTTGCTAGAAGTTGGCATCTGATTGAGGGTAGTATTTTGATGGCTCAGAAACGCCATCAGAGAGGGGATTGATGGAGCAAGGTTTCAAAAATGAAACTTGCTTGTATGCAATCCTCCTCATAGTATTAATTTATTAAATTTGTACTGTCAATACTAATCTTTGCATTCACAAACACAGAAGGGATAGACGCTTGCCTATGTGTTTTACTAATGAATAACGCTTGTCTATAAACCAAGATGGCCGCTAAAGCGCGGGAACTTCATTGCGCATGTCGCAACCTGATCACATGGTGTGACGTCTTTCTTTGCTTGGTGGGAAACTTCTGCTTCTGCGCAGTGTGCATTAAAATGGCCGCTAAATGTTTTCACATGCTTAAGCTTGCTCTCATGTCATTATTAAATTGTCGTTTTCTTAACGCTACTAATGCAGGATAGTATTATGATTAAATGGGAATAAAGTAGGGAAAGTGGGTATACAGTGAAACTTTTTATTGGTGATTTTAATATTTTCTTCTTACACTTTTAGTAATTCGTAAACTTGGGCCTGGGTTGGTGACTTGAAACTCGAGAGACAGAGGGTTCTGCGCATGTGTCCTGTATGCCTGCCAAGTGAAGTCAACTTGGACGTCTCCCAAGGCCACGACCTATTGGCCGAAGATGATGTACCCAATGTTTCCGGCGGACAAATTGTTACTTTTCTCCTGTAAAAAGTATAACATTTGTCGTGAGACGGGTGGGAAATAAAGCGAATGTATTAATTTGAAGGGGCGGGAACGTAAAGACAATAGGCTTTACAATTTAGGCCAAATCGATATGGTGCGAGAATCCACCCCCTGTCCCTGTCCAATCAGAAGTAGTGGTCCCATATTTTAGCAACATTAAGGGGAGGTATAGGAGCGTAGAAGGGTATAATAGAATATAGCATTAGTTAATTAGTCAGAGCATGCGTTCACGAAGAACAGGCGTCCATACTGCCAGAGCGCTCTTAACTCCAGACTGCCCAGCTGATCGGTTGCTGACTGAATTCCTGTCCAGAAGAGGTCCTGAGGAGGGGCGGCGGAGTCCATTGGAGACGGGAGAATCGAGGAGAAGTCGAGTATCAGAGAGGGGAACAGGCGCAGGCGTCGTTGTAGAGAGGTTACCGGTCCTGTCCTGATCCTGGAAGAGATCTTTGCTCTTCTTCCTTCCTGGGTCCTATCTTTTCCAACTCCTTGGCCAAGGGGCTTGGTTCTCGCATTTTAGGTAACTATACTGCAACCTTTAGTTGCGCTGCTGTCTCTATTCTCTCCTTTCCTTTAAACACTGTCATTTATTAGCAAAATCATTTCTATGCTTTTTCTTGGGTATTACAATCAAGTATCATGTTTTCTGTATTTACTCTGCTAAAAACTTTAGATAAACATTTTAAAAACTTCCTGACTCAGTGATTATTTCAGGATTATGTACTATAATGAACGTCACTCATTTTAAACTTCCCAATTAGCAAAGGATCCATTGGTAAGTTATTACTCTTCAATCAGAAGGTAATTGGTAGCAGGGACTTTGATAAAAGAGTACATCTGACACCCAGCGTAAGTATTAGTGTAGTGTGAATGTATGGGCCCAAGTGAGTATATGGTGTATGAATGTTATTGGCTAATATTGCGCTGGATCAGTATCGTAGGAGCTGAAAAGGCTATGCTAGATCAGACTAGTCATATGCTACACGTAGATTTGTCTAAAGGCGATTACGCGCTTAAAGCTTATGCAAAGCTGCTATATGAATATGTGAGCACAATGGATGTGAGAGATTGCTGTGTGTGCATGCAGTTGTCTGCATCTGTCGAGAAGGGTATTCATTATCACCACCTTCCTTTAACGTATGGTATTACCTGTAGGTTGTTGCTTAGTATGTTTTACGGTAAGGGACATTATGAATACTATTTTTCCAATTATGATGTAGTGCTTTCGGAAGTTACAGCTTACAAGCACCTGAATAAGTATGATTACTACAAGCAAGAAGATAGAGTGGGGAAGTATTTCATACCTACCGTTATATTAGATACAGCTTATGCACATCGTCATAATTTGACGTGTATACTAACAGATATAGAGAAGAAGTTTATAGATCAAGCGGAAGATAGACATAGACAACTAACAGTAAAACTTAACAGTAGAGGGGGAAAAATTGAATGGACCAAGGAAGAGTTGGCACACAAGGCAAGGGGGAGTTATGGTTCAATAGCTTTAGATTTTGAACAGCGAGGGAAGCTTTGTATCTGACAGGTACAGATGTACTATGATAAGGTCTTTGTGGGTGATCACATTTTCACAATTGAAGCCTCTGTGAAGAAGTTCTTGCAAGATGTGGTGCAAGTGGTACCAAATGTGTATTTTGTGTGTGGGAAGAATGCCTATGTGAGATTGCCACTGAATTGGTACGGTACGTGTTACGTGGCTGTCTTGTTCCCCCAGATATACCATGTAGAGGATTTGTGGCCTTTAGAAGGTGGATTACATCATAGAGAAAAGCGAGGTGTGAGTGCAGGAGTTGGAGATGTATTTGGAGCAATGATACCAAGTTTGGGAGTAGTCATAAATGATATTAAGATTAGGAGGTTGTCTACCATTGTGGATAAGCTGTTGGCGAATACAGCTCAGTCTTTGCTACTTGTGGATGGAGAGATGATGTTGATAAGAGCTATGGTGATGCAGAACCGCCTTGCACTAGATGTCTTGTTAGCAAAAGAGGGCGGAGTCTGTAAAATGTTGAGGGTTCAACAGTGCTGTACTTGTATACCGGACACTAGCAAAGATCTGAAGAGTTATATAAGTAACATCACTGAGATTCACCATGAGGTGCATGATTTGGCCACAGAGGGTGTTTGGAACAAGGTTGGGAAAGGGTTTGGAAAGATTGGAAGTCGGTTTGCCAATCTTGGAAAAGGAATCCTTGGTTACTTCTTAAAACCCATTATCATAGTGGTGGTTTGTGTGATTATCTTGTTGGGACTAGTAAAGGCTTACAAGTGGCACAAGGCAGGACAGGCTGAGAGATCTCTTAGGGAACGTGAGAGAAGGATGGAGAGACTCCAGGACAGTCACTATGAGAATCTCAAAAGCCTAGAAATGTTTCGACAGGGAAGACTGGCTACGACTTCTGTTTAGGTCGGTTCTTTCTACAGGGAGTTATGATTGATTGTGAAGACACTTGTCATCAGAGGGTGGGACTGATGGAGCGCGATAGTGCTCTTTCATTTGTAAGGGTGCATCATATTCACGAGTAGTCTGCACCTACATTTATTCTTTTCTTATATTAACATTTAGTCATTAGGATGTACTTGGTAATAACATGTGAATGTGAAATATTAGGATTATTATGTGCCATGTAAATAAATAACATGGCAGTTGTGTTTTGGATAATGTAACCTTTAGCGTTTGTCTGCAATTGATTAACGAAGTTGCTCATTTGTAATGTAATGTAATGTATAGTTTAAACGTGCACCAGATTAAAGTTGTACACGGATGTGGCAACTCGAGTTTAAATGAGTAGAAATCATAGGCTGCTCACAATGATTTGCGCATTCAAAGTGTTTATGTAACATGAAATGCTTAAGTAAAACTGTTCATTTATGTGCATTTCCGTAGGGCCTATGTGTTTCATACTTATGTTAGCCGATTTCTGTAGGCCTGAAATGTATTCTCCCTGACGGCTCTCGTAGTGGGATAAAAGGATGAATTTCATGTGTATGTTGGATTTGTTCTGTTCTCACGTCTCTGTTGCCGGTGGAGAAAGTCGTCTTTGTTAGTTAGAATAACGTCTTTTGTTTTAGGAGTTAGGCTCAGGGAGGAGAAGATACTTTTATGCAAGAATGCTGATAATTGGGAGTCGGTGTCCTTTCTCACTAAAGGAGGCCTGGGAATCAAGGTCATCGTGCCAGGAGCTGGGAGTATCGAAACTAAATAGAAAATCACCTATGAGAAGTGCCCAGCAGGATGAGGGGATCCAGATGCAAGCAGTGGGCGTGTTTTATGTTTTGCATTTTGAATTAGGGACAGTGCCCCCGGGGTTGAGTCAGGAGAGGAGGTGAGGAGATCGATGAAGAGGGAAGGAGCATCTTAGAACGAGCTCGGGAGCTTAGGCTACTTGGCCCATACAACATGAGTGCACTTCTTAGGAAGTCTTCAGGCGCTGACACCTTTTCCTGACCTTGCCTGGGGAATGCTAAGTAGGGATGTCACGGTAGTAGTAGCGTAGGGATAGACTAATGCTTTTCACTTATTCACCCCACATGAAGACGGATCTTGATGTGGGGGCAATCATTGCCTACGTTTTGGTTCTGGAATTTGTCATTCTTTTTATGGTCCAGCGTTTCCATCTTGCTTGTAGATTCGGATTTGTATTAGTTCCAATGTACTTCTACATCCTCGTCTTGAGGTGTCTGTACATCCAGTTATTTTTGGCTTTGTAATAAACCCACTAACTTGGAATTCAGAGTCTGTGATTCTTCAGAGTCATGGTTCTTTAAAGTCATTGAGTTTGCCTTAATGAGTTATTTCTCCCCTCTACACTTCTCAGCAGGCAACAAAGATTCATTGACCAAGGGTTCCAGAGTAAACTTTTAGAGAGGAACCCGGCCCTATCAATTCCTTGCTGCTTGGTACACGAACATGTTTTCCTCACCGCAGGTCAATGCCCTCGGTGCCCTGTTCCTGGCATCGGTTCAATCTCCAAGAAAATGAAAGGGGGCATGCAGCAGCTTATCAGGTCCCTGCCAAGAGAGCCTCTCGACTCTCAGCGTCGGACCTTTCCCTGCGGTTCCAGCCTCCTTTAAGTTTTCCTGTGCCTGGGGGCTAGCCAATGTTTGCGAAGCAATAAACTGAAAAGTTTGTGGGTCCCTGGCTTGCATCCTGAACGCAGGTGGTGCACGGTAAAAGGCTCCTCCGCTGTCTCCTTTTTAACATGAAACTGACATTTCTCTCTCCTCTGAAAGAAAACCGGCACTCTGGACAGGTGATAAATCATGTATTTAATTGTACTCTGTAGCAGATTCCATTAAACAGCACATTCTTCTCAACTTTTCTGGCTTTCAAAGACGCATTTCGGCTGGTTCAACAGCCTTTCTCAATTTGATCAATTGCCATTTATTTCTAGGTCTTTAAGTATTCTCTTAATTAGTAATACTTTGAATGCAGCAGTTCATGAAAACGATAATTCTTTTAAAGTCATGTGTATATGTGTATGTATATGTATATATATATTTCTGATGGATACATCTGCCTGTGGATTCCTCACCTTTTGAATTACCCCTTGCGCAGCATTCCACAAAAACTTTTTTCATAGCTCTCCCACATTGACGGGGATGTCACAATGGTACAGCTCCACTCGCGACTCTGCGTGACGTCATCGGAGCCATAAGAAGACCTCGTCAGCATGCTGACGTCAGTTCCCTTTTTTCCGCACCGCTGACGCGTAACAGTTTTTCTAGGACTATCCATTTCTTTGTGGTTAACATTGTTACAGTCGATCTGTAATTGCTGCAGTGCGATAGCTGCTCAGAAAAAGTCAGGGTTCAAACCTTGTAGGGAATGTGGGGGACATGATTGCCTCTGGTGCCTGTCGTTGGACCACAACGTCAAGGGATGCTCTTCTTGTTGCCGGATGAACCCGAAGGCTCTCAAGGAGAGGGAGGCGAAACTGTTCATGGCTCGGGCAAAGAAAGAGAAGAGAGGTTGGAAGAGAACAAAATCGAGATCGAAGTTGCCAACTCCGCACACCGCAAAGTCATCGAGGAAACATAAGAAGAAGCGGCGTCATGGTTCCGAGTGTCGCTCTTCTAGAAACAAGTCGCCGAAGTCGGGGTCTCTAGCTCTACGGCGTCACAGGAAGGATGACATCTCACCTTCCCCTTCACCACAGGTGACTCCGGTGCATTCTCCGACTCCGAGGGACTCTCTGGCGCCCAGGGAAGTGAGTCCTTCGCCTCCGGCCACTCCGCCCCCGGCTCTGGTATTTCTGGCGCCGCAGCCAGAACCAGCCTTGTGACATCGAGCGGTTCCAGATCAGGCGGTTCTGGATCCGGTAAATGCAATGTTTGGCATGTTTGCTATGGCGGTTAACCCATCCGGTGCGCCTGGTGGCCCCGTGGGACCACTTTCATTTAACATGGGTGTACCCCATCATTATGCCCAGGCACCCTTAATGCCTTTCATGCCAATGACTCCAACTTGGTATCTCCAGATGCCGAGATTCTTAACGCCGATCCCATCCCAGGAAGGAAGGATGGACTATTCTCTGGAGCCGTCGGGGTCCGGTCCGGCGCCTTCTCGACTTCGTACGGCGCCTCCAACCGCTCCTGAAGGGCCTCCATCGATGCCGGCCCTGAAGTCACAGGTGCTGCGTCTGGTGGCGCCGACGCCGATACCAAAGATACGATCGTGAAGGGAGGCTCAGAGGCTTCTGGTAGAGGAGGAATTCCAGGAGCAACAAGAAGAAGCACAGGAAGGGGAGATACTGGATCGAATGGATGATTTTGAGGGGCTTCAGGAAGCTAGTGGGCTGGAAACATCGCCAGAGTGGGAGCTCTCTTCTCCCAAAGCTCTTCCTTCTCAGGAGGTTTCTTCATACCATCCTGTTAAAAGGAAGGCTGCTGACCTTCTGGATTTACAGTTGCTCACTGCAGAGGTCAAATCAAACATTCTGATGGAGGTTCTTCACTCCCCTTCTTCAGTGGTGGAACCTTTGCTTCCGTTCAATGAAGCCTTGACGGTACCAATCTTGGAAGTTTGGCAGAAGCCTATGTCTGCCCCAGCTGTATCCAGAACGGTGATAAGGCGATACAAAGTTGCGCCTGGGGATCCAGCATTTTGATCAACACATCCCTTCAACTGAAAGCTTGGTGATTGAAGCTTCATGTTCCTCAAAGCAATACTCAGGTTCCTTTCCTTCCACTCTGGGGGATAGGGTTTCAAAGAAACTAGAACAGTCGGCTAAAAAGGTATTTTCATCGGCCAGCATGGCTTTGAAGTCGACTAATTGGGACACTACATCCATGCGTTGATGGACTCAGCTAAGGAGGTGATTCCTAAACTGCCAGAGGATGTCGGGGCCAATTCACGGAGGTGCTGTCAGACACTCTAGCTGCAGCCCGTCAAGTGATTCAGTCCGGGCTTGATACAGCTGACTCCGTTGCTAGGGTGATGGGCTTTTTGGTGGCAACGAGGAGGCACGCCTGGTTGAGAGGATCAGGATTCTCTCCGGATGTTCGGTCCACAATGCTGGATCTTCCCTTTGATGGCTCTAGACTCTTTGGGACCAAGGTGGACTCAGCCCTACAACGTTTTAAGGATAGTAGAGCTACCGCTAGATCCTTAAATTTGCAATCCTAGCCTAGGAGTTTTGGATACCGGAGATTTCGGGGCTTTGGGAAGGCTGCTCTATTTCGGGCCCGACAGCAGCAGCAGCAACAACAGAACCCACTGTATCGAACATACAGAGGGAAGGGAAGAGGTCGTCTGCGACAGTCTGCTCGCCAACAGGGCTCCTCCTCCTCTTTCTCCTACCCTGTCCACCCCACTGGCTCTGCAGGGAAGCAGCTCTAGATCCCCCATCTTAGAGCATGGACCCGTGGGAGGTCAGGTGTTCCATTCTCTACAAAATTGGAAATCTGTTACATCAGATCTTTGGGTTTTGAATCTTGTAGAAAATGGGTACGCCCTTCCTTTCCGGGAGTTTCCCCCTCCTTTGCCCCCTCACCAGGGCTGGTGTTTGGAGGACCATCTGTTGCTCCTGTAACAAGAGGTCATGTCCTTGCTACAGAAAGGTACGATAGAGGTGGTTCCGGAGCAGGAAAGGGGTCAGAGATGCTACTCCTGGTATTTCCTGATCCCCAAGAAGGACAGGCGATTGAGACCGATCCTGGACCTCAGGATCTTGAATTTTTACCTCAAACAGGAGAAGTTAAAGATGTTGACCCTAGCTCAGGTTCTACTGGAGCTGCAGCAGGAAGACTGGATGGTGTTGATCGATTTACAGGATGCATATCTCCACATTCCCATCCTGGAGTCGCATCGGGAGTATCTCCGTTTTATGGTGGGGTCTCAACACTACCAGTTTGTGGTCCTCCCGTTTGGTCTTACATCCACACCACGGGTCTTCACAAAGGTGATGGTGGTGGAAGCAGCGCATCTCAGAAGGTCGAAGATTCCTGTTTTTCCCTATCTGGACGACTGGCTGCTCAAGGCAAAGTCACCAGAGATGGTGTTTCATCATCTGCAAGTAACAACACAGCTGTTGGGTTTTTCAATAAATGTACCCAAATCTCACCTGGTGCCCTCTCAGCGCAACCTGGTCATAGGGGTAGTACTGGACACTACTGTGAGTCATGCTTTTCCGTCTCCTCAGAGGATTCTAGACATCCAAGCTATGATTTCTATGTTTTAAGATGGAGCGGCTGTCCCAGTCCTGAAGGTTCTGCACCTGCTTGGTCTGTTCGCTTCCTGCATACTGTTGTTCAACCATGCACGCTGGCACATGAGGGCACTCCAGTGGTGCCTCCGCAGGCAGTGGTTTCAATACAACGGGGATCTCAGGGAAGTGGTCAGAATCTCCAGAGACACTGCAGCAGAGCTGTTTTGGTGGAGTGACCCAGACAACCTGTCTCAAGGGAAGCTGTTTCAACCTCCTTCTCCGGTGGCCACAGTGGTAACGGATGCCTTCACTCTGGGGTGGGGAGCTCATCTGGGGGATCTGGAGATCAAGGGCCTTTGGTCTCCAGAGGACAGATTGCTTCACATCAATCTTCTAGATTTGCGGGTGATACGTTTGGCTCTCAAGGCCTTTCTTTCCTCCCTTTGCAGGAGTCGGTTCAGGTCCTGACAGACAACACTACTCTGATGTGGTACATAAACAAACAGGGAGGAGTAGGGTTGTATCGTCTCTGCAGGGAGGCTCTGCGGCTATGGTCCTAAGCTCAAGACCATCAGATTTGCGTTATTGCTAATCATCTGGCCGGAGTGCTGAATGTGCGTGCGGACAGTCTCAGTCGGCAGTACTTGGCCGATCATGAGTGGCGTCTTAATCCGGAGGTGGTCCATCACATTTTCAGGATGTGGGGGTTTCATCAGTTGGACCGTTTTGCCACTCACGAGAACGCGCACTGCCTGTCATTCTGCAATCTCCAGTATCCGATGCGGGTAGTGTTGGGAGACACGTTTCAGTTAGATTGGGGCTCACAGCTTCTTTACGTGTTCCCTCCCATACCCTTGATTCCTCGGGTTCTGAGGAAGATTCGCCAAGACCAGGCCCAAGTCATATTGATAGTCCCGAATTGGCCAAGAAGGGTGTGGTATACAGACCTCCTTCACCTCTCATCTCACCCTCCGCTCCGTCTCCCTCTCAGGGCAGACCTACTCTCGCAGTCGCAGGTTCTACATCCCCACATCCAGAGTCTGCACCTTCATGCCTGGAGATTGAACGGGGCAACCTGAGTTCTTTCTCTCTCCCACCGGATGTGGTGGATGTTAGATTATCGGCCAGAAGACACTCCACTAAATTTGTCTATTCTGGTAGGTGGGCCAGGTTCGTTAGATAGTGTGGAGAGAGATCAATTGATCCTTTACAGGCCCATTTGTCTGATATTCTGAGTTTCTCTCTTTCCTTGGCTCAACAGGGTTGTGCAGTAGCAACTGTTAAGGGCTACCTGTCTGCCTTGTCGGCCTTTCTTTGCTTGCCAGACCAACCCTCTTTGTTTAAGTCTCCTATAGTCATGAGATTTATTAAGGGTCTCACTAACAGGTTTCCTCCCACTCCATTTATCATTCCTCAGTGGGGTTTAAATTTAGTTCTTATTTTCCTGATGGGTTCCCCCTTTGAGCTTCTACATAGTTGTCCGTTGAGGCTCCTGTCGTTCAAGACAGTTTTCCTGATTGCGATTACTTCTGCCTGGAGGGTTAGTGAGCTACAGGCTCTTAGTTCTAAGCCCCTTTTCACCTCTATTCATGCAGGTAAGAGAGTTCTCATCCCCGAGTGCTACGGACAGTCCTTTCACTCCCACCGGTGAATGGACTAGCCACCTTGCCTCCTATTTTCATGATAAAATCAAGACCATCCAAGACTCATTTGAGACTCCCTCCCTGGTTAAGGGTGGGAACACAGGGTCTTCCTCTCCCGGCCCCCCTGTGACAGGGCCATTTCTTACACAGTTTCCACCAATTCCCCTGGAAAAATCTTTGGAGATCATGAAAGCCCTGAAGTCAGGCTCTCCCACCGATCCATGTCCAGCCAGAGTATTGGCATCTGTAGCAAGGATCATTAACCCTGCTGCCAATTTGATCCTCAATGCCTCGCTGGAAAAGGGGCAGGTGCCAGGCAGATGGTAAAACGCAAAAATTCTCCCTCTGCTAAAAAAGCCTTCTGCCGACTCCTTGGTGGCTTCAAATTATAGGCCAATATCATTACTCCCTTTTTTCTCAAAAGCCTTGGAGAAATATGTGAAATTATTCACTACAGAATATGTGGAAGCTAATCATGTGCTCCATTATAGCCAGTCTGGGTTTAGAGCAAACTTCAGCACAGAGACAGCCCTGTTGGAAGTCTCTGAGGTAATAAAATAGACATTAGATAAAGGTGGCAAAGCAGTACTGATTCTACTGGACCTCTCCGCGGCCTTTGATACCGTGCCCCATGACCGCCTCCTGGAGAGACTTCAGGAGAGCGGCCTTGGAGGCACGGTACTTAAGTGGTTCGCTTCCTTTCTGAAGGACCGACAGCAAATAATTTGGTCTCCTCCTTTTTCTACCTCCATTCCCCCCATGAAGGTCAGGGTTCCACAGGGCTCGATTTTGAGCCCGACACTTTTTAATTTATACATGGCCCCCTGGCCCACCTAGCTGAGTTACATGGCGCAACAATAATTTCATATGCAGATGATACCCAACTGCTGTTTACCTGCAAAAAGGGTACTGACTTCAGGGGAGATGAGATTAACAATTGTCTGACATAGGTGTTTTCCTGGCTAAGATTGAACCAATCAAAGTGCAATCCCGAAAAATCGGAGATCATTTTCTTTGGGTCTTCTGCCAGTGACGTCTGGCATCAATGGTGGCCTTCAGACATGTCTCCCCCTGCTACCTCAGTTAGCACAGTCAAGAACCTGGGGATCAAGCTAGATGACAATTTATCTATGAAAGCCCAGATCCAAACAGTAGTGGGGGCATGTTTTGGCCTATTAAAAATGCTTAAGAACTTTCTTCCCTTACTACCAGTCACTCATAGGAAAACTATAGTCCAGGCTCTTATTGTTTCGAGGCTGAACTACGTCAACGTTTTGTATCTGGACCTCCCAGAATATCTACTGAACTGGCTTCAAGTGGCTCAGAATGCGGCAGCCAGGGCGATTCTCTTGCTAGGCCCTAGAGCAAGGGTTGCCGCCCACATGAAAGCCCTACACTGGCTGCCGATTCGAAAGAGAATTCGGTTTAAAGCGTTGGTTTTGGCTTTCAAAGCTTTACATGATACTGGTGCCGCATATATAAGAAAGAGAGTCCAGCACTACATCCCGGGTAGAACTCTGAGATCATCTTCGCAGCAGCCGGTCGATTATTCCCAAGTTTTCCCTTGCCCGCAAGGGTGGCCGCTCCTTCCAAGTGCAGGCCTCCCGTCTGTGGAATTGCCTGCCACTGTCACTTAGACAGGTGCATGATTTACTCATCTTCAGGAAGAGGCTGAAAACCTGGCTATTCCAGCTATAGCCGAAAGCCCCTCCTTCTTTTAGTATAGTTCAGTATTTTGTCATGTGGTCTTTTTAGCGCCGGGACACTCTTCTGAGTAGCCGTGCGCTTTTATAAATACCAATTTACATTACATTCTTAGGATCAGAGCTGCTTTCCTGCCTAAGGTGGTCACTCTTTTCCAACTAGGGCAATCTATTACTCTAACCACTTTCTAGCCTCCCCCTCACCCTTCCAAGGAGGAGGAGAGACTTCACCACCTGGACCCTAAGAGGGCCGTCAGCTTCTACCTGGACAGGTCTAAAGACTTAAGGCTGGATGACCAACTCTTCATTGGATACGTGGGAAAAATTAAAGCCAAGGCTGTCGACAAGTGAACGCTGTCCAGGTGGATTATACTCTGCATTAAGATCTGCTACACCTTGGCCAAGAAGGAGCCTCCTGAAGGTATTCATGCTCAGTCCACCCAGACTAAGTCTTCTACTTCTGCTTTAACTAGAGGTGTCCCTGTTGTAGACATCTGTAAAGCGGCAACGTGGGCCTCCCTCCACACTTTTGCAAAACATTACTGCTTAGATTCAGAGGTGAGGAGGGACGGCCATTTTGCACTTTCTGTGCTGCAGCTTTTTTTGGTTTAGGTAGGCGGACACCCTCCTCCAGGACCAGGACTGCTTGGGGAATCAATTCAAAAGGTGAGGAATACACAGGCAGATGTATCCATCAGAAGAACAAGTTACTTACCTTCTGTAATGCTTTTTCTGGTGGATACTGTATCTGCCTGTGGATTCCTCACTGACCCACCCCCTCCCCGTTGTCTGCCTACTTATACCGAAAAGAATTATGGGCATGACATTCTTGCGTTTCATTGTCATTTGCATTGATATGATGCTTGTTGCTAGGAAATGTGTATATTCTAGAATTTCCATCTTTCTTTCTTCTTTGAATCATATACTGTGTATATTGGTGCATATATTGTATACTGTGTATACTTGCAAAATGTTGTCGGTTCACAAGTTCGCCTCGAAGTCACGGAAAAAATGGGTGGAACTGACGTCAGCACGCCAACGAGGTCTTCTTATGGCGCCAATGACATCACGCGAAGTTGTGAGCTGAGCCGTACCATTGTGACGTCCTCGTCGACGTGGGAGAGCTATGAAAAAAGTTTCTGTGGAATGCTGTGAAAGGGGTAATTCAAAAGGTGAGGAATCCACAGTCAGACACTGTATCCACCAGAAAAAGCAGTACCGAAGGTAAGTAACTTGTTTATATTCACAAATAAACACACATATATATATATGTATATATATATATATATATATATATCAAATCCACACCTCCTCACTTTGGAAAGAAGTAGAGCACACACGGGTCCAGCAGGAAACTCGTTCTTTATTAATCAAGCGGCATGACGCGTTTCGTCGTAATCGACTTCCTCAAATGCCGCCAAACAACAAATGATTTCAAGGCCCACATTCAAATACAGAGTGCCCCGCTACAATTGGTTGAGGTATCTCTGACAGGTTTGAGAGGGGGATGTCCCGAACTCGGTACTCCGAATCCGCACGGAGCATCACTCTGACGTAAGTACTCTCCCCAGTGGGCGGTGTCTGCTCCTTCCCCTCACACCTGAATCTTACTGTGGGCAGCGAGCGGCCTCCCCGGCCTCTCATCCCACCGCTAAAATCCCGTAATAAGCCTGCAAACACCACTTAAGTAAGCAGTGCTTTCCTGCGAAGTCACAGTCAAATGCTTATTGGCAGGGCAATCCTACGGGATGCGGCGGTTCGGCGTATTCCAAAATGTTTTTAGAGACCACAAATTTGCCACAAATACCGCCGAACTGCTTTGGGGATGGGGGCTCTCAAGTGTTTGTGGCCGCACCAAAACACCAAATCCACACCTCCTCACTTTGGAAAGAAGTAGAGCACACACGGGTCCAGCAGGAAACTCGTTCTTTATTAATCAAGCGGCATGACGAGTTTCGTCGTAATCGACTTCCTCAGATGCCACCAAACAACAAATGATTTCAAGGCCCACATTCAAATACAGAGTGCCCTGCTACAATTGGTTGAGGTATCTCTGACAGGTTTGAGAGGGGGATGTCCCGAACTCGGTACTCCGAGTCCGCACGGAGCAGCACTCTGACGTAAGTACTCTCCCCAGTGGGCGGTGTCTGCTCCTTCCCCTCACACCTGGATCTTACTGTGGGCAGCAAGCGGCCTCCCCGGCCTCTCATCCCACCGCTAAAATCCCGTAATAAGCCTGCAAACACCACTAAAGTAAGCAGTGCTTTCCTGCGAAGTCACAGTCAACTGCTTATTGGCAGGGCAATCCTACGGGATGCAGCGGTTCGGCGTATTCCAAAATGTTTTTAGAGACCACAAATTTGCCACAAATACCGCCGAACTACTTTGGGGATGGGTGCTCTCAAGTGCTCGTGGCCGCACCAAAACACCAAATCCACACCTCCTAACTTTGGAAAGAAGTAGAGCACACACGGGTCCAGCAGGAAACTCGTTCTTTATTAATCAAGCGGCATGACGCGTTTCGTCGTAATCGACTTCCTCAGATGCCGCCAAACAACAAATGATTTCAAGGCCCACATTCAAATACAGAGTGCCCCGCTACAATTGGTTGAGGTATCTCTGACAGGTTTGAGAGGGGGATGTCCCAAACTCAGTACTCCGAGTCCGCACGGAGCAGCACTCTGACGTAAGTACTCTCCCCAGTGGGCGGTGTCTGTTCCTTCCCCTCACACCTGGATCTTACTGTAAGCAGCGAGCGGCCTCCCCGGCCTCTCATCCCACCGCTAAAATCCCGTAATAAGCCTGCAAACACCACTTAAGTAAGCAGTGCTTTCCTGCGAAGTCACAGTCCAATGCTTATTGGCAGGGCAATCCTACGGGATGCGGCGGTTCGGCATATTCCAAAACGTTTTTAGAGTCCACAAATTTGCCACAAATACCGCCGAACTGCTTTGGGGATGGGTGCTCTCAAGTGCTCATGGCCACACCAAAACACCAAATCCCCACCTCCTCACTTTGGAAAGAAGAAGAGCACACACGGGTCCAGCAGGAAACTTGTTCTTTATTAATCAAGCGGCATGACGCGTTTCGTCGTAATCGACTTCCTCAGATGCCGCCAAACAACAAATGATTTCAAGGCCCACATTCAAATACAGAGTGCCCCGCTACAATTGGTTGAGGTATCTCTGACAGGTTTGAGAGGGGATGTCCTGAACTCGGTACTCGGTATAAAACATTCACACAAGGGAAATAGAAAATTAGCCCGCCGCTAATACTCAGGTCCCAGTTTCCCTCACTGGGAATAGTCCATTAATTCATGTGCTGAGAAAAACACATATCACAAATCCAAAGTCAATATAAAGTCTTTAATTTCAAGCTTTTCTTCTTTGTCACACACTTGAAAGAATTTTTTTTCTCTTTTCTTCAATTGGCATGAGATAAATTGCCAAAACCTTCATACATTTGATCACAGTTCTTCATCCAATGTAATTACATATACAGCCAAGCCAAAACGTGTTTCGTGTAGGTTACCCTTCTTCAGGGCTGTTGAAAAATGTATAACATATACTTGCTTAGTGGCGACATCACACACTAATAAAATAGTTCATACTACAAACACATATTGCCATTGCAATAGAAAAAACCATACATTAGATCACATTTCTGCATCGCCTATTGTGACAATAACCAAACCATATTAAAGATAGTAAAATATATATATACAAGTATAAATAAAATAAAATGCACAACAAATAAGTTTGAGACCACCTAAGGTCTATTCTATATGACTGTGTTCGACCTCATGGTCACAGGTTCAAATCCCGGCGGGTCCACTCAGCCTTTCATCCATCTGAGGTCGATAAAATGAGTACCATTGAGTTGGGTAACAATGAACATCTGTTATTCAGCGCCAAGAGACCTCTGGGTGAACGTGCGCTTTACAAATGCACATGTTATGTTATGTTATGTTAGCAAAAAAATGGCATGTCCAAAGTGCGCTCTAATCATATAGATAGATCATCCTCACTAATCAGAACACTGAACATATCCGACATAAAAGTAAAAGTATGATTTTGAAAACAAATGATAAAACCAAAGTGTAGGACATTTTCCTGTACGTTCAAGCAGTGAAAACGGCTCATTTCTTTCTCATCGTCAGCTATCCAATTTTCCTCTGTTTCATTGATACCTTAATTGATCTTCTCTAGATTTTCTCTAATATATACAGATAAAAATATGGCATTGTTGTACATTGACAAAAAATATAGGTGATAATCCATACAACCTATCCAATTAACCTGTGTTTACTGAGACAACATGAATAAGAGGAAAGTTATTTTTGATACATTGACTAAACTCACTTTTTGTCAAAAATGAACAAAAGAATATATATATCATGGAACTAGTCTACACTATCACAGTTCTCTAGTAAATAACTCTAATCTATCAACAAGCTAAACTGAGCTATATAAATTCGGTTAATTGGATAGGTTGTATGGATTATCACCTGTCACCTCCTGTTAGTGCTGCAGTTGTTTTTGGGAGACTGCTAGGTGATTAGAGCACATCATGGCAGTGCTGCTTGCACCACCATGGTTGCAGTAAATTTTAAATGATGACCGTCACCCCAGCGCGAATTGCAGAGGGAGTGAAGCTGACGCGGCCAGGACCGGACTGAGGAGGCGGACACCGCACCAGCGCGGTAAACCCATTGCAGTGGCTCGCGGCCTCGCAAGCGAGACAGTGAGTGCTGCAGCCAGCCGAGTGTGTACAGTGTGTTAATTTGGTAATGTGAAGATCTGACCGCCGCCACATTGGTTTTTGATTACACTCTCTTCAGTGCTCTTTGGGCAAGATAATCTGCTACTATATGCATATAAACTTACTGCCAATGTATTTGTTTTAAAAAGATGGGTGGCAGTGATTTCATATTGGGCTCCCGAATGCGAGTGTGAATGAACAGTAGTTCTGAAGCGCGCCTTTGCTTTTTTAAATGATTCTTATGCAGAGTGTGTCCCAGGGAAATGCCGTACAGGCAGACTGGCCTGTACGGAAACCCGCAGATAGAGTGACAGACCTGTGCTCGTGAAAGACCAGTAGAGGCCTTTTATTCACGCCCTGCCACGGGACTCCTCTGCCCACACTGGCACGGGCTGCCCCTGTCCCTTTCGGGCAGTCTTGCTCTGGAAGCACTTAGGGGCCGATTCCGATCTCGGCCGGTAGGGCTCCGAATCGGATTCGGCTTTACCGGATCCGATTCGGAGCCCTGTTTCCCGACCGAACCGTGCGCGGGTCCGGCCGAGCGAAGTACGATGCGAAATCGCCCGACCGACTTCGTCCGGGCGTCCCGACCGCTCCGACCGACTCGCTCCCGGCTCGAACCGCTCCGACCGACTCGCTCGGACTCGACTCGCACCGCGCAATGGAGACGTTTCCCGGCCGGGTAAGTACGATGCGCGCCGCGAGCAGTCCGACCGAGCCGCGCACTCCGGCTCGTAAGAGCAGTCGGAGCAGTGCTCGAGGGTCCGTGTCGGACCCCCTGCATGCGTAGCCGCGCGAGTCGCACACAGGGGGACCCATGGGTCCCCCTACCTGTGCGTGTACGGCGCGAATCGGCTTCGCCGCGTACCCGCTGTAGGGGCGCCCTTGTCCGACTTCGCACCCATTGAGTCAATGGGAGCCCGCGTACGCGTTGTACGACCGGCTCCCATTGACATCAATGGGAGTCCGACCGACTCGAGTCCGATAACATACGGACGCATCGTACTCGTTCGGTCGGACTGCACGGGTCCGATTCGGTCGGAAATCTCTCCGGGTCCGGCTCGGTCGGAGAAATTTACGGCCCGAATCGGAATCGACCCCTTAGTGTGCTAAGTGCTCTGCCACATGCTCCGTGGCCCTCTGCCCGTCAGGAGAACTGCCCGTGAAATGCTAGTGGCCGCTGATGGATGAGCGGTGACCCTGGCTCGGCCTGGTCAGACTCCATCTCTTATCCTGTTGCCCCTCTCTAACCCCCTCATCTGTCACTGCTCCTACCCCAGCCCTCAGTACACTGTCCAAGACACTGACGAAGGTGCCCAGGCAGCCCACTCCTTTATCCTGACCCTAACCCGCCCTCGATACTTTCGGCCCCCTCAGTATCTCAGAATTTATTTACAATCCAGTGGATAATAATTTCGTCTTCATTTACATAATGTGCTAGGCAGATAACAATGTGCCTACAATGGATCTTACAAAAACTATGAATAGGTAAGCGCGTTTCTAGACCAGTTTGTGAGCTACAGTTCATCTTGCCTCTTGGATTCTTGAGGTGTACTTCCATCCTCTTCTCTGTTGCTGCTAGCTTTCTAGTTTCATGTTTCTCCCCAGTTCTGGATAAGTAACTGCCGCAAACATACTTGTAAATGTAGTGGTGCAGGAGAAAGCGCTTGGCGGCCTCGGTTTCTGGTGCTTTGAAGCAGTTGTAAGATTGTATTAGAGTTTTTTTGTTCCTCAAATGGGTGTAATTTCTGAAATTCATGTTTCCCTTGTCTACACTGCTTGATTTTTGATTGTGAGAAAGTGTCACTCATAGTTGTTGAATGTCACTCATAATTACAGTGAAATTATGAAAATGTCACACATAAGCAATCTGAAACCTTGGCAGCTATGGGTCTGCCGTCTTATCGCAGCCTCACCGAGTATTTCACAGGTCTTTAAAAGACCATTTACTAGATAACAAGGCTTTGTTGTTTTTTCACCTGGTCCTAGAGCCCCTGCATCTCCACTCTGCCCATTCCTTAAAGTTGCAAATTACTTTTGCTGCCACAGTGTGAGAATGCATTTCCTGAAAAGTAATCTTAGGCTTAGTTTTTTTGCAGTTTTATACAGCTTGAACTCCACCCGAAAGTGTTGAGGCACTTAGCATGAGCACCAGTTACATTATACAAGGACACATTGCTGAAAGTATTAGGCCTCCCCCACCCCCAAATTTGGCTGGAAGTATTAGGCCTCCACACCCCCACCCCCCGAAATTTGGCTCTACATTCCTGGAAGTATTTGGCTCTAGTTGCGCCCCTGATGGCATTAGAGTAGATGCATGCTGCTATAAAAGTCAACGAAAGAAATACATTGTCCCGATTGTTTTTCAAAAATCTTCCACTTTTCTTCTAAAATATTGGCATGTATGCTGCAGCACGACCGGACTGAGAAGTTATAAAAGGGTGTCCTGCCCCCATACAATCCATCTGAAGCTACGCACCTGCATTTACATCGATCGATTTTACCATTGCTAGGACCTCTAAATAGGCCAAGTCTGTAATGTGATTGTTAGAAGGTGGTTCTGACCATCTGAGGCGCCCGGATTTTTTGCTTTTTGAATACCTAATTTTTGAGCTTTTACTGTGGGAGAGCCTCATAAGCTGGAACTCACTCACAGTGAACTCATGATGGAAGAGACTGCATGTGGATTTTATCGGTGTCCACCTTGTGAGAGAAGGCCGCTGCGCTGCAGCCGTAGTAAGAGGCTGGTTACATGCAGACATGTGTGTACATGCGTGTGCACATGTGTAGTGGCTGCAAGGGGAGATTCCACTTCATTATTTTCCTATGAAGATGGGGACCACATGGGGTAGTTTCACTTCCCTAGGGCCTACAAATTCCAGACACGCACCAAAGTACACTGTAAGTTATGTAAAAAGAAGTATTCTGCTGAGTCCAAGGCCATATCTGTACTGCTTATGGGTCATCCAGAAATGTCATATTCCTCTGACTCAGCTCATAATCAGAGCCTGGCTGGGTGTGGCCCTGCCAGGCTGGATTAATGACCTTCCTCCCCAAGCTGTAGCATCAGAGGCGTAGCCCTTCACTGCAAGCATTCCAAGGGTGAAGGTCTCCTCTCCAAGAGGGAGAGATGGTGGGTGGAGCTGCAGGTTATCCATCAGTAGCTGTCACCTGGTGCCAGACACCAAGCTGCTCTGGACCATGAAGGCAGCAAGGGGGGAAGGGGGTTTTCAGAGACCATGTGGCATGAGACCCCTGGACGACACCATTTTGAAATATCCCAGAGGCCTGTGCAGGAAGGAGGGAGCAGGGGCAGAGAGGTGATGTGCGGCTGCAGGATAGGACAGCAGATCCTTCCTGCCAGCCCCCTCCAAGTTCTTTTAAAAGGTCTTGCACAGGAAGAGGAGCTCTCTCTGGGGTGTGGTCTGCTGAGGAAGACTGGTGCTGGAGCCTGGAGCCATGGGCAGTTGGAAGGAAGAACCCCCTGGCTTTCCCAGGACCCTGGATTGCGCCAGAAGGGGAGTCCAGGACCAGTGAGCAGAAGCCTGGGCCTCTGCGCAAAAAGAAGAGAGGCCCAGGAGGAGAGCCAGGTGAAAGGCTGGCGCAGGGAGCCAGTGAAGACAGCTCCCTGCTGAGTTCACCCTCTTTGAGACCAGGAGGGCGGCGGAAAGTGCTCCCAGTGGCTGGGGCGGCCACCAGGAGCACGAAGAGGCCAAGATGGTGGAAATAGGTCTCCTGGGGGCTGAGATATGCCCCCCAGAAGGTAGGCGACCTTTGACCTCTGCCCTGACCGACGACGAAGCGCATGGGGCTCCGCCGCCGGTCTTGAATGGGCTCCCGGGACCCCGGAACCTGCCCCCCCCAGAAGAAGTAAAGTCGGGGAGCGCCGTCGCGCTCCCCGTGAAACTGCCCAAGAGGGGTGCCAGGAGCCCACCCTGGCCCCCGACGAAAATGGAGACAGGGAAGCGCCGTCGCGCCACCTGGGAATGGTGAGAGGGGCCCGGGACCCACAACTCCGGGCCCGCTGAAGTCAGAGAGCGCCGTTGCGCCCCCCGCGAAGGAACCAAGTCGGGGAGTGCTGTTGCGCTCCCCGCGAAGATGCTGTGGGGCCCGGGATCCCAACTTCGGGCCCCGATGTGGACCGCAAGGACAGGGGAGTGCCGCTGCACTCTCCCGTGGCAGTAGAAAGGCAGGGGAGTGCCATTGCACTCTCCCGAGGTCCCGCCGGACCGGAGGCAGCCTCATGTCTGCCCGCAGGAGCGGGCAGACCAGAACAGAAAGTGCCGGCTCCCGCGGCAGCAGGTGAGGGTGCTGGCCAGTCGGGGAGCCGGCAGGAGCCGCCGAGGGTGGGCTCCCTGAGCAGCTACCCAACGAACCAGACCAGCGTGGTGCCCTGATGGGACCAGGCCCCCCCAGGAAGCAGCAGGAGCAGCCGGGGGTGGGCTCCCCGAGCCGGGCAACAACTCACCTGGAGACAAGGGGTCCGGGTGGGACCGGGCCCCCAACGAAGTTGTGACGCGGCGTGAGGCCACCGGCAAGGCAGCACGGCTCTCCCCGGAGCAGCGGGAGAGCCGCTGCTCTAATATGCATGGACCAGGGAGGAAGCGCCCCATAATGCCTTGCCAGGAATATGGAAGCCTGCCAGGAAACCTGTGTATTTCGGCTTGTGGTGGCCCCAGGAGGACGGGGTCACCGCCAAATGCCTGCAAAGGTGCAGGGGGAGCTGCAGGAGCAACGCAGTCTCCCCCAGCAAGAGGATGTGAAGTCCCTCCCTAAGTCTCTGGGGGACTTGAAAGAAATAACCCCTCAAGGACTCAGCCAAGTGTCAACAGCATCCTGTGGCTGGAACTTTTTGTTCTTCAGCTGGGGGTGTGGTTGGGACTGCACAAAGGTGTGAAGGGCTGAACTGGGGATGTCTAGAGCAGGGCATCCCCTGGAGGTGAAGAGGTACAATTGCATGAAAAGTGCATTTACCTGATGTTATTTCTTTTGAGGGACTGAAAGTCACATGTGTAATGTGAAGTCATAAGCAAGGTGGGGTTATGTTGCTGGATATTCCTGCCAGGGTGTCTGGCTGTATATGCTTAGTCCTGTGATTATAACTATGATGCCTTTTAGGGGGTTTAATTGCAATGCATTATAACTGTTATCAGCTATGTTAAGTACTGTCATTTTAAGTGATTGCTACATATGTATTCTTGCTGTGGGCGTTAGGTTTAGAACAACCCATACTGTTAGCCCCTAAGATGTAGAGGTGTATACTGTATGGTCAGTATGAGATGCTCAGTAAGGGTTATGTGTCACCATGGCAGGTGTGCCCATTTTAAATGCTTGTTGAGATAATGGGGTGGGTCGCCACTGGGATGGTGCCAGTGGGCAAGGCCCTCGCTCCAGGTTATGGTCAACCTACTGCATTGGGGGCAAGATGATGTGCATACATGGGAGTGGTGGTACTAGACCCCACCCCCCTACGGGAGGGGTGGGAATGTTATACAATGTCACAAAGTAATTCCAACAGCTTATGTACATTTGTAAATTGATGCATAGTATTGAGTAGTGTGTGTGTTTAATAAATGTACTCTTCCTTTTATAAAGCAAAGTACAGACTGGACAATCACTTATTGAGTGTTATTTCTGCGCACCTGTAATGTCGATTACTAGCCCACACCACCTCCCTTGAGTAAGCCTTAGACTGCTCTGCAACCCCACCCTCTGAGAGTCAAGCACTACAATTGGGTGTTTGGTTCCCAGTGAAGGACAAATGTAGTCATGTTATTTGTGCAGGCCTCACAGATACTGCCTCTTTTTCCAACAGTGATCTTTTTGGCCGCCTTTGTGTGTGAATTCACTTTTAGCTGAGTCAGTGTGCAGGTTTGTGTATTTGTTTGAATGTGCATCACCATGTCCGTGTCACTCTATCTGCATCTGTCTGGGTGTGCGTGCGCGAGGCTTGTCTGATTAAGATCTAAGAATCTGCCTCGGGCACCACACCACCCCTCCCAAAGCCTTTCACAGCGCAGCAGTAAAGAACAATTCCTTGAAAACCGACACGCATCCCAGGGTGCTTTGGGGCTGGGTCAATACCGCCACCAATCAGCAGGAGCCCAGCCCTGGACCTCTTTCTCTATGGCTGAAAACCTTTAAAAGGCATTCAAACAGGACGAGATTCTTCAAAGCAGCCGAACGTTGCAGCGTCGCCGTGGGTACACGTTTCACCACTGTACCAATCTTTCTTCAGTGAAGTGTCCAGTAAGGGGTGAGGCGGTGGCTTTCTTGATTTTATAATTTATTTATAGTTTTGTTGCACTCAGTTCATGAGTAGGAGCCTCTGTACCCCTCTTTATCGAAAACATTCACAATTTTCTGTTTATATCTTACATCAGCAACAGTAAAATGCATGTAGTCAGAAAGCCAGATTTAAATCGGGATCAAGCTATACGAAGTTGATAAGCCCTAATAAGGGTGAGACCAGTTCTGGGTTGCATGTGTTACTACCGTTCAGGGAGGCCCTGGCCTGGTAGCTTGGGCTGGACTGTTTGGAGCAGGGTCAAGACTGGTTTGCATATGGCTGTGTCCAAACTGAGGTGGCCTGGTGTGCTAATTAACAATGGACTGGGATGCAGCCCAAATAATTACCAGTGGCTGAGATCTATTCAAGCATTCCAACTATCACTTTTTAGTATACTTTCACTGTTACGCCATAAGAGGCACAGGTGTACCCAGACGTGGGTCCCGTGCTTACAGTGCCTCTAGAACCAAGCTTTACCCAGCTGATGAACCCCTTTAAGGGCAAAACCAGTTCTGGATTGCATGTTTTCTGGTTCAGGGAGGACAGGACCAGGCGGTTAGGGCTAGACCGTTCTCATTGGAGCAGGGTTGATGCTGATTTGCAAAAGGCTGGGTCCAAACTGAGGTGGCATCGTGTACAAAATAACAATGGACTGGGATGAAGCCTGAGTAATTACCAGTGGCTGAGATTTATTCACGCATTCCATCCATCACTTCTTTGTATATTTAATATTATGCCGCAGCATGAGTAGAGTCTTGAACTATGCAGTGCCAGTATGGGCAGTCACTTACATACCTTAAATTTTGCTCAGCTCACCCTCACTTGGTGGATGTCTCCCACTTTTTAAGAATATACACTCTCTTAGAAAGCTACAAGCGCTCACTGTTGACAGTAATGTGGATATGTGTGATATTTCTATGTTTGCAATGCGCTCAAGTGTGAGGTTTGAATGCCTCATGTGTTATGTTCCGAGTGAGGCTTTTCCGCAAGGCAGAAAGTGATGCAGTGCTGAGATCTCCAGTCCTGTTTTTTCCTTAGCCTTCAGGGGCATATTGAATTGTGTCTACCTTAAAAACATCAAAACTAGATGTACTAAAATGCAACAGGAAAAGAAATGACTGGATTACCTACTCACACCTGGCATGGGACAAATGAAGATAATATGCCATGTAAAATCCCAGCCAACTGTCTTCTTGGGCTCTTAGGCACTTTTATTTATTTGGCTTTAGAAAAGAGAGACGTGTGCTTCAAGCAAAATCAAATCTTACATGACCGCAACTAGACCCGAACTTTGAGGGAGGCTAAGACGCCAACAAATGGAGTTAGTGCTAACACTTCACCAATGGGGCGGTGCTGTCCTTAGAGCCAATGCAAGAAACTAGAGTGATAAATTATGCATTTTAAACATACTGATCAAACCTGGTATAAATGCAGCAAATGTTTGGTACCTTTCATAATATATATAGGCTACTGACAGAGCTCTTTTAAAACGGGAATGAGTGATTTGACAACTAAAAGGCATTTTCTACAGCACAGCTCTCCAACCTTTTGTGAAATAAGAGCTACTTTTGTTCAATGAAAATCATCCCAAGCTACTAATATTAGTGTTGCATAGTGACCACATCAGACAAGATTACATTAGTGGCCATCAAATGCAAAGTTACGAGCAGTGATCGCCTATGTTCTTCAGGCATGGTTCGCAGCATTAATGAAAATATGGCTTTATCAATGCACGCTTTTCAATTATGGTACGCATATCTTAAATTAACCAAGAAAAGGCTTCTAATTTATCAGGCATGGCTGCACACAGGAGAGCTACTTATAGGCAGCTGGAGAGCTACCAGTAGCTACCAAGATACTCGTTGGAGAAGCCTGTTCAACAGGCTTCAATTTAAAGCACTTTAGAACCAGTTTTGTGCAAAGCAATTTCAAGACGACAAACATTTTTCCAATATCCTTCTGTAAAATGACAGTGAGCTCACGTAATATTTTTAATTCCATCTTTAGAGAGAAGCTCCAGTGTGACTGTTCACCAAAGATACAATTTCAGTCTGCTCATCGGACCTTGCAATATATACTTGTTTGTGGTCACACACAGGTACAGATTTCAGAAAATTAATCTTAGTGGGTTAACACACCTGATTTTAGGATGTGTGACTGGCAAGTTACATATTTGATTCTTACTGCATCTTTCTTTCCATCTGAGGTTGAATAAGTGAGTGTCAATCAGTCGGCAATAATACCGTCTGGTAATTTCTGATATCTTATGTTATGCTGATTTGTATAGCACACTAATCACCTGAGAGGGTGTCCAGGCTCTTGGGAAGAGGTGTTTATACAGAGAATCAAGTCATCAGCTTCTTGCGGAACTTTTTAGAATTAAATATTCATTTAGCTTAAATAAATAAAAATATTTTTCTGAAGTTTAAATTAAAAATAAAATTCCCAGCCAAAGTAAAAAAAAATATCTTTATTATGTTTTAATTATTATTGTATAGAATTAATAAAAAAATACTTAAATTATATTTGACTTTTTTAAATAAAAATGAATGTTACAATAATTTGCAAATTCAAAAATGTTTTTTAAATATTTAAAAATTAAATAATGTTTTATTTTTAGATACTTTTTTCACATTAAATTTATATTTTGGAATAATTTCATTTAATTTAACATTATTTCCTATGGGCTGTGTTTTAATTCCCTGCCTTCATTATTTTCTACAGGAGGCTTTTGCAGTTTCAGTGGTGGCCCATGTGCAGTGCTGGGTGTACTACCATTAGTTTTTGGCTACAGTAACTTTACACTTGCTGAGAACACACTTGCACTGATGGTCAAAGCATACATTAAATGATGCAAGCCTCCCTTTCGATGAAGTGACAGGCTTCAGGCTCTCTGCAGCTAATACCAGCACTTTCTGTGTTCAACTTTTCAAGTATCACATCACTGGGTAAGGGGCACAGGGGCCTCTTTCACTCATAGGCACGGACTCTACCTCTCCAGGACTACTGATCCAAGACCTAAGAGTTCCTCAATCCCTATCCTGGGTATGGTGGACCTCCTTTCTTTTCTCTCCTGGGCCTACTGGCTCTCCTAATCCCCTCCAGATCTACTAGTTTTCAGAGCCCAAAGGCACACAGGCCTTCCGAGGTAGAGTATCTGATCTGAAACAAGACCAACATTCCTGTACCACCCCTAAATGAACAAAACAAGTGATCAGACCTCTCAAGCCTCTTCCTAAGTGACGTCCTTGAATGACTCATCATGCCAAACCCACCAGAAACAAAGATTTAAGGAATACTTTTTCCCTTACCCAGATGGTATGCATGAAAAACCAAAAAAAGAAATGAGGTGGAAATTCGCAGTTTCAAAAACAAAAGCGTATTGGAAGAAAGATCAGCAAACACACTGTGATCAGATGAAAAAAAGGCACTCCTTGCACATTCTCACCCCGAAAAGATAAAGAAGCCAACAAAGCTTGGACATGAATCTTGTCATTAGAAGCATGTAAGGCTGCTTTCTCTCCCTGTTTTCCTTACTTTGATCTTTATATGAGGTATAAACACACACACAAAAGGAGTGTGAGAGTTTTTGTAGGTGTGGTTAGATGTTTTTCTTGTCTCTACAGGAAGAGATTGAGAGTGGAGTTTGTGCACTGCACTGCAAGGGAATAAGGGCCCTTTTGGACCTGTAAATTTTCGAAACTGTGCACACTGATTTATAAAGATATTGCTAGTAAGTGACTCTACTTCATTTCATCCACTGCCAGCAACACTGACTCTGTTCTCTTCCTGGGGACCGATAGCCTTTAATGAATCAAGCAGTTGACATTTTTTAGATAAGCTGAAAATTTCACCGAATTTATGGGTCCAAATTATGTGTTTTAATCAGCTCAGAGAAAGCTGTATGTTTTACAGTTGATGAGAGAACTGAGTTTGTCATTGAGGTGTTTAAAGGGGCAACGGAGTATTGATTGAATGTTAATTTGTGGACATTTGGTGTACGGGAGTCCAAAGAAGAGCAGGAGATTTTACCCTCGGAGCCCAGTTTCTTAAAGGAGTCCAAGGTCAGAGGACCGAGACTGTGATGGAAAACAGATATCTCACACCTGAATCGATATTGTCCTGATGATGAATTATATTTGGCTCTCCTGGCAGATTTCTCTTGGCCTTTAGACCTATGGGGATAGCCTCTGGGATTGAGGAGAGTAGAAAATAGTAAGAGCTCTCCTCAACCTACCATTAGGTTATTTTGCTAGGACGGCTAAATATGGAGACTCAGCAAACCTAAGCCGCACAGCACAGGGAGAAAATGCAAAGGAATCCCGATTAATCTAATGTTCCATATTTGTATTCCTTTTGTTCATCCATAATGTATTCCAAAAATTCATCACATCTTTGTTTCATCTTGAGACTTCGTGAATCCCATATTTTTCTGATGCTAGGGACTTGCCTATCGAAGCACGTGGGATTGCGTAGCCCCAGGCAGCCTCATTCACTAGTTCCAAATGCATTTCGGGCTACAAATAGCCCTTCCTCAGGGGTAGTTGCAATGTTAAAAACAAGCATCAAGGTGACATGTGTTCACCAGTAATCGTCTGCTCAAGATATTTGTATCGCTTGTGCTAGATGACATACATAAAACATATAACATAATCCCGCTATAATAGTTCCTCTCTCTGTGCAAAAACCATACACCAAACACATCAACAGTATTGTGCTCCTCAGTTTGCCTGAATAAAGAAACCTTCTTTTAAAGAAAACAGTTTTCTTTTAAAAGCAAAACAGTTTGAAAAAACCCATTCCAAAATAAATTATCAACCAACTACAGACCATCCACCTCCCTCTTTGTGTTTGTACCCACGAGGCTTAAGAACTAACAATGTACCTGCAACAATATACTCCTGTTTTCCATTAGTAGAATTCTCTAATTGATTACTCAAAGAGTCATTGAGAAGCTAGATGGCATTTTTGCAACATGGGGTGTTCCTTTAATTCTAAAGTCTAACAATGGCCCACCTTTCAGCAGTCGAGAATTTAGAGACTTTCTTAATCATATCAATGTGAAGCATCAGAAAAGCACACCTCTTGAGCACAAATGAATGGCGTTGTTGAACGCTTTATAAGCACACTTAAAAAGACCGTCCAGAGTGCTACATTGGAAAAGCTTCATCTAAAGTCAGCTCTCCATGCTGCTCTTCGAGCTTACCGGTTGACTCCTCATTCAACGACAGGTGAAAGTCTTGCCACCCTGATGTTCAGGAGAGCCATGATGACCGAGTTACCAAAATGAACCAACAGAAGATCTACAATAGATGTTGAACTTCGTCAAACAGACTTGTGCTGGAAGCAAAAGATGAAAGTATATGCTGACAAGCGTTGATGTGCCAAGAATATTACTTTCAATGAAGGAGATCGCGTATTGGTGTGACAACAGAAAAAACACAAATCTGATGCTCCCTTTGATGCTGATCCCTTCAAAGTTGTCACTAGTAAAGGGCACATTGTGACTGCTCACCATCTTGGATTGTCCATTACGCGGAATTCTTCACACGTCAAGTATTTGCCTCATCATTCGCCAGTTCTTGATGGCAGAGAGGAGATTGGTTCGATTGAGACTGTAGAGAGCCCCATGACTGCATCTGTCCCTACATCACCAGTGCTAGTTATCGATGCTTCTCTCTTCACAGCCTCAGAGGACACAATCTGGGCATTTGGGCAGAGCTCCAAGCTGATTTATTGAGGGGTTGTAATGTATATATCACTGTAAAAAAAAATCTTTTTTATTTAACATGGGGAACGATGCAGTGTCTTGTGAGTTGTGAGCAATGACAGGACCCTTTTGGTTCCTGATGGACTCCGTAGAACTGTGTAGAACTGTGATGTAAATGTTTGGGTGTGGTGGATAGAGTTCATGTTTAGAATGTTGGGCTAGCAGTTGCACGCAGAGGACTAAAGACATAATACGAAGCACCATGTGTGGCGTTTTAATTTATGAGTACCCAGGCTGGGGAGGACGCTACACCTAGCAGGGTATGTTTTTAGTTGGGACCGCACTTTATTCAGAGAAGTCGAAGTACACAATGATTCAAAGCCAATGCCGAGACTCAAACCTGGTTTCCCAGTCGACAGCTTAGACCATAGTGTCACATGCTGGGTAGAGCAAGGGTGGCAGGCAGAAGCCACATAAAAGCTTGGCTCGTTATGGGCTTTCAGTGGCTCGCCCAACTCTACTCAAAGCGACCTATACACATTACTGCTAAACAGTCGTATGAGTAATAATAAAAACATATATAGTATTGTGGAGATGTGCAGAGTTTAATGTGCTGTTATTACCATTGCTGAGTGTGGGGAGGAAGCTTGATTTACAAGAGGAGAAGGCTTGAGTGAGTCATGATGCCCCCCTTTGCCAATAGTAAGAAATAGCATATTATTATCTGCACATCTGTATCCTGTTTTTTATGCAGCGGTATGTGATGTGTACTTGTTTTAACAAAAGATATTTAATCAATTATAAAGTTAGGAGAATAGTTTCCCTGTGTAAAATAATTATTATCTTGTATTGGTACAGGCTATGGTCCACTGATGAGTTGGAATCATATAGACTAACCATAAAGGCGGTCTTAAGATCTGCTGGCTGCGAGAGGATTCCTTGGTTCACGTACATCAAATTTATGTTATATGAGATTGGTTTACCCTCCTAGTGGGACACTCTGGAAGCAGCTAAGTCAGTTTCTTACGCCCTGGTTAGAGAGCAACTTAGAGATTATTTGTGGTTGCGAGAACTGAAGGATGTTAAGGCAGGGAGTCTGACAGACTCATTCTTAGACCTTAAGATTGCTCCTGCCTAGGAGTCGTTCCTTGATGTTGTCCTGGGGTGCCTCCCTATGCTTGTTCACTGTATGTAAGCTTCTAGGGTTTAGTCATCATGCAACTGCTGTAAGAGTTTTGCTTTCTGATCCTATACAAGTGGTTGTTGTTGCGGTGGCAAACTATGTGCTTGCAGCCTGGCTTATTCGTATTCACATTGTTTGTGTGTCGAACATGCAACATGATTCCCTCAGTGGACGTAGGTAGCCACCCCTAAGAAGTCCTCTAAAGCTGAGATTCTTCTTCTGATCCCTTCTTCAGCCTTGTTACTGTCATCTGCTGAAATACTGATTTATGTGTCTCATTAAATTCAGCACCTGCACTTTACTTTATTCTACTTATCAGATTGTTGCCATTTAATGTAGATTTTTAATATGATTTTTAATTGACACTCGGGAGTGTCTGCATTTCCAGCATGTCTAATGCTTCTTTACCTCTCCGGAATGCTTTACGCAACTGTGGTTGTGCAGATCGCTTATGTGCATGATAACGGCACTTGCACTGTGCTTGATGGCACTTAAGTGTACCTATCCTCTATGTACTGTACTTTTAATCTTGCATGCTGTTTTAGCCTTATGGCACATGTATGATGTTTATTGTGGTTTCATGGGTTTCTATATCCGAAATAAAGTGATTGGTGATGAAATAATTATTGCATTAGATTTGTGTGTCAGTAATAAGTGTCAATGTGCCTTTTAGTACAGTTGCTTTAAATAACGTTTTGTTGGTTCACATTTATAATCACTGCCAGGGCATACATTTATACAAATAGGTGTGGGGTAAATGAAAGCAGATGGGAAGCTCGGAGAAAGTACGGGAATTGATGGAGGAGGATCTGAGCATACTAGTGGAACCTGGAAGTGATGAGAGTAAAATGAGAAGTGTGGAAAGGGAAGATCTGGAATGTTGTGTGGAGAAAGGAAGGTTGCTGTGAGGAAATGCAAGCTGGGGAGGAACTGAGACAATAACACAAGCAGAGAAAGTTAGAGTGCTTTACCTCTCTCAGCGTCAGAACAACACTAGGCTTCATTTCCTAGACTTTTACAGATACATTTCCTTGTTCTCTGGTGCATTAGTCCAACTGGTGTAATGGAATCCAGTCAAGACTACAGCTCTTGTAATGTGGACCTGGGTGATGATCTAGCAGAGGAGAAAGCTCAGGAGTAAAGTGCTTTAGGAAGGAGTTGAATGGATGAAGAGTGAGACTGATGTGAGGAACCTGGGATATGGGTGTTAAAGGTAAGGAGATAGATCATTTGTGAGTGAGCTGTAAAAGATTGGGGAAAAGAGAAGTTTTGTGAGCTGGAGGAGGATATGGGGATGGGAGATAGAGGTGGGGTGAGCAGGAATTGCGATTTTATGGGTTAGTTGGTGGTGAGAAGTCCGCATGGACTGAGAGGATTATGAACTATAAATCCTCAGCGATTCCCTATCATTGCCCATCTGTGAAGTTGTAGTGAAGTTACAGAAAAGGGTGTTTGTGGAATACATAATTCTTTCCTGGATCAGCACAGCAAAAAATGTATACTTTCAAAATATTAGCTGCAGAAACAGAATTCAATCTTCCTTTATACACCTTCGGTAATTTGTCAACTACTCCCTGGGTGTGGCCGAATGAGCTTGCTTTCACTGCAGAACTCCGCTTCAGTTTTGGGCCAAGACTGATCTATGAAACCCTTAAACTGTCTACATGAAGCTAACATTTCTGTCTTTCGTCACAGATCTCTGGCTGCCATGAATTCAGATGCCGGCGAGTGCCCAGGTAGGACACCGATGAAGTAACATTAATGTGCAGACTCATAGTCCTGATCCATTTCTATTATGTCTTAATATCTCAATGGCTCAACACCTGACCATAAAGCCTGGATATCCTCTACCATAACCAACTCGTTAGCCATTTAGGTGAATGTTAAGGTTCACAGTCGCTTTCGAAAGGGTAGATGCTGTTTCTTTCCTCTCACTCACTGGAATGAAAGGCCAGTTTACAACTATGTAGCTAGGACTGATAAGTCTGATAAGGCAATCCCCAGTTCTTTAGGGCTAGTGTTAGCTAAGACCTCATAATGTTACTAAAATTATATGTATATGTGTGAGGGTGTGTGTGTGGGGGTTTGTAGATATATAGATTAGGTAGCCAGATAGATAGATAGATAGATAGATAGATAGATAGATAGATAGATAGATAGATAGAGATAGCGAGCCCTCTTCACACAGTCACCCGGCTCGTGCATGAGCTCTAAGATCCGAGACAGACCCTTGGCTCGGCTCTCCCTGTTAATTTTCTGGCTCACCCACCTCTAACTTTGAGAAACAGATTTCTCGTTGCAGCATAGGAAAGCGATTGTCATGACTAATTGTCACAACCTTTTTGGGAAGCAAGCACTGCATGTTGACACAATTCTTACTAATTGCATCCATTTCTCTGTTCTTGTGTCGTTCACTTTTGTTCTTCCACCTACTACAGCTTACAGCATGAGGCAGTGGGCCAGTCCACTCCAGCCTTTGGCTAACTTTACTGAGAGGGAAGGCATTCTGCTGTTTCTCAAGGAGCACATCCGCACACATAGTAGTTCCCTTCAGTACCAGAATTTCTACGACAATGTGTGCTTTTTGAGACCAAAAATGTACTTTTGCTTTTAGTCTTTGTTTTTTTTTATTACGTTTGTGATGGGCAGGCAGCTCTCACAATAACCTTTTACAAAATCATGACAAAATAAAACTAACAATAGCAAAGCTAAAAGGCTGGTAGCCAATGCCTGACCTTTTGGCTTTGCCAATGCTAGTTTTGTTTGTCTCTGGGACTGCTTATAGATGAGCTTTGATTGATCTTAAGGCAAAGGTGTGGAAAGTTATGCTGCAGAAATCTACCTTTTCTGTAAACAAATCCACTTGTCCCATTTGGTGTCGTGCATTAAGCTAACATTATGACCATGTTCTCATTACATCATACATCTGATTATTAGGCTTTGAGTGTGCCAGCACTCCTACCATCCCAGAGTCTAGATTGTAGCAAGAGTCAATGATGATGTCTCTAAGACTATACCAGACTCATTCTGAAAGGATTCTGCTGATCTCCAGTCTCTCAATTGGTTCTGTTTATGCAGGGGTACTCTGTGTAGGAGAGAGCTTTGATCCTGAGGGACATCAGACCATGGCAGCAGCCTCATGCAAGAGGTTGCTTATAACAGAGTTGCGGCTGTGCCTGGATTCTGAATGGGCCACGGCTCTCTTTCTTACCTTAGTTTCTCAGGAAGGGTCTTGTGAATATCAGTGGCAGAGGAAGCACATTTACTCCAACATATCAGTTGACTTTTCAATTTATTTCTGTAAATAACCCCAAATTATGCTTCCAATTAAGGAGCAGGGCTTCAGGAGGGCCGGGTCGCTCCGGTTCCCAACCTGGTAGTAATTAGAAACGGACATTGAAACTGGTCCCTATTGGGCCCTATATTAATTTCCTTGACTTCACTGTTAAAAACATTGATCAAATTCAGAACAATGAATTAAAAAAAATATTAAAATAATATTTGTCAGCGATTTAGTTGCAATTTATATTCCACATGTTTTATTTCATCTTGCATTCCCTGGGAGTGTTAAGTATTTCCAGGATAATGTGTGCTTGTATTTTTTATTGTAGCCTATTACTCTTGCCTAGTGCATACATTTAGCGGTGTCGCCTCCAAGTGTTTAAAACGGGCCATGATTGAGAGCTATGGAATTGAGGATGATGGCAGTGCAAGTTTCTCACAGTGCCTGCCAATAAGTCAAAAAGGTGTTCAAGATACCTGGTCATCCAATCTTTGGCCGCCCCGGAGAGTGCACAGAGCAATTGTCACGTATTCCAGATGCAGTTATGATTCTGTGCAAATGTGTGTGAAGGAGGTGCACAGTTCTCTAAACATTGACAAGACGAAAGTAAAAGAAAATGCAGTGCTTACAGGTGCGTGGGTGTATTCTGTCTTTGAGGGTGGTGAAGTGAAGGAGATGGAAGGAAGTACATTCAGGAGAAAGTGAAAAGAAGGTACTGCAGAGGAGGGAAGGTGCAGGATATGGAAATGGTATAGATGTGGAGAGAAAGGGCTACACAGTGGCGTAACGTAGGCCCACTCGGTGCTGTGCCCCCGAGCTCCAGGGGGCCCCCTCAGCAGAGTACCCTGGCTTGGGAGCTCCTAATTGACTCCGGAGTCCATGTACCTTGCAGGGGGGCCCCCTCAAGTTTCGTTACACCACTAGGCATATATGTCTAAGCCATTAGTCCTAACTGGTTTTAGGTGTATGTGAGTTGTTGTGTTATATATCTGGATGCAAGAACAGAAAGCTCAAAGAGGCACCAAGATACCGGTTGGGGGTGCAAACTATGGGAATCTCCTAAATTCTGTTTACATGTTTGTCACACCCCCAAATTACATAGGTCACACCTCTTTTAGAGGCCCCACACTTTTTTCATCCCACGTAAGGCCCTGTGAAGGAGGCAGGTTATATATATGTAGACAAAGGCCTCTTTAGCGCTGGTGGCACCGGGTGCAACAACATTTTTTGGTGCCCCCCACCCATGACTACCCAGCTCGGATTCCCTCACTACCATCGAGCAAAATTGCCCCTCATCTGTATATAGTCCCCCCCTCACATACATTTCATTTGTTTTAAAGCACTGGTAAAGGCTGGCTTTACTAATAAGAATGTGTATCATCTACCCAAACAAATCCTTTTTAGCAATACATGCATAGATAATAAAGGACAGGGAAAAAAACATAATGTCCTAACATATTTTATGCAGTTTGCATGCAGCTCTTTGATGACAGTACTTAAGAGTTACTGTTCTACTTACTGGCATATTAACCCTCTGCACTACTCTGATGAGTCAAAACTGCCACCAGTCAAAACTCCCATCTCTCTCAGGAACATTAACCACAAGAGTTATCTCGACATTTTTATTGCTGCCTGAAAGCTGGACCTACGAGGAACTCTGCTGCAGGTGTTTTTAAATCATAAGTTATTGCTAAGCACAGTGCCCCTTGGCCCCACCCCCCCGAGGTCAGCGCCCAGTGGGGCCACACCAGTTGCACCGCTCTAAAGCAGGCCCTGTATATAGACTGACCTTTTTCACTTCACCACATTGTGTTATCTTGAAAAAGCCTTTACTCTCACTGTGCCGGATTTCCACTGTATTTAAAATTGAAATTGTCAGCATTTACTAAGAGTTGTAGCTTTACCTAATCATGCACACTTTACACTTGGTTTAATTCTGTAAAGTCTTGTCAGAATCAAAATATTCTGCTTGTTGTTTATGATTTTACACTTAATCTCTAGCATTGAATCTTTCAGATATTGGCATGCCTCAAACACACATTTTATTTGTTGATGCCTTAGAGATATGGCATTTAAAGCTATGCAAAACAGCATGCCTCCTTTGTCAGTTTATAGCTGCCAATATTTGGATACATTTAATTTCGAAAGCAAAAATATTACTGATGTAATATATATGGCTTTATAGATATGGCTTACAGACAATGGGCCCAAATATGATGTGGGCTGGAACGGCTCCGACCATCGGTCTGAGCCCTCCAGCCCGCATTGTAATAGGCTGGTCAGATTCCTTTCCGGCCGACCCATTTCGATGGGGTCGGTCGGAATGGAATCCGAATCGATTTTCTTAATGGCCTCCGACGGGTCTGTCCGCCATTCGGAAAACCTGCAGTAAAACCTCGGCCGGCTCTTTCCAGCCGAGGGATTACGATGGCAGATTCCCACTGCCTTTCTATGCCGGCTTTTCCGGCACAGAAAGGCATTGGGAATCTGTCTTTGGGGGCCCCCAGCAGGGCCCCCATGGGTGCAAGGCCGCCGAATGGCAGCCTAGGGGCACCTATGGTGCCCCCCTGTTGATCCCTGCACCCGGTGGCAGGCACCTTGAGGTGCCTGCCACGGGTGCAGGGATGAACTGCACCTCTGCTCTTTGCAATGAGAGCATGCATTCTGTTTGGAATGCATGCTCTCATTGTAAAGTATAGGATTGCGACTGAACAGGGTTTGGTCGCATCCTAATTCCTGGGCTTTAACCGATGACAGGAGGTCGTTCGGTTCCAGTTCCCAACGAATGTCTGCCAGACTCCGGTCCGTCCGACATCGGAATCGGCCCCAATGTGTGTTTATCATGCTGTGAAAGATCACCACTATTTCATCTCTGAATAGACGGCAAGAATAGTACTGACAGAACTGTTTCAATCTCTGTATTGAGTTTTTAGGGCATGTATTGGGAGGAAGTAAATTATTTGTGTCTCCATAACTACTGCATGTCTCTGCATATAATTAAGGAGAATTTTGGGAACATTTGCAGAGCCACAAATGTCGTAACATAAAAGTGTTTTCATTAATGACTCGTAATAGATTTTCAATAGATTTTAACATTTGAGTACAGTGTGGCTTACCTTTCCAGCTGATGACTAATCGGACTTCCCCACATTGGCGTTGTGAATTGGTGGAAATGAGTTTTTGGTGTAGAAAAGGAGAAAAGTCTGTGCTCAGGAGAAAGAATCATAGAGACATTTTCAACTACAAATTTCAACTTGCTGCCAGAAAAACCTCCATTTATGACTGTTATGCATCTACAAGCAATATTTGACAGGCTTAAAAATTCTGCTAAAAACATCGTAGGCGGCTAGATTAAAAATGCCGCTATTATTGTAGATTTGCTCTATGTGAAGACCGGGAACCACCTAAGGTTCCCAAACCAGGAACTTCCGAAAAGTAGTGCGGATTCAGAACATATGCTCTGCACAGTATACAAATCACCAAACTTAATATAAAATATTCACAGTAATTTATTTTTATATATAATACCAAAAATACAACAATATCCCCAAATTGTCCCCCTGTAAGACTAAAATGTCATATATTCTTATAAATTCTGAAATACAGGTAGCGTTACAAATATATTAGTGTCTAACACTGAACATCATATTCATCCAGTTGGAACTTTGCATTGTGTTAACAGTGATATAAAGAAAATTCATCGACTCAGCGTTTCACTGGTGTTCTATATACTCCGCTTTCTTCAGGACTAGTCATTTTCAATGATTAATGAAGGCAAAACTCCAATGATATTTCTTGTGCAATGTTTGCAACAAATGAAAGAGTTAAATACACAATTTTCAATAGAATAGCTATTACAGTATTTGCCTCCCCTCTCCAAAGAATATTTCACAGATGCTAGCCTAAACTAGAATATCTTCAAATATATTTGTAACACACATCGACTCCAGGCATAGTAAAATCTTCCAATCCATAGTCGGTTCTAGGGGCTGTTTGTAAAGTCTCCAGATGAAATCAGACCACCACCTTATTTTTGTCCAATAAAGTACTTCACAGGACACATGGTCCTGCAGCAATGCATTTTATTTATTTTTAGCAGTATGTATAAAAACCTTTTTAACAATAAATTACTGTGAATATTTTATAATACGTTAGGTGAGTTCTGCATTGTGCAGTGTCTATTTGTTCAACCCACATCACTTTTCACTAGAACTGTATTTTCCCTGGAATAATTTATTAAGTTTATGAACTACGCTAACCATAGCATAGTTTTTCGTGAAATATTGGATTTTTTATGATATACTACATTAAACTCCGATATTTGTATATTCTACTATGCCCAAACGCCATGCAGCAAATTTCCTCTGTGTAGACTTTTGTAGTGTGCAGTTGGTGTTGGCTACAGGCCCTGTGCCAAAACTTCCATGCGGCCAACTCCCGCTGAGCATATGTATGTAGATGAACGTATATATTCATACATTTTATGGAATAGGCAAGAGTAACTTTAGCTAAGGTTAATGTCCACTTTTGGTGAGGCTGCAGGAAATTTGGAAATTTGGAATCAAATTAGTGCATTAAGTTAAGTTACAGCAGTTTACGGTTTTTTTGTAGATCCATTTAAGGGGAAGTGAAATGGAAGGGGTGGGATCAAAACAATAAATGTATTCATTTCACTGCTACAAATGGTGAACAGGATTTTACCAAGTTGGCATGAATGTGAACATTCCACAGAATAGATCCTTTTTGTCCTTTGATGTAAATCTTCTCAGTAGTTTCTGGGATATGTGTTAAAAAATGGTGTCAGTCAGACTTCTTAGAGCTAAAGTTGTAGCTATCTTGACGGTTGAATTTGTGGACCCTGGATCAGAAACTTGCTCTTGGCTGGTGAGCAACTTCAGTTAATGTTTTCCACCATCTTGAATTCAGAAATTTATTTATTTGGAAATACTGCACAATGTTAAAAAAAGAAATTTAGAGCATAGGGGTATGGTTAGCAATATTTGATAGAGAGAGAGTGAAGTTGAGTATAATATGTGAGCACTGGGAGAGTCGGGGTTAGACCCCGGCTCAGCAATGGACAGTGTGCCCATTCTATAATACGGCCCAGCTGTCCTCATATAGATTGTAGAGAAAAATGCCACTGTAGTAATCACAACCATTACATTTAGTCGTGTAGCCACAGTACTACTGCAGAGATTTACAAGTCCTCGCAAAGAATACTATAGAAACAAGGCTATGATGCCATTGTCACTAAACTGATGTGAAATTTGACACCAGTGACTCCATTGAGGTCATTTGCAATGTCATGCTTGACATGAGGTCATTTGTCATATCGGCTGTCATTTCAAGTGTGAAGTCATATGCAGTGCATTTGTGCTATGCTAGTAAAATTTCAGTGTTATTTGTTTGGGATCTTACCCCTGACAAACATTCCTACTGAAGGGTTTATGATATATTCCTTTAGAATGCCAATGGGAATCTTTCAAAGAACTACCACTTCTAATGCTCTGGCTTTGTAAACCTTCATTTTTCCATGTTGCAGATAGCATCTCTAAGTCCTTAATAGGTTGCAGCATTTTTTCTCCCACTAGTATAATAAAATACATTACCACTATTAAATAGGCACATTCAAGTCTGCTCTGAGACACTAATACCAATAGATACAAACCACCAAATTAACCTCCTTGGTGGAGCGCATCGACGCCATAACCAACAGAAGCAAGGAAATCTATGCCATCGTAAAAACTTCCACCTCACCAGCAGCCTCCTCAAACTCTGCCACCCCTCCTAAGACCTCTGCAACAATCTTTCCTTATACTTCAGCAACAAAATCACCACCATTTACAGCAATCTCACCCCACAACCGGATTTGACAGACCTCGCCAATCAACTCCTGATCTCATCCAAAGACCCAGCACTTGCCTATTGGCCAGACATCGCCCCGGACAAAACAGCCACCACCGTGAAGATCATCCACTCTGGGGCCTGATCGGACCCTTGCGCCCACCACACCTGCCCCAGAACTCTTCTGCCTATGATGTTCAAAACCCATCCTGAACACCTACATCTCTTCAACAACCTTCTTAGACACTTGGTAACATACCACAGTCCTTCCTTTGCTGACGAAATTCTCTACGGACCCCTCTATGCTCGCTAACTACAGAACAATCTCCCTGCTGCAGTACCCGGCCAAGTTAGAGAAAATCCTCAATAAACGGCTCACCGACTACCTCAGTGACCACCAACTCCTCGACACCTCTCAGTCCATATTCAGACGCCACCACAGCACTAAATCTGCCCTCCTCACCCCACAGATGACATACGCATAATCCTTGACAAAGGAGAAATGATGGCCTGTGTTCTCCTGGACCTCTCTACAGTGTTTGACGTGGTCTCCCACTCTAGCCTCATTCAACCACTGCACTACATTTGGAATCCAATGGCCTGCGCTCCTCTGGATTTGCTCCTTCCTAATTGGCAGGACCCAGTCAGCCTGACACCCTTCAACACAGAAGCCTGTGACCGCATCTGCAAAGTTACACAAGGATCCTTCCTGACCCTGAACCTCTTCAATGCTAACATGATCCCCTTGGTCAGCATCATCCACTCCCACAACATCCACATCCTCTCCTATGCCAATGACATGCAATTTACCCCCTTCATAATGGAACAAGGGACAAGTTCATAGCATGCAAGACCGAAATCGTTGACTGGATATAGTCCAACTGCCTGAAGCTGAACGCCGACAAGACCGAAGTTGGGATCTTCAGGAAATGCTTCTCTCAGTGGGACTCAACCTGATGGCTAATAGAGCTAGTCCTTACACCCACCCCCACCTTCCATGCCAAGAACCTAGGGATAGTCATCAACTACAAACTCGGCATGACCTCCTAAGTCAACGTCATCACTGCCTCATGCTTTCATACCCTGAAGATACTGATGAAGATTTTCAAGTGGCTCGCTAATAACACCCAAAAGAATATCACCCACACCTTTGACACTAGCAAGCTGGACTACATGAACACCCTCATCAGGAGGCTACAGACCATTCCGAACTCGGCTGCCTTAATCACGCTCAACCTCCCACACCATGCTTTAGTGGCTTCCCATACACAAACGAGCACACTTCAAACTCCTGACCCACACCTTCAAGGTACTCCACAACTTGGGCCCTCAATACCTCAACAAGTGCATCTGCTTTCACAAACCCTTTAAACATATCCCCTCACCTGTACTCCTACTGGCACACATCCGACGTATACGGAAAACCAGATCCGGTGCTCAAGTTTTAGCCTACATCGCTCCTAAAACGTGCAGCCATTCCACATCTGAACCTCCCTCTCAGTTCTTGAGTTCCACAGGAAACAAAAGACCTGGCTCATCGAATGGCCCTCTACCCACCCTAGATGAGGCTAGACTCACACCTGCAAACTGACAGGATACCCTCCCCTCCTCGGTTGATAGCACGCTTTACAGATAAACATAACATTAATGACACAAAATATAAGCTTGTGATGGTATGCCATCATGAAACTTCCATGGAAACACTTCTTCTTCTCCGTCTTGTTCTTCCTTTCTCGTCTTTCAACAATGATGACATGCCCTCTGTTCTGTCGAACAATAACATACTGTCCAGGGGACATGCAGCTCACATCACAGTGACATTTGTTTCCTAGACTGTTTGTAAAAGTGCGACATAACAGTCTCCTCATCTGTTGTCATACTGCACCCAGCCAAATCCCTCATCTCCTATTCTTCATTACAACTCAACTTCTTATATTGTTCATTGTTATAAGCTTAGATAAACCTGTATCTTTGTGACCTGTCCCTGTTTTCCTCACACTCTCTTTCACGTAGAACATATTGTCATATTTTCCATTGTTCCTTTCCTGTAACTCGGGCCCTACCTCTCATTTCATCTCATCCTCTGCCTCAACCACTCCCTCACCCCATAATGTTCATCTTCACACAATACCATAGTAGATCAGTTACAGTTTAGTAACACAAAGAGGTTAGTGGCTATGATGAATGTAGTGTTATAATATGATCACACATTATTACAGGCTGCATACCCTCAAGCAAAGGTACATTCTTTTTTACTTCTTATTTGTTTATTCCACATGACCATTGTTTCTTTATGATAAACCATAAAGCATCTCTTCTTCATAACTCTACTCTTCCTATACCACACTATTTTCCACAATTTAAGTAGAGTTTGAGACCATGTAAATATACCCTCAATGAGCTGTGCAGACTGTCCTGTATCTGACCCTCCAGTAAGCCTTACTTTGGCCACTTGCCACAATTATAGTGGGACCTTGGCAAGATCCCAAAAGGAACCATTATTATCCATTGCATCCTTCTACCATTGTCTTCCTGCAGCTCCAGAAGTACCAGAGATCCCACATGACCTCCATGCAAGTTTCTTAACACATTTTGATTTATACTCTGCTTCTGTGCACACCAAAACAAACAATAAAGCCTTTTCAGTTTTCCTTAATCAGCCATGCCAAGTTGGCTTTTGTGTGCCAGTTATCCGAGTACATCACACATCTTCATTAGTTGTGCAGTTTCCTCCATGGCAGGTAACTCATCAACAAATTTTCTAAAATGTTCAGTTCACCCAGCAAGCGCTTCTGTCTTGCCCTCAGTTCTTGTAAATGTGCCTCAAATCACTATGGTATCTTCTGTTGTTGTGCTTACCCATCTCTTCTCCCGTGCTACTAGAAACTTCAACATTCTTGCCAGTGCATGATCTTAGCTCTAAAATTTCACCCATCTTTCCCATAGTCTCCTTCCAGCCTCTCAGTTTAGGGAGGCAGGGGCCGACCCCACAGCTACAGTTCCTGGTCACACTTACAGAGAACTCCATAGAAGGGGTAGGAAGCAGAAACATACATGGAACAGCAAGAAGAGCACTGCAGGAGATATCCTGGTATCCAAGGTCCCAACTTATGGAGTTCTTAACAGCTGCCCTAGTTTAAGCATGGTTAGTTGGTTATCCTCCTCATAACTATCAGCTTCTTGTTGACAGTTCTTTGTCTCCTTTGCCTGCATGGCCAGAATCTCCATATCCAGCAAAGCTGCTGATTTGCCCAGCGAGCTCCACCAAACCCAATAGGTTGCAGTGGGACTGAAAGCCACCCTACCTTGATTCATCAGATTCAGAAACATTCACACTTTGTAGTAGAGAACCTCCAGTTAGAGGGCGCTAAGGTACGGGAATTAGCACTGTATGGCACAGGACTGGAACCGGGCCCTGTCTATTATGTATGACACACACCTGCACACAGTCTTTACAATTGCCCTTTCCAGGTGGCCCCACCGTTTTTTTTATTTGTAGTCCAGTGTGCGTCCCTCCTAAAAATCCCATTTGGAGACCCCCACCGGGTAAGTATGACTGGGGGAGAAGTCAGTCACCAATCTCCATAAAGGCTCAACTGGCCTTTTCACAACTACCCTTCACAACAGACACTTGAGAGTGCACACTAACGGGAAAATGCAAATGTGCAAGCCACAGAAGGCAGAGTGCTGCTGGCTAAAAGCCAGAAGGCTGAATATGTCCAGCATGACCGGGGCAGCTAGGCAGATCTGCAGCCCCCTCTTCGGATCATCTCTGAAAGACAGACAGACTTGAAGGCAGAGTCAGTCACATGTCATCTTTACCACTTTCACTCACATGCCGAGATCACCTTTAAAAGTAGGGCTGGAAATTATCAGTCACAGACAGATCTGCATCTGAACCTCTTGAAGGATTTGTTCAAATTTGGTGACAGGCCAGTTACTCAATTACCAGTATGTCACAGACAGTCACATGTTTCGATCGCATCTTAAACGTGTCATGTCAGTATTGTATGTGAAAGTGCACTGGAATTGGGGCAGAGTCTGTCACTTACCAAGCACCCACGTGCATCTGATAGTTTCATATGGGGAATATTAGGTAAACTTGGTGGCTGAAAGACTGAGCGGAACCACAGGGGTATGAACTTGTGCTCATGGGGTCAAAAAAAGGTCTCTGCGGTAGATGCATTAGTCCAGTGAGCCATCAGCCTCTGCTCAGTGCAATAACTGTGGTAAACTAAATTTAAAAAACTTGTATCTAAAATGTGTTGTACTCGTATGTTAAGGAAACCGGGTTAAGTGGCCGTCTTGTGGCATAAGTACTTCAATAACTTCCTTGATGTGTAGGTCTAGTGGCCACTGGCCAATTGATGATTTTTCAAGCCCCGGTCTTCATTAGGCACTGATATATCTAAGGCCTGGAAAAAGGATGGATAAACACTCTCAGAAGGGTAGAGAGGATGTTCCACTGTATGGAAGGGGTGCTGGAGGGATACGTCCTCCCTATTCAATACTAGCAAACCAGAAGCCTCCATTAGACACTGACTTCAGGGTTTACTGTACACCTATCAGGAGTACTGTGAGCAGTACTCGTTGTCTCAGTTGGTAAGTCCAGCAGTGCGCAGCCATCGCCCTGCCATTGTACTTCTGAATTCATTACGTAACTTCCTTCGTTTTTGTTTTGCAGTGCCCAAGCCGGAGGTAGCAGTATGCCATTTTACAAAGCGCCACCCCGTTCCAATGGCGCCCCCTGGCATCCATATACCAGGTAATAAACCAGAATCTGTGGTGTGGTGAGACCATAATTGTGGTGTGATATAAACGAGTAGAAGCTCTGCTGTTTCACTAAATTCTCAGAAATCAAATTGAATCAAACCGCATTTGTAAAGCGCAACACTGTCACCCCAAGGGGTATCTGGGTGCTGTGTCTTCGTGAAGAGCCAGGTCTTGAGTCTCTTTCTGAAGTCTGCCAGCGAGGGGGCTGTATGGAGCTGAGTGTGTGTGCGAGTGAAGAGGAGCGCAGGTGTCTGGAGGGTTGGTGGAAGTTCAGTCAATGGTTGAGGTAGGCCAGTCTTAGGTCATGGAGGGCTTTGTAGACGTGCGTGAGGATCTTGAACTAGCATCTCTTCTCAATGGGGAGCCAGTGGAGGTCTCTCAGGCGGGGGGCAATGTGGGTTCATTTGGGAATGTCCAGGATGAGTCTGGCTGACGTGTTCTGTATGGACTGGAGTCTTCTGAGGAGCTGGGTGGAGATGCTGGCGTAGAGGGTGTTGCCATAGTCGAGGTGGCCGGTCACAAAGGCATGAGTGACTGTCTTTCTGGTGTTGGTTGAGATCATCTGAAGATTCTGCGGAGCATGCGAAATGAGTGGAAGCAGGAGGAGACGACTGCATTAACTTGATGTTTCATGGTCAGTTGACTGTCGAGGATAATGCCGAGGATGTGTTCATGGTCGGACGGTGTGGATCCGAGTTCTGCAGGCCACCAGCTGGGGTCCCATGCGGAGGTGTTCTTCCCGAAGATCAATACTTCCGTTTTGTCAGAGTTGAGCTGGAGGCAGTTGTCTCGCATTCATTTGGCTACGTTGGTCATGGCGGCGCATAAGTTGGTTTTGGCGTTGAAGGGGTCCTCGGTGAGCGTCTGCATAGGAGATAATATTGAGTCTTTGGGATCTGATGACATCTGCGAGGGGGGTCATGTAGATGTTGAACAGGGTGGGCTGAGGGATGATCCTTGTGGTACTCCGCATATGATGTCTTTGGGTGCGGAGGTGAAGTGAGGCAGTTAGATGCTCTGTGTGCGTCCTGTAAGGAAGGAGGCGATCAACTTGAGGGCGTCTTGCTGTATGCTTTGTTGTAGAGTCTGTTGATGAGGGTGTTGTGGGAGACTGCGTTGAATGCCGCAGAGAGGTCGAGGAGGATCAGGGCCACAGTTTCTCCACGGTGGAGGAGTGTTCTGATGTCATCTGTGCGGTCTCAGTGCTGTGGTTGGAAAGGAATCCTAATTGTGAGGCATCCAGTAGGTGGTTTTGTTCCAGGAATTTGGTGAGCAGCTGGTTGATGGCTGCATCTCACCGAAATCTACTCTCATTATTTGAGTACAAGTGAGTTTCCTTCAGTTTTTGCTATAATATATGTGGATCGCCATTAAAGTTCTCAGTGTTTGTTTTTGCGTGCATCTCCCAGAGGTCTGCACTCTGTATTTATAGTTGTGTGCATTTTAGTGTATATATCGATGAATGTGTGTCTGTCCTTAATATTTCTTCTGTATGTTTTTTGTACATCACATTGTAGTACCCTTTTTTTATAAAATCTGGCTTGAAAGCATAGCTGTTTCTCAGAGCTTTTGTCGCTGCTCTTCTAGGTTATATGTCAGAATTTTGTCTGACAAAAATATGTGTCCTATATATTGTTTACAAAAATACTGTCCAATTGGGCATAGACTTTATTTTATTTGCTTCAGTTGTGCGTTATTTTTGTAAATGATATTTAAGACACAATGTTGTTGTCAGATGATACTCAAGACTCGATGTTTTAGTACCATACCACTCTTCTATAAGTATCCATAATACACTCTGGGAGTGCTCCTATTGCAATGCAGGTGGGATTATACGTTGAAAGGTGCAATCATCACACTCTTTATCTTATCCAGTTCTTTATCTCACACATGGATTCAAAACGGAGATTATCTATTTACTATATTCTGTATATTACAGGAGTTGTTTTTGCCTTTACTGCGGTCATTCAGTAACTCTGCTGCTTGGATTACAACCACTGACCTTCAGATGTCCGCAGTAGGTGTGCTCTATTGCCACTTTCTGCCTTATTTTTTATGTCCCTAAATTAAGTGATGAAGCAAACTACCGATTGTAAGACATATTTCTATTATGATGTTGTATTTTGAAGAAAGCTGTAACTTTGTTGTAAGGGTGCTCATTCAGTTCAGGTTTGTGTTTTATTGGTGCTTGCAGATGGACTGGGTATGTCCACAAAAAATAAATAAACATATAGCAACATGTAATTTTGCTCTTTCACATATAAACATTTAATTAAAAAGATAATATTTGATATGTTTAAAGTACCTCCCATAATGCAGACAGATTCATAGCCAGACCTATTGAATTGACCAGTTTGACCAGTTTGAAATTGGGGGGTGGGGGAAGCACGGAGGTTAGGCCTGGGGGTCGGTCATGTGTGCATGCGTTTGTAATTTATGTTTGTGCTTTTTCCCCAAAATATACTGTGTTTGCATACGTGTGCTTCTCCTGTAGATTTCTGCGTTTGTATTTGCATCCACCTTTTTTAAATCTTCCCTGCCTGTATTCATACTAGAGCGCTGTGTGCGTGCGCACATGCATGTATGTGATTGTGCATAGATGTAAAATGCGGACCAACCTGTAAAGCACCAGAGCAACGTACAGGAGGAAGGTGACTGAAGAAGGGGTTAGGTCTAGGACGTCACAGAAAGCAGGGTGCAAGGGGGACGTAGTGTTCCTTGAGGAGATGCATCTTCAATTCTTTCCAAAAAATGGCCATGGGAAAGATATTGACGGATCTGTGTCAAGGTGGGATTTAGTGCTGAGCATGTAAGTAGGGAATGCGTGGACTTCTGCATTTTGTGTTCCCTCACTCATCCTCTCAGTTGTAATATGTGTATTTCCCTGAAATCGTCTGAATGTTTGTGTGTGCTCATGAGTGGCTCTGTTATGGATTGTGGCTCTCATGTAGGGTTTGGTGCTAAATCTGTGGTTGTACCACAGATGTCGTTATTACCACAGTTTAAATGTGCAGTACTACCTTAGGTTTAACATGTATAAGTGAGGGAGAACTAGCGAGAGTTTCATTACTTTCTCCCAAACATCTATTTTACCTGATATTTAAAAGAGGGGAAACATTCTACTTGGGGACTATTTATGGGTTGTTAAAGTTCCAGTTCTACATTGTTATATTGTTGTACTAAAGTCATTCTTTAAAGGTGCTGCAGGAGTGGCAATTAAAAGATATAATGCATAATGGTAGCTTCCGGTCTTGTAATGAAATCGCATTGCTTCTCCCAAACATCAATTTCACCTGACATCACTCTTCTAGAAAAGGGAGTAATGTTTTGTCTTTGTTCTAAATCATCATCTCTCCTAAGGTCATCCTCACAGTTGTATGCAACACGTTGAACAGATAATGACCTTATGTACCGTTGACATACCTTGTATAGTGCTTCTTGTAGAAATACTATTGCTTTTTCAATCATTAATAAGTCTCACTTTTAAACTTCCCTATTGGCTACGGAATCTTGTACCACATTAGTCTACCAGAAGCCAGCGAGCAACCTGCACTCTGCAGATGGTTCCATCCCATTTGAATAAGTTACGTGGTCCAGTTCTGACATACAACCTTAGTCACCTGCAGACCTTCTGTTCCCTGAAGTGGACGAAGGAGACCGATCATTCCTTGTCTCTGTGGTCAGCCATCTTTAAGGAGGTGCATGGAATACTTGAATACTTGTTATAGTTAGGACCTATTTTCCATAGGAAATCCGCGACATTCTATTTGAAATAACTCTTGCGTCGGTTGACGAATCTTCGCGAAATATTCAAACTTTATGGCCCGCTCCGGTCCGCTCCTACCCTGAAAGTTTTGGGGTGATTTGTCAAGCGGGGGCCGAGAAAAAAGGGGGGTCCCAAAACGTGTTTTCCCCGTTCATTTTCCCATAGGAAACTTTAGCCACGGCTACAGCCCGAACTGCTGAACGGAATTACACCAAATTTGGCAAAGAGGTAGTTCTTGGTTCAGAAACAACCCTTTTTGTTAAATGGTGTAAATCCGTTCAGTAGTTCCTGTGAAAATCAAAAGGAAAATCACATATATATCTATGGCCGCCTCGTATTCGCGCACCCTCCCGATCACGAGCTGCATGCTAGTTGGCTGTCAACACTCCAAATCAGGAAGTGTTGGCAGCCATTTTGTCCTCGGTAGAACCGAGGACAGAAACAAGTGCGCAAAGCGCAAAAGGGGGCAGGGTAGAAACACCCTGACCCCTAGGTCTGCTCAGGGGTCCCACAAGGACCCCTGGGCAGAAAAGCATTTTTTTTTAATCGGCAGGATGCGCTCAGGGTGCGCGGATCCTGCCAAAAAAAAAAATCGAAGCGCGGTCTCCGCGCTTCGATGCAAATTTACCCCGGGTGGCCCAAGTCCCGGGGGCATGCGGGGGTGGGTTTATTATTTATGGGGGGCCTCTAAGGCCCCAAGCCCCGAGGACCGCCACCCCTGGGGCTTTTAAAAAATGATGGCGGGAGGGCTGTGCGCCTCCCGCTGCCCCGGGACCGCCACTCCCCGGGGCTGTTTTTTTTATTTAAAAACCTGTGTGGTGGGCTCCAGCCCCCCACACGCCCGGGACCGCCACCTCCCGGGGCACTAAAGATTTAAATATGGGGGTCCGTTACGGACCCCCAGAGCCCCGGGACCACCACCTCGGGCTTTGAACAAGTTGGGAGGGGGCCGCGCGGCCCCCTCCTGGAGCCAGTGATGGCCCTGGGGACCACCACCCCCAGGGCCGGCTCCTGCAGTGTCCCGGGGTGCCTACCCCGGGACACTGTAGTTTGCTATGACAGGACGGGAGCATCGCGGCTCCCGTCCTGTCATAGCAAACTTGGTTTGCATTTTGAAAGAGAGCAGGAAACCTGCTCTCTCTTTCAAAATGCAAACCATTGCTTTCCACACGGGGAGCAGCATGTTAGCTGCTCCCCATGTGGAAAGCAATGCCGGCTCCCGCAGGAGGCGGGGAGCCGGCTGGGACTGTGGGGGATTGGGGACCCCCACAGTCTCCAACAGAGACCAGGCCCCGGGGATGGGGTCCCCGGGGCCATAAGTGGCTCGGGAGGGGGGCCACGCAGCCCCCTCCCCAATTAAATTTTTTTTTTTTTTAAATGCTCAGGCCCCGGGGATGGGGTCCCCGGGGCCAAAAGTGGCCGAGGAAGGGGGCCACGCAGCCCCCTCCCATTAAAAAAAGGAAAAAAACGGCATTCCCTTGAATACTGGGGGTCCCTGGGGGCCAACTAGCCCACCAGGAACCTCCAGTATGCGCCAGGGAGCTGTGTTGCAGAGAGGTGTACAGAGGCCACGCCCCTTTATACACCTCTCTGCAACGCAGCTCTGTGGCGCTTTGGAGGTACATGGTGGGCTAGTTCGACTCCAGGGACCCTCAGGATTCAAGGGGACTTAATCCCCCAACTTAAAACGCGCGCCACGGGCGCATTTGCACAGTGGTGAAGGGAGGGGGCTGGGCTTCAGGTGACATGTGTGCAAACAGGCCCCGTGGCGCATTTTAAGATGGGGAATGAAATCCCCTTCAATCCTGAGGGTCCCTGAGGCCAACTAGCCCACCAGGTATGTCAGAAAGCGCCACAGAGCTGCGTTGCAGAGAGGTGCAAAAACGGGCGTGGCCTCTGAACACCTCTCTGCAACGCAGCTCCTGGCGCATACTGGAGGTACAGGGTGGGCTAGTTGGACCCCAGGGACCCTCATGATTCAAGGGGACTTAATCCCCCAACTTAAAACGCGCCACGGGGCGCATTTGCACAGATGTCACCTCAGGCCCCGCCCCTCCCTTCACCATTGTGCAAATATTCCTCTAAAATCAGCCGAACTACGAATTCCGATTTACTCACCTGTTATCAGGAGAGACCTCATTGCTGCATCTTTGAGCCCAGTACTGATCCTGAAAAGTAATTTTAACCGTACTTACCAGTAACTTGAATTTCCTTCCATAGGCTAACATTGACTGGTTTCACTTGGAAATTCTTCTAAGTGTGGAGTTTTGGAACTTTATAATATTCCTCTAAAATCAGCCGAAATACGAATTCCGATTTACTCACCTGTTATCAGGAGAGACCTCAGTGCTGCATCTTTCAGCCCAGTACTGATCCTGAAAAGTAATTTTAACCGTACTTACCAGTAACTTGAATTTCCTTCCATAGGATATCATTGCCTGCTTTTTGCTGAAAAAGTTTCTAAGTGTCGATTTTTGTAACATACAAGGAAACAACCTTTAGAATGCATGCATTACATTGCATGCCATTAGATCGAGGTTTTTACAACGCAAGTCGTTACAACGACTTGCACTGGAGGGCGCTATAGGACAAGGAGTAGTTTAATTTACTATCCAACACCTTCCCTACTGTACGTAGGCTGGAGTTGGAATAGTAAATTAAACTACTCCTAACTCCAGCGCCCTCCAACGCAAGTTGTTGTAACGACTTGCGTTGTTAAGACCGCAATCTAATGGCATGCGATGTAATGCATGCGTGATATCGTCATACATCCAAAATACAAATATTCCTCTAAAATCAGCCGAACTACGAATTCCGATTTACTCACCTGTTATCAGGAGAGACCTCAGTGCTGCATCTTTGAGCCCAATACTGATCCTGAAAAGTAATTTTAACCGCACTTACCAGTAATTTGAATTTCCTTCCATAGGCTAACATTGACTGGTTTCACTTGGAAATTCTTCTGTGTGGAGTTTTGGAACTTTATAATATTCCTCTAAAATCAGCCGAACTACGAATTCCGATTTACTCACCTGTTATCAGGAGAGAACCCAGTGCTGCATCTTTTAGCCCAGCACTGACCTTGAAAAGTAATTCTAACCGTACTTACCAGTAAATTGAATTTCCTTCCATAGGATATCATTGCCTGCTTTTGCTGAAAAAGTTTCTAAGTGTCGATTTTTGAAACATACAAATATTCCTCTACAATCAGCAGAACTACGAATTCCGATTTACTCACCTGTTATCAGGAGAGACCTCAGTGCTGCATCTTTGAGCCCAGTACTGATCCTGAAAAGTAATTTTAACCGTACTTACCAGTAACTTGAATTTCCTTCCATAGGATATCATTGCCTGCTTTTTGCTGAAAAAGTTTCTAAGTGTCGATTTTTGTAACATACAAATATTCCTCTAAAATCAGCCGAACTACGAATTCCGATTTACTCACCTGTTATCAGGAGAGACCTCAGTGCTGCATCTTTGAGTCCAGTACTGATCCTTTAAAGTAATTTTAACCGTACTTACCAGTAACTTGAATTTCCTTCCATAGGCTAACATTGAGTGGTTTCTCTTGGAAATTCTTCTAAGTGTGGAGTTTTGGAACTTTATAATATTCCTCTAAAATCAGTCGAACTACGAATTCCGATTTACTCACCTGTTATCAGGAGAGAACCCAGTGCTGCATCTTTTAGCCCAGCACTGACCCTGAAAAGTAATTCTAACCGTACTTACCAGTAACTTATATTTCCTTCCATAGGAATCCATTGTCTGGTTTTCAGCAGAAAAGTTTGTGTCGATTTTTACAAACTACAAATATTCCTTAAAAATCGCCTGTATGACTTAAACGCATTCTTTCAACTGTTTACAGGAGATGCACCAGTGCTGGATCCAGGATCCACCACTGAGTAAGAAAAAGTAACGATAACACTACTTACCTGCTAAGTGAATTTCCTCCCATAGGATAACATTGGTGATTCTATGTGAAGAAGTTTCTAAGTGTCAACTTTTAAAATACAATAATATTCCTTAAAAATCACTACTGTAACCAAAACGCTTTTACTCAACTGTTTACAGGAGATGTCCCAGGACTGAATCTAGGATCCAGTCCTGTGGTTAGAAAAGTAATCCATAAAGTAACTAATTGCCTTTAACTAGAAATTCACATTGAGCTCAATGTTGCATTGTGTTTGAAATTGTGTTGCCCATTGCAACAACTGTAACTACTGTACTTAAAAGTCTATTGCCTATTTGCAAAGTATTTAAACTAAAGTAATTCATTCTGAGAAAGTATATTTTGTAATGTAATGTATAATGTAATTACAATGTAATTTTAAAAATAAAATATGTAAAAGTAAATAGTTTAAACAAATGTAGTAAATCAGTATCAAAAAAATAAATATAACAATTAATACATTTAAAAATTGTCATTTACAAAACCTTTGAAATTCACTGAAAAAAACCATAGGTTTCAGGCACGTTATAGTTAGAAATTAGCATTTAAAAAACCTTACAAATTCACTGAAAAAACCATAGGTTTTAGGGACAGTTATAGTTAGTTGGACATTGCACTCGTAGAAAACCCGTGAAATTCCCCGTTATAGTTAATTCAGCTAACTATAACTCGCGCCCGCATAATGCACTGCTGATGACGTCACATATTACATTACTCATGACATGGTCAGTGACATCACTGATGACATCACTGATGACATCTCAAATGACATCACTGATGACATCACTGATGACATCATCCATGTGATAATTTCATGCATCTTCTCACACCCTAATATAACTTTTGATACACCCACTCTAAATTACAGACTGCCATTCGCAAAACCATAGACACTCCAACACCAATAACTACATACCCACTCACTGATTCTTAGGTCTACACACACATCCACTCACTCACCCGTACAGTCACTCATACTTACGGTCACACAGTACAGGACTATCATATGCACTCATACTCCTATATAGACACTCAAACACCGCCACTCATCCATAGAGGTACTCACACACCTAGTCAGTCATGCAAATAATTAAACACACTGCCATTTACTCACCTATACAGTTATACACAGACCAGCTCACTTACTCATACAAATACTAGCACATTCTTACGCTCTTATACGATCACTGATACAAGCACACACTCATCCATACAGTCACTCTCACAATCACACACTCTCGCTTATAGCTATTTATATACTCCAACACACATATATACTGCCTTTCACATATGTAGTTACTCACACATGTACCACTGGGACATACATTCACTCACTAACACACTCTTACACACACTTACCCACCCATACAGTCTATCACAGATGCACTCTTGAAACCATGCACCCAGTGAATCACCCACTCACACATCTATGCACAGAGTCGCACACACCCCACCCACACAAACACTCAGGCACCCATACAGATACTCAGACAACCAATCAATAACTCATATAGACACTCATGTAGCTATTCACAAACCCATGCAGCCACTTACACAGCAACAGACAGACGGATACAGACATTCACCCAGTTTAGTCACTAACCCATGCATTCAGTAAGATATGTTTAATCACTCACTTATAGAGTTAGTCACGCACCTTCTAAATCATCCATTCAGACACTTATACACCCACTCATTCTTCAATACGCCTTTCCCTATATATATTAAACATATTTAAACTTTACAGAAACACACAGTCACTGGATGATGTCATCAGTGATGTCATTTGAGATGCTACTCCTTCAATGTTAGTTACCCTTTCTAGGTGATATAACATCAAAATTTCACCAGCGTATTCCTTTGCTGTCACTCATACATTCACAAAGTCCCTAACCAGTACTGATAGCCCTGCTTAACTTTTCAGTACTATTTCTGCCTGACAGATAACCTCACTGCAGTATGGCTTCCACTTACCATCCGCTATTCAAATTCCCCGGAGATTCTAGACAACATAAAACAAACTTTTAAACAAACGGATGTTAGTTCATAAAAATAAAATTCTCATTACCCAATTAACAAAGTAAAACCAAAACCATCCTCTGATAGCCAGAAAGCTGATCCAGTGGGTTACTAGCAACAAGCATTCATACACAAAATACTCACCTGGGCCCATCCATTCATACTACGCTAGCAATTTTCCGCTGGTGGGAATCAGTTGTACTCTTTATCAAAATCCCTGCTACCAATTACCTTTCTGATTGAAGAGTAATGACTTAACAATGGACCCTTTGATAACTGGGAAGTTTAAAATGAGAATATAAATCATAAACCTGAAATAATCACTGACTCAAGAAGTTTTAAAATGTTTATCTAAAATTCTTTAGCAAAGTAAATTACAATGCACTCAGTACTTAGTCGCATATCAAGGAGGAAATATATTATAATATCACCTATTAAGCATCAAATGACGGTCCCTCAGAAAAGAGAAGATAGAGACAGCAGTACAACTAAAAGATTTCGCATTTATAGTTACCTAAAGTGTGAGAAACCAAACCCCTTGGCCAAGGAGTTGGAAAGGGTCCCAAGAAAGATGAAGACCAAAGACCTCCGGACCAGGTTCAGGACAGGATAGGTGACCTCTCTATCAACGACGCCTGCGTCGTTCCCCTCTCTGACACTTCGTTCCTCCTCGATTCTTCCGTGTCTTCTTTCTAATGGAATCCGCCGCCCCCACCTCAGGACCTCTTTGGATAGCGGTTCAGTCTGCAATCGATCAGCTCGTTCTGTGGTCCTCCAAGCTGACAGCCTCAACTCTAGCTAATTATCTAATTCTATATCTATTATACCCTTCTACACCCAGGACCTCCCATTAATGTTTCAAAATTATGGGCCCACTACTTCTGATTGGACAGGGACAGGGGGTTGATTCTCACACCATGACAATATAGTTCAATTTCTTTAAGCCCATTGTTTTAAAATACTGCCCCTCACAATTAATACATTTGCTTTATTTCCCAACTGTCTCACGACAAAATTTAATACAAAATGTATATACATTGTTGCGATTGATAGAACATCTCATATGTACAGTAGAGGTGACCAACGGGTCGTGTCCTTGGATAATTTCCAAGTTGACTTCATCGCTTTGTCTTGTTATTTTCAGAGCGCATGCGCACATTCCATAGCTCTTGAGCTGCTGTTCAGTTAACCCAGGCCCAATTTACGAACTAATAGAAAATCAAAGAAGAAACCTATTAAAATCAAAAATAAATGTTTTCACTGTATACCCCCTACTTCTACTCTATTCCCATTTAATTAAAATCTATCCCGCATTAGTAGCGTTAGAAATACCACATTATTAATTGCAGCAAATGCGTAAGCTTTAGCATGTGAGAACATCAAGCAGCCATTTTAGCACACACTGCGCAGAAGCAAAGATTCCCTCCAAGCAAAGAAAGACGTCATACCACGTGATATGGTTGACACATGCGCAATGGAGTTCCCGCGCCTTAGGGGCCATTTTGGATTAGACAAGGATTACTTATTAGTTTTAAACACATAGGCAAGCGTCTCTCGGATACGGTGTTGTGTATGCACTTATTAATAAAGACATTACAAAGTTTAATTAATTAATATTGTGAGTGGATTGCTTACGAGCAAGTCTCATTGTGAGTCCTTGCTCCATCACCTGCATTAGGCACTGACTTCAGGGTTTACTGTACACCTATCAGGAGTACTGTGATCACTACTTGTTGTCTCATTTGGTATGTCCAGCAGTGCGCAGCATTCGCCCTGCCATTTGTACTTCTGAATTCATTACGTAACTTCCTTCGTTTTTGTTTTGCAGTGACGGTGCCCAAGCCGGAGGTAGCAGTATGCCATTTTACAAAGCGCCACCCCGTTCCAATGGCGCCCCCTGGCATCCATATACCAGGTAATAAACCAGAATCTGTGGTGTGGTGAGACCATAATTGTGGTGTGAGATAAACGTGTAGAAGCTCTGCTGTTTCACTAAAATCTCAGAAATCAAATTGAATCAAATCGCATTTGTAAAGCGCAACACTGTCACCCCAAGGGGTATCTGGGTGCTGTGTCTTCGTTGAAGAGCCAGGTCTTGAGTCTCTTTCTGAAGTCTGCCAGCGAGGAGGCTGTATGGAGCCGAGTGTGTGTGTGAGTGAAGAGGAGCGCAGGTGTCTGGAGGGTTGGTGGAAGTTCAGTCAATGGTTGAGGTAGGCCAGTCTTAGGTCGTGGAGGGCTTTGTAGACGTGCGTGAGGATCTTGAACTGGCATCTCTTCTCAATGGGGAGCCAGTGGAGGTCTCTCAGGTGGGGGGCAATGTGGGTTCGTTTGGGAATGTCCAGGATGAGTCTGGCTGACGTGTTCTGTATGGACTGTAGTCTTCTGAGGAGCTGGGTGGAGATGCTGGCGTAGAGGGTGTTGCCATAGTCGAGGTGGCCGGTCACAAGGGCATGAGTGACTGTCTTTCTGGTGTTGGTTGGGATCATCTGAAGATTCTGCGGAGCATGCGAAATGAGTGGAAGCAGGAGGAGACGACTGCATTAACTTGATGTTTCATGGTCAGTTGACTGTCGAGGATAATGCCGAGGATGTGTTCATGGTCGGACGGTGTGGATCCGAGTTCTGCAGGCCACCAGCTGGGGTCCCATGCGGAGGTGTTCTTCCCGAAGATCAATCCTTCAGTTTTGGCAGAGTTGAGCTGGAGGCAGTTGTCTCGCATTCATTTGGCTACGTTGGTCATGGCGGCGCATAAGTTGGTTTTGGCGTTGAAGGGGTCCTCGGTGAGCGTCTGCATCGGAGATAATATTGAGTCTGTGGGATCTGATGACATCTGCGAGGGGGGTCATGTAGATGTTGAACAGGGTGGGCTGAGGGATGATCCTTGTGGTACTCCGCATATGATGTCTTTGGGTGCAGGGGTGAAGTGAGGCAGTTAGATGCTCTGTGTACGTCCTGTAAGGAAGGAGGCGATCCACTTGAGGGCGTCTTGCTGTATGCTTTGTTGTAGAGTCTGTTGATGAGGGTGTTGTGGGAGACTCCGTTGAATGCCGCAGAGAGGTCGAGGAGGATCAGGGCCACAGTTTCTCCACGGTGGAGGAGTGTTCTGATGTCATCTGCGCGGTCTCAGTGCTGTGGTTGAAAAGGAATCCTAATTGTGAGGCATCCAGTAGGTGGTTTTGTTCCAGGAATTTGGTGAGCAGTTGGTTGATGGCTGCATCTCACTGAAATCTACCCACATTATTTGAGTACAAGTGAGTTTCCTTCAGTTTTTGCTATAATATATGTGGATCGCCATTAAAGTTCTCAGTGTTTGTTTTTGCGTGCATCTCCCAGAGGTCTGCACTATTTATAGTTGTGTGCATTTTAGTGTATATATCGATGAATGTGTGTCTGTCCTTAATATTTCTTCTGTATGTTTTTTGTACATCACATTGTAGTACCCTTTTTTTATCAAATCTGGCTTGAAAGCATAGCTGTTTCTCAGAGCTTTTGTCGCTGCTCTTCTAGGTTATATGTCAGAATTGTGTCTGACAAAAATATGTGTCCTATATATTGTTTACAAAAATACTGTCCAATTGGGCGTAGACTTTATTTTATTTGCTTCAGTTGTGCGTTATTTTTGTAAATGATATTTAAGACACAATGTTGTTGTCAGATGATACTCAAGACTCGATGTTTTAGTACCATACCACTCTTCTATAAGTATCCATAATACACTCTAGGGAGTGCTCCTATTGCAATGCAGGTGGGATTATACGTTGAAAGGTGCAATCATCACACTCTTTATCTTATCCAGTTCTTTATCTCACACATGGATTCAAAACGGAGATTATCTATTTACTATATTCTGTATATTACAGGAGTTGTTTTTGCCTTTACTGCGGTCATTCAGTAACTCTGCTGCTTGGATTACAACCACTGACCTTCAGATGTCCGCAGTAGGTGTGCTCTATTGCCACTTTCTGCCTTATTTTTTATGTCCCTAAATTAAGTGATGAAGCAAACTACCGATTGTAAGACATATTTCTATTATGATGTTGTATTTTGAAGAAAGCTGTAACTTTGTTGTAAGGGTGCTCATTCAGTTCAGGTTTGTGTTTTATTGGTGCTTGCAGATGGACTGGGTATGTCCACAAAAAATAAATAAACATATAGCAACATGTAATTTTGCTCTTTCACATATAAACATTTAATTAAAAAGATAATATTTGATATGTTTAAAGTACCTCCCATAATGCAGACAGATTCATAGCCAGACCTATTGAATTGACCAGTTTGACCAGTTTGAAATTGGGGGTGGGGAAGCACGGAGGTTAGGCCTGGGGGTCGGTCATGTGTGCATGCGTTTGTAATTTATGTTTGTGCTTTTTCCCCAAAATATACTGTGTTTGCATACGTGTGCTTCTCCTGTAGATTTCTGCGTTTGTATTTGCATCCACCTTTTTAAATCTTCCCTGCCTGTATTCATACTAGAGCGCTGTGTGAGTGCGCACATGCATGTATGTGATTGTGCATAGATGTAAAATGCGGACCAACCTGTAAAGCACCAGAGCAACGTACAGGAGGAAGGTGACTGAAGAAGGGGTTAGGTCTAGGACGTCACAGAAAGCAGGGTGCAAGGGGACGTAGTGTTCCTTGAGGAGATGCATCTTCAATTCTTTCCAAAAAATGGCCATGGGAAAGATATTGACGGATCTGTGTCAAGGTGGGATTTAGTGCTGAGCATGTAAGTAGGGAATGCGTGGACTTCTGCATTTTGTGTTTCCCTCACTCATCCTCTCAGTTGTAATATGTGTATTTCCCTGAAATCGTCTGAATGTTTGTGTGTGCTCATGAGTGGCTCTGTTATGGATTGTGGCTCTCATGTAGGGTTTGGTGCTAAATCTGTGGTTGTACCACAGATGTCGTTATTACCACAGTTTAAATGTGCAGTACTACCTTAGGTTTAACATGTATAAGTGAGGGAGAACTAGCGAGAGTTTCATTACTTTCTCCCAAACATCTATTTTACCTGATATTTAAAAGAGGGGAAACATTCTACTTGGGGACTATTTATGGGTTGTTAAAGTTCCAGTTCTACATTGTTATATTGTTGTACTAAAGTCATTCTTTAAAGGTGCTGCAGGAGTGGCAATTAAAAGATATAATGCATAATGGTAGCTTCCGGTCTTGTAATGAAATCGCATTGCTTCTCCCAAACATCAATTTCACCTGACATCACTCTTCTAGAAAAGTGAGTAATGTTTTGTCTTTGTTCTAAATCATCATCTCTCCTAAGGTCATCCTCACAGTTGTATGCAACACGTCGAACAGATAATGACCTTATGTACCGTTGACATACCTTGTATAGTGCTTGTTGTAGAAATACTATTGCTTTTTCAATACATTAATAAGTCTCACTTTTAAACTTCCCTATTGGCTACGGAATCTTGCACCACATTAGTCTACCAGAAGCCAGCGAGCAACCTGCACTCTGCAGAAAGTTCTATCCCATCTGAATAAGTTACGTGGTCCAGTTCTGACATACAGACTTAGTCACCTGCAGCCCTTCTGTTCCCTGAAGTGGACGAAGGAGACATTCCTTGTCTCTGTGGTCAGCCAACTTTAAGGAGGTGCATGGAATACTTTGCATGCTTGGCGCTAGCATCCAGGGTGAGAATAGGTGTGTACCGTAGGGTCAGTCAAGCTCTGTTATGAGTCCAAGCATTGCAGGCTTCAGAGCAACTATTTTTGGTGACCTGCAAAGTCTAAAGTTTTGGTAGTGCAAGTGGCAGTGGCTGCAGACAAAGCTCTATGGAGAAAAGAAGTTATAAGAAAGGACAGTCCTAGCCCATTGTCTCTTGAGGCTTGTACACCCTTGTCATGCTTAGAGAGGAATCCATAAGATGGGGATGCTCCACTCACATGAGTGATTCCCCAGGAGTTACTCTGCACTGGTGCCTCTGCACCTAGAGAACCCGCATGGTCTGACTGCTGTTCGGCAATGGTCAGTCTGGGAAAAGGCGTGCAGAATACAAGAACGCAGTACTGAAATGTAGGAGCAGGTGGGGCCAGTCAGAGATACCATCACTCCTCTTGTGATATGCAGATACAGTTTTATTATAGTTACCTTCGACTGCTACTTTTTGTTACCCTCTGCAGTCCTACGCCCGCAACACAGGTCCCTGCAACCAACACGAACTACAAACCATTCAGGAGTACTCTTTTAGCCTGTGACTTTTGTATAGCTGTAGAATGCCAGAATCTCAGGGGCGCCTTGCTATATTTTGCAGGGGGCCCAATCATATCTGGTTGCCCTCAATATTCCATTTGTTTTCTGGTTTCAGTAAAGAAAGCTCAGGAAGATCCTGTCCCAAAACTCAAGGCGGCACAGAATGACGATGGCTCTTGGACACTGAATGCTTCTTTGGCTTCTGCCCTTGAGACCACCGAGGAGGAGCTCAAGGCAAACATCCCAGGCCAGGTAAAGTTATCTATTTTGGCATCTGCTCCTTATCTCCCATCCTCTTGCTCCAACTCTTACACCCTCTTCCCCAGCTTTCCAACTTTTTTCTCAGCTCTCCCACCCTATATCGCAAGCTTTGTTTTGAAGAGGCAGGACACTTTAGGAATGGTTTAGAGAGTTTAATCGGTAAACAGGAACGACCCCTGAAAGCACCAGCCACTCTCCCAGCAACTGCTTCTCTGTCAACCTCTGGCATTACATTCTAGAATCAGAGAGCGGGTTGCCGGGGAGCAGAAGGCATTCCAAGGACATGACACAAAGAATACACTGAGTGTAAGCAATACATGAGAAGGACATAACACATCTCCCCTCTTAGAAAATTTTGAAACACAAATAAGAAACATTATGAACATATAAAATCATCATATTTTTTGGCTTCACTCTAACACGTCCAGAACCACTTCTGACACTAGGCGAGGGCGCATTTCCCGGGTGAAGTTCAACTTCATGTTCGTCCTCATTCTGTTGGGTTTTCAATGACACAGCCATTTCAGTGCTAGAGCATGGTGTTAGTTTTCTAGTGTTCCACCATTTGCCATCAGATACTTTCACGCAATTTCCTTTCACAAGAACTACCTCTTTCGGGCACGACCACTTCGAACAACCCTTTCTTGCCTTGTCACCCAAAAACACTCTCACAAACATGCCCTCAGTGAAAAGGCGCTTGGGTTTCACAACCTTCTTGTTGTGCCTTTGACAATAAGGTTTCTGGTACTTATCCACTCTGCATTGCACACCCTTTAAATCAGCGTCACATTTCCCTGCTCTGTTCATCCAAGCTGGTACCGCTACAGAACATGGTACTCTGCCCTTGAGTAAGGAAAAAGGTGTCTCCTTAGTCACGGAATGAGGAGTGGTGCGATATGACCATAACATGTCTTTGACCTGTCGCTTCCAGCACTCACCACTCATGCACGCTAATTGAACACATTCCACCAAAACTCTATTAAAACGCTCAACTAGGCCGTTTCCCCTGGGATGATAAACAGGGGTTCTGATGTGTTTGATACCCCATCTAACTAAAAATCTTTCAAACTCCTCCGAAACAAATTGGGGACCATTATCCGTAATAATCTCGGCAGGGCAACCTTCCCTCCTGAAGATGTCCTCACAAAAGGAGATGACTCCACTGGATTTGACCTCCTTCACAAAAGCTACCTCCGGCCACTTAGAAAAATAGATCGACCATGACTATGGCAAACCTTTCACTCACATTCAAAGTGTCAAATGGTCCACAAATGTCTATGGCCAGTTTATCCCAAGGACGCTTGGGTAAAGGTGAAGAAACAATGGTGGTTTCTTGCGAAGAATGAGTCTTGTCACTACATGCACACGCTATGCAGTTGCGGACATATCTTTCGATTTGGATGTCCATTCCAGGCCACCAGAAATCCTCCCGGATTCTCCTTTTCATGGCAGACATACCACCATGTCCTTCATGCATGATATTCAATAATCTTTCCCTCACAACCTCCGGAACCACTAACCTGCATCCTCTCCTCAACAAACCATCCACTACATTTAACTCAGACCAAATTAACTTGAAAGACTCTAATTCCTTGTGCAACCTCCATCCTTGTTCACATCCTAAAACTTCACTGATTTTTACAAACACAACATCTTCAGTAACCGCTTTTCTCCAATCATCTTCGCTAATGGCACTACAAACATCTTTCACCTCCGCCACCATCCATTCGTCATCATCCTCATCTTGCACATTATCCAATGGTAATCTGGAAATACAGTCAGCATTAACATTTTTGGCACCGGAATATATTTTACTTCAAAATCATACTCCTGAAGACGATATAACCATTTGGCTATCCTAGGAGTTGCTTTGGCCGCACCTCTTGTGGAGAAAAGATCCACCAAGGGCTTGTGGTCCGTGCGTAATTGGAACTTGGTTCCCCACACAAAAATGCGGAAATATTGCACACCCCACCAACATGCCAGGGCCTCCTTCTCAATGGTGGAATAAGTGTGCTCTGCACCTTTTAATGTGCGGGAAGCAAATGCTACCACTCTTTCATTTCCCTTGTGTATTTGAATAAGGACTGCACCAAGACCATGGTTGCTAGCATCAGTAGAAATTATGGTTTGATCTTCAGGATCAAATGGTTTAAGAGTGACTGCGCTTGCAATGTTTTTTTTATCGCCTCAAAATTAATCTGACAACTATTAGACCACTCAAACTTGACCCCTTTTTCATTAAATTTCTTAAATCATGTACTTTCTCTGAAAAATGGTGCACAAATTTAGAATAGTACTCTGCAAGGCCAAGGAAGGACCTGAGTTGATCTTTGTCACACGGAGCGGGTGCTTTTTCTATGGCTTCCACCAAACTCCGCTTGGGCCTGACTCCATCACAGGTCAAAGTGTGACCTAAATATTCAACTTCTTTTAAACCAAACTTACACTTTTCCAAAGCTATAGTGAGACCAGCATCTGATAGCTTTTTCAAAACTACCTCCAAAATCTCATCATGTATGGTCTTATTACACCCCCACACCAAAACATCATCCTGAAACACAAGTACGTTTTTCAAACCAGACAAAACAGCTTGCATAACCCTTTGGAAGACGGCAGAAGCCGAAGCCAAACCGAATGGCATTCGAATAAACTGAAATGCTCCTTCAGGAGTGATGAAAGACGTAACATGTCTCGAATCCTCATGCAACAACACTTGGTGGTAGGCATTGGATAAATCCAATGTGGAAAAACATGCACCCCCTTTTACACTTGTCAACATCTCACTAATACGGGAAGAGGATGTCGGTCAATCCAGATGTTGTCATTTAAATCTCTTAAGTCAATGCACATCCTGATATTGCCATTGGGTTTCTTGGCCAAAACAATTGGACTCAACCATTCAGATGCCTCAATGGGCTCAATCACCCCCTCCTTGCATAGCCTCTGCAATTCAACCTTAAGTTTGTCTCTTAGCATCAATGGGACATTTCTAACTTTGTGTACCTTAGGTACTGTATTCTCCTTCAATATAATGCGGTGTTTGAATTTTTTAAACATCCCAACTTTTTTTAAACAGTTCAGGAAATTTGGTGATCCAAACGGAGGTATCCACAGATGATGTCAGCAGTACCTGTTGCGGATGATTTGGATCTAACACGATATCAAGAGCCCTCTGTTCTTTCCAACCCAAAAGAGATCTCCCTTTGTTTACAATGTACAGTTTAGCAAAAGTTTTCCTGTCTAAAAAGCACATTTCTGTTTCTATATAACCCATAACAGGTAACTTGACACCACAATACCCTTCAGGGATGACATCCGTGGGCTGTAAATCATTTAGATTGCCACCCAATTCTTCCCAAACGAATTTGTCAATAATGGTGAATGGGGAACAAGAATCCGCCCAGACTTGTACATCCTTGCCCTTAATTTTGATTACACATTTGGGAGGGCGATAATTATCATGCTTGTTCCCTTCACACTTAAGAACTTGGTTGGTCTCTATTACCATCACCTCTACATTGTCATCATCACTCTCACATGAAACATCTTCTCTATCAGATGGGTCTGTCTGCTTTACTAAATTGATGGACTTAGAAAACATCGGAGATTCAGAGCTTTTACACAATCTCGCAAAATGGCCAAACCTTCTACACTTGTAACATCTACTCCTAACCGCCGGACAGTGATTGGCGTCAGCAGTGTGTCTTGAACTGCCACACCTAAAACATGATTTGGACTTGAATTTTACAACTTCTGGTTTCTTTTCAGATGTTACTTTCTCATCAATTTTCTTAACACCCTTCTTAATGTTATGGACTGTTTCGTCTTGAGTGACTTTCTTGGGAATAGAGCTTAACTCCTTCACATATCTGGAGGTATTCTCCATTCTTTTAGCTACTAACAATATTTTTTCTAGAGAAGGATCCTTCATCCCAAGTAATTTTTCTTGAATTTTAAGATTTGACATTCTATTAATTAGTTGATCCCTAATAATTTCATCTCTCATATCTCTAAATTTGCAAGTGACCGCCAACATCCTTAAGTTAGCCACATATTGCTCAATAGACTCTCCTGGTGATTGTGTACGCGAAAAGAATTTATGCCTTTCCACTACTACACTGACTTTCTTCCCAAAATTTTCTTCTAAGGCTTTCAGAGCAATCTCATACACATCAATATTGCTATCACCTGTTCCCCCAGCCTCACCTTCAGTATTCTCCTCAACACTGATAGCCTCCACCATGGGTAAGGTTTTTAAAACATTCCTGCCCTCTAATCCTAAAAATTGTTTTAAAATCGCTAATTTCCTCTTTGATACATATACATCTCCACCTATGGCTTCTAAATAGGTTTCGAATGTCTCCTTCCAGTCTTCCCAGGCCATGCAAGGTTGACCAGGACTCTGTAGAAAATAAGGTGGCGCAGGAATGACTTGTGCTGTCATGCCTAAGCTGTATAGTTTCTCTGCGTGCAACTGAAATTCTAGAGTGACAATAACTTCTAAATTTAAAAATATGACACTGTCCACGACACTGTATAGAGTTGACACTAGCACAATGTCACTGTCTGACGCTTTAAATGTGACGCTTTATGTAAAAGGAATCAGGATACAGTACCCTTAAACCATGCAGGAAAAATCTTCAACAAGTTGGTAGAATGGTGGTACTATGCAGAATAGCGATGTTCTTGAAACAAAACCGGATTAATATTTCAACACGCTAGTTGAACGCTGGAAACCATGTACACTCACGAAAGTGAACGTGTCACCAATGCCAAGTGTAAACAACACTGAAATGCGCTTCGAAAAAAACGCGAATGAAAAGAAGAAAAACACTCGCATTTCCTGGTGTTGTAACACTTGACCGCTGGGATGAACACGCAGATTCTTGGTGTGCGTGTCACCGGAGATTGATACTCCCAAAATGGCGGTCCGTTATGTGCGATGTGGACTGCAGCAAGCTAACACGCAAATTATCTGGTGTGCGTGTCACCGAAGTTTCTTTCTTCAAAATGGCGGCACGCTGCCTGCGTGCGTAACGTGCGTGCTGTGCGAGCGTCAAGACGTCTGCCTGACTCCAAAATGGCGGAACGTCTAAGGCGGCGCGTTGGCAACAGAACTCTCAGCAACAAGATTCAAAATGCACCAAACGAAGAGAGAAGGCGGCGCGCGGCCTTCAGACAGTTGCTCTCCACAAGTAAGCTTTCCAGACTTTTAAAACAGTGGAAAATTTGGTACCTTTAAACGAGGGCTGGTTGGACACTAAGCGATCCTCCAGTGCCAAACAAAGTCTTCATTGACAGCACAGAAAACTTTTCAGGGGTCGTGTACGATCCTACAAAGGTTCTTCTCCAGAAGCGATGATAAGAACGTCCTCCTCAGCTTGTAGCTTCCTCACAATGGACATCCCATCCTCGTCGCCAGTTTTGAAGAGGCAGGACACTTTAGGAATGGTTTAGAGAGTTTAATCGGTAAACAGGAACGACCCCTGAAAGCACCAGCCACTCTCCCAGCAACTGCTTCTCTGTCAACCTCTGGCATTACATTCTAGAATCAGAGAGCAGGTTGCCGGGGAGCAGAAGGCATTCCAAGGACATGACACAAAGAATACACTGAGTGTAAGCAATACATGAGAAGGACATAACACTTTGTCTCAATGTCTTATTTGTGTCTGGTACCGTCTTTCCACCTCTACCACCCTAATGGATTCTGTTCCCTTTTATATATAGGTTTTGTTTTGAGCTAAACCAACATTGGGTTTCTCAGGTCACCTCCACAGACATGGCCAAAGACCGGAAAATATTAGTGACATAGTCGTATCTCGGGAAAACATAAGTATATATTTTTTCCAGTAGGATTAATGAGACAACTCCTTTCGAAGTTTCAGAAGAGGGGCTGTTCCAAAATGCGGGACCTGAATATAAAAGACCCTTCCATTCTCTTCCAGACAATTGGGAAGTGAGTGGAGTAATGCATACTGGTGTATAAGTGCTCTGTTCAGAAGAATAAGTGCTTGATGAAAATTCAAAGGGCTGTGGGTTGAAGTGCAAATGATATGTGAAAAACAGCAAGGCCCAGGTCTTAAATGTAAGGGTTCTGCTAGAAAACATGATATTTCATGATAGTTAAAAGCCAGTGAGAAGAAAATCATTATTTTCCTTATAAGAGATTTCCCATCATAATAACAAACTTGAGCACTGGACCCCCTAACCCACCAACCATGACGGACTCCTAGACTAAGCATGGCTATGGGTCAGCAAGAAGACCGCATGAGAAGAGTAAGGCTAGTGTGATGTGTGAGAAGCTGAACAGAGAATCTGAAGATAACAGAATCTGTACTTCCGTATATAGCAAAATAGCAACAACCAATGCAATACTGCATCAGGAAAATTCCAACCCTAATAATGTAAAAAGAAAAAAAACACACATAGACTTTCTGCATAGTAAACGGAATTGTATATGAATAATGGAAAACACACATGCCACATAAGATTTGGTGAAGAAAATATCTTGTGAAAATTGGAAAATGATCCTTCATGAAAGAAGACCACATTTAAAAAAAAATGTTTTTAACAAATGTGACTATGTGACAGACCATGCCTCCTCAGTTCGGGCCCAGCCTTGAGCCTTTTTCAGTGGGGAAAAAACAGCCCAGCCCAAGATGCTAGGCCAGGTCTTCCTTCCACTGCAACACAAGCAACCCACGACCGGTTTTGCCCTTATTAGAGCTCGACATTCGAGTATAGTTGGTTCCTGTGGCACAGTTTGAATAGGACCCCCATCTGGGCATGCCTATCCCACCTAGGGCGTCACACCGAAGTATATAAAAAAAAGTGATGCATAGAATACCTGTATTAATCTCAGTCACTGGTAGATTTCTCGAGGCCGCACCCCAGTCCATCGTTATTTTGCACACCATGCCTCGTCTTTTGGGCCCAGTCATAATGAGATCTGTCTTAACCCAACCCCAGTGGGAACAGTCGAGCCAGAACTGCTAGGCCAAATCTTCCCTCTACCAGAACACAAGCAACCCAAGACCCGTATCATTCTTATTGGAGTTTATCAGTCTGGTGTAGTTTGGGTCAAGTGGCAGAGTGTGCACGGGGCCCACGTCTGGGTTTACCCGTCCCACGTAGGGCATCGCACTGAAGTGTGCAAAACAGTGAAGGATGTAATGCTTGAATTAATCACAGCCACTGGCAATGCATCTCAGTCCATCATTATTTTGCACACCATGCCACCTCAGTTTTGGCTCAACCATATGCAGCCAGTCTTGACCCTGCTATAATGGAAAAAGTCCAGCTGAACAGCAAGGCCAGGTCCTCTCTGAACTAGAACACAAGAATTGACCTAACTAAAGTTTGCATTGTTACCAAAGAACAGAACACTGAAGTCAAAACAGTTCACACACAGCTAACCTTACGGCTAGCTATCACATCTCTTTCATTAGTATTTGCCTGCAAGATGTCATGTATGAATGTCCAACACAACCCATTAGACAGAACAGCTCACGTACTATACATCAAACACAGTTTAGATGTGCAGATACATGGCTAGAATGAATAACAGCTCTGGAATGTTCTCAGGACGACATTGTCGGATGCACACTGGGCCTAATTCACAAAGTTATTTCAGTGTGTAAGTTTGACGTACACGTTCGCTAAGCAAACAATACGTTTGTAATTTTAAAAAGTTGGTTTCATACCTAGAAATGGATTTACTCACTCAGAGGCCTCCCTGTGATTAAATCTACTTATATCATTGGGGAGTGGACTGTCCAAGGCAGAAATGTTTTTGGAATTTGTGACTATCCTCAAACACATGAATAAATACACCTGAGAAAAAAGAATTTGCTAATTTTTTCAGGCTTGTGCCTGGAAACCTGCAAAAAATACAGGTTCCCAGACATTACTGGATGAGGTTTGCGATTGCCAAATACTTGTAAATCTACACCCATGCAAGCCAGTAAACCTTTAAGTGCTGATTGCACGATTTTGGAAAACGAGGGCTTTTGTCTTTAACCGCCAGGTATCGGGTATATTAGTGACACCATCTCTAAAGCCTTCTTTGAGTGACAATTGCACAGACACCAATATCACACACCCACTCAAAGGGTGAAGTGTGAAGTGGATGGTACCAAAGAACCAATGAAGGAAGTTGGGCGATGGAGCCATGGATCACAGAAATCACAGTAACTCAGTTGTCCATTCATGCATCAGGAAGTCTGCCATGTTTAGGGTAGTCATCCCAATGCATATTTTCCCGGCTCTAATCCACCTTGTATCTCTAGCTGTGCCAATAGCCTCATTACCGGTATGCCACAGCCTCTGTCTTCAGCTACCCTTCCCGTGTCTATGATTTACCATTTCTGAGTCTCCAACTCTACAGCCATTTCTTTACCACCCTCTGTATCTATAACTTGTACCCTTTGTCTCCAGCCCTAACTGTACCATTCCCATATTTCATTTTTAGCTCTCCCACCTATTGTCTCATGTCTTCATAGCCAGCACTTTCACGCTTTACCTCAAGCTCCTAATTTGTGGCTCGGACTCTTCCATCTTCTGTCTCCAACTCCTTAACTCATTTCATATGATGTTCGTCTTCTGTGTATTTTGAAACTCAGTTTCTCTAGCTCTTTCTCTCTTTAATGACTCTTCGCTTACTCTCTCTTAGGACACTGACTCGACAGTGTGGGCCACAATCCTCGCCCTGATCTGGCTACATGCCACCAGCCAGGATTGCTACGATGGCTGGGAGATACTAAAGGCAACCGCATTCTGTTGGCTACGAACCATACAAGGTGAGACCCCAGACAGAGCATGGAACTGAGCCAGGAAGGAGAATCTTGAACACCTGCAAGCAAGAAAGGGTTTATCTTTACTTCCTCTCTTGCCCTGTCCTATGCCCTGCATTCAGCATCTCTAAGTGCTTAATTAAGGGCCATTGATAATACAACATCTGTCTGTTCTCTTTTTCTCTCTTTATCTCTCTCTCTTTTCCTATATTCTTGGTATTCGTAAATTATATATGCATCTTTATCCCCTGTCCATGTGTGGCTCTGTCTCTTGTCCTCTGTCTCCCTCTTTCCTTTATCTGTAGTTCTCTGTGTCTCTGTCCTATATCATATCATAACCTCTGTAACTCTCTTACCTTTATCCCATCTGTAGATCCACATCTTCTGCCCATTTCGCACTCTCTTATCTATTTTTTTTTAATCTCCAGTTACATATGCCACTTTCCACTACCTCATCTGTTGATCTTTGTCTCTCTCGATCTCTTACACAATCCCTTCATCTCTTTGCGCATTCAAATGCTTGCATGAGCTATAGTAAATCCTTCCTTCTGGAGACACTGTACCCAGAAACACTTTATCGCAGTCTGTGTGGAAATTCACAGAATCACCTGTATGCAACCCATCCTGCCCCCATTCTGACCTTTAGCAGTACGTTCACCACCGCCTAGATGTAGCGTGGTATAAGTTTACTCACTCGGGTTTTAACTTGAAGCCCAGATGAGTCTTGTTGTCCTTTTCCCTCCCTTCCCTAGTCCTTTGAACCATCTTTGATATTTTATGGTTTCAATGATATCGGATGTGGGTGTATGGCACCTAGGCCATATAGCACCTTGCGCAAAGAGCTGAGACTGGACCGTAAACAGTGCATTTTCCTTCAACTTTAACTAGATGAAAGGCTTTGAAAAGACAGGTTTTAAGAGCTTGGCAAAAGTGAAGAAACTGGAGTTTTCATATAATGTTGTGACAGAATAGCCTTGCAAAGAAGCACCATTTTCTAGTAGTTAGGTGGCCTACTTGCAATTAGAGGATTGTAGATTCAAAGTGGATACTTATCAAAGCGACAAGCGGCCGAATGTTTGAATTTCTGTCTTGGTGCAACCTTGTAATTAAGGTGTGGTTCTTAAAAGCTGATTACGTGACTAGGTGAATATTTTTTTAATGAAATGGCTTCTCTGTAGCATAATTGGTAATATCTCATATCTTAGTAATTCCCATCTATGTCCCATTTGCTTATTTTATACTCTTAGATGTGTCTTGATGAAGGGGCTATAAGGTATTTTACCGGAAAGTGTCAGCTTCCCCAGTTTCATTGGTGTGATGTTCCCCAAAAGGTGCGTTGGGGCAGGCAGCGCGCCGTACAGGGATTGTGGCGCTGCGCGATAAATCAAGACGACCACCACTGGTGCTGGGTGTCGGCCGGAAGTCTCGAGCGACCCCGGCCCCTTTATTTAAGCTCTCTGGCCACGCCTGGCCAGAGAGTGTTACAATGTGTGTGTATGCTTCCGGGGGCACACTGTGGGAAGGTGTGCGGGGATAAGCTAGACCGCTACATCCCATCCTAAATCAGTTCTTTAACAAAAAATAAAAACTCAAATTAACACACAAAATCAGCTAGTCTCTGGTTCGGTCTGGGGCTAGGCCTTAGGTCGTATCGATGTTGGCGACCACCTTGGCTTCCTCTTTGGCTGACCACCTCCGGTCCGACAGCTGGGGCTCTAGAGCTGGTGTTTGTAGCTGGTGATGAAGCTGAAGGCGTGTCAGCTAGATCCTCACCGGGGCTGGGTCCTGTTTCCTCACTGGTGACCTCTTCTCTCATAGATTGTCCTGAGGTCTGCCCTTCGGCCTCTTCTCCTGGGACCCTCTTGAACCATGAAATGTTCCGGGTTATTGTTTCCCCATTTCGCTCGGCAGTGATGGCTGTACCTCGGATTGTCCTGACAGTCCATAGCCCAGATTCATAGGGGGTGCGGAATTTCCCTCCGCCCCAGCGGTTCCTTACCAGGACGGCGCATCCAGTCGTCATCGCTCGGGTTCGCGCTCTCCTATGCCGACTGGCTTTCTCATTGGTTGACACCCTCCTGGCTTGGGTGTCTGCAGGGTCATATGGTTCTTGCTCCCAATTGTCAGCTACGGGGAGGGTGTCCCGTCGGGGTCCTGCCAGCATTAGTGACCACGGAGACCTTTGAGTTGTGCAGTGAGGAGTACTCCGGTATTCTCTCAGGAATGTTTGGAGAGTAGCCTCCGGATCTGTTTGTTCAGCCACTGCTATGCGTAGCACTTTGTTCACAGTCCGCATGAAGCGTTCTGCCTCCCCATTGGCTTGTGGCCACTGTGGAGTGATGCTTTATTCCCAGCTGAGTTAGGAAGTTTTTGAATTCACTACCCTGGAATGGGGGACCATTGTCTGTCTTGACTACATGGGGTAGTCCGAAGAGCGCAAAGGTTTTCTCCAGTATTGGCTGCAGGTGGTTGAATGCAGTGGACGGCAGGACCTCCACGAGGGGATACTTTGTGTAGCTATCAACCAAGACTGCCGTGACTCTCCCATCCGGGAAACTCCCGAAGTCGAGGCTTACCCACGACCAGGGCGATGGAGCAGGATCTTCGGTTATCACAGGAGCCGGTGCCTCTGGATTCCCTGTGAGTTGACAGGCTCTGCAATTCCGTACCACGGCGTCCACGGCTTCTTCTAGGCCAGGGAACCATACCTTTTCCCTCATTCGGGACTTCATTCTACCTGTTCCTTGATGGCCTTCGTGCGCTAAAACGGTCGCCCTTTCTTGAAGGCTTTGCGGAATGACGATGCGAGATCCTCTCAGTATTACGCCACTTTCGGCTGCGCTCAAGTCATCTCGTACTCTCCAGACTTTGCCTAGCCGAGCTCGGTCCTGCTCATTCCATCCTTGAACATCATGAAGAAATCCTTCCCAAGATCCCTTCTGTAGAGCATCTACCACTCTTTTGAGGACCATGTCATCTCTCGTGTGGGTCTTGATTTCTTCAACGGATAGGGCTCGTGGGCACGACCACTGGGAAATCATGTTGATGAAATCTTCCGTCATCTTTTCCTGGTCAGAGGTTTCCTCTGCGGGGTGTGCAGGGTGGCGTGATAGGAAATCGGCTGGATTCTTTGCGCCAGGCCTGTACACCAGTTCCAGTTGATAGTGCTGAAGTTGTATTGCCCACCTCTCAATTCGGGGTGGTGGATGAGGCGCAGTCCCTTTGAAGAGTGGGAGCAGTGGTTGATGGTCTGTTACTACTCTGAATGGATTCCCACTGATGTATAGATGGAAATGGTTGCATGCCCACTTGATGGCAAGTGCCTCCCGTTCAATCTGAGAGTAGCGGGTTTCGGTCGCAGTCAGCGCTTTGCTCGCGAAGGCCAAAGGGACCCAGGTCCCTGGTTCGGTTTCTTGCGTCAGCAGGGCTCCTAGTCCCACCGGGCTGGCATCTACTATCAGTTCTTTTGGCCTCGCCGTGTTGAAATAGGCCATGGTCGTGCTTTCCAGTAGCGCCGCTTTCACTTTACAGAAGGCTTCTTCTTCCACTGGAGTCCACCGCCAGATAGTCTCTTTCTTGGTTAGGTTCCGTAGTGGCTCTGCAATGGTGGTGAGATTCGGAATAAACCTTCCGCAATATGTTGCCATGCCTAAAAAGCTTCTGACTTCTGATGCCGTTGTGGGAGCTGGAGCGAGCTGTATTGCTTGTGATTTCCTGTGGTCCACCTTCACTCCTTCCTGACTAAATACATATCCCCAAAAATCTATGGACTTTTTGAAGAATTGGCATTTTTCCTTGTGGAGAGTTACTCCATACTCTGCGAGGCGTTGGAGGGTCGCTCTAAGCTGACGATGATGGTCTTCCATTGTTGCCGAATGTATTAAAATGTCATCACTGACGTTAAGGACACCCTGAAGTCCCGACAGGATTTCTCTAACAGCGTTCTGGAATATCTCTGCTGCTGATGATATTCCGAAATTTAACCTTTTGTAGCGTCGAAGTCCTAGATGTGTCGAAAACGTGGTGATGTATCTGCTACTCTCCGCTAGCTTCAGCTGGTGGTAACGAGCGTTTAGATCGAGTTTAGAGAACCACTGGGAGCCGTTGAGGTCGGCCAGGATGTCGTCGACCGTCGGTGTCAGGTGTCTCTCTCTCTTTATTGCTTGGTTGGGCATTCTCATGTCGATACAAATCCGAATTTTCCCAGGTTGCTTTGGCTTTTCGGCGATGACCATGGGAGATACCCAGGGGGTCGGTCCTGTCACTTTTTCTATTACTCCCTGTTGCTCAAGCTTCAGTAGCTCTTGTTCTACCAGCGGTCGTAAGTGAAACGGTACACGTCGGTGCCGTAGGGCGACCGGCTTTACTGCTGTGTCTATATGTAGTCTAACTGGTGGCCTCTTCATGCTTCCCAGACCAACGAATAGCTGCGGGAACAGCTCTAGGATGTCTTCTGTTTGGAATGATTTCACAACGTTTGCAAATGTTATTAGATTCAGATCCTCCGCCGTGTGACTTCCAACGAGTATGTCTGCTTCCTTGTCAACCACATGGAACGTGGTCGTGACTTCTTGGTTTTCTGACTTTACTTGAACGGACATTTTCCCTTTTAGGGGAAGCGGTGTTTGACTTCCGTACGTGAGGATTCTGACTTTGGATGGCACGAGCGCTGGTCTTGGGCTTAACTTCTTGTAGTGCTGACACCCCATGACGTTCACGGATGCCCCGGTGTCAATGAGAGCTGTGACGGGTGACCCAGCGATTTCAATCGTGCATGTTGGCTGTGGCCGTCGTCTTCGTTTTAGGTCGTTAGCAAAAGATATGAGGTAGCATTCTTCTCCTTCGTCTGTGGACGAGTCTTCAAGATACTGTCTGCGGTGTGCCGCTGTCGTTGGTGTCCTCGATGTGGTGGGTTCTTCTAGTGAGAGGTGTCTCACTGCTCGTGACAGTGGTCTTCATCCGGGAATTCCTTTGTTCCGCAGTCCTCCTCTACATACACTTGCAAAGTGGTTGGGGATTCCACATTTTGCACAGGTCTTGCCCTTGGCTGGGCATTCATCTTGGGGGTGTTCTTCCTTCCCACAGTACCCGCACTGTGGTCGTCTCGAGCTTCTGCTAGGCCATCTCCCTCGCCCGCCGCGAGTCAGCGTGCGGACGGCATCTACTCGCTCCGTCTTGACTGTCACCGCTGGTTCTGCCTGTTGGTTGAGCGCGGCTTCCATGGCAGTTGCTCTGATCTCTGATAGCTCATGGGAGCGTGCCAGAATAAGTATGTCTCCGAGGGAAATGCGCGGTTGTCGAAGATTCAGGGTCCGCAGGGTCTTGTTGCGGCACCCCTGGATGGCCTGTGCTCTTACCTCCTTGGTTTGATCATCGTCGGTGCACGTGCTGGCCAGCTCTCTTAGGCGTGCATGGAACGTGTCCATGGACTCTACTTCTCTCTGGCGGGCTTGTCGGAGTTTAAAGCGCTCGTAATCGGGATTAAGCTGCGGGTCAAAGTGGGCATTCAAGGCTCTGACTGCGGCGTCGTAATCAGCGGGTGCTCCAGTGTCCGGTAGATGTGCGAACAATTTGTATATTTCGTCCCCTGCGAAATGTAGCAGCAAAGATCTCTTGACCGCATCATTTGTTTCTCTCGTGGCTACAAAATAATTGTCGAGGCGGCTAATCCATATTCTCCACCTGGGCGACGCTGTGGCCGGATCAATTAGCTCGCTGAAAGGGGGAAGTGCGCTGACTTGGGAGTGCAGGTGAGTTGGTGGTGCCGCTGGTTGTTGGGCTGCTGCTGCTGCTGGATCAGTCATGGTAAGTGTCTACCTCGTGGCCCTCTGCACTTGTGGTTGCCAATGCTTGTTTGGTTTTTCTTTGTTTGTTCTTTTTTTTTTTTTCAGTGCTATGGGCCAGTGTCTGTTGATTGGATGCTTCGGGGTGGCAGTTGAGCGTGGCAATGCTTTCTGTCCACGCTGCTGAGCAGGCAGAGGTTTTCAGGGTGTATCTCACCTTTCAGCCACCGGGTGTCAGTAGCGCGCTTCTGGCTATGGGGATCGGAAGCGTCAGGGAGCTACTGCGCATGCGCGCACTGCTGATGTGAGCGCGGGCTCGACCGGAGCTTCACCGGGAGCACCAGCGCTACGCACAGGCGATGCGGTTCACTGTCGCTGACAGGACCCGGGGATCTAGGTCTTCCTTTCACTCACCCGGCGGTCAGATGGCTGCTCGGCTCACTGCTCTGCGCATCAGCACGCCAGATGCGGTCTGCGGCTCCGGCGATGTCCCGCTAGGCTGACGGGCTCGAAACAGCTGAGGCGCTTTTGCGGGCGTCGTGTGCCCACCCTCGTCGCCAGTGTGATGTTCCCCAAAAGGTGCGTTGGGGCAGGCAGCGCGCCGTACAGGGATTGTGGCGCTGCGCGATAAATCAAGACGACCACCACTGGTGCTGGGTGTCGGCCGGAAGTCTCGAGCGACCCCGGCCCCTTTATTTAAGCTCTCTGGCCACGCCTGGCCAGAGAGTGTTACAATGTGTGTGTATGCTTCCGGGGGCACACTGTGGGAAGGTGTGCGGGGATAAGCTAGACCGCTACAATTGGGTATGAGTCTGTTGATTACGTAAAACACACACTTTTTCAAGGAACGACATGTCACTGAACATAACTCCGGACCACCCAGAATTGCCACCAAATCTCTGTTCTCCCTGGCTGATGGCTTCAGAGAGGGGGCATCCAGATAAAATCAGTCTTCATGGCTGAAATGTTTTAATTGCTGGCGTTGCCTTCCTTTTTAGAATCTTTCAGACCATTCGATTTATCATTTCTTTTGTCTTGCGACTGCCCTTCAATGCAAGGCTAACTACTTATGGCCTATTTTCTGTGTAAGCTTAAAATTGTCTTAAAAGCACTGCTACTTTGTGAGCATACTAGTGCTGTTTGTCTTTCCTTGTATACTATTGAATTGTAATAATATAATTCATCTGTCAAAGGTGAGTAAATGTCCAAATCATTGGGAGCTGTAATAAAGAGGTTTAAGCCTAGCAGAAATAATTGTTCCTCAGAGACAGTTTAAGGTTTGTTATCGGGTCACAAGAGAATGAACATTTCCCTCCATGGAACCTCCCTTTTGTTTTATCAAATTCACATCACCAGTGACATCACCAGTGACACCCCTGCCTTCACAGTCTTTAAACTGCCTTATACTCAAACCACTTTCCTCTGAGCCTGCTTGACACGGTTGCTGGCCATGACCATCAGGCTACTGGTGCATGGTCTACCCTTTGGCCAGACCATGCGTCCTTGGCTACACTCTCTGCCGGGAATGGACTTGCAACTTTTGCATGCAAGCAGCAGAGGTCCATGCAGGTAAGCGCGGTGGGGCGAGACGGGTGGGGCGGGGGGGATGTCGACAGACAACGGAATATGAATTATTTATTTATTTAATTTTCCCTATTCCGTCGTCTTTCGACGACCCCCCTCGCCCCACCCCACCGCGCTTACATGCACAGACCGCCGCTGCATGAAAGGCTTGACATTTGTTGATTACCAGCAACCTTAGCCCTGTTTCACAAATGTACAAGAAATTTGACAACAACTTAGCCCATCCTCCTAAGTTTCACCATTCAAACTTTCACTCTGATTGGTCGAATAATGCTAAAACTGTATAGAGTTGGAGGTCAGAAAGATGGTTGCTCTCTGCTGTAGCGAAAACCGCTAAGCAGATGTACTCTAAAACTGACTGTGGTTTTCAGAAATATGAATTGTGAAAAGGTATTACATCTATAGATTTATAGAAATCTTGACCGTTGATATAATTTACAAACCACAATTTCAGACTTGAAATTGAATCTAAATGTCCAGGAATACTTGAACATTTTCCACACACTACTATATGGTGGCTGTGAGAAAGTGCCTCTTTTGACATAGTTAGCGCCCACTTTTTGCCTGGTTTTGATGTGGTTTCGATTAAAGTGCACAGGGTCCCTGCCAACCAGGTCCCCTGTGCCAGTGCCTCTTCCCTAAAACATATCCACAATTGGTACTTCTTCCCCCCCTGTAAGTTCCTAGTAAATTGGTACCTAGGGCCTGGGAGCTGAAGAGGGTCCCCTGGGACCCCCTCACTAGGACCATGCCACAGCCCTTGCAGCTGGCATGCCCCTTTGAGGTGAAAAAACAACAAAGTCAACATGGCACCCTATCTGGGTGCCATGCCAGCCAGCATTGCCTGGAAGTATAGGTAAGTCGCCCCTCTAGCAGGCCTTACAGCCCTAAGGCAGGGTACACTATACCCCAGGTGAGGGCATATCTGCTTAAATATTGTAAGTGCCAGGAAAGCCATAAAGAGTACATGGGATGGAAACTCGACAACTCGAGATCCACAGCACCATGATGGCTTCACTGAAACCAGGAGTGTTTCGTACCAAACAACTTTCTGTAACAAATCCACACCGATTCCAGTGTGAGATTTATTACACCATGTACTCAGAGGGCACCTCAGAGGTGCCCCCTGAAAACCTACCAACCCTGGTGTTGCCCCTGACTGGCTTTAGGGAGCCTGCCACACACACAGAATTCTGGACCCTGGGTAGAGAGTCTCTGCCCTCTGGCATCAGAAACAATGCACATCCTGGGCAGAGGTGTCACACCTCCTCCCCCAGGATGGGCCAGTGCTCAAAGGGGAAGCTTCAAAGGCCTGCCACCTTTGTAATGCGACCCCCCAGCCTCTGCTGCTAGCAGCATATGGCAGCCCCTGGTTTGCACCCCCACTTTGGAGAGAGCTGGAAACACGCGGAGATCAACGCCCTACTCAAAAAACCCAAGGCGGACCCGAGAGACGTCAAGAACTTCCGGCCCATCTCTCTGCTTCCGTTCCCAGCCAAGGTCATCGAGAAGATCGTCAACAAACAGCTAACCCGATACCTCGAAGAAAACAGCATCCTGGACCCATCCCAATCAGGGTTCCGCAGCAACCACAGCACTGAGACTGCCCTCATCGCCGCCACCGACGACATCAGGATCCTGCTGGACAATGGTGAGACCGCAGCCCTCATCCTGCTGGACCTCTCCGCCGCCTTCGACACTGTCTGCCACCGCACTCTACGCGCACGCCTCCACGACGCAAAGATCCGAGACAAGGCCCTGGAATGGACCACCTCCTTCCTCGACGGCAGAACCCAGAGAGTCCGCCTCCCACCTTTCCGATCCAAAGCCTCCGAGATCATCTGCGGCGTACCCCAGGGATCGTCCCTCAGCCCAACACTGTTCAACATCTACATGGCCCCGCTCGCACGCATCGCCAGACAACACGACCTCAACATTATCTCCTACGCCGACGACACTCAACTGATCCTCTCCCTCACCAAGGACCCCCTCGCCGCCAAAGCCAAACTCCATGACGGAATGAAGGCCGTCGCCGATTGGATGAAGATCAGCCGACTAAAGCTGAACACGGACAAAACGGAGGTCCTCATCCTTGGCTCCAACCCCTCAGCCTGGGACGACTCCTGGTGGCCAACGACGCTGGGAGCAGCCCCGACACCCACCGACCACGCACGCAACCTGGGAGTCATCCTCGACTCAACGCTCTCCATGACCAAGCAAGTCAACGCAGTCTCCTCCTCCTGCTTCAACACACTCCGCATGCTTCGCAAGATCTACAGGTGGATCCCGACAGACACAAGAAGAACAGCCACCCAGGCCCTCGTCAGTAGCAGACTAGACTATGGGAACGCCCTCTACGCGGGAGCCCCGGCCAAGCTCATCAAGCGACTGCAACGCATACAAAACGCCTCCGCACGACTGATCCTCGACGTACCACGCCACAGCCACATCACCCCCCACTTGAGGAACCTGCACTGGCTCCCCGTCGACAGGAGGATCACCTTCAAACTCCTCACCCACGCACACAAATCACTCCACAAAACTGGCCCAGCCTACCTCAACAGATGACTCTTCTTCTACGTCCCCAACCGCCAGCTCCGCTCCGCCGACCTCTCCCTCGCCACCGTCCCCCGCATTCGAAGAACAACCACCGGCGGCAGATCCTTCTCACACCTCGCCGCCAAGACCTGGAACACCCTTCCACTAAGCCTACGAAAGACCCAAGACCTGCTGACCTTCAGGAGGCTACTCAAGACCTGGCTGTTCGACCAGTAGCAGCATCCCCCCCTTCCCTCCCCCCAGCGCCTTGAGAACCTCGCGGGTAAGTAGTGCGCTCTACAAATTCTGTGATTGATTGATTGATTGATTGGACGGGAAAACCAGCCAGAAACCTTAGGAGAACAGGAGGTGAGGTGAAGCACATCTTTCAGTCCCCGCCATCTTGAAAATGGGAAGACCCCTCCAATCAGGGCTAGGTCTATCCCTCCTCCCACAGGAGAGTGGAATAATTGAGGGTGTGGTCACCCCCAGGTAAGGAGCCCAATGGCCCTACTTGCTACTCCCCTAAAACACCCCTAAATCTAGTATTTGAGGTGCCTGCCACGGGGTGCAGGGATGAACCACACCTCCCATTTCCCTATGGGAGCATGCATTACGGCTGTAATGCACCTAATGTAACACTATTATTAAAAATATATGTTTTACATTATATTAATTTGTTTGGATTATGTTTTTACATTTACTACTATAAAAAGAATATATATACATACATATATATTAAAAACATGCATATATATATATATCTGTATTGTAATTGCATTTATATAGCGCTTACTACCCCTGACGAGGTGTTGAAGCGCTCTTTCGGTGAGTAGCACGCTACTCCGGAACCCATAAACGATTAGTGGTGAATTAGTCTAGTGAAATATGAAAGTATTTTGAGCGGTGGATATGTTAGTCAGATATTTGGGTTGAGAAAGATAGCAGAGGGATAGGAAAGGGAAAAAGGTTTTCATTTATATAGCGTTTGCTACCCCTGATGAGGTGTTGAAGCGCTTCGGCGAGTGGTGAATTAGTCTAGTGAAATATGAAATTAATTTGAGTGGTGGACATGTTAGTCTGTTATTTGGATTGAAAAGTATAGTGGATGGATGTTTTGGAGCACATAGCAGTAGGAGGAGACTTGGGATGAGTAAAAGGGAGGTGGAGGGGGAAGAGTCACAGGAAAGGGTTTAAAAAGGCTTATTTTGGGGGATCAGAATAGTAAAAGAGGTATGAGATGATGCAAGTAGGGGTAGAGCAGGAAAGAGGTTTTTTGGGGGATCATAGTAGTGGTATGGGGTTTGGGATGAATGAGAGAGTGGAGGTAGAGGATATATTGATAGAGTTATAGGGTGAGAAATAGGGTAGTGCATTGGAAAGAGTAGTAGAAAGACGTTTGAGATGAGTCAGAGAGTTGAGGTAGAGGATATATTAAGAGAGGTATAGGGTGAGAAATTGGGTAGTGCAAAATTAAAGAAATAACAATAATAGATTTACTTAAACAATATTAAGAAAAGTATTGAAGTCTGGGAATAATAGATATACTATTCCCACTCCAGTCTGTGCAACAGTAGGGAGAGCGTTGTACTTTGGAGGGGTAAAATTTACTATTCACACTCCACTCTGTGCAACAGTAGGGAAAGCATTGGACTTCGGAAGGGTTAAATTTACTATTCTCACTCCGGTATGTGCAACAGTAGGGAAAATGTTGGACTTCGAAGGGATTACATTTATTATTCCCACACCAGTCTGTGCAACAGGCGGGAAAGCATTGGACTTCAGAGGGGTTAAAATTACTATTCCCAATCCAGTCTGTGTAACAGTAGGAAAAGTACTTCACTTCAAACACATAACATATTTGAATAACCCTATTAATTTACAACAAATATAAAACTCTTAATACGAACATTATGAATTAACCAAAAACTAATTATATGTTTAAAAATCAAAAACAATTAAACAATTTACATGATTATTAAACAATTTAATAATGAATTATCAATTAAAAAATGTGTTATTTATTTATTACTTAACTTCCCACACTATAACCCGACAAACCTAGCAGCCCACACTTAAAATAAAACTAAAAATATAATTATTACACTATTTGCATATTTAACAATCAATTAAATAATTCATAATACATTAATTGTTAATTATTACTTAATTACCTTCCCTCCCTGTACCTTTAGAAACCCAGCAGCCATCATCTACTATATAACTTAAAAAATATAATTATTACGCAATTTACATAATACTCAAATAATAATCAATAAATAATTGTTAATTAAGTATACTTAATTAAGTTCCTGCCCTATGCCCCTACAAGCCTAGCAACCCGCTAGAACACTATAAATTACTATTAGAAATTAAATTAAAAATTATACATCACTTGAAATTTCTAGCTATATATAAAAATATTGTTTTACAAATATAAAAATAATAATATAAAATTAATATATGAACTAAAACACATAAAGAAACTATTTTTACAACTATATTATTGAAAATGATAACAATATTCTTGACAGCGATATTACTTACCTGAAAAAATCGATATTCTTGACAACGATATTTCTGCATTGTGATATTTTTGTATCAATATTTTTTGCGATATTTCTATAACTCGATGTTTAAACTCGATATTTTGTCCAAATATCGTGCGTTGCCCTTAATTTTGGAAAAGGAGAATAGTACTTGGTTGACAGTCAGAATCCACATTTTATTTTTGCCAATGTTCTCCTCAGGGGTGAGGGCACTCTGTAGATGCAGTCTTCCTTTTGTTTATTTACCGTTAACATGTGAAGTGTGAAGGCGCACTGGGAGTCGGAGAGTTCCAGAATGGAATAGACTCAACTAGGAGTAGCCAGGCTTGGCTCATTTTTGGCTCAAGGGTCCAAGAGGAACTCGCGCTGAGCCACAACCAGGCATCTGCCTTGAGCCAAGTTCGAGCCTTCAAGGGCTCACCCACCTCTACGTGGCCTACCTCCATGTCTTCTTGTATCTCACAATTGGCTCCTAGAGCAGTGGGACTGGTGAAGACAAGGGGGTGGGGGAGTGGAAGAGACCCACATATCTGGACATGTTTCTTCACAAAATATTTTTCTTGGACGACTATTCTTAATAGACAAGCATCAGTCATCCTCAACCTGCATAGTCCTTTAGCCGGGTTCTTTCACAGCTTCCTCTCTTTTTCATCAGCCAGGAAAAGCACAGTGTTACTTATTGGCTGTATAATCTGTCTAGAAATCCATTTCAGTCGGTAAACACAAAATCATTCTCTGCACTTTGAAGGGAACAGCACAGAATACTGTATTTTAAAAATAAAATTTGGAACCAAGTTTTCCACTGGGCAAACACACCCTCAGTAAAGAACAACGGCAGTAGAGCCAAAACATCTCTCGAACTGCTCTTTGCACAGGGGTCCACTAAGAAAGACATTACCCACCTCTGTTCCACTTTATGTGGCCTCTTACAGCCGCGGCGACACCCCTACCAGACAAGACCTAGGTACCATTATTGCAGACGACACTTGGCAGCAGCTCTGAGCACGCACAGCCAAGAGCTCCAGCTGCTTACAACATAGGTTAATTTTACAAACTCCTTACGAGATGGTACTTTCCCACGATACAACTGCATGCCATGATCGGGACTCCCAACCTCTGTTGCAGGGAGTGTATATCCAGGGGCACCTGCCTAAATGTGGCATTGCACACATATTAAACACTCCTGGGTGGAGGTGCTTCCCTTGATCCGCCAGATTTGTTCAGTGACCCTGCCGATGGACCCTCTGGTTCTTTCGTTGGAAGAAGTTGGAGAAGACTCAGATTATCCATATTCTACCCCTAGGGGCAAATTGCTCACCTTTTTTCCTTTTGGCGGCAACATTTCCAATAGCTCACACCTGGAAGAATCCCCGCCCACCTCTAGCCTCGCCCTATGGTGGTCCAAGGTGTGGCCCATATATTCCATGCAACGCTTGACCGCAATAGTCATGGACAGAATGTATAAATTTGAATGCACTTGGCTGCCTTTCAAGACTTTTTTTTTAAGAAGGACTGAGCAGGAGTGAATCCAACCACCATCATGCCAAACATTCTACAAGCCGATTGGGTGGTCTATCGTTATAAGATAGCAGATCCGCAGGGGAGGAGGGCGAATCCCTATGATGTGTTTTCGCTCATACGATTCTGTGTGCCAAAGACCTACCTGCTTGATGGTCCTTTCGGTAATAGTGCTGTGCTGTGCTGTACTGTATGTTGTTTTGATTGCAAATGTGATGATTTTGTCTCCTTTGTTGCCTTTCCCCTTCTTCCCCTGGTATGGCGACCAACCTGGAACCTCCACTATCCTCTTTTATTTCCACCTTTCTCCCTTATATTACAACATTTTATAAATAAAGGTTTTAAAAAATGAGGTTTCAAACTTGGGTGGAAACCCAACTTCGGTGACTATACAAAAATCCATATTTATCACACAGACCTAAAAATTTGCATAGGCTTGAACAGAGTTGTTCACTTACAGCACAGTACACTTGTTGCAAATAACTACAGACCACAATTCCTGCTTCAAAAGTCAGGTCCTCACCTTCTGTCCCAAAATGAAATGTGGGTGCTGCTGTTACAGAAATGTCAGGTCACAGAGTACTGTCCAGGAATGGACAACCCTGTAGATTACGTTTCGCACCACCATGCTGCAATGGGAGAACGAGAAGATGCTGGTAGAACAGCCCTCTTCATCATTCTCCCATACTGAGGCTGCCAATTTCCAAGCACCTGCACCCGCTGGATGCGCCCTAAAACGTATGGAGCAGACAGAAACCAGTAATACCAATTACACATCTGAGCCTATCCCCTGTCTTCCACTGTATCTTCCCTGTTGTTTTTCAGTGGAGCGAATGTTGTTACGTTGACATTGGGGGTTGTTTCTGGGTTCAATGTTATGTTTAATTCGATGTAGAACCAGAACACATGAAGTTAGTGGATTAGTGTTTACGTACTCATTGTGTTACATGCTCCAGGGAAGGCAGGTTTGCAGTCACTGGGTAAATGAAAGGGATCTTCCCAAACTTGGGCAGAAACTGGGGCCAATGAATGCAACATGCATCTGATCTCTTCATTCTTTGCTTCTCCATGCTGCTCTTCGGGTAGATCCCCCAGAGTGTGGGATGTTTCCCAGCGCATATGTGAGTCACAGGGATTCTTTAGTCATTGTCCTGGACCTTGTTGCTGAGTGTATGTCTCGTATTCCATGTTTTGGTCAATGGGAGTCTTTGACTCTTTTCTCATACCAGTATCACTGTGCATAACGTTTATCCCATATCAGTCTGTATCTTACACCATTTCTGGGTCACAAGGAGTCTCTTACCCTTACGCTATATCTCTTTTGCTGAGCATCACTGTTCTTGACTCCATATGGGTTTCATTTGGAGGATCTGACCCCTATCTCTGTCACCGGGAGTCTGTCCCTTATCACCTATCACCAAACCTGGGAGTCTGGGTCTCTTTCCCATATGTGGATCATGTCTGTCTGCATCTTGTGCCTGAGCAGTCAGTGTTTCTGCTTGTATTTCATTTTTCCTTGCTATTTATCTTGACCTGTATGTATCCCTCTCTGCCCCAATCCACCATTTCCTTTTCATCTCCCCTCCTCTGATGAGTCTTTGGTTTTTCTTCTAGATCTGCCTCTGCTTGATTGTGTAGAAGCTGGAAACACACTGCTCGGCACATCTGTGGATCCCAGCGTGTTGGAACTGTGAGTCTATAGGCATACTATAGGCTTTTCGCCATTCACCCTTCAGCTCTGAGTCCCAAACCCACAGCTAGAGCCCCTACAGAAGATCAAAGATGGGAAGAATTCATAGATCAAACTGTGTGTCATTTTTGATGAATTAATAAACAGATGAAACGTACATCAAAGGAGTGTGGCGAAATAGTTGCTTCTTTTTGCTATCACTTGGTGGGCATTGCTGTAAAAGTCATTGCCTGCACTCTCACCACTGCTGTTCTTTCACTGTTTTATGTTTTAACCCTTACTCACATGGAATGCCCTGCTGACAACTTGATGAAGGTAGCTATTGGCCATTTAACATGTGTTGGGTCTACAAAACATGTTTCGTCATTTATGCTGTGGATAATCACAGAGTAATTGTGGGTGCACTTGGATGTAAATAAGTACACACACACACAAACACACACACACGTGTGTGTGTGTGTGTGTGTGTGTGTGTGTGTGCATACTTATGTATACACACATCTATAAAAACAAAGTTCACAGCTTGTGAGGATAAATCCAAAAAAAACATAAAGTTGTTTATCCAGTACAGGACATTTGCCCCCTTGCATCACTATTCCGGTCCTGTGTCTTCAATATCAATTCGTATGCGGATCATACACAGATTATCCTGGATGTTTCAGCTACTTCCTCTGCTATGCAAGGTGCTTTTAATTTCTGCATGCCAGCAGTAGCATAGTCAATGACTATAAAGTGCCTCAAAATGAACAGCAAAAAAGCTGGTCATCTACCTGTTGATCTGTGAACTTGGAACACCGACCTCCCCAGTTACTCTGGTTAAAATTCTTGGGTTTGTGTTCGACCATAAGTTGTCCTTTGCTACTCAGATAGTAGCTGCAAATTGTTTTGCTCTTATCAAAATGCTAAAAAACGTTTTTGGTTTTCTCGATTTAGATGCCCGTAGGATAGTAACCCAGGCCTTTTTCATCACACGATTAGACTATGACAATTCACTACATCTAGGTTCCCTCGTGTATTTCATTCAACATATTCAAACTGTCCAAAATCCCACAGCACGCGCCATTCTCAGCGCCCATCTTGCGCCTTGTATTCCCACTTTAAAAGCTTGCACTGGTTACCTGTCGCCATACATAATACTTTCAAATCCCTGCGTCTTGTCTATAAAGCACTTCACAATGAGGGTCCTTCCTTGTATTCCACATCTCTTTATCTGCTGACTTTCCCTCACATTCATCACAGCTGCTCTGGCAGCTGTTTCACTCATCTTGCTACTAAATCTTGGAACGCCCTTCCCCTGGACTTTAAATTCTCCACCAATTGCTATGGCTTCAAATAAAGCTCACCGCCACACTTTCACTAAAACCTGAGGGATTCAATCCAATCTGTCCTCCTTTCAGCAGCAGAATGCCTGCTCCAGTAGGCTTACAAATATATTAAAACACAGGGGGTAGTCTAGTGGGAGTTCACAACCCGACTAGCTACGTTCTGCTCTCTATCAATATTAATCGCAAAAAGTATGCCTTGTCAGGGAGATAGAGGAGTGTCGCTGTATGTGGGAAAAAAGCATTTTTTAGACAAGAACCCTCACTCACCCAAAGGTGGCATGCTTGAGTTCCTTCCTCACACCATGACCAATAGTACCTGGTGTGGGTTACAACTCTCTAACGGAGAGGAGCTAAGGTGTTTTGTTTTAAAGATAAGGGCAATGCGAAATCTGCACTTTGCACTGCAGTGACGACAGCCAGCGGTGAACGTCAGCACGAAGCTCCAACAACGACAGTCAGCAACACAGGTTCTTTGCGCTACAGCGACGACCATCAGCAGCGCTCTCCTCGCTCCACACGGCCTCCTCCAAAGCGAACTGCACTCTTCGGGTCAGACTTTGAGAGGGTAATTCTTTCAGCATTACTAACCTGGTCCCTGTATGCGGGCCACTCATCAATGTCGGCCTGAACTTGTGACTTTTCCCCCCAATCTAGCACGTCCAGATGACCACGAGGGGAGCTTTGTGATTTTAGGCGCTATACTTACCTAAATCTGTGAAATTGCATATCTCAAATTCTACTGATTAGATTTTTATTGTTTTGGTCTCCAATTATTTATTAACATATTCTCTATTTTTCAAATTGGTTTGGGATTAATTTTGTACTGCATTTACCAGGATGCAAAGGGGCGAACTGTGCTGGGATGTGAGGCAGTGTGCTCCCAACCCCCTTTCTGTTCAAAAGGCTCCCTTGAGCCAGCAAGCTGACGAGCTTTGGAGATGCACCTGTGTGGCTGTGAGTTGTACTGTGACCTGAGAGGAATTTGGCAGCATTTCCAGCAACCCCAGATGACTTTTCTTTTGCTCTCTACTGAAGAAGGGCTGAACCCAGAAACACGTGTCTAGAGATATACAGCAATGTCTGCCCCACCTTTTGGTGAAAAACAACAGCTAAATTTCAAGTAAGCACTAATTTTGTACTGCATTTACCAGGATGCAAAGGGGCGAACTGTGCTGGGATGTGAAGCTGTGTGCTCCCAACCCCCTTTCTGTTCAAAAGGCTCCCTTGAACCAGCAAGCTGATGAGCTTTGGAGATGCACCTGTGTGCCTGTGAGTGGTACTGTGACCTGAGAGGAATTTGGCAGCATTTCCAGCAACCCCAGATGACTTTTCTTTTGCTTTCTACTACTGCTGCTCTTTAATGAAGAAGGCCTGAACCCAGAAACACGTGTCTAGAGATATACAGCAATGTCTGCACCAACATTGGTGAAAAACTACAGCTAAATTTCAAGTAAGCACTAATTCTGTACTGCAATTTCCAGGATGCAAAGGGGCGAACTGTGCTGGGATGTGAGGCAGTGTGCTCCCAACCCCCTTTCTGGGATTTTTTTGTGCTGTGTTTTCTCTTTATTACTATTTATGTGCTGCATAAATACTTTACACATTACCTCTAAATTAAGCCTAACTGCTTTTTGTGCCAAGCTCCAGAGGGTTAAGCACAGGTTAATTTAGTGACTTTTGTGATTCACCCTGACAGGGATTGTGGTTATTGCTTGAGAAGGATGTTCACACCCCCTGAATCCCAAAACACAATTTCCAATAACAAGTATGTAGAGTTTCATGGGCAGCCAACTCCAAGATAGTCTATTTTCAACCCCAGAACGAAATCTTTTTTATAATCTCACAAGGGCTAGGGACATTCCAGGGTATTGTAATCTTCAGTGTCCACACTGTAGGAGGCTTTGAAAGGAAAACTAAAAACTCAATATAGCTTGCACTAGTTCCTGGGTGCCTATTCCTAGGGTCTCAGAAATGTCAGTGCGACCTCACAGAGTCTGTGTGTGGTTGTAGACCTCTTTAATGTAGGACTATTAGGCACTATAACCTAGGCAAGTATGCCGTCCTCCTGCAACAGAAACGATCAAAACAGGTCCCATATATCTTTGGGTCTCGAAGTGACAGGTTGTAGAGTTGTGTATATTTCCGATTCTTCATTGCAGAAAACCATGTCTTTGAACTAGTCATTCTTCATAAGAGACCACATTCTACCCCAACACATAGCAACTGTGCACTTGGCGAGCGACAAGGTCTTGGCAATAAATCTTCTATCATGGCTATGAGTTAAATTAACATAGCTAAATAATGCCACCAGCAGACTTGCCACCTATTTTTGATATTCAACTAAACACCTCTCTCCAATATTCCAACAGTGGCGCCTACAGCCATGCCATATGCAGGATATATGCATCTTCCTCACAGCAACATGGGCATTTTTGTGATCTGCTCAGGTCTATGGTAGTTTGCGTGACACAAATATTTATAGTGTAACAACGTATCTCTATGATTAGGGGAGACAATCTTGGTTTGCTTGCAGAAATATTCCCATATCTTATCTATCCTTGACTTCAATTACCAAATCACTCTCCAATGCTAGTCTATGCTGCATCATGTCCTTCTCATCCCCTTTTTGTATCTTGGCCAAAGTCCTACGTAATGAGCTTGCTCACAATTGAACGATCAGTAGTAGTGGCAACAATTATCGCACCTCGTTTGGAAGCAAAAAGTAATTTGTGGGAAAAATTAGCGGTTGGGAGAAGAGTCAAGTATATTGGAGGTGCTATATTGGTTGGAACACCCTACTACCAAAGGTGCAGAAACACACTGACAGAAAATCAGTGTGTGAAACATAAGTCATACATAAGACCAAATCACTCTCCGGAGTATTGAAATAGAAAATGTAATGTCCAAACAATACAGACTTCTCAACAAGCACCGTTTATTATTTATTTTGAAACATATGTAAGAATGTGGTTCACAAATACATGTCGTTATGACATATGGTTAGTAAACTTGTATCTTCAGCAGAAGCACAGCTAACACGTGTTTCGTTTTCAAAGCTCGAGAAAAGCGAGTAAAGATAACAGGGTCCAATTTGTCATCCACAGCGCGTTACAAAGTGGTTAATGTCGGATAGTCTTTGCGGAGGCCAAAGAGCTGCGTCTAGAATTGTGGCTGCGCATTCCTTCAGTATTTCATTTCTGACTCACATTCCAAACAAGAGAAGAATCCCGGCCAGAGCAGTTAACCTGCAGTGCCTGGGGAAGGTTTCTTTTCACACTGAAGTGAACCTCACTTGAAGGGCCATCAGCACTCCTTTTGTTCTCCCAGGCTGGGAGCTAGCTGGAGCATAACACCTTGGTCCCAATGCCGTGGAGGGAAGCAAAGACACTCAGCTTGTTGTCACTTCACCAGTGCTTAAAAGACAAACTATGATTTGGAGACAGGTTTTTCACTTTCATAATTCCTGTATGTGGGGCATATTCATGCACTGTAATTAAGTCAGATGTTTCAGTCTGTGTGCCTTTTACGCTATTAACCATTTACATAGCATTTATTAATTTTACTATTCTTTATTTACTTTCTTTTATAGTGCTGCTCATCCCAATGTAGGGTGTCAGAGGACTTTACAACACATAAATATTATGCTGTAGCAATAAATAATACAAGTGTGAGTCAATATATTTAGAAAATGTTACATAAGACATTTATTTATTTTATTTATTTATAAAGTTTTGGATAGCGCGAACATGACCCAGGCTGGTATCAGAGTGCTTCACAAATAAAGTAGGAAGGGAACAAAATAGTGGGCAAAGAACATTCGTTACAAATAAGTGTGAGGCATGAGCATGACCCAAGCGCGATTCAGAGCGCTTAACATTTGAGATCGGACGGAGCCAGTAATGGGAGAAGAGCAATCAATATATACAATACCAATATGTGCATAGCCTGCCAACACTGTTAAACACCGGAGTACATGCATGTAAAAGACAATCACAGCATACTTCCCGATCAGGTAATGGGAGAAGAACAAACCATATATACAATACAAATATGTTAACACTGTTATTCCCAGGTGAACAACCATGTAATCAATAATCAGAGCATCAGAAAAGCGGGCAGTAATGAAGCAGCAGAGCCAAGGCCTTTAGGACAAAAACTTGATCATTAGGATTTTTTTCACTTCCTTTTTGAAAGAAGCGGTGGATGGGAATCGACGGACTTTCGATGGAAGAGAGTTCCAAATCTTGAGGTCAATGCCAGAGAAAGCTCTGTTACTCGTTCTCTTTTTGTGGAAAAGCTGTAATTTCAGGAGCAGTGAGCTTGCACTTCGAGACGGACAGCCACCCCCTGATAATTCTACTTTGCGGGCCAGATAGATGGGGGTCTTGAAGTGCAGGGCAGTTACAAGGTGTAGGAGTCACATCTCATCCAAACTGATGAGCATTACATATTAAGAGCACTTGTCCTGGAGAAATACATCAGGATTGTGTGGGAGCTGAAAAAATGCAGTGGTTGGGGTTGTTTTTAGTTATCTCTTTATCACTACCCAAAGGACCCATTTTCAGCAACCTTTGAATAATGAATGATTGAGAAAAAACACAATATGTTTCTTGCAGTTTGCATGCAAATCAATAATGCCTGTTCATGACTCATTGTGCCATATTACAAGGATTGAAACTTGATGGCTCCAACCTGACTCCACACGGATATCTCCAGCAAATTGTAAAAATTGTGTTATCAGTTGAGAGGGTTGTGTGCTCCACTCATGTAATAAACACAATCCTTGTCATGGTGAATCACAAAAGTCATCAAATAAACCTGTGCTTAACCCTCTGGTAGCTTGGCACAAGAGCAGTGAGGCTCAACTTAGAGGCAACCTGTAAAGTATTTATGTAGCACTCAAACAGTAATAAAGTGACAACACAACCCAAGAAGAATCCCAAACCAATTAAAAAAAAGATAGAACATTTTAATAAATAAAGTGACACAAAGACAACAAAAATCCAATAAGTAGAACCGGAGATATGAATTTTAAACGTTTTCAGTTGAAATAGCTCCTAAAAGCGCAATCGTGGTTATCTGGGTCACTGGACTGCGTCAAAGTCAAAAGTTAAGGTAGACTGCGATGGAGCACAGGTTAGTTACAGGCACCAGATTTGTCCCGGTGGAACGTTTACTTTCTAACTTAGGGCCTGATTTAGTTCTTGGTGGTCGGGCTGTTGTTCTGCCAGGGCCACGGAGCAAATGCCTCCGTTGCCCTGGTGGAGGTCCCAGCTGCCAGATTTATAAATGATGGCCAAGCTGGTGGTCATTTATAAAGCATTGTCTGGAAAGGCCCTGCATTTAACAGTTTGCTGCATGCTCCATCAACATGACGGAGCATTGCACCAAATGCTTTTTTATTTATTTTTTAAAAATCTTAAATTGGAGTTTTGTTTTTAAAAATAGAAAGTTAATTCCCCTTGCCATGGGAGTTATCTCCCATGGCGAAGGGGATTTATTTGTTTTTTACTGTCTCTCACCCCCAGGTTTTGCCTGACAGTGATGGACTGTAAAAGAATGGCTATATATCCACCCATCCTTATTGGGCGAATGGACATATAGCCAATTCTCTGACTGCCCTCTCTCTGTCGGGCTGTCAGAAGGGTCTAACAACGATAAAAACAGAGTAGTCTGCACCAGGGTTAGAGAATATCTTAAAATGGAGTTTTGTTTTTGAAAATAAAAAGATAGAGCCTCCTTGCTATGGGAATTATCTCCCATGGTGAGAGGGGAATTATTTCTTTTTACTTTCTCTCACCCCCAGGCCTCGGTCGGAACCTCACGTTGGTGGTGCAATCGTTGTTTGCGCAAAGAGCTGGTCGATGATCGGAACTTTGCGTTTGTGAGAAATGCGGGGTTATTGTTGTCGATGCAAAGAGCTCTGGCATTGAAGTCTGGCGTCTGTGTCCAGGAAGGTTGTGTCGGCAGTCAGGTGCAGGTCGCATGTTGGCCTCAATGAAGTCCGCCTCACATTCGCAAGGAGACCGGAAAGTTTGTTTTCGAAGTGAGAAGCCCAGAACCTGGGGTCTAGTTCTTGCAATTTTGGGTTTGAAGAAGTACACTCTAACACCAGTTAAGGGTCCAGCACCTGGGGAGCACCTCTGGGGGTTAGGACTCACTCCCTTAAGCAGAGGCCAGCAACAGGGTTCGGGTAGGTCCTATTGGTAATGAGCATCTTGGCAGTTACAGGTAAAGGCCTCCAGAAGCTTGTTGTGTCCCTGTAGCTCAAACAAGAGGTCAGCCCGCTGACCCTTGGAGTCACTTTTAGGTCATGGGGTCAAAGCAAGCAGGTCCAGTCTTCCTTCAGGCTTTAGACAGCTAGGCAGTCTTTCTTCTGAGTCTCCTCAGGTCCAGAAGTGTTCTTATAAGAGGATTTGAGGGTGCAACTTTTATAACCCAGTGCCAACCTGGGTGTGGGGGGGCCCCCTTTTGTCTAACCCTAAATTGGTTCTGGTCAGTTCCTCCCTTTTCCCTGGGTTTGGCTCCAATCTGTCTAGGGAAACAAAGGGCAGACATGCCCAGGTGCATCTGCCAGACAGTGCACGCATCTTCAGAAGTCTGTAAGGAGCTGGGTACAGCCCTCAGGCTACCCTTTGAAGTTCACAAAGGGCTGAGTACACCCCTTAGAGCATTCTGCCCACAAGAGGAAATACCCTCCCCACACCTAAGACCCTTTTGTCTCCTGTCTCGAAGGAATACACCACACCACAGGAGTACCTTTAACAGTCAAGTGGCCCTGGACACTGGCAGAAAGGTACATTTGGTTCAGGCAGAAAAATGGCAACTTTCTAAAAGTGGTATATTGTGAATAGAAATTTAAAATCCGACTTTACCCTTAAAGAGGATTTTAAATTACATTTCAAATGAGTGCAAGACGTATTTCATTAACTGTTCCCAAACTGAAGTTATTACTAATTAAATGTAATAAGGTAACCCAATGTTAGCGTAAAGGAGAGCTAGCCTTGCTGCAGTGAAAATCGACTTTGTTTTTTTTTTTGCTGCTAAGACATGTAAAACATGGGTACACATCCTACTTTATAAATACAGTGCACCCTGCTCTATGAGCCTTTATGGCCTAATTTAGGGGTGACTTGTAGGTAATTAAAATGAAAAGTTTAGGCCTGGCAAAAGGTTTATTTTGCCAGGTCGAGATGGCAGTTTAAAACTGCACTGCTTGCTGCAGTAACAGGTCTCAGACATGTTTTACAGTGCTACCTTAGTGCGAAGCACAATGAGTGCTGTAGCCCACTTGCAGAATTTAATCTACAGGCCCTGGGTATGTGTAGTACCATTACTAGGGACTAATAAATAAACTAAATGTGTCAATCAGGGGTATACCAATTTTACTATATTTAGAAGGGAGAGCACAAGTACTTTTCCACTAGTTAGTAGGAGTTAAGTGTGCAGAGTCCTAATGTCAACAAAAACAGGTTCTGTTTTGACGGAGTAACCTGTCTGCCGAAATCTAAATCAAGCCCTGAGTGATTTGCACAGAATCATAGGATGTTCAGCCTCTCACGTAGACTCAGACCCGGTTCCCTAGCTTCAAAGTCCGGTGCTGTAGCCGTTACACCACAACCTTTCCCCTGTCTATTGCTTTCTTATTAGCATTCTGTCGGTCACTCTTTTTTGCTGGGGACTGAAATACATAAACAGTGGACTAATAGAAGTAACAGAGTTCTCACAACTTAAATAGAGGCGCTGGCAATTAGAACAGACAGGCCCGCTGCTTTGCCAATGTGCTTTTGTCATTAAACCGCGTGTGGCGGCCGTGACTAAGGCCCAGAGCAAACGAACACGAACAGGAAGGAATGCACTGTACCAACATGGCTGCCAGAGTGTACTTGTAGCCCCTTTTCTATGTGTACTGTCAGTCGCAGCCGGCATGACTCGCAGGTGGGGGGGAATAGGGGGGCGCGCGGGGGGGAGGAATTAATTTAATGAAAAAAAAATAATTAAACTTACCTTCGCCTTCGGTCCCACGTCGCGTCTCCACTCTCTGCTCACAGGAAGCAGAAGCAGGCAGCCTCCCTCTCCTCCCCTAAGCCAATCACAACGCTGCAATGGCAACGTTGTGATTGGCTAGGACGCCAACCCCACAGGCGTCTATGGGGAGGCCATTTTCTCTATGTAGGCTGCAAGCAGCCTTCATAGAGAAAATGCAGAGTGCGTATGACAGGTTTGGGCGGCCCCAGGGCCGCCCAAACAGTCAGCGCACTCAGAGTGGGCAAGCCACTACTCCCCTAGACTCCTGCAGGACCGCCCACCCGCCCTCCCCCAACCAGGCATACCCTTCTGCTTTCTCGCAGTGCAAGAAGCAGAAACATAAAATGGTATTTAAAATACCATTTTATGTTTCTGCTTCTCGCATTGCGAGAAAGCAGTGGGGCGACGCTCCTCCGCCCATGTGGAGGAGCCGCCCCTGTCTACTGTACAGTATAAAAGTAGTCGGAAAAGCATGGAAGACTTTCGCTCTGGTCGTGCTTCACTAGGCTGGAACTTCGCTGTTGCCAACATGAACAGTAGCATCAGCAAAACGTTTGTACCTTGTGCTGGCCTACCTCCACCACAGCTTCAGGGATGCACTCTAACACTGGTAATTCAATCAAATTGTCTATTACGTCATGAAAAACGATTTGCCACTCTGTTCTGGGCATGGTCCACGCAATAAAAAAGTACATACAAAAATAAGTTTATAAACAGTAAATATTGCTGATTTAGTAAATATTAATGTTACGACACCTGAAATTTCAAAAATAACTACCCCTCACAAATAAAGAATAGAGAGATAAACATGAAAACGTGGATGCTTCTTTGCTTTAACTGAAAGAATATCTTGTAAAACTAGCAGAATAATAACATTTAATATCTAGACAGACTTCAGTCCTCGCAGGCTCCTCTTGGCAATTTGTCAACATATGGTGCAAGTGCTGCCTTGCAAAAGCTACTAAAGGCGTATATTTTCTCACTCTCCGTGTACAATAGATGACTTTAGCGCTGTAGAGAATGAAGAGGGCCACTGATTGGAAAGTGCAAGGATAGTGGTTATTTAAGTGGCAAATTATGGTTAAACTGCAGGCAGCCTAGCCAACACTTCCTTTATCTAGGAAGCTAAGTGAAGTGAGCTTGGCTAAAAGACATTGACATTGACAATTCCAGTAGCTCTCGGATTGCCGAGACCTATTGGCTTTGCCAATTCTTGTTTTATATGTTATGTTATGTTATGTTATGTTATGTTAACCCAACTTATAGAGCGCAACAGCTGCCTCAGCAAAGAGGCGTCCCGGCGCTAACTACCACAAGTCAGAGAACTAGAACCTAAGCCGAAGGGAAGAGATGGGTTTTGATTGCCTTCCTAAACGTCAGATAGTTGTCCAGATTACGAATATGGAGAGGAAGGGAATTCCAGAGCTTAGCCGCTAAGCTGCGGAAGGATCGTCCCCCGGCACGTAGACGTTTTACCCGAGGGACAAGAACCAGGCATTGCCCCATGGAGCGCAGATGGCGCGTGGGGGTGTATGGTACCAACAAATCGGTCAGAATACACGGGGAAGAGAGCTTCAGAATTTTGAAGGCCAGGCAGAGAGCCTTAAATTCATTGCGCTTGGCCATAGGCAGCCAGTGTAACCGTCGAATCACACCCGAAGTGGGGCGACTTCTAGGGAGTCCAAGAAGAGCTCTGGCAGCCGCATTTTGAACCCTTTGCAAACGCATGACCTCTGCCTTATTTGCCCCCAGATAGAGCGAACTGGCATAGTCAAGCCTTGACAATATAGCCGCCTGAACAATCAATTGTCGGGTGGGCGGATCGAAATAACCCAGAAGGGGTTTCAATCCCCGGAGTATGCCGAAACACGTGCCTGCTACTTTCTTTGGTATGGTCCTGAAAGCTGAGGGTTGAGTCCATCCACACCCCTAGGTTTTTCACCACCGACTTAGGAGTGGGTGCACTCCCTAGGGTGTTCGGCCACCAATTCTCACTCCATAGCTCGGTGTCTCTACCCACCAACAACACCTCTGATTTATTAGCGTTGAGCTGGAGGCAGTTGGCGGTCATCCACTCCGTGACCACCGCCAGCCCGCTCCTAAATTTAGGGGCATCCTGCGTCGAACCGTCGAAGAGAACCACCGCCAACTGCGTGTCATCAGCATAAGACAATGGAGAGACCACAGTCCCTGGCTACCACTGCTAGTGGTTGTACGTACAGATTGAAAAGTACGGGACTCGGGGCAGAGCCCTGTGGCACACCCTGTCCAATAGACTGGACACGAGAGAAAGGGCGGGGCAGACACTTGGAAAGTTCTCTCAGACAGGAAAGATCTAAACCATTCCAGAGCTGGACCATCGATTCCGGCCTCCTCCAGACGATTTAGAAGAATCTGGTGGGAGACCGTGTCGAACGCGGCACTGAGATCTAACAGGATCAGTGCCGCAATGTTTCCAGCATCTAGAACGGTCCGCAGATGTTCGGTCACAGCAAGGAGCGCTGTCTCCGTACTGTGACCTGGGCGGAAACCGTTCTGCGTGAGATCCAGGATGCCGTGGGTGTTCAAGAATGCCGTGAGGGTGGTGTTAATGTGTGCCTCAGAAATTTTAGCTGCCCAAGGTAAAAGAGATATTGGGCGGAAGTTTTCTAGTGTCGCTGGATCCAATGAAATTGTAAAATATACAATTTGTTTGTAAGGCAGAGCAGATTTACTCTCAAGTATGTCCTAGTTGCCAATTTCTTTGGGGCAGAGTTTGAAATTTTTTTTAAGTTGACTGTCAGTCTCCACACTTCATGACTCTTTCTTTCAGTGGGCTGGTAGGCAACCTCCCCTCCATAGTTGCAGGAAAAATGATCTATGAACACAAACTATAATACTAGTCACCATTAACCCTGCAACTTGAAAGGAGGGGCACAATCCACCCTCGGCTACTGGTGGAAGTATATTTGTGTACAATCTTTTGCCATTTAAACCCTGCGCTCTGCTGGTGACAATCACAAAACATGCACATGCCTAATGACTTACAGCGTGTTAAGTCTGCTAAGGGAATAAACACATGACAGTCTAGAAAAGGGTAGGCAGGAGCAGAAAGGTACTGCTTCCACAGCAGATAAATAGTTTATAAAGCTGTAGGGCCCAATTCCCCCCCAAAAAGCAGAAACATTATGGGTGGAGATCTCCAGTGCCTCATGAACGTACTTTTCATGCTTTTGTCCAATCACAAAATATTCCCAAGAGTATGTCTGGAAAGCTGTGCCAGGCACACGCCTTCAAGCTTACTCCTGGAAAGTTCATGTGACTTTCCATGTGGGCTCCTATTCCTGATGTTTAGAGTTCTCCATAGCTGAGGCCTCCACACAGCAAGAATAGGACCCACTGTGCAAATGCACATTTTGTTAATTCTCTGAAGAGAAAATATTTTCCTCTGTGTAACAAAATTCTTCCCGTACACCACCAGCAAATCTGGGGCTAAGCCACTCCCCTTCCCATGACAGCAGGAGAGTTACACCAGCACTTGAAGAGAGTAAATGTATGAACTTTTCCAGAGGGGAAAGGGTATGCATCAGAGTTTGGGAATGCCCACTGTTGGACCTGCCTCTTTTGGCATGGTCACCCTCAGATGTCGGTCTTCTGTTGCTGAACCAGTTTTTGTTGGCATTAGGACTCTGCACTTTACCACTGCTAAACAGTGCTAAGGTGCTTGTGCTCTCTCCTTCAAACATGATGAAAGTGGTCAACATCTAATTGACACAACTGTATCCATCAAGAAAGAAGTCAAATGACTCCTTATGAACAAATTTCTTCCCTAAATCCTAAGATCACCTCTCTTCGTACCCATCCCGACTCCTCAATCACACTCATGACTACTGCTCACCGGCTACTTTAGTGTTTTCAACTGTATCAGTCCTGACATTATGTGGTACACTCCCTTTTTCTCGACACTGCCTGATCCTGTAGTTTTCTTGACTATGATACTTGTGTTTATATTGGTTTATCTACCATGCTCTCTGAACAGTGTAAAGTGTACCCTACCTTTTTTGGGTGCTACCTTATCCTGTATCCTGTATTTTTTTTTCTAATATGATATTGTTGTTGTTATTGCCTCTGCGCTATGTAAATTTGTAAAGCGCTCTGATACCCGCAAGTGTCATGTTCGCGCGATAGAAAACTATCAAAATAAATAAATAAATAATAAATAAAATTGTAATTCCCTAGTACATGTACCCTGGGCGTGTAAATTAAATGCTATTAGTGGACCTTTAGCACTCCTTGTGCCACCCACCAAAGTAGCCTTTTAAAACATGTCTCTAGCCTGCCACTGCAGCCTGTAGTGCAATTTTAAACTGCCATTTCGACCTGACAACCTTTTGCCAGGCCTAAACCTTCCTTTTTAAGACTTATAAGTCATTACTAAGGTAGGCCCTAATGGTCCATTGGGCAGGGTACATAGTATTTAAAAAGTAGGACATGTGGGTTTAAGTTTTTCATGTCCTGGTAGTGAAAAATATATGCAATCATTTTTCACTACTGTAAGGCCTATCTCTCCCATTGACTAACGCTAGGAAAGCTTATTACAGGTAATAAGTGATACCTTTTGATTGAGAGCAGATAGAAATATGGTGATTCCACTCAAATGAATTGCAATTTAAAATTCTCTCTAATAGTAAAGTCGTATTTTAAATCGCAATTCTGAAAATGCCGCTAATCATCAAAATACTTTATTTGGTGTTTTTCAACCATAAAAGTACATAGACAAAGTACATGTACAAAAAAACACACAAAGCTCAGCTTAAAAGCAGATCCCTGGGGTCACGTCATTAAAATATTCCGATCAATAAAAATATGCTTTTAAGTGGTGTTGTAATAAGTCACAATATCAAAGCATCTCATAAAAATTGATGAACAAATACTTTATAATTAACAAAAAATTGATAAAAGAAAATGACAGTTAAAGTGCATCATATAACACTGTATAGGCATTTGCAGGCACATGCATCAACCTTTTTTGCGAGCGCCAACGGTGCGATTCGCAAAAATCGGCCGTTTGCGCCCGCAAAAAGTGCTTTTGCGATGCATCAAGGTTCAAGGCACTCGCAATTTAAGAATTCGCAATTTATTGCGATTTCTCAAATTGCGATTGCATTTAAGGAATCGCAATTTGCGATTCCTTAAATGCAATGCAAGAACCACTTTAAAATAGCGATTTCGCTATTTGGGGCCGCAAATTACCGAGCAATTAAACTGGTCGGTAATTTGCAAAAACTTTGAAAAATGCACTAAAGTGAATTTTCAAAGTTTCATGTTGCGCACACACATGCCCTTGGGGCATGTGTGTGCGCAACATGGGTGCACATAACAATTTCAGGGGTGCAACAGGGTGTCCTTTTGACACCCTTGCACCCTTGAAATTGCATGCGCAATTTGCGAGTACCTACTGGTACTCGCAAATTGCGCATGCAATCCCCCATTCATTCCTATGGGCCTGTAGGCCCATAGGAATGAATGGTGAGCCATTCCTTAATTGCGACTCGCAAATTGCGAGTCGCAATTAAGGATTGTTTAGGAATCGCTATTTTTATAGCGATTCCTACATGCATAGGCTTTTGCGAGTCCTTAATTGCGATTCCTTAATAATCGTAATTAAGGACTCGCAAAATCCTACCTTGATGCATGTGCCCCACTGACACTAACACAAAAATATGCATGTAAGAAAAACAAATTCTGTTAGCTACTCCAATGCCCTACACCTAATGGACCATCTCCAGTGAAGATACTTGGAAACTGCACAGACTATTATCTGAGAGGATTCTGTGCGAAGAAGCCATAGAGCGACCTCTAGTTGATGGCAACCAAGTTGCTTACATAGTGGAATGATCAATGCTTTCCTTGGGTGGATGTAGCCAGGGCAAAGAAAATAAAGTGCACCAGTGATTCCTCTGACTGTTGGCAGACCGGGCATACAGTACTTACAAGGGTTAGGCAACTCTATTTTCCAAATAAAGGCATTAATGGTAATGTTCCATAACGGAACTTGAGGAAAAGTGACTTTGCAGCCAATTGGTCAATAATATCCAGACAGGGCTCAAATAGAAATTCAGGTTTAAAATCTAGGAAAGGGGAAGTAAGTGTCCCCTTGGGCACATTTTGAAATTCGCTAAGATGGATGTGATGCCAAAAGACATTCTTGAGTGTGGTCTTGGATGCTGAGGAAGACCAGTAGTCTCCTAGCCCAATATGCAGTAACATCTTCTGGACATAGCATAGACACTTGATTTTGCCAAAACTGTCCAGAGAAGCTACTTCCTTCAGGGCTCCACGATAATCATCAAGGCCTACAGAGTACTTCAGCCTTCTCCAATAGAGTAACAGCCTCAATTGGGCCTTATATATCATTAAATTGAGACCCATGTCCTGTTCTCAACAAATATTAGTGGGGTATTCTTTGGGAGGTTTGTGAGGGATCTCAAGAACGTGTTCTCCGCCACCCCAAGTTTAGTCAGATTCGAAGTGTCCAATGCTTCTGCCCCATACAAGGCCCTGCCCTCAGCCTTAGCTCTATACGCCTGAAGCACAGAAGAAATGTCCTATAACATTTTAAAATGGCAGCAGAGTGATGGACTAATTTTACGCTGTTCTTCTCCACCTATGATGCCCATGACCTAGATCTGGATAACCTGATCCCCAAATAATCAAACTCAAAAATCCTGTCCAAAGGGCAAACCCCAACATTATCGAGCCTGTTAGACTTGGCATCTTTTGGCGTGTTTCCCCTGACTTTTTGCTTTCTGACCTCCTGGTTTTGACTCTGTTTTTGCTGGTGTAATGATTCTGCGCACTTTCCTCACTGCTGTCCAGTGGGAAAGTGCAAGTGCTCCTGTAGAAAATGTGTTATGGATTGGAGTTTCCATGATTGGCCAATTTGATTTATGTGTCAGTCCCTAGTAAAGTGCACTGCGAGTGCCAGGGCCTATAAATCAAATACTGTTGGTGGGCTGCAGCACTGTATTGTGCCACCCACGCAAACAGCCCGTAAAGTGTAACTCTGGCCTGCCATTGCAGAGCCTGTGTGCAGCCTGGGGCTGCCATGTCGACTTGGCAAGTGCACACACTTGCAAGTCCCTAAACCTTCCCTTTTCTACATGTTAGTCACCCCTAAGGTAGGGCCAAGGTACCCCTGTGGGCAGGGTGCATTGTATGTGAAAGGTAGGACATGCCCTGGTGTGTGTGGCATGTCCTGATAGTGAAATACAGCCTACTTCTTTTTTCACTATTGCAAGGCTACCTGTTCCCCATAGGCCAGAATGGGCAGTTTGATTATTACATCCTATGATCCTAACTGACACAGGGAACATGGTAGAAATTCGAGTTTAGTATGCCTGAACTCAGAATGATAAAATGCATCTTTTAGTGAAGTTGGTTTTAACATTCTGTGTTTGAAAATACCACTTTTAGAAAGTAGGTATTTTCTTGTCTAACCATCCAAGCCTGCCTCTGCTAGGTTGTGTATTCCTTGTCTGGAGTGTGAGTGACAGGGGCTGGGGGATTCCAGGAGACAGGATGAGTCAGCACAGGGCTGAATAGCAAGATCTACATGTAGATGGGTGGGAGGAGTTGCACCTGGGACCTGAATAGGGCTGTGCCTTCCCTCCACAATGCTGGCTCCACCTCCTGTGGTGTGTCTGATGTCCCTGGCCTACACTGCAAAAGGAAAGAAGGAGACTTGTCAACAAAGTGCTCCAGGACTGACCAGAACTGGGTTGGACTAGGCAAAGGCCTCTCTGCCTTCAGAGAACAAAGAGAAATTGAGGATAAAAGGGGGACCCAAACCCCAGAACTTTAGAACTCTTTTGGATCAAGAAGACTGCCAAGAAGAAGAGCTGGAGAAGCTGTGAGGAGGAACTACCACTTTGCTGTGTGCTTGGCTGTGTTGGCCTGCAGTGGCTGCTTCTGTCTTGGGCAGTGAAAGGACTGGACTGAACTTTCTGCAATCTACTTTGTGAGTGTCTCCAAGGGCTTGAGGTAGAGCTTGCCCCCTGTTCAAGAAGTCTCAGGAACAGCAAAGACTTCGAGCCCGACGCCGTCTACGACGCTGCTGCCGACTCCGTGTCCTGACGGCACCGCAGAGGGCACCGCCGCAACACCCGACCGCGACCCTGGCCTCACCGACGACGCCTGCTGACGCCGCCACCGAGCCGCTGCTCGCACCGCGACCTGTGGGCACCACACTCCGCACCGCCTCGCTTCACGACGATGCCGTGACATCCCCGACGACGCCGCTCCACGCCGGACTCAACGTTGCTGCTTGCACCGTGGTTCGAGGGCACCGCTCGTACAGTTACACAATGCATCGCCCTCATCCCGCACCGCAGCCTTGGCCTACTGACGCCAGTGCCATCGACTCCAGTTCGTCAGCCGACGACAGCGCTTCAGCAACGACGACGCCGCTGCTGCACCGTGACCTGCCAGCACCGTGATGAGCACCGCCTTCATCTCACACCGCGACCCTGGTCTCACCGACGACGCCACCCGACGCCGCCACCGAGCCGCTGCTCGCACTGCGACCTGAGGGCACCGCACGCCGCACCGCTGCACTTCGAACCGCAGCACCTGACGCCGGCCGACGCCAGCGCTCTTGACTTCAACAGAGAGGAGATCGATCTGCAACACGTGTGACTTCGAGGGCCCCGACGCCGCCGCACCGACCTCCGGAACCGACGCCTGCGGACGCCGTGTGTTCGGAAGCTCACCGCGAGGTCATCGACGCCCTGCATTTCTGAAAGGTACTGTTTGCGGGTCTTCCCGACACCGTAGCTGACCCGCGACGCCGCGGTCAGCCAGAACTGTTTGGATTTGTTTGTTCACGACGCCGTGATAGCCCCGGACGGAGCTATCGACATCAAGGAACTGTTTTTAAGGACACTGTGATAACTGAAGATTTTTAAAGTACGGTACTGTGGATTTTTATCGTATTGGTCTTGTTTTAAGTATATAAAAATATTGGATATTTTTCTAAACTGGTGTGGTGTCCGTTTGTAGTGCTTACACTGTATTACTGTTGGTTATGTGCAAATGCTTTACACACTGCCTCTAAGATAAGCCTGACTGCTCGTGCCAAGCTACCAAGGGGTGAGCAGGGGTTATTTTAGGAGTGTAACTCCCTTATCCTGACTAGGAAGAAGGGTCCCTACTTGGACAAAGGTGCAAGCCCTTGCCAACTAGAGACCCCCATTTCTAACAGAGCCCCTAAATGTTTTGCGGGGATTAAGGGTCATAAACGTAGTCTTGGAATGGTTTATTACAAGCACTCATTTTGTACGGAAACCTTCAAATTTGTTGACCAGGCATTGTAGACCACCCAAGGTCTATGAGATCAAGAGGGTATCGTTGGCAAATAATAGGAGGGGAATTTTAGAACCACCCAGGCAAGGGGCATCATTGAGGTCAGCCCGACACAGGACACCACATCATTAAGATACAAGGAGAAAATGGTTGGGTCAAGAACGCAGCCTTGTTGGACTCCTTTCTGGATGGAAATCCGTTCTGTCAGTTCCCCTCCCCGACCCATCTCACTTGAGCACAGGTGTCCTTGTGGAGGCGGACCAAAATGTTCAAAATATCGGATGGGACCCCATTATTCCCCAGGGCAGCCACAAGTTGGCAATGGGGACTAAGTCAAATGACGACTTAAGGTCAATGCAGACCAGGAATAAGTGTGCCCTCTCTATAACCACTGTTTTTCAGTACATTAATGAAAACCTAATAATCTGGTCAATCGTACTGATCTCTCTTCTAAATCCTGCCTGCAATGGGGAAAGTGTCTGGTGAGCCTCAATCCAGGATTCCAATTTTCCAAATGTATGTCTTGCAAAGACCTTTTGGGCTACATCTATTAGGCTGATAGACTTGTAGTTTCGGGGGGAGTCTCGCTGGCCCTTTTTATAGATGGGCACAATTTGAGCAGCCTTCACTTCACTGAAGCGGCATTAAGGACAGGGATCTCCCATTCTTCATCCTCTTCACTAATAGGGGATTGGCAACCTATATCACAAGGCTCATATGTGGTATTAAAGTCACTCACAAAGATGGCAGTGTCATGAGAGTCAAAAGAAGCCCTGTGTAGAGGAAGGTCCCAAATCGCCTCAGTCTCCCCCCCTCATCTGACCATCCTATTATAAATATTATAAAAGTAGTATGTACGGGCATCGGTTCTGGTGATGGATATACCCATAACATCATATGAAATTAAGGGTAGGGGACGTATTGTAGCGTTGATATTTTTTGTAGCACTATTAAGAAGAGCGGCCCTTTCCAATGCTTTGAGCAGGTACATGACACTTCATGTAGCCTGATCTGCGAGGCGGGTCAAAAGACCAGGTTTCCTAGAGGAAACACAAGTCAAATTGATCGATGAAACTCCCCCAGGACGGATCACCCAACTTGCCCTTGATTCCCACAATATTCCAAGAGAGCATGTTAAAAGCAGGAGCAGAAGGAATAGAGTCTGGGACACTATATGCAGGGTCAAAAGAAGTATCCATAGTTGGAAAAATCACTATCTGGGTTCAATGTTCCTAAGACAGCATGATGGTCCCTACTACTGACACTGATATTTACAGGAACCATATTAAAAGCAGGAATAGAAGGCATAGGGTCAGAGACACTAGGCGCTGGGTCAAAGAGGTATCCACAGTTAGGTAATCACTATCTGTGTGCAATGTTTCTTTTAGAAAGTTGGCATTTTCTTGTCCTAACCATTTATGCCTTCTACCAGTGTCCTGGGTCATATGACTGTGAATGGCTCTACAGATGGGGTTTGTGTATTCCTCTGAGACAGTGACGCAAAAGAGGACTAGCTGTGGGCAGGATGGGCCATTCTGCCAGGATGGCTGGGAGCTGAGCTGTGCCTTGCCCCACTTACACTTCAAAAGCTTGCCTCCAAAACATACAAAGGAACCGGACACTAGTCTTGTGTCACCCCAGACTTCTTGGAGCCTTGGAAGGGAAGAACATTCTGGAACCAAGTTTGGGAGTAGTATAGGGAATTCCCTTCACTTCGAAGGCTGGCGCCAGTACATGGAACCTCCTGAGCCACTCATCTGTACACTCCAGGACCTGTAGACATACAGAAGAAGGACTGCCTTGTGTAGTCTTTAATAATATGAGCGCTAGGACCCGTGCGGTTCTGGGAGGACTTCAACAGGAATTACGTAAGCTGCTGGGAGGTGTTAAGGTGTGGTTAAGTCATGACGCATTGCGTACAGGAGTGTTTGATCGTATGCTGAAGAATATAGATGTCTGTTACAGAGCTCTGTGTGTGGCATTTTCATTTGCATTCTGCCGGGCTGGGGAGGTCACTACACCTTGCTCCCTAGAGAAGTGCCCTACTGCTTGAGGCCTCCATTGCTCCCTAGAGCACTGCCCTGCTTCTACGAGAGGTCTGCCCTGCTGAGGACTGGCTTGACCCCTAAAGGGCTACCATGCTGCTTGAGGTAGACTGGACCTGTTCCCCTCATCCCAGGCTACCTGAGTGACTTCATGAGTCAGTTGACTGACCTCCTGTCTGAGCTACAGACAGGGACACAAAAATCCCCAAAGGCCTCCCTGCAACTGCCCAGATGACCTGCTGCACTGGACCTGCAACTGGGTAATTTAGTGACTTTTGTGGTTCACCGTGACATGGATTGTGGTTAGTGGGGTTTCCACTCCTCTCAACCAGTAACCCAATTTTTTACACCCACAAAGATGCATTTTTAGGGCATTGTCAAGATTCCAAGGTAAACTATGCCTTGGAATGCCACTTACCATCCATTGAGTGAAATATACAGCTGACGAGATCTCTGCAGTTATTGCAGTTATCCGTCTCTGTAAAAGGTTTAACATTGCCAGAAATCCCTTTATGTTTATGACTGTATTTAGCATTGTAAATAGACACCATAATCAGTACGGGCATTCCTAAAGGGGCGCCAATGGATTATCATAATATTTCTGGGTCTGCCAAAATGCAGCTGACTATTATTTCTATGTAGCAGCAAATATATGGTGCTACAAGAAATTTGTTTGCACAACACAAAATGCGAGAGGCCAGATTTATCAAAATTTCACGCAATGCAACATGGCAAGACACCTTCCTGCCCTGCATGAAGGGGAGAGGGCAGGAATGCACCATATTTAACATTATATGGAGCATTCCTGTCCTTACCTTGTACTGGCACATAATGTGCTGACTTGCACCAACGCAGATACCCTTGCATTGCAAGCAGGATTGTTTTTGTCCAGGAAAAGACACCTTCCTGCACAAGTACAATCCTCTGAGGCTTTTTCCTCTTTCTATGTGTACCGCACACGAAGAAAGAGGAAAACGCGAGGAGAAATAAAGATATTTTACCCCATTACGCCTCCTCTGGTCTACCACTAATGGCAAATTTGGGAATGTGCCAAAATCCATGGGTAGATGCGTAGGAACACCCACGCTCCTCCCATTGAACGCCTCCCTGGGGCAGAGTAATGCAAGGCAGTGACTTGCGCTGCTTTGTGTTGCTCCAGATTTACCAAGCACTGCAAGGCCACGCAAGGTGGCCTTTTGTGTTGCTTGGTAAATCTGACTTTAGTGTTGCGTTGCCCTCACGTTACCTTGCATGATGCAAGGACAATGCAACACTATGCTAAATCTGGCCCTGGATGTGTTCAAGCCAGAGAAATGACCCCCATTTTAATTAGTATGTATTTGAAGGCCTTAGTTGTTCCACTGCTGTTGTAAAATGCCCTTTTTGAATGATCACCCCCCGTATTTGCTGCTAGATGCTGTGATAATTGATCTGAAAGTGTGCTAGGTCCTGCTAACCAGGCTCAGCACCAGTGCTCTTTCCCTTAAACTGTAACTTTGAATTGGTACACCCAATTGGAAAGGGACTTTTATACCTTTGTAAGTCCCTAGTATATGGTACCAGTGGTACCCAGGGCAGGCATGTAAAAGGGGTACCAGGGTGGCAGCACTTATTGTGCCACCCTGAGTGACCCGAGTAAAACCAAAGGCTGTGGGTCTGCCATGTCAGCCCTGCACGAGCAGCTTGCCTGCTTGAGTTTGACCCTGCACACACCATGTGTGACAGGGTCACCTCAGTGCCTATAGCATATGTCAGTCACCCCTAAGGTAGGCCTCCTATAGCCCAGGATGCAGGGTGCAGTATATTATATGTGTGGGAATATATGTGCAAGCATATATTGCCCTGTGGTAGCATTCTCAACGTAATTCTACGGTGAGTGACCAACTCTCCATAGGATAGCATGGCCTGGACACTGAACATACCCCAGATGTCCAGCACCATTATAGAATGGTTGATTCCTTTCATGTTTGCTACCAAACACTTTGCTTTTTAACTCCTGACACGATGGTGGTGTAGAGTATTAACCAGCATGTACCTAGGTGGTACTTTACATAGTGATCACCAAGTTAACCCAGTGTTCTCGTGCCTTGGCGGGCTTTTCCGAGGGTTTGCCGCCAAGACAGAGATCTGACCTCATGCCGGGGAGTGTGTGATGCTCCCAAAGGTCAGAGACAAAGACCTGTGTGAGCAGGAGGTGACACCTCTGCCCACACAGGATGGCAAGTGAATGGGCCACCATGGCGGTCAGCCTCAAAGGCTTCACTGGCGCTGGTGGCCAAAGGAACTTGCCCCCTGAGGACAAAGCCGCCCACTGCCCCAGGAACTGTTTTTAGCGGGCAGGTGGGAAGATTAAATATTCAGGAGGCGTACACCTCTACAAGGCTAACCACACCTCTCGGGTGTTGCAGCTGAGGTGTACAGTTGAGGATCGTTTTGGCCATCTTGAATTTAGCGTAAAAATCAGGTTCTGACTAGTTTTAGTGACATACAACCACAGGATGTTGTCACTAAAGCGGCAGATTAGCCGCAGGACTAGATGCCCATTGGCTACTAGTCCTTACTCCCACTAACACCACCTAAATCCAGGATTTAAGGGGCACCCCAGTCACCAGAACATCAGATTTGACGTAATACCAAGAAGAGACCGGTTTCGACAACAAGGCAGGACTCCACAAAGAAGATGCGCTAAGCCCAGCACCTGTTTCAGCCACACTGCACCCACTGGATTTTGACTCAACCAAGGCAAGAGGCCAGTTCCAAAAGGAAGGTGAACCCCTCTGCAAACTCCAGACATCACAAGAATTCCCTTGGGCTAGAGGAACTAGTCTCCTGCAGTCGGCAGACACAAACTGCTAAATCCACGCCCTTGAAGTATTGTCCACAGAGCTATACCATGTGGCTGCTCAAAGTCACTGGGCAGGTGGCTTCTGGGAACTGTAGTCCTGACCCTCCGTGAGGCTCAGCTTTCTACAACGTTCGCCTGGTCGTCTGGAAGACGATTTCCTCAACTGCAGTGCTAACAGATACCAAGGCTTGTTTGTGGTCAATCCTACTACAACCTGTTTTATTCGACGATCCAAGAGAAGGGATCCACCTGGACAAATTTCCAACCATCGAGAAGATCCTACATCTGTTTTCACACTCTCTTGGCATGCCTGCCAGCACCAGTTGCCGGGGATCCTGTTCAGAATCACGGATAGCCAGAAGCACCTCTGCATCCGAGTCCTCCGAGCCAGGTAGATTGGATCTGCCTGGAGACTTCTGGTCCAAGGCCAGCTGCTAGCTTATATTCCAAAGGGTTTTGCCCAACTCGCCCCGTAAGTACCTTTTTGCTAAGGTACCCATTTAAACACCGCAAGCCTGATTGACAGCTTAAATGTATCTCAGTACCACGCTCCCCTGAGCCAGGTAAAATTGTGCTAGCTGTTGTGAACTGGTCTAGAGACTCATGAGACCTTAACTACAAGTGGGTTCCGTTGAACTCACTCTCTAAGCTACCGTTTTTCATTGCAAAGTGCTGATTTATTTAATGATTGAAAATTGATAATTCCAGTTATCCTGTATGTATCGACTTCATTTTGGTGTCTAAAAATATATAAATATCAGATCTATTTTTATAAATTGGTTTTGGAATTCTCTTGAGTCGGGTCAATTACTTATCGTCCATGTTGGTGATGTGAAATGCTTAACACATGTTCCTCTAAGTAGTCTGTCTGTTCTTTGCCACTCTACCAGGACTAAGAGAAGGTGTACAAGAGAGTACCCGGGGTCTATCTTTGTGTACTGTGCTAGTATTACATGGTCAGCCATCCCTGCCGTACCACATAATATTTTCACCTTGCAACATTAGTGTTTCCGCAGTGGGATTCCTGAACTTGTGTTTTGCTTCACCACAAGTGTATTTGTTGTGCACGAGAAATCCTCAATTGACTTTAGACTCAATTAAATTGCCAGGGCCCTGTGTTGCTTCTTATTGCAATAGTAAATTAAAGAGTAAAAAGTTTAAAAGTGTTTTAGAAAGTAGGGCCAAGTATTTTAAAAGTTTTCGAATTTTTAATAAATTTAATAAACGTTCTAGATAAAGTAAGCACAATGCAGAGTGCCCAAGATCTTGAGAGGGTCACACTCCCAACTCTTAGGATTTTAGGGCCAGATGCATCAATACACTGTTTTGTGATTCCCTAATTGCGAATCATTGCGATTCGCAATGAGGAAATCGCAAAAAGGCATGCATGAAAGTGTGTTGAACACTCTGCGATTCCAAGGGGATCGCAAATGACCTACCTCATGAATATTAATGAGGTAGGTCGCAATTTGCGACCCTCTAGGAATCGCAAAAATCACAGGGATGGTGGCCTGCTGGGGTCAGCAGACCACCATGTTCGTGATTGCTTTTAAATAAAGCAATCTTTTTTTTTTGTAAAGCAGCCCGGAAAACAGGTTGCTTTACAAAAATGAAAAGTTTTCCTTTAATTTTTTAAGAGCAGGCTGTGGTCCGTGGGATCACTGGCTGCTCTTAAAAAATGCTTTTACAAACATTCACAAAAGGGAAGGGGTCCCTTGGGGACCCCTTCCCATATGCGACCCTTGGGGACCCCTTCCCATATGCGAATGGGTTACCACCTACTTGAAGTAGGTGGTAAAATGCGATATTTTGCGACCGCATGTCGGTCGCAAAACATTCATACATACCGATACGATTCGGTATTAGGAAGGGACGCCCTAAACACGCCCCTTCCTAATACTGAATCGCAAACCCATTTTGCGATTCGGTAACAGGTTACCGAATCGCAAAATAGGGTTTGCTACACCGGAAAAGCATTTTTTGCGTTCGCAAACGAGCCAATTCTGTGAATCGGCTCGTTTGCGAACTCAAAAAGGCTTGATACATCTGCCCCTTAGAGGTTTTGTGCAAACTTAGGGGCATTGGCTAAAAAGCCTCTGCCAGAAAGGAGGATCTGATACAGGCCCTGCAAGAGTATGAGGATGAGCAAGATCATTTAAATCAAAAGGGGGAGTGAAGAGCTCAATGTTTATAGAGGTGCTACCCCTATGCTCCTCCCAGAAGTGAACTAGTTAGTCATCAAAATAGGGGTCGTTCCTCATAGGCCGGGTGGTCATAAGGGGTGGGATCATGTGACTAGTACTACTGTCGTGGGGAGATCTGAAGGTCAGACCTTGATGCCCTCACACACCTGTTAGGGTGTCATGCTTCATCATTGGGTGCTCCTCGTCTGGCCGGCGCTGCAATGTCTGACGGGCCTAGGGGCTCTTTGTCTGAGTTCTTTTGATCCGAAAATGCAGTTTAGGTGAATGCATGTGAGGGGGCTATGCGAGGGTGTGTCAAGTGAAAAGTGAGGAATGTCTAAAATAGACTCTGGTGCCCTCAAAACGATTTTTATACGGTAAGGGTACCAGGAATAGATAAAAACAGTGGTGCTATTGTGTGGTCTCAATGTACTTAGATAGCTGTTAGCAAAGTGAGGTGGACATGTTTCGTGTCTAGCTTGCCCAAAGGATCAGACCGCACTTCATCAGGACCAAAAATAGTGAAATAGCGCCTCCTTAGGGGCATGAAACCTCCTTTCTAATTAAGGATGGCCGCTCAATGTATATGATACTGCACCTGGATGGATGCAGCACGGCAATTCCACCTAGAAGAGAAAGAGAAAAAAGGTGGAAAAGCATATACGGCAGAATTAAAAATGGGAACCGATGTCCACAGTGTAAATATAGCAGTTCATTGTAGAATGCACTCAGAAGTAATGGTGTGCACCTGTAAGGCTAGAAGGTGAGATGAAAGTTTCAAGACAAAAAACGACTGAGCAGGCACTCTTATTTAAAACACATGAAGGCACACTGGAATAATGCCAAGGGCTTGACAATCGATGTATTAAAGAGTGTGGTTTAATCGTCAGACATATCCACATGGTTTGTTCGCCATCAGACATACTCACGTGGTGTAACATAGAGCACATTCGAGTGCATTAACACCTTACCCCAAGGTGAGCAGAACAAGATCAAACAGAGAACTGCTCATCAGGTGAGCCTGGTACAGAGAAGGATATCGTGGTTCAACAAGTAGATGAAGAAGATGAGAACCAAGATCTCCTGAGCTTCCCAAGACTCCCCTCACCTGCAGTTAGTGGAAGAGGTTGCTCTCATGGTAAACCTATGGGTAGGGCTTGAGGACAAGCGTGTCCAAATCTCCCTAGAAGAGAGAAAGTTTGAACTTGAGGAGAGGAGACTAGCCCTAGAAGAGAGAAGGGTTAATCTGGGCCTAGAGCCCAAAGATGGTGGCGCAAAGTTAATAGGGTCAGGGAGGAATCTTGTGATCCTAAAATTCCAAAGGGTATAGTTCCCAGTTAAAAAGATGGAGATGACATTTCAAAATGGTTTGCCGCTTTTGAGAGAGCCTGCACCATGAGGAGAGTAGGTCGCCAACACTGGGGCTCATTACTGTGGGAATTACTACCAGTTAAGGGCAGAGATAGACTTCTGACCCTGGATAAACAGGTAGCTCAGTCTTGTCATCATATGAAGGACACCCTCATGGAACGGTTTGGACTCACTACAGAATAGTACAGAATCAGATTTAGGGTAACCCATAAAGGACAAAACAAAACTTTGGTAGATTTTGTTGACTCCTCAGTCAAGGCACTGGAATGCTGTATTATGGTAATGATGTGGAAACATATGAAGCACTGTATAATCTATTGATGAAAGAGCACATTCTAACAAATTGTTCCACAGAAAAATTATGACTGCCTCTGGTGGATTCTGAGTTATCTTTTTCTAGAGAGCTGGGAAAGATTGGAGATGGATGGGTCAGATCAAGGGTTACCCAGAACAAGACCCAAGGTGGAGGTGACTCCAAGAAGGGTGCTCAAACTTCCCAACAGGGGAAGCAGGTGAGCACTGACAAAAGACACATCAGGCCCCAAAAGACTTCCAAGGAGGGTGAGCCCAGAGACTCTTCCTAGTCCAAAGGAAAGGGGTATCAGGGTAAAAACTGGGATCCCAAGAAGACTGGGATGTGGTCTGACTGTCATTAGGCAGGGCACAAGAGGGGTGATGCAATATGCACCAAGAAGTCCCCCACTGTGGGACAATCCAAGGATATTGTTAGTGTTGGGCTGGGAGTAGAAGGGTGCTCTGGAGGGTCCAGAGAACACATTGAGGCAACTTTGGTTTCCATGGGAGGGGTGGACATTGAAGCCTTGGCAGTCTTACCTCCAAACCTGGAGAAGTACAGACAAAGGCCAAGAATCAATGGGACTGAAGTAGAGGCTCTGAGGGGTACAGGTGCCAGTGCTACCATGGTAGCAGATGGACTGGTTTCCCCAGACCAAATGATCCCTGATGTCAGTCACCAAATTACCAACGCTGATAATGTGACTAAGCTTTAGCCAATGGCGTTGGTGAACTTAGAGTGGGGAGGAGTTACTGGCCAGAAGAAGGTGGTTGTGTCTCCTGCCATACCAACACAGTGTCTGTTAGACAATGATCTTGAGACTTTCGCATGGGGAGAGGTAGAAAGGAGGGCTCGTGCAGAAATGCTTGTTCTCCCTGAGTGGGTGTGTGTGACAACTAGGGCACAGGCTGCACATCAGGGTAAAGGTAAAGAGCTAGAGCTGAAACTATGGCCAAGCACTTTAAGAGCAAGAGGAAGGGTAAGAAGACTGCTAACCCAGCTTCTAAAGATGCACAGGATCAGGGGGAGAACTCTTCCCAGGAGGAGGCATTGATGCCTGAGGAGAGAATTGCAACTGAGGAAGCCTGGCCTGACCTGGCAGAGCTTCTCAGTGCAAGCTGACCCTCCAGAAAGGAACTTTGTCAGGAGTAAAGGATAAGCCCAACCCTTGAGATCCTCGGGCAGTAAGCTGCCAGGCAAGAAAAGGGAGATGTCAATGGCACTCAGGGTTTATTGGGAGGATAGATTGTTGTATGCTGAGGCCGGGGACCCCAAACCAGGGACTGCCAGGAGAGTGGCGGTTAACCAAGCATACAGAGAATTCATTCTAACTTTAGCCCATGACATCCCCCTGGCTGGACATCTTGGTCAGTCAAGGACTTGGGACCGATTAGTGGTCCATTTCTATTGGCCCCCAAATGTCTGAGAAAGTGAAGGAGTTTTGTCACTCCTGTGTAACCTGTCAGGCCAGTGGCAAGACAGGTGCCCCACCAAAGGCTCCTTTAATGCCACTACTTGTGGTTGGGACTCCCTTGAGGGTAGGATTTTACATGGTTGGTCCCCTTGGCCCACCTATTGCATCTGGAAACAGATTTATTCTAGTAGTAGTGGACCCTGCTACTAGGTATCCAGAGGCAATCCCTCTTAGGACTGCAACTGCTCCTGCAGTAGCAAAGGCCCTCCTTGGCATGTTCACCAAGGTTGAGTTTCCTAAAGAAGTGGTCTCTAATAGGGGAACCAATTTTATGTCTGCATACCTAAAAGCTATGTGGTATGAATGTGGTGTGAGTTACAAATTCACAACCCCCTATCACCCTCAGACTAATGGCTTGGTGGAGAGATTCAACAACACTATTAAGGGCATGATCATAGGACTCCCAGAGAAACTTAGAAGAAGATGGGATGTCTTACTGCCATGCCTCCTGTTTGTATACAGGGAGGTTCCTTAATAGGCGGTTGCATTCAGCCCCTGTGAACCTCTGTTTGGACACCCTGTAAGGGATGCTCTGAGTCTGGTGAGGGAAGGTTGGGAGAAACCTCTCAAGCAACCCAAACAAGACATAGTGGACTATGTGCTTGGCCTACGCTCATGCATGGCTGAGTACATTAAGAAAGCAAACAAGAATCTTCAGGCAAGCTAGAAGCTTGTGAAGCACTGGTATGACCAGAAAGCTGCCTTGGTTGAGTACCAATCAGGACAGTTGGCGTGGGTGTTGGAGCCTGTGGCTCCCAGGCCCCTCCAAGACAAGTGGACTGGGCCCTATCCAGTTGTGGAAAAGAAAGGGGAATTCACCTACTTGGTTGACTTAGGCACCCCTAGAAGTCCTCGCAGAGTACTATATATAAATCGCCTGAAACCCCACCAGGACATAGCTGACATGACCATGCTCATGGTCACTGATGTAGATGAGGAGGACGAGAGTGAACGTCTCCCTGATGTATTGTCCACAAACCCACAAAATGGTACAGTTGAGGGTGTTGACACTTCCTGGCACCCTGACTGTTCAGCAGCAGGCTGACTGTAGACTAGTTCTCCGCCAGTTTGCAGAGCTCTTTTTCATGACCCCAGGGCAGACAACATGGTGTACCCATGATGTGGACACTGGTGACAGCCTCCCTGTCAAGAACAAGATTTACAGACTGTCTGATCAAGTCAAGGCAAGCTTCAAGACTGAAGTCAGTAAAATGCTGGGGCTTGGTGTAATTAAACCTTCTGACAGTCCCTGCCCAGTTGTACTGGTCCCCAAACCTCACTCAAAGGGTGACAAGGTCGAGATGAGAATTTGTGTGGACTATGGGGTGTTGAATGCAGTGACCAAGACTGATGCACACCCCATTCCAAGAGTAGATGAGCTTATTGATAAAAATGGGGCAGCCATGTTTCTCAGTACCTTTGATTTAACATGAGGGTACTGGCAGATTGGACTGACCCAGGGAGCCAAGGAGAGATTTGCATTATCCACCTGAGAGGGCCACTTTCAGTTCAAAGTGATCCCTTCTGGGTTAAAGAATGCACCTGCTACTTTTCAAAGGTTGGTGAATAGAGTTAATTCCGGTCTGGATGACTTCAGTGCAGCATAACTGGATGATATAGCTGTCTTTAGCTTCACCTGGGAGGATCGCCTGGTCCACCTGAGAGAAGTTTTTGCAGGCCCTGCAAAAGGCAGGCCTCACTATCAAGAACAGTAAGTGCCAGGTAGGGCAGAGTTCTGTTGTGTACTCTGACCACCTTGTAGGTGGAGACCAAGTTAGACCTCTCCTGCCCAAGATCCAGACCATTCTGGACTGGCAGCCTTCCAAGACACAGATTCAGGTCAGGGCATTCCTTGGCCTGACTGGATACTACAGAAGGTTTGTGAGGGTATATAGTACCATTGTGGCCCCTCTCACTGAGTTAACTTTAAAGAAGCAACCCAAGAAGGTCATTTAAACCACAGGCTGTCAAAATGCCTTTGATACCCTGAAAACAGCCATGTGCTCAGCACCGGTCTTAAAAGAACCAGACTATGGAAAGCAGTTTATTTTCAAACAGACGCTTCGGAACATCGTATTGGGGCAGTGTTAGCACAGACCAACGATGAAAGCCAAGATCAGACAGTAGCCTACATTTTCAGGCGACTTCTCCCCTGAGAGCAGCTTTGGAGTGCCATTGAGAGGGAAGCATTTGCTGTGGTTTGGTCCCTAAAGAAGCTGAGGCCCTACTTGTTTGGGACTCACTTTCTGGTTCAAACTGACCACAGGTCTCTTGTGTGGTTGATGCAGATGAGAGGAGAGAACCCCGAGTTGTTGAGGTCGTCCATTTCCCTACAGGGAATGGACTTTGTATTTGAACACAGACCAGGGGCTGACCATGCCAATGCAGATGGCGTTTCCAGGTTCTTCTACTTAGACGATGAGAACTACCAAGAAGGAGGCCAGTGCTCATCAGGGAGTAGGCACCTGGACACCTAGCTTGCCTGTGGCCTCCAGTACCTGCTTTTTTCCAGACTGATCTAGTGACCCGCAGCTGCCTGGGTTTTCCCGCTGGGGTTTTCCTGACCGGGTTTTCCCACTCACCATTTTTCTTGCCAACAGAAGCCCCGCCCACCACAGGACCTACCTAATGCAAGCCGAAGCGCGACAGCGCAGCTAGTGTGCCAAAGGCACACTAAAGGCAAGCCCATCTGTGCCCATCTGTGCCTGGACTGCGCCCAGTGCCACAACCCTTGGCCCTCCCACCCCCGAAGATACACCATCGCTGAGATCTACACCCGCGACCCTGGACGCCGCAACAAACACTGCCACCGCGCTGACCTTTCACCTGCACCCACTGCCACTTCACCTGCCACTGCACACTCCAGCCCACCAACCAGCACCACCCCGAACACACCACAGACACAACCTGAACAAAAACACCAACTCACCTGCACCCTTCTCAACACACACTCACTATGCAAGCATTCCACTGAATTATGGGACCTCATCACCACCCTGGCACCTGACATTGTCTTCCTCACTGAGACCTAGCTCAACCCCACATCCACAAATCAGTGCCAACAACACCAAGGAATTCTTCAACTCGGCTGCCAGTGAAAACAACGCGATACCAAAGGGGATGATGGACGGAGCGCTAGAGCAAATCAAACACTCACCCCCAGTCAAATGATCTGGGTTTAATCCATCATCATTCTTTAGCTCACTCCACCACCCCAGTTCAGACATGGCCATATGCAAATCAGTCTGACCCTGTGCCTCATGGGAACAGTCCAGCCCGAACTGCCAAGCCATGTCTTCCCTGGACCGGAAACAAGCATCCTGGGACCGGTTTCGGGTTCAAAACCCTCATCAGCCAGGCTATCTTGAATCCAGTGGCAAAGTGAGCAAGGGACCCACGTCTGGGCATACCCTGCCAACTTAGGGCGAACAAAGCGATACCAAAGGGGATGATGGACGGAGCGCTAGAGCAAATCAAACACTCACCCCCAGTCAAATGATCTGGGTTTAATCCATCATCATTCTTTAGCTCACTCCACCACCCCAGTTCAGAGATGGCCATATGCAAATCAGTCTGACCCTGTGCCTCATGTGAAAACAACATCACACCCTCACAGGAGCTGTGCGACAACCTCGCCCACTCCTTCCACAACAAGATTGCAACCATATACAGAAACTTCGAACCCTAACCCACACTTACGGACTTCCTCAACAGATACGCCACCACCGTAACCGAAACAAACCACACACTGATCACCTGGAACATCCTCTCCACCCAGGACATCACCTCCACCATGAAATCCATCCACTCCGGAGATCTCACAGACCCATGCCCTCACCACATCTTCAACCTCGGAAACCAGAGGGTCAGCCAGGAACTCCCCATCCTACTCAACACCTCTATCACTACCGCAACATTTCCTGATGGCTGGAACCACGCCGAAGTCAGACCAGTACTCAAAAAACCCTCTGAAAACCCCAGTGAAATAAAAAAATACCAGCCAATCTCCCTGCTCCCATTCCCAGTGAAGGTACTGGAAAAGATAATCAACAATCAACTCGTGACACACCTGGAGCAGAGCCAGCTACTCGACACCTCCAAATCTGGCTTCCGCAGCAATCACAGCACCTAAACCACCCTGATCACAGCCACTGGCGACATCCAAACCCTCCTCGTCCGAGGAGAAACAACAGCTTTGATCCTCCTCGATCTCTCGGCAGCCTTAGACACCATATCCCACCACACACTGATCGAAAGAAACCACCACATCGCATCCAAGGGGATGTGCTCAGATGGATCACCTCCTACCTCCCCGGAAGAACCCAGAGGATCCACCTCCCACCTTCACCTCTGAACCCACTGTGATCACCTGCGGTGTCCCCCAGGGCTCATCCCTCAGCCTCACGCTCTTCAACACATATATGACCCCGCTGGCAACATTGTTAGATCCCATGGTCCCAACATAATTTCCGACGCAGACAACACCCAACTCATTCTCTTCTCTGTCACCAACGACCCCACCACCACCAGAACCAACTTCCACAGATGCATGACAAATGCAGCGGACTGGATGAAGAACAACTGCCTGCAGCTAAACACAGACAAGACAGAAGTACTGATCTTTGGCAACAGCAGCAACACATGGAACGACTCCTCATTGCCATCAGACCTAGGACCCGCACCCACTCCCTCCAACCACGCCAGAAACCTCGGAATCATCATTGACAACAGGCTCACCATGAAATCACAGATCAATTTCGTCTCCTTTGCCTACTTCCTCACTCTGCGCACGCTACGTAAGATCTTCAAGTGGCTACCCATATGCATGCACTGTGACACAAGCCCTTATCACCAGCCAACTGGATTACAGCAATGGCCTCTACATAGTAATCGCCGCACATCTCCTACAGAGACTTCGGACCATTCAGAACGCTGCAGACAGACTCATCCTTGGCTTTCTCTGATGAACCCACATCACAACTCACCTTAGGAAACTCCACTAGCTCCCCATACAGAAGAGATGACAATTCAAGCTGCTGACCCATGCACACAAGGCACTACACAACCAAGGACCTGCCTATATTAACCACCGCCTGAACTTCCACCAACCGTTGAGAAGACTACGCTCCACCTCCTTTTCACTTTCCCATACTCACCGCATTTACTGAAGCAGAAGTGGAGGACGCTCCTTCTCCCACATCACAGCAAAGACCTGGAACAGCCTCCCCATGCACCTCAGGACCATCACCTCATTTCTGGAATTCCGAATGGCCCTCAAGACCTGGCTGTTCGAATAAGCCTCGGGGACCTGCAAGTGCCTGGATACCCTATCGGGTGATTATCCACGCTATATAAATCCTGATTGATGGATTGATCACCTTTTGTCTGGGGGTGGGGGCTCATGTTGTAAAGTGCCCCTTTTGGATGGTTACCCACCCACTTGTTGCTACTAGATGCTGTGGTGATTGATCTGAAAGTAAAAGTGTGCTGGGTCATGCTAACCAGGCCCAGCACCAATGCTCTTTCCCTTAAACTGTAACTGTGAATTTTGTATATCCAATTGGCAAAAGACTTTTACACCCCTGTAAGGCCCTAGTATATGGTACTAGTGATATCTAGGCCAGGGATGTAAAAGGCATACCAGGGCAGCACCACTTATTGTGCCACCCTGAGCGACCTGAGTGAAACCAAACACTGCAGGTCTGCCATATCAGCCCTCCATGTGCAGCTTGACTGCTCGAGTTCGACTCTGCACACACCATGTGTGACAGGGTCACCTCGCTGCATATAGTATATGTCAGTCACCCCTGAGGTAGGCCTTCTATAGCCCAAGAGGCAGAGTGCAGTATATTATATGTGTGGGAATATATGTGCAAGCATATATTGCCCAGTGGTTGCATTCTCAACGTAATTCTACATTGAGTAACCAACCCTGCATAGGATAACATGGGTTGGACACTGGACATACCCCAGAGGCCCAGCTCCATTATGGAACGGTCAATTCCTTTTGTGTTTGGTATCAAACACCGTGCTTTTTAACCCCTGACACGATGGTGGTGTCGAGGTTTAACCAGCATGTACCTAGGTGGCAGTTTAGACAGTGCCCCTTGGCGGGCTTTTCCGAAGGTTTGCCGCCAAGACAGAGATCTGACCTCATGCTGGGGAGTGTGTGCCGCTCCCAGAGGTCACAGACAAAGACCTGTGTGAGCAGGAGGTGACGCCTCCGCCCACACAGGATGGCTAGTGAATGGGCCATCACAGCGGTGAGCCTAAAAGGCTTCACTGTTGCTGGTGGACAAAGGAACTTGTCCCCCCCTCGAGGACAAAGGTTCCCCCTGCCCCAGGCACTGTGTTTCGAGGGCAGGCAGTAAAAGTAGATATTAGGGAGGCGTACACTGCAGCTGAGGTGTACAGTGTAGGATAGTTTGGCCAGCTTGAATTTAGTGTAAAAATCAGGTTCTGATCAGTTTTAGTGACATACACCCACAGGATGTAGTCACTAAAGGGGCGGATTAGCCGCAGAACTAGATGCCCATTGGTTACTAGTCCTCACACCTACTAACGCCTCCTAAATCCAGGATTCAAGAGGCACCCCAGTCACCAGAACCTCAGATTCAACATGATACCAAGAAAAGATCCATTTCCACAACAAGGCAGGAATCCACAAAGAAGAGGCACTAAGCCCAGCACCTGTTTCAGCCACACTGCACCCACTGGATTTCGACTCGACCAAGGCAAGAGGCCAGTTCCAAAAGGGAGGTGAACCCCACTGCAAACTCCAGACTTCACAAGAACTCCCTTGGGCTAGGAACTAGTCCCCTGAAGTCGGCAGGTACAAACCGCTAAATCCACAACCTTCACAGAGCCCTCCAGCATGGCCGCTCAAAGTCACTGGGCAGGTGGCTTCGGGGAACTGTAGTTCCAACAGTCAGCAAGGCTCAGCATTCTACAACATTCCCCTGGTCCTCTGGAAGAAGATTTCCTCAACCGCAGTGCTTGCAGGTACCAAGGCGTGTTGGCGGTCAATTCTACTACAACCTGCTTTACTCTACGCTCCAAGAGAAGGGATCCACATGCACAAATGACCAACCACTCCTGTGGCTCCATTGTGAAGATCCTGCTTCTGTTTTCACCCTCTCTTGGCGCGCCTGCCAGCACCAGTTGCCGCGGAACCTGGTCAGCACCACGGATAGCTAGAAGCACCTCTGCACCCGAGTCCTCCAAGCCAGGTAGATTGGATCTGCTTGGCGACTCCTGATCCAAGGCCAGCTTCTAGCTTATATTCCAAAGGGCTTTTCTCAACTCGCCCGCAAGTACCTTTTTGCTAAGGAAGCCATTTAAAGACCATGAGCCTGATTGGCAGCTCGTATGACAGCTAAAGTGCACCTCTGCACCACGCTCCCCTGAGCCAGGTGAAATTGTGCTAGCTGTTGTGAACAGGTCTAGGGACTCATGAGACCTTAACTCCAAGTGTGTTCTGTTAAAATCGATCTCTAAGTTACAGTTTGCATATATGTGTTTTTCCCATTCACCGCAACGTTAAATGCTTTTCATTGCAAAGTACTGATTTATTTAATGCTTGAAAATTGATAACTCTGGCTATCCTGTATGTGTCGACTTTGTTTTGGTGTCTAAAAATATATTAAAATCAGAGCTATTTTTTATAAATTGGTGTCTGATTTTTCTAGAATCATGTCAATTACTTTCATCCATGTTGGTGATATGAAATGCTTAACACATGATCCTCTAAGTAGCCTGTCTGCTCTTTGCCACTCTACCAGGGCTGAGAGAAGGTGTAGAAGAGAGTTCCCGGGGTCCATTTTTGTGTATTGTGCTAATATTACATGGTAAGGCACCCCTGCCATACCACATAATACTTTCACCTTGCAACAACTGCCAAGTAAGATAGCATTCAACTATGTAGGAAAAGAAAATGTCACCACACATTATCTATCACTGGAGCGCTCTAAGTGTTACTTGAGCAGTATGTCAAACACAGGAGCAAGGTCAGAACACCTTGCACTGGAGGATTTTCACTCTTACTAAGTCTGGGACCTCTTTTTTCATGGATTCTATAAATCACACTGGAGCACTCTAGCGATTATGTACTCAGTTTATATGACACTGTTACACTGTTAGTATATCTCACAGCCTATGACCCTCTCTGTGATTCATATATCCACGTTGTAACTTACCCCCTTTCATTCTTTTTTACAGATGAGGAGTCTAGGGTCCTCTATCTGCCACAGGTGGTAATATGCACATTATGACGGCGGGAGCCTCTTCCGATGGCACCCCAGATCTCTTCATACCAGGTAAGACACTTAATTGGTGGTGTGATATGAATGAGTGTAATCATTTGTGTAAGCATTATATGAAAATAAATGTGGCGTACGTGCAGGGGCGTAGCTTCAGGGAGGTGTTCGGGGTGCTACACCCCCCTAATAAATCTATTTGCAAGAAAATAGTTGTTTTCAGTTGGGTATAGTGAGGAGTATGTCGGATTGCACCTAGGATTTTTACATTCTCTCTCTCTTATGAAGGTCTTAAAACATGTTAGTTATTTTAACGATGGTTATTTGGTGTATTTTAACATGATATCCCAGAATACTTGTTGGAAAACCTGAAGCTCACACCCCCCTAATCTTACTGACCAAGCTACGCCCCGGTGTACATGTGATATGAATGAAAAGTATTGGTGGTGTATGGTATGATTGAGAAAAATGTCTGGAGTGAATATACAGGCTCTGTGTAGAGTAACCTATGTCACCCGTCCTTCCATCTCAAGTGCCATAAGCATCTGACAGGGAAAAAAAAAAAAGTGATAGTCAGAAGCTTGACTTAAACGGAGTCTCTTGCAATTACTCTGGTCCTCATATCACATGTAAATCAGGCTTGGCCGTACTCCAAATTGAACAGTCCAGCCTAAACTGCTGGGCCATGTCCCCTCTGAACGGCAACACAAGGAACCCTTTACCTCTTTCAGTCTTCTTTGGCCTCAGATGTAAGGTGCTGCTTGATCCTTAGGCACATTCAGCCAAGACACTCGCGTCTGGCATATCCATCACATTTAAGGTGGTTCCATGAGAAAAACAAGCACAATTGAAAGGAATATTTGAACTACTCTCAGCCACTGATAATTACTCTGCACCTCACTCCAGACCATCAATTTGTGCTCAATCTGCCAGACATGGAGCACCATAGTCTCAAGTGAATGGCCTATAGAGCACCTATTTCGTATCTAATGGCAGTAGGGTTCATAAAATATATAATGACATTCAGAAATAATGAAAACAAACACAAAAGAGATTTACACTGTATGGGGAGGAGCAAGTCCCTGGTCAAGACCTTTAAGGACATTGCAGGCCAGCACCGACCTTAGAACTATGGTACCCAGTTGCGACTCCTCCGCTAAGGCGGAGGAGCGTCGCCCCACTGACCAGGTCAAAAAGGAAAAACTAAAATGATAATAACTCATTGTTATTATCATTTTATGTTTCCCCCTTGGTCAGCTGGGTTGGGGTGGCCTGTTTTGGTCACAGAGCAGGGCAGGGGAGGAGTGGTTTAACCACCTCAAGTGCGCATGACGCTTTGGCCGGCCGTCTCGGGCCGGTCAAACAGTCATGCACACTTTGTATGTTCTCCATGTAGGCTGCATTACAGCCTGCATGGAGAACATACCCAGCCTCCCATTCTCTAGACCAATCACAGCACTGCATTGCACCGTTGTGATTGGCTATCGGGAGGCTGGAAGTCAGGTGCTTCCTGCTTCCTGCCCTGGAAGCGGGTGAAGAGGACCGAGAGAAGGAGGTGGCAACCGCGGCGGTGGCTGCGGCAGAAGATAGGTAAGTGTTTATTTTTATTTTTTCATTCTCTCAAATCCACCCACCCTCCGTGACCCGCCCCCCAATGCCGTTGAATACCAGCTGCCACTGATTGTACCATCCAGGATGTAGAGTACCTAAAGGACGTGGAGATTCTTCCTCTTCACCTTAGGTTTAAGATTATGTCGAACTGGCTCTGGTTGGTCATCCTCATCCCAGAATGGTCTTAACCACAGACCCAATGTTTTCTAAGCTGTTGAACTCATATGCTGTAATTGGCCCCTAACCCTAAATTCCACTTCCCTACTCTCAACCTGTGAGCTTGTGGTCCAGTATGAGTCTCTGGTCCTGTGGGTCCCTCTGCCAAGCGATGAGCACAACCATACCCTGCAGTTTTGAGGTCAGTGCCTTTCAGGTTGGTGCCATGGGCGACCTGCAGCGGGTAACACTGACACTAGGCACCAACAGTCTCCATTAAAACAATGATTTAAAAAACCATTTAGGAGCCCCAACTGGTTTCCCCTAAACTTTATCCTTTCCTTACTACTGACTCACAGATCGAATTTGGCCTTATTACTAGGCCATCCCCATTTTGGGAACAAGCTCTTGGCATCCTAAAAAGCCTAACCGTTGACTTTGATGGGGCCTATTTTCATTTTGGGTGGTGAGGTTGTGGTGTTGCTTTTTTGGATCAATACTTTTTGGAAATGTTTTTCAGATTTTCAGTCACTTATGCTCCAACCAACTGAGATTCCTTGAGTTGTACCCTGGGCAGGCTAGAAAACTGGAGGGACGCAGACACTTATAAGCACTGTAATATTCTGTCTGGCACCTTTGCCTGAATGATAGTTATTTGTAAATAGACAGTAGTAAAAGACTAGAGGCCAAAGAGTTCCTAAGAATAGCCAGAGATGCCTAATCCTTTTCCTCATAAGATAGCACTGGCTACAAGGCTACCAGAGAAAATCCTAAATCCGCCAAACTCTAACTCAGGCCCTAAATGCCATCTCATTTTCCTACACCTGTCAGAAGAGCACTGCTCTAGAGAACACCACATCATCCTTCTTTTTAAAAATGGCTTACATTTAAAAACATCAGCAACAGCATGTTAGAGTTTTTTTTTAAGTTAATATGTTTGTGTGACAAAAAGTATTAGGTTTTTTATGTCGGTCCAAGTCGTAAATGCTGAATTAATGATTGCAGTTAAAATGAATTGAATATGAGGTTTAGAAGTGTGTTTAGTAACGTGATCTAGTTCTATTCTCGGAAATTGGTTCCCACAAACTGCGGTATTTCACCTGTAAAGGTCAGTCTTGCATCCCAATATGTGAAAATATTTTGTAGTACTTCCAAGTTTGTTCATTATGTCATTGAAATTTGCACAAGAAATCAGACCACTTTTAACATCCATAAGTAGAAGTCAATGCGGTGGAGGAGATCACGTGCAGGTCCTGAAATGTCTATAATGTACTGGGTGCTCTGATAGGCATGTCTATATGCTTCAATCAATCAATCAGTAGATTTGTAAAGCGCTTCTTGACACCTGTGAGGGTATCCATGCTTCAAATGTTCTTTTAGTGTGTGTAATTCTATTGCCAGTTCAAGGGTCTTTGATATTAATTGACCCCAGGTTCCAGTGCAAACAATGGTGGTGGATTTATGAATTTGAAGGTTTAAGAAACTAACATGAAGAGAATATGGCTAGTGGAATAATGCTTAAATAAAACAACAAAGCAAGACATTTTTTAACCTTATTTTACCTGAACCATTCTAGTCTTGCAAGGATTAAGCACAAAGTCTCCCCGGCGGTTAGTATTATGTCACTGGTGGTGACCCTCCACTGGTAACTATACCCTGTTAATCTGAGGCTGCACCTGGACAAAGGCCAGTCCAGGCAGTAGCTCGGCGAATAGCAGAGGAAAGTTCAAGTGTCATGCAGGAGCTCAAGGTGCAGGCTGAAGATCCCCCTCTGGAATAGGCATGTACAGTTTAGAAAAAGCAGCTCCCATAGGCCACCACTCTACCATCTGCAATGTGAGGTGTTTCCTCTACCCCATATATTGTGTCTCTCAGGCTCTTGTTTATCTTTTCCTTTCAGTAAGGAGAGGAGCAGAGGAAGATCCTGTCCCAAAACTCAAGGCGGCACAGAATGGCGATGGCTCCCGGACACTGAATGCTTATTTGGCTTCTGCCCTTGAGACCACTGAGGAGGAGCTCAAAGCAAAGACTCCAGAACTTTATCTCTGTCCTCCTGTGCTCTCCCACTTTGTCTCACATCATCTCTCTTAATTGCTGTACCCAGATCTGCTATGCTTGGCGCCCATTTATGTTACCCTTGCTGTACTTTCTATTCCTCTGGTCTTTGTCTCTGATTCTTCTGCTCTTGATATCTCAGTCCAGCTCTACCAGTCGTATTCTCAGCCCACTCTTTGTCTTCTGTCACCAATCTATCAACAATTTGGTCTTCTTGCCATCCATTTTTGTACTCTGCATCTTTATCTCTGCTTTGATATATCTTTGTCTCTGACTCTCTCTCCTCTGTAGCAGGCCTCTTTGATCAAACATTACCTGCTCTGACATCCTCCCTTTTAAACTCTCCCATCCTCTGCCTGAAGCTTCCCTCTCATCAGTCATCTGCACTTCCTCCTAATGTCACTGGTTCCTCAGCGCTAGATTTTCAGTTCTTCCACTTTTAGGCCCTCGTTACAATTATCAGAGATTCCGACTGTTATCCTTGCACATACTTCCAAGGATTACAACTTATTTTCCCGAAAATTGGCAATAAAACATCGACCCAGGAATACAAGATCCAATTCAGCATCTTTAGTTCCTCCTCCTCAGGACATAAGGGGCCTAAATAAGAACACATTTACCACCTGCTTTGAGCAGGAGGTAAATGTGTGTGTGGGCTGTTTTCAGGCCTACGCTGCAGGTGTCTGGGGTGCAAGTCGAGGGTTGGAGGGCAGAGCAGGTGAGACAAAGCCTATCTCAATGGCTAGGTCTGGTGTCTCCTGGCCAAGAATTATAGCCAGAGTTTGCGGGTGCGTTAATTCCAGGCTCTGAGACACCGCCCAGGCTATGGCGGAGGAGCGTCGCCCCCCCCGGTCAGTAGCCTCAAAAAAATGAAAAATAAAACGATAAATATCATTTTATTTTGTTTCCCTGCCGAATCTTTGGCGGCGGGGCCAGGGGGGATGACAGGCACTGAGGGAGTGGCTGCACACACTGCCTTCAGTGCGCATGTGGGTTTGGCCGGCCGTCTCAGGACTGCCAAACTGACATGCGCACTGAAGCTGTCTCCGACCCGAGCTGTGTTGACGCACTGGAGACAGTAGGCACAGGCTCCCAGTCTCACTGTGGGCACAAATTGAGGGTGCTCAGGCCAATCCTGACACTGTTATCATGATGCCAGCAGTATGAGAGCAGTGTCAGCATTGGCCACAGGGGAGTCTGGAAGCCTGTGCCTGTGGTAGACTGAAGCCAGAGAGGAGCAGAAGACCGGGATTTGAGGAAGGTTAGTTTTTTTGTTTGTCTGTTGTCCCCGGTAACCCTTCCTCTCCCCCCATCCCACCACCGGCCATTACTGCTCCTGACCTCTGTATCTCTTGACTGCGGTCTGTCTCTCAACGTTGACACTTATGCATACAATCTCTTCCTCTCTCAACATATGTCTCTACTAATGTGCCTGCTTTTCCTGACCTCTGTCCTTCCTAATCTCGCTCTTTGGTTCTCACGAGACTCTATGTTCCTCTAGACCGCTGCTGTACCCCCTGACCTTCTCCTTTGCCTCAGGCTCTCTCTTTTCTTTATTTTTCTCTCCTGTCCTCTAGATAGGATTCTATTGCCCCCATCTCACTGCTCACACATAACCTGCTTCTGACACTCACATCTTTGGTTTTCACTCTCTCTTGCCTTCGTTTTCTGCCTCATTGACCCTTTGTCTCAGGCTCTCCCACCCTTTTGTTTCTGTAGTCATAGTCCTCTGTCCTCAGCAATCCTTTCAACTCTCTTCATTTCTCCCACATTCTGTCTACATCAATCCTGCTCTCTATTTACATAGCCTCCTCTCCTTCCATTTGATATGTGTTCTCCTCAGTTCTCCTATGCATTATGTACCTATGAGTTTCTCCTGTCTCCATTCTCTTAGTCTTAACACAGTTTCTCAACAGGTCACTGAAGCTACAGTGTGGGCGACAGTTCTGGCACTGGTCTGACAGCATGCTACCAGACAAGCTTGCTATGAAGTATGGAGATTCTGAAGGCAGCTGCAGTTAACTGGCTAAGGATAAAAGAAGGTGAGACTCTAAAAAGGGCAGGAAGCAGGGGAGAGAAGATGGAGGACCCGCATTAGGATTTTTCTTTTATCCTTACTCTCTCTCATAACATATCCCCTTCCCCGTCTTGCTCTAACTCTCATTCATGAAAATGTATTTTATCTGTGTCTCTCTGTATGATGCTAACCTTTATCTAAACTGTAAACATGTTTGTATGTTTCTCTGTTGTATAGAGGTAGAGGTGTAGATCACAGAGCCTAGCCAAAGACAAGGCCCTTTCCTAAAGCTGCTGGCCACCCGAGTGTGCCTTTACTCTCAAGAGATGGCTTAGGCAGGGCTATTTCCTGCTCCCAGAAGAGGAGGCTCAGCAACTCCAATGTCGCCGGAATCTAAGGTAGGCTTCTGTGTTACTTGTCAACCTATGAGTCGTGTGTTAACATTTGCTATTGCTGCGTTTATTTTTACATTGCTCTCACATGCAATTTTTTTATGTGTCCTGCATAAGTGTTCATCTTACAATTTATCATGGTAAAATGAACACACCTGTATTGACACCTAAAAAATATGTATTTGGTGGTGGGTGTTGTTCTTGTGGGGCCTGTGGGTGTACATTCAATAGTTTGTGTATGTTGTTGGAATGCAATGCTACATGTAAAAAAAAGGCATGACACATTACCTACATATACATTATGACACATTGACAACATATATGTGTAGTAAGATAATAATGAGTAGTTCTTACCTGTCTCCATACCACCATGGCCTCACTCTGTCAGGACTTCCCCGCCAGGACACCCCCAGCACAACAGGAACATCTAAATCGGCTTGGCGAAAGCCCACCGCCCTGACGGCGATGGAGTACTATTAGCCAGCAGAGAAGACTGTGGCTGGAACCTGTCTATTACTGCAACATCTAAATACAGCGGCCCGACCACCGTCAGCTCGACGGAGTACTTGGAACCACTGTCGGGGTGACGGTAGAACCGCCAAGATCTAAATCAAGCTGATAGTCTCTGTGATGAGAATAGCTGGTTTTTATGAGGGATAAATAACCCATTTCTTTTGTATTCCTTAATTTGATCTGAGAACATCTCAATATTGCCTTCAAATGTGTGGGAAACAAGATAGCTGCATTATGATAAAAAAAATTAATCCCAGCCGTTCACAATCAGTTTCATTTGAAAATATTCATAAAATTCAGCCAACCAAAAGGCATCTTTGTGGTTTTGAATTTGCATGATGTCCTCAATCAGACTAACTGATATATCTAGAATTCTTAGATGCCTGCTGGACAGTAACGTTTTAGTGTTCTTTTTCTCAAAAATGGGTAAACCAAAATGTGCTTAGTTGGGAAAGCCACCAAATGAGACTGGGGTTTTTCAGAGACAATATTTCCTATTGAATTTCCCACTGTCATTACAAAACAATGTTTTTGCCTACCCCACCCATCTTATAACTTGAACCCCACTTGATCAATCAGCACTAAATTTCACAGCATCAATCTGAGTCTCTGGGAGCAATTGTGAGCCTTGCAGCAAAATGGCCTGTTATGCACAAACCTGCAGCAGCCTTTTTAAATATACTTTTTGGACCTTTGCTTCATGCTGTGTTATGAATAAATCGTTGCTGAGTAACTATGATGGGACTCTCCATGGATGTGTTCTCCTGCATGGGGTTGCATGCGTGGGTTTCCAGCTTTGGGACCTAAACAGCAGAGCCTGTTCTGTGGCTGTTCGGCAGTGATGGGCTGCTGGTGATCCTGCAGAGGAGGCATCCATCAGCTAACTAGTAGTTCTGCTCACTAAGTTCACTGATCGCTGAATCAAGCCCAAATTCCTCATCCTGCACTTGGTAGCAGATTTGTGATGTCTGCTCACCGCCAAGAACTAGCAATGACAGGGGCTGCAGGTGAGCCTGAAGAGGCAGCGCCTGTCAGAGCTCCCTTATAGGCTTGACCTATGGTGCTGGTGGTTGGTTTCGGGACACGTTTGGCAGTGATAGATTTGGAGCCCTGTGGATACTTGATATATGTATGTCTGCATGCTCCTTAGCAGGTCCGATGTGGAGGGGGTTCTTTCCCCTGTACTTGAATGAAAGACATTAAGTAAATGGTTATTTATTAAGCGCACTGCTGCCCCAAGGGGAATCCTGCTGCTAGCTGTTTGATCTCTCTAAATAATATGTCTGATCTTAAAATAAAAACTCTCCTTCAAGGAAATGAAAGCTAGCTTGGTCATGACTGTACAATAGAAAGCCTTACCATATGGCTAATGCAAATGTGAGACAGTGGCCCTTTGTTCATGCCAGAGCTTCATCACCTCCTGGCTGGCTTCCAGGTTCTCAGTGGCCTTCTTCTAGAAGTGCTGCATCTGAGTACTGAGAGCTAAGATGTAGATAACAAATTCCTGGGGTGGGGGAGGGGCTTCTTGGGGGTCTGCTTCAACCCCTCCTTCACAAGACTAAGAAGGATGGCCACACAGGAGCTCAAAGGGACTGAAACCAACTCCTTTCTGTGTCACCACCCTGTAGGTCAAAAGAAGGCATGGTAAGAGGTTGTTCCACTTCCGTCTCCAGGGCTCTGACAGCTTGTAATCATGCATTTAAAGGTCTTGCTGAACCTCTCAACAAGACCATTGTTCTGGGGTGGTAGGGCGTGATGAACTTATAAATTACTCCAAACTCATCTCTCATTGACTTCATGTAGGCAGACATGAAGTTTGTGCCCCCTGTTAGACACTGCTCCTTTGGGGAACCTCGCCTGGGTAAAAGTCACCATCAGGGCCCTGACCACTGCAGGTACAGTCACAGTCCTGAGAGGTATGGCCTGTGAGTACCTAGTTGCATGGTATGCATGGTCCACCAAGACAAGGATAAACCTGTCACCTAGTCTTGGGATCCAGGGGCTCAATGTCAGTGCCCACCCTTTCAAATGGGGTGTCAACGGCAGGTAAGAGAACCAGGGGAGACTTTAGCTTTTTCACTGACTTCTCACTGGCCTGGCATGTAGGGCATGACCTGCACAATGCAATGCATTTGAGGTCAAATGTGTGAGCCCCTAGTGAAATGCTAGCTGGCTTGACATGGCAGAGCTGTTTGGTTCATATGTAGATGACAGCAAAGGTAGCAATAAAAAGTTGCTAAATATGGAAAAGGTACTAAAGCTGATCCAAGAAAAGAAAGTAGATCTGGAGGGGAAATCTTAGTGGAATAACATGGGTGGTGGGCCTCTCAGAAAGTACATGCTGTGGCTATCTGTGGAAGGAGAAGGAGACACAGAAGCCTCTCTTTGGAGTGCATTATCCCTCAAGCTGCTGCTGTTTTCCTTCCCAGCAGCCTAATGCCTGAGAGCCTGGTGTCCTGAGGTGGCCACCTGAGGCATGGAACCAACAGAGCGGCGCCAAGAATGAGCAGGCCAGAGAAGAAGGCACATTAGCTAATGACACATACACTCTGCACACCCCCAGAAGTGGGCTGCAGCAATGGCCAGATATCAGAGACTGACCTAGACATCATAACCCTTACACCTAATGCTTCTACTGGCACAAAGCTCCCAAGATACCATGGAAGGACAGAACATCTGCCGTTGTTTCAGCAGTAGTAAACTGCAGGCTGGGACAGAAAGGCAAGGTCGAGGAGGATGAGAATTAAAGTATTTGCTGTTCTTGAGTGTTATGTGATTTTTGTGCCCAAGTGCGAACACATTCTGCTGCAGAGGTCGGGCAAATCTTAGCCATGCCAGAGACCTCCCAAGTCCCGGAGTGTTTCCTACTGTTGAAACACCTTTCTTCTTTTGGTATGCAGGGCATCCATAGGAAGCATCTATCGTTTACACCAGATTCTAAATCTGGTAACTCACTGATATGGCATAGCAACAGTTGATAAGACTACTCATTATTACCCACTGCTGCTACTCCGTAAAGGTCTTCCAAGCCACGTGACAGGGTCTCTAGGAGCCTGTCAGTGCAGCGCTGCTTGTCTGTTTGACTGAAATAAGAAAGCACAGCTGCATGAGATGGAATGAAGGCAGAGAAGATGTTTGGGGTTGGTTAAGGATGGCAGGTAAGGTATATTTTTTTTCACATTTGGGTCAGGGAGGAGAGGCCTGTTATGTATGGCTCCCCTATTATTCCACTGCCCCTGCATAGCAGTTGAAAGCAGGGACAGATGATTCTGGGGGACATACTTAACATAAAATTATAGATGGGTAAAAAGTGGTTTACGGGGATATTTTTCACCGCGGTGTTCTGAATGACATTATAGACAACTTGAGCTTTGTTCTCATTGTCTATTTGATGTCACTCAGAACTCCTTGATGAAAAACATCCCCGTAATTCATTGTTGCCCATCTATAATTCTATATTTCTCTACTCCCTGTCCTACCGAAGAAATGGCTTGGTGGCCCAAATGTCCCATAGTGTTTTGGTATGTCCCATATGAGGGGCCACACCCAACTGTTACCAGGTTTTAATTGCACTGTACAGTTTCCTTTGGATTAAAGCTTTTATGATGTTTAATTTCCCTTTCCTGCAAAAGCAAGTTGCAATAAAATGCTTAAAACCTCGAAAAATACTAATGTCGAAGATTGTCGTTCAACTGCCCCATTTAAGGTATTGCCCACAATTAATTTCAAATACCACAGCCTCTCCTTCGGGGAAAGTCATGTCCCTGTAACCTAGCAATACCTAATCTCCTCTAGCCCATCTTTTAACCATGAACTCACATCCCACCTGCCCTCCCATTAATGATCAGAACCAACCTAGCAACTCCTATCACCTATTACCTGGGTGTCAAACTCACTGCCAAGGGCACCTCACCCATTAAATTTCACACCATCTACCATCCTCCTGGAGAGCGTGCCCTCTTCACCGAAGAACTAACAGACCTAATAACACGTTTCTCCCTGACAGACACAAAAGACGTGTTCCTGGGTGACCTCAATATCCACTGGAACGACCCAGAAGACTCCACTGTCCAGAACCTATCCAACCTACTGGAAATACACAACCTCAAACAACTCTGCAATGAACCAACTCACATCAAAGGTGCAACGCTGGATGCGATCATTACCAAAAATGAACTGGTCTCTCTGAGAGCGATTTCTCCCATTGACTGGTCCGACCACCACCTCATTCTGTTCAAGTTTGACGCACTTGTCAGCCACCAACCTATTCGTGATGACAAACCTAAGCACTGGACCAGAAACATCAAAGAAGTCCCTATAACCGAACTTGAATCCAGGATTCATGCCCATCTACAACTCCAACCCTCCACGTGGACGGCCGATGACCTCACTACACACTTTAATTCAACAATGACAGAGGTTTTAGACCAAGTAGCTCCACTCAAACTCAAACAAATGAGGCGAATCAAATCTAAACCCTGGTTCAACGTGGATCTTAATAACGAAAGACGTCAACTCAGACAAACGGAAAGGTCTTGGAGACTAAACCCTTCGACCTTGCACCTAGCGCAACTTAGATCTGCTCGGCTGGCATACAAAAAACAAATTTTTAGAGAAAAGGCGTCTTTCTTCCGCAGCCAACTAGATCTGGCGAAAAACAGACCGAGAGAACGCTTCAACATTGTCAAAAGCCAAACAAACTGCACTCCCTCTCACGAAATCAAAGCCACCAAAGAGCGATGTGAAGAAATTGCCACCTTCTTCTCTAATAAAGTCTCAAAAATTGATCAATCCTTCATCCAAACCTCAAATCCTCCTTCCCTCGTAACCTGCCCCCCTTTAATCACCCTTGACCAATCAGAAAGAGTTCTTACCAAGGACAATCAGGTCTGCCTCCAGCTAAAAAAACAATGCGCACTGGTCCAACTTTGAGCTAATGTCGGAAAACGAGGTCTTCAGTATAATTGCAAGCCTAAAACCTTCTTCCCACACTATGGACCCCCTCCCATCCACAATTATAAAAGAACTCAACCACACCATTACCCCTTTCTGGACAAAAATCATCAACTCCTCTCTCATTTCAGGCTGTGTCCCAGACTCCCTTCAACTAGGACAAATCACACCCATACTCAAGAAACCGGGGGCCGACCCTAACGATCTCAACAACCTCAGACCTATCTCCAACCTCCTGTTCCTTGCAAAAGCATTGGAGAAATGCGTTCTCCACCAACTCAACAAACACATTGATGAGTTCAACCTCCTCGACACCTTTCAATCAGGATTCAGGAAAGGCTGTAGCACTGAAACAGCTATGCTCAACATCTCTGACGATATTCACAGGGCCTTAGATGAAGGTGAAGCCTGTCTACTCATCCTTATTGACCTATCTGCGGCATTCGACACAGTAAATAATCCAGCGTTACTTGAGACTTTGAAGAGTCGCTCTGGCATTAATGGCACAGTACTAAAATGGTTCACCTCCTTCCTTCAGCACCGCTCGCAACAAATTAAAATCAACTCCTGTCTCTCGAAGCAAACAAAAGTCACACTTGGGGTCCCGCAAGGCTCGATCCTCTCCCCTTCCCTCTTCAACCTCTTCACGGAGCCCCTCACAATCATCTTGAAAAAAGCAGGAGTGAATTACCACCTTTACGCAGATGACACCCAAATCTATTACAAAATCAAATCACCCAGCGACATCCGACACCTCAATGTCACTCTAACCGAGATCCAAACTTGGTTCAACGCTAACCACTTAAAGCTCAACCCAGATAAAACGGAATTAATTCTATTCTCTCCAAAAAGTAACCACCGTCCAATCCAAGAGTGGCTCAAGAATCTTGATGCCCTAAACTGCCCCCTCGTCCTATCCGACTCAGTTAAGTCTCTAGGCATTACCCTTGACAAGAACTTATCAATGGAGGTCCACATCAAAAACTCTGCAAAAGGTGCGCTTTTCTCACTAAAACACCTCAAGAAATTGAAACCTTTTCTTCCCCATGATGACCTCAAGACAATAGTTCAATCCCTAGTTCTCTCTAAAATCGACTACGGGAACGCCATCCTAACAGGGACTCCAAAAGCTCACCTAGCCCCGCTAAGGGCAGTGCTGAACATGGCCGCTCGACTCATATCTGGGGTAAAAGATTTGAACACATCACACCAGCTCTCAACTCCCTCAACTGGCTTCCCATGGAAGGAGGTGTATTTACAAACTGGCCTGCATCACACACAAAACCCTTCACTCTCCGCCCCAACTACCTAAACAACAAACTGGTAAAAGCAGGAAAATCCAGAACTCTGAGAAGCTCCAACTCACTCCTTCTTATCCCTCCGAAACTGAAAAAGAAAGCAACTCAGTACCGATCATTTTCTGGCAACGCTCCCAGGATGTGGAACGCTCTCCCTAGAGACCTCAGATGCAACCCCTCCTTCTCCTGTTTCAAAAGGGACCTGAAACACCATCTCCTCAACAAATACATTCCCGTCCAACGTCAACGAACCTAGACTTCAATATCCGAGTTGCCTCCTCTCTCTCTTGACATTCAAGGATAGTTGGTGACCGGACTGTGTTAGTCACCTTCGTTTGTTTTCTCTCCCTCCCCTGCACTGTTTACCTATTTTTCATGTTGTATTTTTTATCTCTGTTTTGCTTCCTTACCGCCTTCCTACTATGTAATGCAATTTTCTTCTGTCTTTACTGTGTGCATGTAAAGCGCTCTGATACCCAAGGGTCAAGCTAGCGCTATATAAAACTTTTTAAATAAAAAAATAATAAAAAAATCAATTTAACCTATCACAAAGAAACTGGAGTGAGACTAACCCCGCATAACCATCAATGCACCGCTAGAGGGTGCTGCTTCATTACAAATATATCCTCGGTTCCCATGCGGCTATCACTTCTCTTGATCATAACTTCCTAGTCAAAGTCAACTAACAACGTGGAGCTTCTGGGCTGGATCCGGTGTTTAATATCTGGCATATGTCAGTGCCAAGCACATTAGCCTGTTTAGCAGCATTATCCTGCCAGGCAATCTGCTTCTCGATTAATTTCTAATTTTTGAAAAGGAAGAATCTTTTTTAGACGCTGGCCCTGGAGAGTTGAAACTTCAGGAATACTTTTGGCTCTTCACCACTAAATGGCGGCCTGACACCGCCAGAGCCTAAACGCAAAATCTCAAGGGGCATATTTACAAGCCCCTTGCGCCACTTTTGCGCCACCGTTGCGTCACTTCTGTGACGCAGCGGCGGCGTAAAGCCAGCGCCATGCTGCGGGGTATTTACAACGTGACGCATCTAGGGAGATGCGTCACGTTGTAAGCCTGCGCCACATGAAACCTGCGTCAGGTTTCATGTGGGCGTTCTGGCGCAGGGGGCGTTCCGCGCAGGAACGCTCGGAAGAGTGGCTGAGTGAAATCTACAAGATTTCACTCAGTCACTTTTCCGACCCCGCTGCGTCAAAACCTTGCGCCTGCTTGAAGCAGGCGTAAGGCTTGACGCACCATGTTAGACATGGGCATGGTTGGCACAGTGCTGGAGTTGCGTCGCGCCCTCGACACAACTCCAGCACTGCGCTAACGTTACGGCAGCAGATGCGACACGCATCTGCATTTCCTTGCGCCATGATGCGCCGCATTGTAAATGCGGCGCATCCGTGGTGGCGCAAGGATTGAGATGCGTGTCGCATGTTTCCTGGCGCATCCCTGCTGATTTGCAGGGATGCGCCAGGAAACGTAAATATGCCCCTAAGTCTATTGACTTGGCGCAAGTGGCTTGGTTTGTTGATAAAAGCAAAATTTCGAATTCGAGGATTATGCCAACATTTTAGAGCAGGCAAGTGGGAAATTTAAAAAAAAATATTCAGGATAATGTATTTTTTCCACTGACTTTTATTGAGTCAGAGTCTGCCAGTATCAGGTCAATTGGTATCTGCGACTGCACATTCATTCATCTATTGACTGGATATACTGGATTATGTATTATTTCACTATTATATTTTTCATATTGCAGTTAGGAGGATGTACCCCCACGTCTGTCATAGAACGCTCTTGCAGACTAGAGAACGCGTACTATCTACGTAGGCAAGAAAGGAGATCATGTCTGGGAAAGGCAAAAGTGTTTGCATTTTTAAAGCACCGTAAAGATGCAGAAGAAGAGGATGTGCGCACGGCCGGAACAGGCCCTATCCAGGTCACATGCAAGGGTCCTTTACTGCTACGGACATCGAACTGTAAACTGCGCCTGCGCAGATTTCCTGGCTGCACCTGCGCATTGCTCTTCCTATTGGCTCCCGGTGATGGCGGACGGTGAACGATCCCCGCTGCTTCCCGAGTGCAATGATGGAGGAGGGGGGTCCGGAGGCCTGCTGCCTACAGCACCGCCCTACAGCGGGGGAGGACCCGTGCGGCCTCAGGGTAAGGCCCGTTAAGTAAAGGGGAAAGTGAAGGAAATTAGTTATTTATGAGGTCATTACATTTTGAAGTGTCATGTATCGCTGGGGCAAGTGGTTTATTTGATGTTTATACGCAAACATGTTATCTTTCTATAGAGTGAATCAGGAAGCGCTCCGAATTTCGGCCAATCACTGAGAAGAGGCGGGGCTAAACAAAACATGTTGCTGAATTAAGTCAAGGGCGGGGATCAATAATGGGGTGTGTAAATAAAGGTAGATTGAACTAACCAGGGGGTGGTGGGGTAGATGTATCCGTTAGCGGAGATAGACTGAAGAAAGGGGGATGGATGGAGGGGAATAAACACTAAGCATCATGGAAAACGAGCTGACTCATTAAAGGGGATATGGGCTATGAATACGATGATGCACCTTTGGAGTTTTGCATCGGTACAAGAAAACCGAGCTGGGACTGGCCTCAAATTCTGAAAGAGAAGTAAACCTCAAAGTAGGCACTTATCAGAGGGGGCGGTGCATTTGTACCGTCAAGCTTGTACTTTCTAGAAAGATGATGAAAGATCTAAATGGGTAGGTAATCACGAAGGGGAGCTACCAACAAAGCGGGGGCGGGGCAGATTATAAAGAGGGATGGGGCTGAGCCATCAAAGCTTGGTGGGGCAGATTATAAAGAGGGATGGGGCTGAGCCATCAAAGCTTGGTGGGGTTTAAACAGTATGGTTTTTACCTATTAAAACAGGTGCAAAGTAAAATGAGGGAAAGGTATAGCACCAATGTGAGAGGCGAGCAACTGATTTTCTCTCAAGTGCATGGGTGCCAACTCACCAAATAAAAGTGACAAGGTAGAAGAAGTTACAATATGCACTCTTTAATTCCCGATGAATTGTGATTCTTTCAGACTATTGAAAAACATGATCCTAAAGCAGATGTTTGCCTATTTGAGTGACAACACATACTATCCGTACTGCTATAATAATATCCCAGGTGTGCAGTCAAGATATATCAGGAGCAGAGCCTTTATATGCCTAAGTACAGCTATTATACATTCACGGTATGCCCAATTTGTCTCGAATGCCCACACACACAACCCCGCATTCTCATATCCAAATGAGCAAATACAACCAGTGTGCAAAATTTAAGCTCACAAATCTGGGCCAGCAATGGGCAATAAGTGTTAGTCTACCCCATACTCTCAAATGTAGAATTGGCAGCAGTTTCCAAGTAACCTTGTTTGGTCGTAGGCTAAGACCTGTTGTATAAGATTGTCATGGCCTCCACCTACAAAACACACATTCAGTGCTACAAATTGTAGCCCACATCTCCCAGCACAATAAAGATTAGAAATCCAGTGCCTCAAACAATAGAAAGTAAACATCTTGGAAAAAGCCAAATGATTTCTATTTATAACGTTGAAATCTGAGGAAAGGGAAATACCTTCTTGCAACTTTAAATTTTCCTTAACTAGTCTCTTCTCCATTAACTCGCATAAGAAGTTCCAGCCTGGCAATCTCCTGCAGCATCACAATTTAACCATGCCTAGAAACCCCAGGCCTGGCTCCTGTCCCTCTTCTTGGCACAGATTAATTCATAGCCTCACAAGACACGAACCAGAATGACAATTAGTGTTCCAGAATTACCTTTTTGTGTATATTGTTAAATTTAGACTCTAGATTTCTTAATGTGAGGATTTCAAATACCTTTGAATGTGCTTTGGTCTATATCGTACACTTGACCATGGCGCTTCCCATGCCAGGATTGGGAGGGGGGGTGGGGGGCTAGTTGCAAGAAGTGACATGTCTCCCAGGGCAAAATAACGGTCAAAGTGTTTTTGATCCTCTGTCACACAAAATATGAATAAAGATCCCTGGTGAAGTTGCTGGACTAGGGATTTTATTGCTTGAACAAAATTGTTTCTTTATGATGCGTACTTTTACACTTGAGGATGCAAAATTTATGGATGCCTGTAAATCAAGACACTGTTAAGTAGGGCATGACTGTATTTGAGCCGCTCACCTGCAGCTGATGTATATCTGTCTTCAAGTGCATTAACCCATTGAGCTTTCTTACCAGAATTTTGAAGATAGCCCTTTCGAAAAAGAGCTTTGGTCGGACATTAGTCTATACATCCTTGTATTTGCTCTTTACAACAATACAGGCCTATCTTTGCAACACTGCTTGATACTTTCCAACCAGAAAGCTGGATGCGCATTTATTTATTCGAATAAAATAGTATTTGTTTTAGGCAATGCAAATTCTATGTTGTGTTACGGACAAATGCACTACATATGGGTTTCTCATACTCTAGCTTTCAGACGTGATGTGCTCTATGTACCTTTTTTATCACTGAAAGCCTAAACGACATACATATGGTGAAGTTACACATATATATCAAAGAAGACAAGTGTAGTTATTGAAGCAACATCCAGAGCACCAACCAACACTTCAATTTGATAGGCATCATGAGGGTTCTCCCAGACGTCCACCTCATCCTTTCTTAGCAAAGAAACTTATTCGCTTTCTGTCACTGATGACGTTTCTATATGCTATGGGTCACAAGAGCAGGGCCTAGGTTAGCAAGGGGGAAGATGAGGACCAAGAGATTATACCCCTGGCTACATGCAAATGACATCCATTATGTAGTGGTTGCCCAATTTTAACCTTCCTTTATTGAAACATAAATTGAACAAACTCAACTACTTGTTGCAGCCAACCAGTCTGCCGAGCCACTAGGGTTTGCTCCCCACCGAAACCCTTTCTTTTAAGGTTTTAAGTGGGTTTATTCAACAGCCAGTTCAAGAATACTATTGTCCTTCGTCTCTGGGTGTGCAAGGGGAGTACTGTGGTAGTTGTCCATGGGGCAATGTGTTTTTACAAATTAAGTCCTGTTGTAGCTTTAAAAACATGTGTAGAACATTGCTATGTAAGTGTTCTGTTATGCTTTGATTCTATAACTCAGTGGTGTTCCTCGGACAGACAGTTATCGACTGGCTGGAGACGAAGCACCAATCGTACACATCTGTGAGAATAAATGTTAACATAAAACCTTCTACCGGCCTCCTCGATATTATCACAAAATTGGCAACGAGTTCCAGCCAGGAGAAGTGAGATTACCAGCTTGGTGCATGGATCCAATACGCCTGTCTTGATGTAGGCAGTTTGAATGGTCAGAGTCCCGCTTACTGTAAGACGGAGTCCTACAGCAAGTTTTGCAAATGATCTCAAAGGGTGCAGGAGAGAAAGTTCCTTACCTGTGTCTGCGATACCGTATGTAAAAGTGTTAGATGAATTATCTGCACTTGATGGGAAGGTCATATAATGAGGAAAAAGATTTGTTCCTTCAGATAGTTTAAGATTAAATTTATTCAAAATGGCGCATGAAGGCCATTTGGGACAAAACGTGACTAGGAAAATGTTGAGAGAAAATGATTGGTGGCCTAGTATGGATAAGGAAATAACTGAAAGGGTAGTGAGATGTAACCAAAGTGCGAAACTACTAAAAGGGGGGGGGGGATCACTTATGGGGGAGATTGTGGATCCAGGTATACCATGGCATACCGTGTGTGGTGATTAGATTGGGTTCATAAGAGGGGTCACTGTTGAGTTGAGATTTGCATTGATTATGGTGGATATTTACATTCTAAATGGCTGGTGGTGAAATTCATGTATGAGATCACAAGAAACACTATCAAGGTGTTGAATGACATTTTCAGGAAGAAGGATATCCTGTGAAAATCGCTAATGATAATGGCACTCAATTGACATCAGAGGAAATGTAGCGATTTCTGAATTATTGCAGCATAATGCACTTGCGTACATCACTATACAATCCCCAGGCAAATGGTATAGTTGAGAAGGCGAATTGCATGGTGAAGGGAGTAGTGCAGATGGTGTTCAAAAAAGAGAGGCTGTTAAAGACATGGTGAGTGATCTAGTTTGGGCTTATAGAACCACAGAAAGTAGTGTGAATAAGCAGGTTCCTTTAATGTGATGAGGGGACGGAAGGCCAATACCAAAATGTCACCAACATGGACAAAACTGTTCAGGGGGAGGGAGGGTCATGAAATGATCAAAGGTGGAGGAGAGGCGAAGGAAGAAAGGGGTAGAATGGTTAACGTGGGTGAACTGGTCAAAGTAAAGTCAGGGCGTATAGAAAGGTGTCTGATGAAAATTTGTGGCCCGTTTTAAGTTGAAAGAAGTGCATGATTTGTTTGTGATTTTAGAGAATGATAAACGGTGCAATTTGAGAAAGATGGCGTATGGGAAAGGAGATGTGAGCAGTGTGGAAGGTGTCGAGAGCTGCAGCAGTTTCATGTTGATGGATAATGGTGAGGTATGGGCAGTGATGTTAGAAGAGATGATCATACTAATGCCAGACATCATGAGCCCTATGAGAGGGGAGATGGTGCTGTCTCAAACAGCATTAGTCGAGACGGTGGACAGAGGTGGCAGATAGGAGATCTCTAGGAACACAGAGGTCCAGGGAGACAACCAATATCTCATGTGAGGACAGAGAAAACATAAATTCCACACTGCACCAACCAACATTCAGTTGTTACACGCACAGGTATCTGCAGCTATCCCTTTAACCAACTGACCTTTCATAACTCAAGAGTGCATTTCCCATATAGTAGTTTAAATTACATTTATTTTTCATTTACAGGTTGTGCATTATATTTTGGGCACAATTACCTGAAGGTGAAAGGCTAACAAAACAAGTACAGAACATTTTGTTCTTTCCAGCCACTTCTCTGGCTCCACTCTCATTGCACTCAGGATAACGTTTCCCATATTTTTATGCCTTTCAACTGCTATGTACGTTCTTGACTTACCACTCCTCATGGGGATTCGCAGTTTGCCTGCTGCCAGTGTTAAATGGAATAGCTTGTGATAGATAAAGCTTCTCCTTTCTTTGGATGGTCGTGGGTTTGTGTTATGCGCTTGTCACATTAATAAGATCACCCATCCAGGCTCTTTTGTAAGGTCTCTTTAGGAAGCTTGAACGTGCTTGCATAGCGTCCATGTTTCTAATTATATTTTAGGTGGCTCTTAAACATGGTTGCAGCATGGCAATTTAAATAGACTAAGATAACTATCCTTCTGGAGCTTCAAGCATAAGAATTTCTGAGAAACCGCAAGTGGAAGAAATTGGATTAATATTTGGGGTGAGTGACTATCCACCTCAAGGAATAATCGCAACCCTTGTCAGGGTGAACCCCCAATGTCACCAAATGAACCTGAGCTCAACCTCCTGGTAGCTATGGCACGGAGCAGACCGGCTTAACTTAGAGCAATTTATAAAGTATTTATGTGGTACCCAAACAGTAATAAAGTCAAAATGCCAAACAATAAAAATCTTAAATAAATTGGAAAACATATAATAAAAACAAAAGGACACCAAAATTACAACAAGGGGAGCCGGAGAGATGAATTTTTAAAGTTTTAAGTAGAATTAGCTTCAAGAAGCACAAAGTGGCATTGGTCGTGGTAGATCGGGACGTAGGCATAATTTGAGGCTGACCGCAGTGGAGCATGGGTCAGTTACACCAACCAGGCTTGTCCTGGTCAAAGATTTTAGCTTTTGACTCAGTTTTTTAAGAGCCAATCCACCAAAGGAGTACACTTTTAAAGGGCTCCAGGACCTCAGGGGAGGCACTTGGAGCAGTGCTTCCCAAAATATTTAGAACCATGGCCCACTTTATAGAATGACAGTTTGGTGACCCACCTAGCTTTAATGGACATAAGGCGGGCTTTTTATTATTATTTTTTATAATGTAGTTAAAGCATCATGTGGCAGCCCACTGTCATTTACAGACAGCACATTTCCAATGAAATGGACCCTAAATAGGCACAGACATACAGTTTTACCTATAAAACTATATTCCACACTAATGATAATGTGTGGAAATCGGGTTTCAGTGAATATTTATCATGTGTGCATCATCAAGTGACACAAAGTGTCTTGATTTGGTTTGATCCTATTAAAATCTTTGCTTCTATCACACTTTAGAATTACGAAAAAATGTGTTTCATGTTTGCTTGCCTTACTGCTGAATGTGTATGGTTCGTTTACAGGTATTTATATTTTGTTGTGTTATAAAAAATGACAGCCTTTTCTGCCACACACTCTGTACTTGAGCAAGATTGTCACATAATTCATTTTACTTTTCTTCCTCTGACTACAAAATGAGTTTGTAAACACCGATCATCGTTTAAAATAAATAACGAAATAAACAACAATTTATCAGAAGACTAGCCTGACATTTGATCTCTGTCTTTGAAGCACAGCAAATGTGACAAGATAAATTCATAACTTGAAGGCATTTTTATTTATTGCTTGGACTTTCACAACCCACCTAAAATCGGCTCCCAATCCCCCTGTGTTGCGACCCACAGTTTGGGAAACACGTTCTTAGAGACTCCCAGGGTGTCCGGCAAGGGCCCACTGCACGGTCCCGTTGGCAGTAGTCAGCCCGACATTAGCAAGAAAGGTCTCTTGTAACTTGAACAGGAGCTCAGTCCTATGACCCTTGGAGTCCACTACTCTGTCCTGGGTACAAGAAGGAGCAGGTCCAGACCTACAGGGCTCCCCTCAGGTCAAAGCAGCATGTCCAGTCCTCTTCTTTTCTTCCTCAGGTCCAGACAATGTTCTAAGGTGTGTGCTTGGGGAGTCCATGTTTGTGCCTGCCACAAGCTAGTGGATGTAAATGACTTCTAGGCCAACCCTACCCACTTTTGGCATTTGCAAGATGGTGAAAGTCTTCGGGCACACTTAACTTGGGCTCTGAGAGCTTGGGCGGGGGAGGTGGAGTGTACTATGTAATCCTAGTTTCCTCCCACATCTAACAGTAAAATCCAGTTTGGGGCAACCACTGTACCCACAATAAACAAAGAGACAGAAGTTGGGTAGAACAACCAGACCGTGGTTACACAGAATTGTTTTGGCATCCTGTTTCTCTTCCTTTCAAGTGCGCCCCCAGTGTTCTATGTAAAGCCCAGAGACAGAAGGCTGGTGGGATAAGGCAGGTCCGTCAGGCAGTGGACACAAAAGAATTATCTTGGGATCCTGTTCTCTGCTTTTCAGGTGTGCCCCAAAAATGTTAAATGTAAACTCAGCAGACTTGTCAAGCAGACTTTGACACTCAAGTAGGATTTGAAAGTGTAATGTCAGCAAGGATGCTCCCATCATGCATATTTAATTTATTTTATTCGATCCAATTAAAACATAGATCATAAAAGTACAAATCAAGTAAAAAAAATAATAATACAAGAAGATCTCATTACCAGGTACAAAGATGCAAGATATAAATGATACAAATTAATTAGCCTCTTGGAGCGTCTAAGGATCTCCACTAACACAAACTCATCTATTCCATGCAGACCCACACAAATATGCCATCAACACGGCCATCCGATTTAAAATTCCTGAGAACAAGTGCTAATTGTCTCATTAATGCAAAAACAACAATTGATGGACAGAATGCAGAACAATGTCATACATTCACCCCAGTACAGAGATCTGGGCCCAAATCCATCGTTTTTTTCCTCACCATGCCATTCCAGTTTGAACCTAGCCATATGCAAATCAGTCTTGACCCTGTGCCCGATGGGAACAGTCCAGCCCGAACTGCCAGGCCAGGTCCTCCCTGGACTGGAAACAAGCATCCTAGGACCGGTTTCGGGGTTTCACCCCTCTTCAGCCAGGATAGCTTGACTCCAGTGGCATGGAGAGCACGGGACCCACGTCTGGGCATACCCGTCCCACTCGGGGTGACAAATGCAAAAACAACAATTGATGGACAGAATGCAGAACAATGTCATACATTCACCCCAGTACAGAGATCTGGGCCCAAATCCATCGTTTTTTTGCTCACCATGCCATTCCAGTTTGAACCTAGCCATATGCAAATCAGTCTTGACCCTGTGTCTCATTAAAGCATTTGTCTAGTTAAAAGACATACCCCCGCTAGATTCCTTCCAGATAAATCCATGATGTGCAACACAATTAATTCTTAAGGCAACTAATAAATCAACAAAGTTTCCTCCTTCTTATACATGCCCAGAGGAAAGTGGCTATCCAAAAGCATATAATGGATCATTGAGTTTTTTTAAGAAAGTACAATGCAGGTCGACATTGGCTAAAATTATGACGTCTTGAAATTGGTAAAATAAAACTTGCTCTTTCTTCCTTATAAAAACCCCAAAATAAGAATAAATGAAGATCTGACTGCTCTGAACTGTTACATGGGCAGGTTGTCAGTTCGGTAAAACTAAACCTCCTCGCGGGAAAACCCAACATCAGCAGGATTTTGTTCAAACGAAACCTCAGCAAAATAAATCTATGCTGTAGGTTCCCAATTCTCCCTAGATACGAGTACTCTCCCTCTAATATGGGCGGGGTCAATTGATATAACGGTACTGATGATTTTGCGTTATTTTTTTTCCTTTCTATCATATTCTGCCTTGGATAAAAATATAGCCTTTACTTCCTTTTTCGTGATCTTCAGCCAAGTACTGGGGATGCATATTCCTTAGAGGTTCAGCCGAGTCATCTCTGCCTATTTGGTTCGGCCGATTGTTTGCTCCTGGGAACCATTTCACACAGTTTTACCACCTATTCAAATGCTAACCTCTGTCTTGGAGAAGTTTGAGAGCAAATGCAAATAAGACAACCAGGAATTTCAGGCATGTAAAAGGTAACTTTCCTAAAATTAACCTGACTTGACCATTGAATTGAATTTTTAAGAAATATTAAAAATAGTTTTCATTGTTTTTCTAGACAGTCCTATTCCAGATATACAGTTTTAGGATTTTAAATATCATAAAATCTAGTTTTATACATAGGCCTGCCACAATGAAAAATAGCTTTTGGGTGCTAGTAACTGTAAAGATACGTTACCATTAAATTTCTACATGTCCTAATTTTAAATACCATGCACCCTGTCATGTGACTTACAAGGCCAACATAGGGGTGACTTATTTATATTCAAAAGGAGGGTGGGTGGGTGTGGGGGTGTTGACCGGTCAAAAGGGTTTATTTTGACAGGTCAAATTGCAGTGCTTAAACTGCCAAAGTTAGGCAACAACGCTAAGCCTGAAGCCATGATTTACACTGTCACTGTAGTGGATTTCACCCATGGGCCTGCAGTCCACTAGTGACATTTAACTTGCAGGATCTGGGTACATTTCATACAATATACTAGAATGTGTAAGTTAAGTAAACCAATTGGGAATAGGCCAATTTGGTTGTGTTTAAAAGGGGAACACCAGCATTTTACCACTGGGTATGACGGTTAAAGTGCACAGAGGTCTAACGTCAGCAAAAATACAGGGTTCGGCAAAAGGTGAAAATTCCAGGGTGACCAAGCAGAAAAGAGTGATTTCCTACAGCGAGCAAATCCATGATAACTGTGCTAGTTAAACCGGATAATATACTGATGTTAGCAGTGAAGTTCAAGCCCCTCAGATCATCAGTTAGCCACAGCTCCTTATTTAACTGTACAAAAGATGGAAAAATGGGCTTACCTCGAGTTAGTGGTACCTTTTTTTAGGTCTCGCCTACGCAGCGCGCATGCGCTGCATAGGAGACCTTTAGTAATCAATTCCCTTTTTCTGCCAAAAACGTGCACGCTTTGCATTGCTCTCAATGGCAACGCGTGCACGTTTGGCGATTCCCTTGCGGGAGCGAGCTTTGAAACCATCTGTTTGTAATTAACAGATGGTTCCTGCTCGCTCCCGCAAGGGAAACAGGCGCAGGCCCCCTCCTCTCTCCCCTCCCCCTGCTTCCTCCTCCTCTCCTCGTCAAACTTTTTTTTCTTTACATTCAGCGCGAGGCGCGCGCGCTTGTTTTTTTTGTTGCAAATCTTCTGTTTTCATTGACTTTGATCGTGTATGTGATGCCGATCCCGTGCATTTCATCGGAGCGATCTGCGTTAGTCTAAAACCATAACGGCAGTAACGTAGGTTTTTTTATTTATTTTTAAAGTACATTGATTGAATCCTCTGTTTCCTAACTTCGTTCTAGTGGGTATCTCCTCAGTGGCTCGCGGTTATGACCGTATTCTCCGGACCGCTCGTGGCAGACAGGCATGTGAATTGGAATCTGCGATATGGGGTCGCGAGCACATCGGGGTTTAAGGAGACGAATTGTGGGGGGCTGACGTCGGCACTGAGATGGGTTCTAGTGGCAATGGAATCACAACATATTACCGCTGATTTTGGAATTTCTTGCTTGACTAAGTGTGTGATCCTGGGCAAGTTACTATTTCTGAACGTTTTTAGGTTCCATTAACTGGCAGATACGTACCAGTGCTTATGCTAACAGAAACAGTCACGCCACATGTAAAACTAGTCTTCTTGCATTGGGAGAATGGAAGCATTCGGTACTTGGCGAAGTGCCACAACATTTATAAAGCCCACCTCTGTTTGGACGGTTCACCACATAGCATTTTTAAATTGCTTTTACCACAAGATGGCGGTTTCCTCCCAGCGCAGCCTAAGGTTCTTGATATTCCCCTGTATCAGCCAGGACTTGACGCTTCCAGCACCTGAGCTGCTCAGCTGCGTTTGTGTGAGCAGTGGTCTGGGGTTGCTAGTTTCTTGTGCCTAGCAAAAGTACCTAACACTGCACTGCCTCACATGCCAGTGATGTTTCTTTCTACAGTTTTGCATTCTTTGATTGCATGCTATCTCAAAAAACCCTCCTGCATGTACCTCAAACCCTGCACGAAGAAGTAATCTTAATTTACACCGTCCGACTGTTGCCTCTCCAATTGACCCTCTTCTTACTCCTTCTCTGCAAGCCTCACCTCTCTGGGTGCAGTCTACTCTAAATCGCATGTATGTTTGCCTTAAACTTTATTATTGTAGTTCTCCAAAATGGCCAGAACTCTCTTCATAGCTCGTAACCTCTCCCTGCAGTCTAACAACACCTGATCTCCTCTGTTAATCCCACCAGTCTTTTGCATGAACTCGCATAGCCGCCACTAATGAGCACTTCTAACCCCTGCCAATTTAATCTGCCACAAAGGAACTGGCGCAAGTGTTTGAAATGGTTTCCTCGAGAGCACAAGAATAATCTGAATAATCAATAATAACCAATGGAGTAACCGCTAACTTTTGGTTCCAGAGCAGCATGCTACCCAGCGTAAAGCACTTCAGTGCCTCGTCACGGATAGTCGGCACTATATAAATGCAGTTACAAAACTAATACAGATGTGTGCGGTTGTGGATCATTTTGACACTTATATAAGCGCTGTTTAGAAAGGTCTCAGTTGTCGATGCAGAACCGCAGGAAATGCATGGACTAAGGAGCGAATTGTCCATGCTGGGTTTATCACGTAACTCACCGGAGCTCACCTATGAAGTCTGTACTTTCTACTTTTCTTACAGCCTTTCTCATCCTGCAGTTTTCTGCTGCTGGATTTTCTGCAGCGCCAGCAGTTAGCCAGCCAAGAACTGTCCTTTGACTCCTCCATTTTGTGTACGACACCTCCTGCATGTTCCTTGTTATCACTCATGATCAGTGTGCTAGCACTCAGTCTAGGCAATGGCATGCCTCTTGGAAGGTTCTCTCCAGCACAGACTACCTCATAATCTGAACATGGATTCGTATCTCTTAATCCCAACATAGCTCCATGTGAGTGGCACCAAACTGCTATGGTTGCATACTTTCTAATCCAGTCAGTACATTAGCAAGTGCAACTTCTACACCCATCTTACCAGTGCTGATGAGTGTGGATTCCAGTGACATTTTTAAAGTACAGTCAGCAACTTGCTTAATAGTATGGGTGAGTTCACTGATCTTGTTCTGTCGTGTGCATGTTATCCTTACTCCTGGGTACTTATAATTGATGGGTCATCGAAAAGGAGGGTTAAAGGTATACTTTCTCATTTGGAGGCATCTCACTTTTTTAGTTATGAAAAAGTAGATAGCCTTAGGCAGCTGTAAAGTAGACAACACACTTAATGTGTATTGAAAGGTAGAAGCGCAATGCATATCCAGAAAATGCAGCTCTTCTACCTTTTGAACAAATAATCAAATCACACAACTTCTCCCCCTGCTTTTAGATTTCAATATTTTTCCTTTTACTATAAACAGCGGAACAGCACTGCTTTATATTTATCTGTGACCGCAGAACTGCTTCCCAGTTAATGAAATATTGCTTTGCACACTGGTTCTTATCTTGTCACATTTGCTAAACCGTAGGCTGTTCAATACTCTAGTGATGCAGTTGTACACAGATTATAGTGCTGTTGACTTGCATCGAGGCACTTGTCTTTCTGTCTGTGCACTAAATAGCCTTGTCATTTGTCCATAAATGTTCCCTGAGGCAAGCAAGTATTTCTGAATCAGACTGCATGACCCAGCGTGTAGTAATTGTATAGCTCTTCAATCCCTGGTGGCACAAGACCCAGGATAATGTGCTGCATGGCTAAACAAATATAAGGTCCCAAAGGCGAGGCCTATTGGCTTTGCCAATGCTTGTGTTTATAGAAGCATTATCAATTTTAGGAAAGAATTTGCTATACCGTATCTGACCAGTGTGGCAATTAAGGATGCCCATATGCTTTTTACGTGTCCAGTAGAGCCACAACGCCCTCCACCTGTGCATCTATGTAATATATAACTGAGAAAAGAGTACGGCGGATAATAGCCATGGATCTATGAGGTATGCGGGACAAAGCCCTACTGTACTGTCAAAATCCTCTTCTCCATTAATGGGGACAGTCTGGCAGCTAATACCTTACCAAAAATCTTTTTACAGGTTTAACTGTGGGAGAGGGGTGATAAAAAGCACAATTGCATGGAGCTTTTTTTGACTTCGGAAGTAGGGTGATAATGGCCTCTCTCATTGAGGGCTGCAAGACTCCTCTCTTTGCCGCCTCATCATCCTACTGAAGTAATGAAGAGCTGGTAGTTGCTTGAAAGTCTTATAGAACTCGGCTGGAACACTGTCCGAGCCCGGGGCCCTCCCACCCGCCAGTCCTTCAATAGCTGCAGTGAGTGACTTCATCTAGAGGAATGGGCTTGTTTAACAATAACAGCAACAAGGTGATGGATGGAATTCTTGAATCAATCTCCGCCATTGGAAGTCGCTCAGGGCAGCATCCCAATCCATCGTTTTTACCCACCATGCTGCCTGAGTTTGGACTCGGCCATATGCAAATCAGCCTTGACCCTGCTCCTTATGGGAACAGTCCAGCCAAAACGTCCAAGCCAGGTCCTCCCTGAACCGGAATACAAGCAACCTATGGTGGATTTCACCATGATCAGGACTCTTCATAGCTTGATTCCAGTGGCACAGTGAGCATGGGCTCCACGTCTGGGCATACCTGTCGCACTTAAGGCGTCAATTGCAACAACAGTTGGCAGTTCAGGCTAGGCTGTTCCCATTTGAAGCAGGGTCAAGACTGATTTTCGTATACCTGGTTCCAAACTGAGGTGGCATAGTGTACAAAATAACGAATGGACTAAGATGAGGCCTGGTTAATTACCAGTGGCCAAGATTTATTCAAGCCAGCTGAAGGATCACCTCACAATCTAGAAAACTGAGAATCTAGGCCACTATAGGTCGTGACAGAGCTCTCGTGGGGTTCTGGGGCCCAGGGAACAGTGAGCGCGCTCCACAGTAAACGCGGTTGAGAACTTCTCTTTACCAAAAATTTGTATTAGCAAGGAGTCAGTGTGCTCCTTCAGTTTCCCCATATTTGTCGACGTTGCTGCTCCCAAACATTTTTACGACGAGATTGAGCTTCAAGGACTTCATTTTGTGCCCCAATCACTTTTATCAGCTTCTCCATCTTCAGCACTTTCTCGGTTGTTGAGGAGTGATGCTCCTGGTCTGAGATCCGCCTCTCAGCAGCATCTATTCTGACATTTTGTCTATTGATCCTTTCTGTCAGCCTATCGAAGTGCATGGTGACCCAGTCAGGTTATGGTCAACAGAGGAAAGACTGGCCTTGGGGCGTAGGAGAATGGAATCGGATCAGGCCCGAGGACTCCCGCTTTTCCCCTTCAGTGTAGATGCAGGCAAGGCTGGATGCTGACCAGCAGCCTGGCAGCAGTTGAATGCTAGCTTGCTTTGATTCAGTCTTACCTATAGTCTCAGAAAGGCCAGTAGTTGTCAGATTGTCCCACAAGAAAGAGTACATGGTGCCTGTCCACCAATGGTGGATAGAGTAGCAGTAACTTATTAAATTCAGAGCCCAGCTCTTTATAATGCTTCAGTGCAGCAGCTCTTTCAAACTTAGAGTTACCAACCAACCAGGAATGTGGCCAATGGAATCCTGTATCACTGCCACAGGGAAGTGTGATGGACAACAAAGATATCCAATCATGAGCAAGGGACTGATCCAAAAGCCCACTTTAGGTATATGTTAGGTATTGGAAACAATAGGTGTGACCAACAGACAGCTAAAACTATCTGAAACTTAGCCATAAAAAGGCACCATTAAGACGTCTAGAATAACTTTAGGTAAAAATAAAAAGGAGAAAATTAATACGCGATCTTGAAAAGAAGCGAACTATGACTTTATTTCATATTTTTAGCAGGAGATGCGCTTTTAGTTGCATCCCACATAGATAGTGTCATTTATGCCTTTTGTGGTTCAACATAGGATACCGCGTGAATCCTTGCCCTCTGTATGCTAATGCCTGAAACAGAGCCGTGGACTAGAAGTTAACAATTCAAACAAAAAGCCCCAAAGGCAACCTTTTGTCGGGTTTGAATCTAGAATCTGGACCACAAACCAGGCTTGTTCCATCTACTGCAGACCTTCTTCCAGCACAGAAGAATCCAGATCTTGAATCCATTACCACTCCCACCCCTATGTAGAGCTCTTTGTAATTCCTCAACAAGATTTGTGCTTTAAATGTCAAAAGGTACATACACCTATATATATTAAAAAGCTTTTTCAGCCAATTGGGGCCAGATGTACGACCATTTGATTTAACTAGTCTCTGATTGTGAAATTTTGCCACTCGCAATTAGAGACTTGCAAAATGAAATGTGCTAAAGTGTCTCAGACACATTAGCGATTCCCAATGGGGTCGCAAATGACCTGCCTCATCAATATTCATTAGGTAGGTCGCAATTTGCGACCCATTGGGAATGGCCAATAACACAGGGATGGTGGCCTGTTGGGGACAGCAGGCCACCATGTCTGTTTGCTTTTAAATAAAGCAACTTTTTGTTGTTGTTGAAGTGCAGCCCGTTTTCCTTAAAGGAAAACGGGATGTGTTTCAAAAAAGAAAAATTAAACATTTGTTTCCTTTTTAGGTCTCGCTTGCGCTGTCTCTTTGAGACATGTTGTATTCCGGATATGGGCATGAAGCTCCGCCCACTTTCCGCCCATTTTTAGGTCTCGCCTGAGCCAGCACATGCGCTGGTCTGGCGAGACATTTAGTAAGTGGGCTTTAGAAATCCTACCATGGCCTCAAGCTTGCGGTTACGCGCGTGGTGACGCGCACAGGCGCCATCTGGCTTTCCGTCATGGCTCATTAAGCGCTCGCGGCACCCTTACAGCACGCAATCACTTTCGCGCGCACCACTCGCGTGTTTTTTTTATTTTTTATTTCCTTTTTGCACGCGGTTCCATTTCCGACACTATGTAAACCTCTTTTCCTTTTCTTCATTCTTTAAGGCGCCTTAATTACGTTATAACGTGTACACGCAATCACGGCACCAACTAACTCCCAAGCTTTGCTTCGCGGTAGCCGGCGGGATCCAGGTAAACTCTTCACTTGAGCGCGCAAACGATTAAGCTCTTTACTTGAGCGTGTAAATTATTAAACTTCAGCACGGCGTTTTAGATAGTTAACCGGCACTAAAGTATACTGCCATGAAGATAAGCGCTCACTGTACACTGTGAAAAAGAGAAGACTGCTCTCCCAAGCGCGCGCGCCTCGCTCCGCCTCTCCGTCTTGCTCGCGCTTCTTGTTCATGCGTGCAGTGTTTCTTTCTTCTTTTTCTTTTCTGTCCTTCTTTCCAATCTTTTTCTTCTGTATCTTCTTTCCACCCTGCTTCCTTTTTTCTTTCCATCTTTCTTTCATTAGTTGATTTCCACTCTCCATCCGTCATTTGTGCACTCTCGCTCCATTTCCTTGTCACGCATTTTACCTTGGCTTTTTAATAATTATCTTTCTCTTGGTCACAGTTTTTGGCTCCTTTGACACCCAGCCCACATCTTGCGATGACCTCTGAGCCACAGATGAAGGTTAGGAAGGGCTTTAAAATATTACAATCTGTCCCCGTGGCACCCCCGTTTAAACCCATGTAGCGGGTGCTTCACTATGCCCTTGCTTGCACCCTCGGTAATCCCTGCCTCTCCTAGGAGAAAGCTCTGATGTGAATGTGGCAGAAACACTATTTTTGAGAACCGGCATTTTCAGGAGTCAGAGCATCTCCCAGCTGGTGGCTTTTTAATGCGGCAGGTCCTCTCAGTGGCTAAGGGGGCATGCACTTGTCCATGAGGCACCTTGCTGCACACCCTTCCTTGCAGGTTCATCGTAAAGTGGCAACTTATCTTGGCCAATCCTATTTTTCAGCGGATGCCATCAACAATGCAGCAGGAGCTGAGGCGGCGGCGCGTGATGCGGTCGCGAAGGAAGGTAAGTATGTTTATTATTTTATATTGATTGGTGCGGTGTTTCTGTTCTTGGAAGTCCTTGAGGGGTCGGATATCCCTCCCCATAAAAATAATGTAAACACGGACTACAGGCAGGTGGGACAGTCTGTACTTTCTGCACCCCTGCTGTCCAGTCTGCACTCCCTGTGATGGTTTTTATCGCTCACTCCCTTCTTTCCTCACGCACACCTTTCTCACTCGCCGTCCCCACACCGTCGTGCTTTCTCTGCTACAGTTTCCCTCTCCAGAGGGGACATCCGTCTTCTTCTGTGACAGATAACCGACTCTTCACCCTCGCACCTACCGTTAATCTTTCTCTTTGCCTCCACGCATATTTTTTGTTTAATCGTTTCTGTGAATACGCCACCATATCAATTCCGCTCCCGTCTCTTTTGACGCCTTGCTCCCGTGACACTGATTTTTATTGTCTTTCTTCTTTCACTTTCTCCCCTCATCTGTTGTCTCCTCTTCTCTTTTTCGCCCTATCTCTATTGTTCTTCTGCTTCCCGTCTCTCTCACCCATTCTATGTTCTCATTGGTCTCTCGGCCTTTCCTGCTCGCTCTTCTATGATCGCTGTTCCTTTCCGCCCTTCTCCCGCTTCTGTATTTTCCTTGGGCTCTCCTTTCCTCACATTTGGCACGTTTCCCCTTCCTCCCAAGCCTCCTGGCATTGCTATATCTTCCCTAGTTTCCCTTCTTTCACTTTAGCCCATTTGTAGTGCTTTCTCTGCATGTCTCACTCGTTCTCTCCTCGGTCATTTGTTTTTCACTCATCTGTCCTTCCTCTGCATTTGTCCATCTCACCAAGTCTCCCCTCTCTTTCATCTCTCCCTCAGACATCTTCTTCATTTCTCTCGTCGTCTCTTTCTCTGTCCTGCTCTCTCTCAATCTTTTTTTCTACTTCGTGGCCGCACTTCTGTCTCTCCTTCCTGCTAGTTCTGTATTTTTGTTTATTTATCTCCCCCCCTCTCGTATTGATGTCCACCCATCTCTCGCCGTCTTTGTCTCTTCCTGCGTCTTTTATTGTGCCTGCTCTGGTACTTCACATCTGTGTGTCTCCCATATTTCATCTGCGTTGCTCTCTCTTTCTCCTGCCTTATTCTCTGTCAGTTTCTTCCCACTCTGAGTACAAGTGGCTGGCCTTGATGGGAAGAGGGTAGGGGTCTGTAATGCTGCTTGTAAGGCAGTAGTAGGATTGGGGCTTTGGAAGTACGTCGAAGCATGTCCGTGGACCATGAGGGACAGTGCAAGCCTCCATTACAGGCAGCAGTGCCCTATTGCTTAACTGAATGGACTCTGTCACGGTCCTCGTGTGTACAAGATAAGTGCCCTGCTCAGGCCCAAGAAATATATCGGGTCAGTGAAAGGAGTGCTTCCTCATTAGTTGTTCTGGGGCTCAAGCATCAACATAACATTGGCCCATGAGGCCGCAAGCCCAAGTGAAATTTTAGGGGCCGCTCAACTAATTTTTCACAGGACCCCATCATTTTGTATGATGACACTGGTGATTGGAAATAAGTTCCTAAAGGGCCTTACTCTGACACACTACTTACTAGCAAGTCACAGTTTTTAATCTATGTCTGACTTCAGGAAGGTGGATTGCAGAAGCAGGAACATGGCTATACAGCATTGGGTCTCTAAGAGATTCACATGCTTGAATCATCCTCAGTTGTTGTGGTGGGAGCCTCTGGTCCAATAAACAACAGTGCATAAGATTAATAAATTATAGAAATAAGTTAAAACCACTATATTAGTGGGTTGTCCACTTCATTGGATACGACCCAAACTCCAGTTAATGAGGTGAAGGCGAAGTGAACTCCACTTTCCCCAGAGTTTATCATAGCACCGATGTCTACTGCATGTGGGGCGTGCATAAAGTCTCCACAGAGCTCTGCTCTTTCTCACAACTAATCCGAAATCCTATTGTTTCTTTGGCTTTTTTGATTACCTCAAACATATTGGCAGCCTTTCTGATAGAGTTGTTGCCTCTGGGGATGTTTTGAGCCAGGACTTTCTTGAATCATCCTGTTTGAAACACCTAAACAGACTCATCAGGCCATGTGGGCTTTGTGGGAAGAAGCACCTACATCAGGTAATCTGCTTGATAATTGCTACATAAGCCTTTAGACTGCAAAATTGGCCAGAAATTCTCTGCAAAGACCTTCCAGTACTGAGGAAGCAGGCTCTTGTACAAGCCTAAACATGAGAAGGCACAGTTTACCACCTAACTCAATAAGGAACAAAAAGCTGAGAAAGCCATGCTGCGAAAAGGAAGAAATTCTTCTGCCCCACTTACCTAACAAGCATTGGCATAGCCAATAGGTCTCGCCTTTGGGACATTATAAGTGTTTAGTTATCCAGCACAATATCCTTGGTGCAACAACATCAACTGTTGCATGGCTAAACACTTATAAGGTCCCAAAGGCGAGACCTATTGGCTATGCAATCACGGCACCAACTAACTCCCAAGCTTTGCTTCGCGGTAGCCGGCGGGATCCAGGTAAACTCTTCACTTGAGCGCGCAAACGATTAAGCTCTTTACTTGAGCGTGTAAATTATTAAACTTCAGCACGGCGTTTTAGATAGTTAACCGGCACTAAAGTATACTGCCATGAAGATAAGCGCTCACTGTACACTGTTTTCATCAGCGGCAGCTTTGTTCGCGTGTCACCATAACCACCAGTTACAACTAATCTCAGCACAAACATGGTATTCATCTTTGGCATTTTCGATGTCGCCTTTTCTGTTAGTGCATGTATCATGCGGTTTCACTTAATTCTTGCCTGTGAATTTTTCACCACCGGCATTACCACACTTTCGGTTACAGCTTTCGGTCTGAACGTATAACCGTCACCAACTGGCACTTTTTTCACGTATAAATGATACGACGACCGTCATTACACTATGTTTAACACAGTCTTTCGAGCACGTTTGTATTTGGCATTTTTTTTCTCTACGAGCACAGGCTACGTATTTCATCATTGAATATTTGAGTTTTTTTGAATTTCAAGTTGATCGGTCTCCTGTTTCCATTTTTTCCTTAGAAACGTAGTGAATGACCCCTGAGGAAGGGTCAATGCATGACCCGAAATGCATTGGGTTCACTAATAAGTAAAGGATCTTTTGAAGGTTTACTATGATGAATGTGCATGATGGGTAATGCACTGAATGAATAAAAACATCTAAAAAGATGGATAATTAACTCGTTTCAAGAATGTTTATGATGGATTCTATAGTTTAAACGCATTGATACCCAGTGGTATTGAAAACAGTGCTTCCACCAGCATGAAGGGATCCCCTTCCTGCACACTTATTAACATTTTGCATATGAGCGCCAATGGACACGGCGCTGGTGGTTGAAGCACTTTGAATAGAACATTTGGAGCTCTTTCGTTCACACAAACGAGTGCACATTGGCTACAGTTATTGGCATAGCCAATAGGTCTCGCTTGGGACCTTATAAGTGTTTAGCCAAGCAACAGTTTATGTTGTTGCACCAAGGATATTGTGCTGCATAACTAAATACTTATAAGGTCCCAAAAGCGAGACCTATTGGCTATGCCAATGCTTGTTTTAATTGGCTCCTGTCACTGTCCTTTGTAAATGGTGGCTTTTCATTGGTCAGTAGGCTTAGTAGTTTCTCCTTAGTACCACCTTTTCTCTTCTTGTAACCTCCCATGAGGACGCCCCCTGTTACATGTCCTGCTACCCTGTACCTTTTAATTACAGTCTCCAGCACTATTTTCTTAAGTGCCATTCTCCTGCCTGCTGTTGCAGGCATGACACTTTTTATTTTTTTTTAAATTTAACCAGCGTGGCCCTCCTCAGCACTAATAACGGCGGCCTCGATTTATTTTTTATTGCGATCACTGAAGCGGCCGCATGCCTTTTTTTCTGTTTATTTACTTTTCATACAATGACGGCACCCGCGCCTTAGCTTTAAACATCTTAAGGTAAAGCACGGGTGCCATGATTGCTTCAAAAGTAAAGAAATAGATTTTTTTCTTTCTTCTATCTCTTTACTTTTGAGTGCCGCGATCCATTTGCAATGCAATAGCTCTAGCATTATTGAACGTTTGAGCTATTGGCGGTGCATTATTATTAGCAACGCCAATAGCTCAAACTTTCAGCACTGCGAGACCTATTGCATTGCAAATGCTTGTTTTACTTCTGCAGGGTATGTGCTGCAGCCTCATTGCCCACCAAAGGGCGACATTGATTTGAGGTCATCTTTTTAAATCTGCAACTAACTTCTGAATATGGATCTAGGATTGGTAATTAAAGATGGTTAGTTTTAAAGTCCGTTTCTTAAAGCAAGTTTTGACTTACTATGTTAAGTCACATTTCATCCAGCCTTTTTAATGTCTAAAGTTGTCTGGGTTTGGAAAAGCCAGTCACCAAATTTTCCATCAGCTGTTATCCATATGCTTGCAGCACTCCTTTCTCTACTTAAAGTAGGTAACCCACCTGCAACAGCATAATGATCATTTAGTTGCCAAGACAGATTATCTGAAAAAGAGGAGCTTGTGCTGAGGTGCCCAACACTACCTAAGAGAGGGACAGGAAGAGGAGACTAACCCCGTGAAAGATGTTGTGGAAGAACCCATCGAAGGAGCTCCCAGTGGAGGCAGCTAGACCCTTCGAGAGATCTTACGGAAGAGCTTGGTAAAAGAGGTCCCATTGAAGCAAAGCCCACTTTTAAAGTGCTTGCCATCCACCAGTGTGGCGCTGAAGGCTGCTCTTATTTGTGTTAGGCACACATATGCATTGGAAAGCTGGTCAGCTGCCAAAAACAAGAAACAGTACAAACCCGGCTCAATGGCAAGAACCTTGGAAGCTTTGAACTCCCAACTTTCATTTGATGCCAAGTCACTTGGTTTCACCCTGGACACCAAACACATGTCAAAAAAATTATGATGGCTTCGTACCAGCACTCGCTTCTAAAGAAAGTGAAACTGTTTCTTTCGGAAAGTCGCTTTAGAACTGCTGTTAAAGCTCTCGTACTCTTGCATCTGAATAGTGGTAAAGACCTGCCCCAAGGCCTCCCAGACTCCACACTGGCACCCCTTAGGGGAATCGTACTTGCCGCAGCTTCTCTCATCCAGGGCTTGAAGAAATATGAACACCCCCATCTGTTGGCTCCCCGGACTGGCCTGGACCATCGTGCAGACCAGCTAACCATCTCTGGCGTTTCTTGACACACCCTTAGCCAGGACACCATCAGAGTGCAGAAGTTCAACAAAAAAAATACAAGGCAGCAGGCCTTATCCCATCAATGCACCCAGGGCCTGGAACAACATCCTGATATCCATTAATACTGCCCCAGCGCTGCTCAGATTTAATAACGCGTTGAAGATACACCTCTTTAAAGAACATTGCATCACAACTCATTAACAGCCCCCAAAACGCCTCCCTCTCTTATTACCCATTGACTTTATCCTTGTCTTTGACCCTGTATAGTGCTCTGCTGCCTTTTGGCTAGGTTTGTGCTACAGGAATACCACACATACATACATACATACATACATACATACATACATACATACATACATACATACACCACCCAGCATTGAAATATTTACAGATGTGAGCTGTGCTGCGTAAAAGTCTGCAAAGTCCAACAGGTGAAGAAAGCCCTCTGAAAGAACTAAAACTTTTGTTGTATTCCATCAGAGGCACCAGGACAAATGCTTTACAATTGATTATAATACTTCCTCTGTTACTAATCTAGTTGGATGGACCTCGTAGGCTTGTGCTTGAAGCTCCGTTTTGATCTCTCCTCAATGCTGCCTTTGAGGCAGCATGCATGCCCCTGTTCTAAGAAGTACTCCTAGCAGATGACTCTTTCTCTAGCTTTTCTTCCATTGAAGGCTGAATTTGAAGGTCCCTGAGCAGGTGACTGGTTAGTACCATTGCACAATCAAAAAATCAAAGGAGGGAGTGAAGAGGAAAAAGGTAGAATCGTCCTCCTCTTGATACTGTTATCCAACATAGGGATTCTACCATGTATTATGTGAATATATATGCACCCATGTGTGTGCTGCTATTTTTATTTGAAGTGTCTAGTCATACGTGAAAAATGGTGCAAAGGATCAGAGCTCCTTCCCTCAATTTGTGGGATGGGCAATGTTTCAAGAATGTAAAATACCCTCACACACTGAAACCTGATTCAGTGTCATGCTTCATCATTGGGTCTTCCGCCCTCTACGGGACGGGCGTGCTACGACTTATGTAGACGCATGAGCACTTTATTCAGTGATTGGTGAGTATGTGTAGTGCGTGGGATCGTGAAAGAAAATGTGAGATGGTTAAAAATTCTCTGGCTAGTGGAACGAAAATACTTTATTATCTTCCTGGCTGAGAATAGTAAAGTGGGGAGGTGTAGATGGTGTACTATAATGAGTCACCTCCTACAAGGTCGACATGTTTCAGAAGCCATCCCCATGGCTTTCTTCCTCAGGACCAAAAAACCGATCCCTGTTACACCTCAATGGGTGATAGAATAAATGTACATATGCCTGATAGTCACAAACACTGTCCTTTGTTCCCGGTTATGGAGTAGAAAATATACCACTTGTATATCTTAAGAATTTTAGAATTTAATCGTTATCGCTCCATGAGCTCACACGAGCGGTGTTGGTCGCCTTCAAATAGACAATGCTGAAGCAGCGCGATCACCAAAGGAAGTACCTTCTCGTGGCTCGTCGGAACCTCGAGAAGGTACTTCCTTTGGTGATCGCGCTCCTTCCAGCATTGTCTATTTGAAGGCGCCCAACACCGCTCGTGTGAGCTCATGGAGCGATAACGATTAAATTCTAAACTTCTTAAGATATACAAGTGGTATATTTTTCTACTCCCATAACAGGGAACAAAGGACAGTGTTTGTGACTATCAGGCATATGTACATTTATTCTATCACCCATTGAGGTGTAACAGGGATCGGTTTTGGTCCTGAGGAAGAAAGCCAAGGGGATGGCTTCTGAAACATGTCGACCTTGTAGGAGGTGACTCATTATAGTACACCATCTACACCTCCCCACTTTTACTATTCTCAGCCAGGGAAGATAATAAAGTATTTTCGTTCCACTAGCCAGAGAATTTTTAACCATCTCATTTTCTTTTCACGATCCCACGCACTACACATACTCACCAATCACTGAATAAAGTGCTCCTGCGTCCACGTAAGTCGTAGCACGCTCCGTCCCGTAGAGGGGCGGAAGACCCCAATGATGAAGCATGACACTGAATCAGGTTTCAGTGTGTGAGGGGTATTTACAATTTTTGAAACATTGCCCATCCTCCAAATTGAGGGAAGGAGCTCTGATCCTTTTGCACCATTTTTCACGTATGACTAGACACCTCAAATAAAAATAAACCTAGTACCATTGCACATCTGGTATGTGATTGCACCTGCCCATTACAGACAACTTTCTCTCTACCTACAGTCCCAATAGCAGCTTGACTTCCAGCAATGCTTTGTCATCTATGCTCTTGATGGGAGGAGTTCATCCTTTTAGGCCTCTGCTACAGACATCTTTAAATGTCTCTTGGCAAACCTATTGTTTCCAATGCATATTATATTCTTAGAGGGGGGGGTTTGGATCAGCCCCCTGCTTGTGATTGAGTGTCTTTGCTGCCTGTCTCAGCTGTCTGCTCTTGATTCAGTGGCTTTCCTCACTATACTTGTTTGTCCTGCCCAAACATTTCAGTCAGTGTTGCGATTGGATGACTAGTATCCTTTTACTGCAGACTCAAGGTAGCTCTTTAGTGTATATGCAGCACTCTTGGGGAGTGCATGTTTCCTTGCTTTCTCTCATGACCCCCCACCCCCCGCCCCGTGCTCATTTCAGATCTCCCCCACCTTGTTAAATTGAAATTGTTTTTTTTAATGAGATCTGCAGCTGCAAAATGCTGTCGGGCTGCTTGTTCCCTTTTTTGATCTTCATGCACGTTGCTTTTGTTCTTTTTTTTAAATCTTAATTTATCATTATTAGGTGGCCATCTGCCATATTAGAATAATAATGTCCACAGTATATCTCAGTAGATGCTTGTACATATGTTGCCATCTTAGTATGGGTATTCCTAATACCTAATGCAAGATTACCCGCCATGCATGCGTCTTGATGCATGTGTTTGTCAAAGTCAATATCTCAGACTTTTATAGCCTCGACCTGTTGGCTTTGCCAATGCTTCTTTAAGATTAGCTCAGTGCAGCTCATTCAGTTTCTGGATGCCGTTTGTGTTTTGGGCTACAAAATATCTTTTGTTTTTATTTTGCTGTTCTAACAGTAGCCCTTAGAAAACACAAAACATCTACTTTTTTGGCTGAGGACGTCTAGGTTAGCCCATATCCCAACTTAACACAAAGACCATACTTGTCTTCCGGCTTTACGGTTTCTTTCCCGTTGCTCCTGGTGTTTGCCAGGGACATCTTTTAATTTATTGCCATGTTTGTCTTCAATACTTCTGCTGGAGTGCCCCAGCCATGCACTACCTATCCTCTTGCCCTCCAGTCTCGCATCATAACCCCCAGTTGTTGGAGTACACTGCTGTAATGCTGCTCCTCGTACCGTTTATTCACTTTAGAAATTCAACCCAGATGCTCCTTTCTTTCCTATCATATATTTTCTCTCGGAGGGCATGTGGTTTCATTGTATTTTTAGGGGTTCATGATTTTGGCAGCCCAGCTCAGCTCTGGGCCATGCCTAGTCTATTGTCAACCATATGAAGAGTGCTTCCATAACTGTTTACAACTCCTGTAGTAGAGGCAAACCTCTGAAACCATGGCTGTCTGTGAAGTGCTTTAAAACACTTTTATTCAAAGAATGTTTTAGACTACCCAATATAGAGGACCATAGTGAAGGCTTTGTCCACCTACTGCACATTTTTTTTCTTTCTTCCGACTTCCAAGGGTATGTACTGAACTTGTTCTTTATTTAAAAGGCTAATGAGAATTTACATCCTAAAACCAGACAGACCTATTTGTATTTAATAAGCCACTGTATGTATAGACAAAATCAGTTTTGTGTGTTTCTTAGAAGGCTGGGGTATGCAGTAATGCACGCTTTTTTAGGCATGAAATTACATACATATTTATTTTGCATATGATCTGTTGATGGGCGTGGCATTGGGGCAATGGCCATTTGTGAGTAGAGATGCAGATTGGGGCATGGATTGCAGGAATGTCCTTAGTATATCATCAACAAAGAGAAATCATTTTCAGATCACAGAGACGTTGGCTATGTAAAATAATCCATATATTTGATAAGGGAGCCCACTGAAATGGAAAACCTGAGCACACAATGGCTTTGCCAGGGCATCTTAACTGATGTTGAAAAAACAAGAAATTTCTTTTGGGAAAATGCAAGTAAGATTGGAGAGCGTTTGGTGGACATGGAATATCGTACACGTACAATCTGCTGTCTAGTAGCATAAAGGGACATGTACACCAGTTATGAATACCTTTGAAAATGCCAGGATCACCTAAATAGAGAGTGCGACGTAGACAGCATCTATTTCTTTCTCATCTCAGGTGCCAAACACTCGCGTTAACCTCTCAAATGTGCTCATTCAGTGGGATTTTTTTAGGCTAATTGTTAGAAATGGGGGTCTCTAGTTGGCAGTGGTTTGCACCTTGTCCAAGTAGCACATAACCAACAGTAATACAGTGAAGACACTACAAAAGAACACCACACCAGTTTAGAAAAATATCCAATATTTTTATATATCTAAAACAAGACCAAAAACGTTAAAAATCCACCATACAGTTCTCAGAAATCTTCACTAATCAAAATAGACTCCGTCTGGGGCTATCACGGCGTTGTGAACAACAAATCCAAACAGTTCTGGCTGACCGCGGCGTCGCGGGCCAGCTACGGTGTCGGGAAGACCTGCGAAACAGTACCTTTTAGAAATGTAGGGAGTCTGCGACCTCTCGATGAGCCCCGAAGGGCCGGTGTCCGCAGGCGTCAGTTCCGGAGGTCGGTGCAGGAGTCATCGGGCCCTTGAAGTCACACACGTTGCAGATCGAACTCTTCGCGGTTGAAGTCGGGCGCGCCGGCAGGCGTCGGGGCTGTGGTGCGAAGTGCGGCGTGCGGTGCCCACAGGTCGCGGTGCAGGCAGCGGCTCGGTGACGGTCGGCGTCGGTGAGACCAGGGCTGCAGTGCGAAGTGATGCAGTGCTTGTCGCGGTGCTGGCAGGTCACGGTGTAAGCAGTGGCGGCGTCGTTGCTGGAGCGCTGTCGTTGGCTGACGAGCTGGAGTCAATGGCGTCGGTAGGCCAAGGCTGCGGTGTGGGATGAGAACGGTGCGTCCTGTAACTTACGAGCGGTGCCCTCGAACCACGGTACAAGCAGCGGCGTCGATGTCGGCGTGGAGCGGCGTTATCAGGGATACCAGGGTGACGGCGTGAAGTGAGGCGGTGCGGAGTGCGGTGCCCACAGTTCGCGGTGCAAGCAGCGGCTCGGTGGCGGCGTCAGTGAGACCAGGTTTGCGGTGCCTTCACGACACGGAGTCGGCAGCGGCATCGAAGACCGCATCTGGTTGCTTTTTCTTCTGTTGCAGCACAAAACACACATTCCCCAGTGCTGATGGCAGAAGAACCTGAAGTCTTTGCTGTTCCTGAGACTTCTTGAACAGGGGGCAAGCTCTACCTCGAGCCCTTGGAGAAACTCAATAAAGAAGTTGCAGAAAGTTCAGTCCAGTCCTTTCACTGCCCAAGACAGAAGCAGCCACTGCAGGCCAACACAGCAAAGCACTCAGCAAAGTGGTAGTCCCTCCTTACAGCTTCTCCAGCTCTTCTTCTTGGCAGTCTTCTTGGTTCAAGAGTTCTAAAGTTTAGGGGTTTGGGCCCCACTTTTTTGTATAACCCAAAATCCTTTGTCCTCTGGAGGCAGAGAGTGTCTTTGCCCAGCCAGAACCAGTTCTGTCCTCCCTGGTGCAGCTTCCTGGCAGGAGGTGGAGACAGCTTTGTCAGAGGCAGACCAGGCCCATTCAGGTGAAAGGAAATCTCCTCCCCCTACTCTAAATGCAGCCCAGGTCTCAGCCCAGCCCTGACCCATCTAGACTCTCTGGAGCCACGGCACATCCCCAGCCCCTGTCACTCCAAAGCCAGACCATCCATCCACAAACCCAGCAGAGGCACACTGGATGGCTAAGCAAGAAAATACCTACTTTCTAAAAGTGGTATTTTCATACGCAGAATGTAAAAATCACCCTCACTAAAAGATGCATTTTAACATTCTGAGTTCAGGCATACTAAACTTTATTTTCCTATCTTGTTCCCAGGGGTAGTTATGTTTATAAAATGTTATAAGCAAACTCCCCATTCTATCCTATGAGAACAGGTAGCCTTGCAATAGTAAAAAAGAATATTGGCAGTATTTCACTATCGGTACATGCCACTCACACCAGGGCATGTTCTACCTTTCACATACACTGCACCCTACCCACAGGAGTACCTTGGGCCTACCTAAGGGGTGACTCCCATGTAAGAAAAGGGAAGGTTAGGGCCTGTAAGGTGGGTGCACTTGCCAAGTCGACATGGCAGTACTAGACTGCACACAGATACTGCGGTGGCAGATCTGAGTTCCCTTTGAAGGGCTGCTTGGGTGGGTGGCACAGCCAGTGCTGCAAGCCCACTAGAAGCATTTGATTTCCCGGCACTGGGCACACACAGTGCACTTTACTAGGGACTGACTAGTAAATCAAATAGCCAATCATGGAATCACCAATCCATGACACAATTTACACAGGGAGCATATGCACTTTAGAACTGATCAGCAGTGGTTAAGTGCCCAGAGTCCTAAAATCACCAACAACAGGTCAGGAAAAAATAGGAGGAAGAAGCAAAACGTTTGGGGATAACCCTGCAAAAAGGGCCATTTCCAGCACTAATTGACAGCATCATATGAATACACAAGCTGGTAATATCACTATTGAACTTGGTCTGAAAGTACAGAATTTCAGCTAGGTCACGCTGCTAATCCTGTGTGGCAAGACAGATTGTTGGTGAGAATGCAACATAACTGGTTTTCAAAGATACCCCATGAATTATCGTTGTTCGTAAGCTTTCAAAATCGGTGATTAACATGGTTAAAATCTTGTGGGTGAAAATAGTTTTTTGAGTAGCAAAAAAACAGCAGCAAGTGAGAGAGTTTCCTACAAGGAGCAGTTGCCTTCATAAACAAGGAAAAGAGAACATGTGGAACAGGCATCCGGACTTTAAGACTATTGTGACTCATGGGATCTAGATTGAAATCTTAAATCGTGATTACAAATATTACCCCGGTATAGGCAGCTGCGACATTTATCTTTAATGTAATCATCCCCTCTCTTTCATGTATGAAAATGCTATCTCTTTGAGCTAGTTAAACTAAGAAAATATTAAAACAAATTTAATGTGGGGCCTCTACCTTCAGAACCTACTCTGATCTAAGCAGATGTGGTTTACCAGGGTGAGGGGGTCCTAAGCCTTGATTTCACAGCTAAAACGTATTCTTTTGCCAAGCAATCTTTATTCTGAGCACAAATGCAATTTTTACAGGTACTTGTGAGTATCGTCAAATACCTTCATGAAAACCAAAATGCACATTTCACATTTTTAGGAAAAAATGAAAATGCTTCTTCCAAGTAAAGATAGGTCACTATTAGGATCTTTACGGAGTCCATTTTATATCTGTGACGGTCAAGCACTGGAAGAAATCGGTTAATAAATATATGGATGTTAGAGTCCACAGGGTGTTGGTTCTTGGCAAGTCTTTGTGTGTAAGACTTCCCTTCGTGCTTTACTGGGGATAATCCAGCAGGATCCTCCTATTTGCACAGTCCTCTAAATCTGCAATCCTGTTGCCCTCTGCCTGCCTCCCTCTGCCTGCCTCCCACTATATCAGCTGGTCAGCCCTTAAAGGATTGTCCTGTCCCCTTGCTGATATGTTGACGTTCTCTAATCCCAATTCTTTTTTCTGGGACTTTGTGCTGAGGTGCACCCTAAAGTATCAATTGAAAAGAACATAGTTTGCACATTCCATTTCACAGATAAAGTGATACACAAATCACCATGGTGTTTTCTCAAAAGAAAAAGCTAATCTTTTTTTGTTTTGTTTTGTTTCTTTTTCTTTATTTTCAATTTATTTCATACAGTGATCAATCACCCAGCATAATGGGGATTTGCTCCGTCGTACTTTATCAAGGAAATATTTCACAGTCAAGGCTCTAACATAAATTATATAATCGAAATCAAGCATGTGTTTTGGCACTTCCAGTGCATAAAATCACTATTCTAATGTTGACTTCCGTTAAGGTAGTCTTCTCTATTTGTTCTGTGTGCAAAGACTCAGTCCTGCCCTGACTACCGTGCCATCCTGCACTCCCTAATAACGAATTTAAAGCTTGTGCTGGCATACTCCGAGAAATGCTTAATCTGAATCGGGTACAGCAAAAAGGACTGTTTCAGGGTATTTACACCTTCTGTGAAGCCCGCCTGTAAGTCTGTCAAGATGCTGAGGTGACCCACTCTTGCACACGGTTTTACTACACTTTTTAAAACAACTTAGCATCTGCATTTGGGTATGGGATGGCGCTAAAGAAGGCTGAGTGTGTGTGATTCCCCTTCTTAATGAAGTGGACAGTGTTGGCTTCATGCCAGGTAGGATTTTGGGGGGGTTGGGGATATGTTGGAGGGGAGGCTACCAGACAGGAAAATAGCATTAGAGACCCAAGAAACCATAGGACCTGGAATAATCAGTTTCTTCTATTCAAGACGATACCAACTAAATCAAGACCCAGGGTTTCCCCAGCTTCTAAATGGTCAAAACCAGCTCAGCCTTCTATACAGTAAATGGATGTATTGGAACATACCTTGTCAAATAACCCTCAGAGGCATTACTTGCCGCAGTCTCGCCATTGTAAAAGCTCTGTAGGAAAGGTCTCCCAAACCATCACCAGGACACTGATGCCTGCATATTGGGGCACACTGACTATCCAGTGACTTAAACTTTGAAATATCTGAGTCCTTTACCTTTAATTATTCCTTGAACTTCTTCCAGATGAAAACCCTGGTCTCTTTCTTCTTCTAGAAGATAATCACTCTTGGCTGGGCTGTTAATTAGGCTTTCCAGTGTCAGTAGAGAAGCTACCAGCACAGTCTTAGCCCTACAGCATTGTGATCCGACCAGCCCTAAACAGACCTGCCCTTCTCACTGATAAGCAAACAAGTCCTTATCTCCTCCAATAGTGTTGCGTATACCAGAGCAACCTGCTCTGCTATCTAAAAAGAAGGGGATCTATGTGCCCAGTGCATTACTTTGCACTTGCTTTATTAAATCCATATTGCCCAGGTACTACTTCGGGTTTTTTGCTTAGCATGAGATTTTACGTTGATACAAAAGTGCCTTTTAGGGAGGAGCTATAATTCAAGTTGCAATGTGATCTGTGGCTAAGTGAAAATATGGCTTAATTGTTAAGTAAAGATGTGACATATCTGTTGAGTTTAGATGTAGCCTACGGTCTAATGATCAAGTGCTGACTGTGGAACAGGGAGACTAGAGTTTTTTCAACTTGACCAAAGATACTTGGTCATGCAAATCACTTAATATTACTGTGCTTTAGTTGGCTCCATTTGTTTCTAAATCTGTAGTGCTTACAAACATGATCACACCAGAATTAAATGTGGTCTAAAAACCTGAACATCTAAGACATGGACCTTGGCAACTCCATCTGTTTCCTTCTCACAAACGGTGCCTGATATGTGTGGTTCTGAATGGAAATGCTGTGTAAAAGCTTTTTTTTTTTTCTTTCAGGGTTTCCCCCTTTCCCCGAAGCCCACTCCGCAATGGTGCCTGGCGAGGACCCTCCTCCCTACTCTCCGATGACCAGTCCAGATAGTGGCAGTGCTCCCATGATCACCTGCCGTGTCTGCCAGTCACTCATTAACGTGGAAGGAAAGATGCACCAGCACGTGGTGAAGTGTGGCGTGTGCAATGAGGCAACGGTGAGGATACCCTTTGACGTGTGAGTGTGGCGTTACCATAGCATGCTCTGAGACTTCATATTACATCTCTTAGCATATTTTATCAACCACTGGAGAATGCCCTATCAACTCAAAATCTGCCATGTTTCCCCCCAAAATCTGTATTATTCCCCTGGAGTTTGCAATCACATACTCCAGTGCCTGCATTATCAGCCGCTACCCCCTGCAATAGGGCATGCCATATCACCCCATTACATGTCCAATAGCCCCCGTGGTTCTGGCTATGTCACTCACTATTAACCCTATCATTCCTCCTGGGGCCTTCTGCCATATTGTACAAGGGGCCTGCCATAAAGGCCCACTTCAGACCCTTTCTTTACTACATTTGACATCAGCAGTATTATTCCTGGGGTCTCTCATGCCACCCTTCCTGGATCTATTGTATTTTAATGTCTTGGGCTTGCCATAAAACCTTACCCCCAGTGCATAAACAATCACCTACCTAGAAACATCTTCAACAAAAATACGTCCTTCCTCATCCCGCTCTGATGGCACCTGCCTTGTTACCCCATTGACTTTTATCTCTCTCTCCTGCCATGTCACCCCAGGGGACTTCCCCTGTTTGACTGGAGAGCTCAGCATTATCATTGCTGTGGCTGTACAAATCACCCACTGATAAATACTTATCTCAGCCCCCCACTAGTTCCCAACACTATTGAGCTTACCAACACTCGGGGCCTGCAGTTTCTTCCCTCAGGGCCTCCTGTAACTATGCAGTGTCCCCCCTCCAGGCCTGCTGTAACTATGTACCATCCATTAGCCGGGCCTGCCTTTTCGTCCTTTCGCCCAACACGTGGTCTGACTTTTTGGCCCCACCCCTTTGGGGCTAGTGTTTTTCGCCACCTTTTTTGTAGTCTGGCTTTTAGCTTTTCAAACTCCATTTCCATGTTTCCCACCCTATATAACCTGTCTTATAACACCTAAACTCAACATCTGAGGCCATTTATTTTAACTAAACCCCCCAGCCCCTTCCAGTCAAGTCTGTGTCATAGTCTGAGTTGGTTATCCCTGCCTGAGGCCATGATTGTTCACCCTTCTCCAGAGCCCTGCCTTTTCCCTGGGAGGGCTTGACATTTCGCTCTGTTTCTCTATGCCACATCAGGCCCTGCCTGTGCACCTGCGACGGAGACTGCTTTTCACCCTACTCTCTGGGTCTGCCACTGCAGATCTTTATTCTCATGTCCCCAGTCTCTGACATCTCATACCACGTACCTGTTTCACTAAGTGGGACCTTTTTGTCACTTTGAGTGGCTTTGCTTAACCCATACCGTCTACTGTATCACTGTGTGGACATTGCTGCTTCAGTCACATGGCTTGCCTTCTTTCACTACTGAGGATTAGACTCATCCTCCCTAGCTTGCTGCAATATCACTCCATCCCGAGGATGGTCTTTTGATCACCTATCCTTTCAGTCATCACCCCATGGTCCTGCCTGAGCACCATATTGGAGATGCCTGGTCAACCTACCAAGGCCGGTCATTCCATCCCTCGAGATCATATGTATTTTTCACACCTGCTGCCTAAATATGCACCAAAAAGCACCCTGTGCCATCTGTGCTGTTATGATCATTCTCCGGACATTCAGACCCATCCTCCATCTACAATGACCACCTCCAACCTGAACTCTCATTCCCTAGTTTTTGCGCTGTTACTCCCAGGCCCTACATCATCAGCCACTGGGGTCTTCTGTATCAGCTATATGTTACAATTCCTCATTACACCCATCTCCCTCTCCCCACTGCAATCACGCTTCCATAGTCTTGATTCTTTTATTGCAGGGCTTTTCTTAACATAGAAGCCATTATACTGTTACACTGTTTTATAATGATCTCGGTTTTTATCTTGTTAACTTACTCATTTTTACGTTCATAGCCAATCAAGAATGCCCCTCCAGGCAAGAAGTATGTGCGCTGCCCATGTAACTGCCTCCTCATCTGTAAAGTGACATCACAGCGCATAGCGTGTCCCAGGCCATACTGGTAAGTGACTTGCTCAATACTATGGCCTATACTGTGGCCAGGTTTGTCTGTGAGACCCTCGTTGGAGATCCCACGGTCTGCAAACGACATTGGTTCTACTGGATTCTGTGCTTTAGGATTATACTTTTACTGTGCTGTAGTTACGAAGGGGTGCTAAGTAGTCCCAAAGACAACACAGTCAAAACTGTGTTAAAAGCCAGCAGTCTACCTACGGTGGTTCTCATTACGATTCCTCTGCATGCAAAGATTTTAATGCACAAGGGGTCCCTTTTGCTCCAACAACGCAGAATTAAGAGAGATCCCCTGAGAATTTAAGAATTACCAGAAGTATCTCTATTTCCAGGTCCGATACACCTGGTCATTCCTCATTTTGATTCAGATGTTCACTCAGAGATTTCTGTTGGTTTCAGAATCCGAAAGGTCTGGAAGGAAGTAAACCGATCCACAGGTCCCTTGGAGCTCATATTTCTGATGGGGCTGGTCCTCCTGTTATTGGCCCCATCGCAATTAATGTGGCCACTGAAGAGGGCCTACTCTACTTCTTGTTAAGGAGTTCTGGTTTCCTAAGTCTCCTTCAGTATCTCTTGGATTCAAGGATTGAATATCAAGATGAAAGCTCTGCAGTAGGTAGTGGCTGGCGGCGCAGCATAGCACATAATTACTTTAGAGTGAAACACTGATTGATTAAAAACAAGTTATTTTTATTATTCATAAAAAGATCACACTGCAAAACGTACACCAAAATGTCAAACCCAGCTCTAAAACTAAGGCTTAGGTTAAGTTGTTCACTTTTGTGTGATTCAGCTGATAATCATTATGGCAGCCTCTGCTGAGACTAAAATCCAAGCTGGCTCAGTGCAGCATGCTCTGCGGTGAGAGCAGTATCTTAATACATTCAGATGCAGCAGTCAGAAGGGTGCACCTTCATTCATACTTCTATCCTCTCCCAGATTTTACAAGAGATATTGCATGATGGGGGAAGGTGGGCGACCACTCTTTTGACACACTGATATGTATGGTATTCTGGTAGCAATGCATGCTGTGCTGAAATAAGCGCCTGCAGGTTTCATGCGAGCTGTGGAATAATGTAGTGCGGTTGGCACACCACCATGTGAGGCACTGTACCCAGCATCACCTGCTCATATAAAGGCAAGTCTTTTTTCCATTGGACATTTATCAAGAAGCTCGGCAAATACCCACTCCTCTTCTTAGCAAAAGGGAAGTTTAGTAACCATTTAACTGTCAAGCTGAAGGTTAACAAGCCTACAGAGAAATGTAGCTTCTTGGTTCCAATTCGTGCACAATCTAAAATTACAGGCATGCAAACAAAGCTTTTTCAAAATGGAATCTTCCGTAATATTCATGAATTTAATAATGGCTATTTGACTTTGCATGTTTTTCAGTTTAGACAAAAATAAAACATATAAATATAACACTTAGCTTCTATGTAAAGGAAACACACGGAAAGGTAACTCTTAAGAATGAAGTTTGATGCTGCCACTTTAAGAGAGCTAGGCTGCTCTAGAATTCAGCAATGCAAGGTCTCTTATGCTCTGTTCATTTTTCTGCTGTGTAAGCAAAGTTCATAAACCTTGGGAAAATGTTTTAATTGAAGCTTGTATTTTACTCCCCTCTGTATCGTTTGATGCTTTCCTATAGTTGAAGCATTTTTTGTGTGCAAGTAACCAGTTTTTAGCCCTTTTTTCTGAAGTTGTATTTTCCTCTTCCTTTTTCTCAGTCAACTTAGTAGACTGTTTGATAAGTACACTGCTTGTGATGGGGAAAAATGAATACTGTAGGTAAATACCTAGTTTGTAAATATTACCCTGTAGACTGAGAGGGAATCAACTTGGGCCAAGCTTTGCGTCCTTCTGGGATGCTCTGGTTCTTTATCTGAGACTAACTGGTCCTATCCCAGCAAAAGGGACCGGAGAGAGCACTCCACTTGCTGGGGTCACTCAGAAGGCAGGTGCATGACCACAACCTTGGCGTTCACCCTCAGCAAAGGCTTTTGTTGAGGAGCTCCAAGAAAACAGGAAAAACGGTGCCTGACACTCAAGCTGATGCAGACCACCCTAAGATCGTCCGTTTCCGGAACGTGTCCCTGGTTCCTCAAACTGGCAGACTCTTCCTGCAGTGCTAGTTGTCCAGTGGGCGCAAGGCCTAAGCTTGGAAAAGCTCCAGCTAAGCCCACATGTTAGACGTGGTTCTAAGGAGCCATGAAGATCATCACCTCAGAGAAGTCCTGTGCCTGCATGTTTGAGGCACTTTCCAAAAAGGGTTTGTAGATACTTCTTCTATAGAGATATCACAAAGCAAATAAAAAATCCTGTTGCAATGAGTATTCTCCAAAGTAGCCTGATCCATTTTTTCAAAGCTCTCTCCTATTAATGACCTAACTTCTTAATGATTCATCATGGTGAGAGCTGCTGCCAAACCCTGTAGCCACATATCTTCTACTCCACAGGCAGATTCAATCTCCATAACCCCATGTGCTGCCTTGGCGGCTTGTTAAAGTAGTTTCTACCCAATGAGAAAACACAATGTATTGTTTTTATTCTCCTACTAAACTCCGGGAGAAGATTTTCAAGGTTGCAGTGGGAGGTTCACTTTTCCAGTCACATAATGCTTCATTTGATTCACAAACTGTCTGATGCAAATTTATCATCTACTTTAGCATTACTGTTTAATGGGTTAAGTACTTGCTGCTGAAATATTGACTTGCAGATCATTAGTTTGAATCTCTTTGAAGCTAACTTAAGATTTCCTACTTTGAGGTTGATGAATGAAGTACTATCTGTGATTTACATAATTTAGAAATGTCAAAAACTGCAGTATTAGGCAGTGTAAAATGTAAGCAAGTTGTTATTCCTCCAAGACTCCTCTAGACGTGGAAAGCAGTTGCATGGATGCTTCATGGAAGAACCTGTTTTCAACACCTTGTGCACTACCACAAAAGCTGAAAGCAGAATAAAGTAACAAACCGGCGTTGCATATCCAACAAACAATATAGAAATATTTTGAATCGCCACCAGGTGCATCCACAACTGAATGGGCATACAGTGTGTGATCTATAGACCTCTGTAATGCATATTTCCACATCCCTATTGCCAAAAAGAAGCAGAAATTAAAGTTTGTTTGGGTAAAAAAAATGCATCGCAGTAATAGCAACCCATTTCAGGAAAATTAAGACCTGCCTTCTCATATATAGACAACTGACTAATCATGCCGAATTCTCATACGAAAGTAGTTTAAAATTGCCAAATGATGTCTGAAGTCCTCCAGCATCTGGGGATCACAATAAATCTCAGCACTACAGTTTCTGTCCAATTCAAGAACCAAATACCTGGGAGCAATGTTGATCCAAAGGATTGTAAAAAACGTTCAAGAGTGCTGGCTCTGACTGTTACATCCAGCAGATATGCCTTATCATTAATCAAATGTTCGACGAAAGTCCGAGTTTCAGCTCTTCTGTACTCAAGGGCATCTTGCATTTTTGTCTTGCCTCATTCATAGCTGCAAATAAGACCATTATGCAAGTCTCACACATCAGTTTTGTTAGAGGTCTGTCGCTTATGAGGACCAGCAGGATTAGCTGACAATTTCAGTTTCTATCAAATCTCTCACTTCATGTTCTCTGGGGAAGCAAATTGACCTAAGAGAATACCAGGTGTTTGCATTGACTTACCTTCTTTATTTAACTAAGTCAGTCTTCCAACTCTGCTCCGTATATGGTTCCGCTATCAGCTATCAAGGCACATCAAAAGTGCATTTTTCAACATTCTGTTGTTTAAGGATTATGTAGAAGACATCTCAAAAGTCTCTCTCACAATCCTAATGAGAACATTCTCTTCTGACTGTGATTTGGGTTCTCAGTCCTTTCCTAGTTGATGGCACTTCCTTTTGAGTTTAGGAGAAGCATGCTTGGTGGCTATTACATTGTCCTTGTGGCATGGCTGAGAACGTCATTCCTTGTGTGCCTGCAAGCTTTAACTCTCCTTTGTCAGTGCTTTCTACTCAAAAGGCTGATTAGACGGATCCAGGCCATGTGAGTCCCAAAGGACGAAGGTCCTAGGCAAATAAAGATAACCTACACAAGACAAGATTCAAACTCAACACCATGAAGGTGTGTTTAAAATTAAAAATCAGTATAGAACGCAAAAAGATGAGTCAGCAATTCAGTAATTCATAATAAGCAAGAGTATAAGATAAGGTGAACCTCTGTAAGTAAAGGTTTGAAGAGCAAACTGGGCTGCTCAGGGTAGAAAGCAGAACAAGTTGTGAACTATCTAAGTACGAAGTCAGTAAGAAGACCAATATGAAGTCTGCCTCCAAAGAATAGATAAAAAGCTTTTGCACACATCCCAAATAGGGCACTTTTTTTTATAGGCTCACCGGAGTACAGAATCATGCCCTCCACGTGAGGTGGCAAAATGAGCTGTACTGATAAGTTATATCACATAAACCTATCAACATTTCAGAAATCGTGCTACATAAAGCAGGATATCCTAAGGGTGTGCCTAAATGTTAATATTCGATCATCTCCTTTAACCTACATACAAGGGGAAATGACCATGCATATTTGAACAATAAACCATTAACATATGAATAGACAATACAGTTGACTGCGGGCAGCAACAGCCTTAAATTAAAAAAAATAATAAGAATAATTAAAAAACAAACACCTTTGACTCTCTCCAATGCACTACTCTCTCACCCTATACCTCTCTCAATATAGCTTCTATCTCCACTCCACACTCCGACTCATCCCAAACCATATTCTACTACTATGATCTCCAAAATAAACCTTTCTAGACTCTTGTACCCCCACCCAATCCCTCCTTGGCTCACCCAAAACCTTATTTTTACTACTATGATCTCCCAAGCAACCCTTTCTAAATTCTTCCTTCATGTATCCCATACCTCATTTTACTACTATGATTTCCTTAATCCCTTTCTAGAGACTCCTCCCTCCTCCATCTCTCCTTTTACTCATTCAAAGCCTCATCTCACTACTATGATCTCCCAAATAACACTTTCTAGACTCTTTCCTCTTCTATCCCTCCATTATCCTAGTCAGACTCACATGTCCACTGCTCAAATTAACACACATTTCCCTATACTAACCCACCACTAATCCTCTTTGGGTTTCAGAGCAGTGTGCCACTTGCCAAAAACCACTCCGGCTCATCGTTGAGGGTCTTACTACTATGATCTCCCAAATAATGCGTTCTAGACTCTTTCTTCTTCAATCCCTCCATTATCCTGTTCCAACCAACTAACAGACTCGCGTATCCACCGCGCAAATGAACACATATTTCCTTATATTAACCCACCATTAATCCTTTTTGGGTTCCGGAGTAGTGTGCTACTCGCTGAAAGTGCTTCGACACCTCGTCAGGGGTAGTAAGCGCTATATAAATACAATTTCTAATCATTATTAGAATGCCTCTGGCAGGCTTCCTTCGAAGCGCATTATTTGATACAGTGAAAATGACACCACGGAACAGATCACGTTTTTATCTTTTATGATAAAGTAAAAACAAAGAATGAAGATCATGCAGACAGTACAACTTTTAAAAGCCATATTTCGGTACCTGCGTGTGCAATCATGCCAAGATACTCGGTAAATTCGTTTTTGTGGCCTACCTATGCTAACTCAAACACACAAAAATGAACATTAAACATTAGTAATAAATCTGCTCTTTCACTTTCTGTCTGTAAGCGATTTTCAGATTTTCACAAAAATCTAACATTTTTCTTTTATCCTTTACCCTAATCATTACTCTCCGGTAGAGATTTCTATATGTTGTGGGTATCTGGAGGGCCCTTAAGTTCCAATTTGGCAGACAAAAGCTTACTAAACTAGAAACAGGAAATCTTGCAGGGATAGCTCAATAAACAGTCCTTGGCTTGGTGAACAGTGCTTTGTATTTTCAAAAGGTTAGTCCAGCAACTTCTAGGTAGATGACCACGTTTCACAAGGGTAAGGCAGGTATAATGACGTCTCAGAAATGTTCTAATTGGGGAGCTTTTTAGACCACCCACTTGGATATATGGCCATTCCTTTGCAGGTCTCTACTGTCTTGACTCCAGAGCCACCATTGAATTGGTCCTGCCCTCACTTTTTAGTCTATTTGACTGATAGAACTGGTTTTAATTTCTTCACTCCAATCCTTTATTTTAAGTCTACCCCCTTCCATCTTTACGTACAGCATGCTGTCTTGTTTAGTGTGTGTGTGTGTGTATATATGTATATATGTGTGTGTATATATATATATATATATATATATATATATATATATATGTATATATATATATTCACTGAAAAAAACTCAGGTTACAGGAACATTATAGTTAGGCTGACATATCACTCGTACAAAACCAGAGAAATTCAGCCATTTTAGTTAGCTGAGCTAACTATAACTCGCGCCACCGCAATCCACGGCCCTGGGCGCCCCTGTGGGACCCCCTGAGCAGGCCTAGGGGGGGGTCAGAGTGTTTCTACCCTGACCCCTTTTCTTTCTTTTTTTTATCGTTTTCTTTTTACCTTTTTTCTTGTGACTCGGTTCAACTGAGTCACAAGATAGCTGCCAACACTTCCTGGTTTGAAGTGTTGGCAGCCAGTCAGATTGCAGGCACAATATCGGGAGGGTTTGCGGATCCTTTGCGTCCCTAGATATACAATTGGGAATTTCTTTTGTTTTTTCAGCAACTACTAAACAGATTTACACCATTTAGCAAAAAGAGTGCTTTCTGAACCAAAAGCTACCTTTTTGCCAAATTTGGTGTAATTCCGTTCAGCAGTTCGGACTGTAGCCGTGTCTAAAGTTTCCTATGGAAATTAACATGGAGAAAAAGCGTTTTGGGACCTCCCCTTTTCCATGGCCCCAGCTTGATGAATCACCCCAAAATTTTCAAGACTGCAGCTGACGTAAGCGCCCCATTAGTTTTGAAAATTTTGCGAAGATTCGTCAAACGGCGCCAAAGTTATTGTCAAAAGAAAAAACGCTTTTCCTATGGAAACTAGGGGGCTGATTACGATGGCGGGCGGACTTGATCCGCCCGCCATCGTAGCGGTGTTTGGGACCATCCGCCATGCATGCGGTGGCGGTCCCGCCTACCCGATTAGGATGGGACCACCACCGCTGCGGTCAGATTCCGCACCGTTAACATTGCAGCGGTGGCTGCTGACAGCAGCACCGCTGCGATGTCGAAAAGAGCATGTTGTGCATTTCACTGCACTACTGGCAGGCACTACACTGTGCCTGCCACATGGGGCAGTGAAATGCAGGAGGGTACCATGGGTACCCCCCCAGTGCATCCACACCTCCCCCCAACACAAGGGGGGCCCGCAACGGGCCCCCAAACCCCGCCAGCCTTTCAATGGCGGCATCGCCGCCATGGAAAGGCCTCTTCAAACCCACATCCTAATATGGCGGACGGTGCCTGCTAGGCACCGCCACCATATTAGTGGCCCTGCTCTGCCCGCCAGGCAATCGGTGCGATTGCCACCGGCAGAAAAGCGGCGGATGGACTTTGCGTCCGCCGCGATACCCACCGCCATCCTAATATGGCGGTGGGTAAATCTCAATGTGATGGGGGAACGATCGCCCCCGGCGGTGGCGATCGTTCCACCTTCGTAATGAGCCCCTAGGTTCTGACTATAACTACCTACTGGCGACCGCCAGAGGGGGGGGGGGTAGGGGGGGTGTGTGTGTGTGTGTGTGTGTGTGTGTGTGTGTGTGTGTGTGTGTGTGTGTGTGTGTGTGTGTGTTAGTTACTATTAGTTACTATCCTTGTGGGGACTTGGGTGTGATAACACACTCACGCTGTGGGGACTTGATTGCACTGTGGGGACCTAAACCCAGGTCCCCACAAGGCAATATCTTTTAAATGATAAAAAATGGCTTCAGGAACATCTGTGTCAATTTTTACAACTTTTTAAAAAATTGCCTTGTGGGGACCTGTGTTTCATGAAGTGTGTTTATTTTTCTGCTCAGGTCTGCCCCTGTAGACAGGAGGTGGTACTGCAGTCTTAAACACACTTTGCATTTAAACACACTTTGCTCACCAGAAGCACACATTAGCAGCAGAAAGGACAGACATTTCAATGGGAAAGCTGCATAACACAGTCTTTATCCAAATATTTTTCATGCAATTAAGTTTTTCTCTATTCATTAAAATAAAACTTTATTTACATGAAGTATTTAATTTAGACGTTTTGCATCTGGAATATTGTTATTGGTTTTTAAATATTGCTAAAAGCAAATTGAGCCCAGAATACTTCACTATTGTAATTTGATTCTTAACTGCAATTAAAGAATGATGGTGCACTCGCTGCGATAAATAGAAATTGGTTTTATCGTTTTTGGCAAATGACTAGAGGCATCAATGCTTATTGTTACATTTGAATGCTTGTATCAGGAATTCAGATTCTTTATGTTGCCTTTGTAATTTTAGCTTCTTTTGGGGGTAGGTAGTGGTAAAGGGTGGGCAGGGTAATTTTAGTGTTTAGGGGTGGTAAGGGTATTTTTAGGGTTTAAGGGTGGGTAGTGGCAGAGGGTGGTAAGGGTAATTGTGAGGTTAAGGGGTGGGTAGTGGTAAAGGGAGTGAAGGGTAATTTTAGGGTTTGGGGTGGGTAGTATTAAAAGGTGGTACGGGTAATTTTAGGATTTAGTGGTGGGTATTGGTAAAGGGCGGTAAGAGAAATTATAGGGTTATGGGGTGGATATTGGTAACGGGTGGTAAGGGTAATTTCGGATTTAAAGGGTGGAGATATATATCACAGCAGCATGGCCATAATAAACTAGTAACCTGAAACCACCTCTGGAGTGTGAGTCTTACTGGCGTCTCATTGATTCTGAGACACGGGTGCTGCTGTGATATTTTACAGGGTCCTGTGTCCTGCAACTCGGCACCGGCCTCGCGAGGTGGATGTGGCCGGGTAAAGTACACAGGGAGAGTGAGACGCATATATGCATATATATATATATATATTTACTTACCTTAAATATACTTACCATCCGAGGTAAAGTCCAGCAAAGGTTTTGTACTGGAAGCCTACCCTTCCAGTACAAAATACTATGCATAGACAAACCTTCCCACTTTGATAGATAGGCTTTTACATAAAAAACCATGGGTGGTTGCATGGGAACGCCCATGTACTACCCATGGCACACTCCCTTGACACAAAGTAATGCAAAACGCTGTTTTGCACTACTTTCAGGCAACTTTGCAGCACAAATCACATTTTGAGCTGGATAGTAAATTCAAAATAAACATTTTGCACCAGATTGCCTCACTTTTGTAATGCAAATCCAGTGCAAATGTTGGTACATCTGTCCATGTTTTTAAAAAGCAGCACAGTCCATTTGTTGAAAAAAAGAAAATCATAACCAGACAATGAATGCCAAGATCCCCCTTATGCTAACCAAGGAGTTCTGAGAACAGACATTATTTGTGGCCATGCCATCCATAGGCTGAACAGGCCCCAAAATGCTATGCTTATGCTTTTTACACCTTGTAGAGTTTTTTGTCTATTTGTGCAAAGGTGGTTGTGAGAAATTGGGTTACTGGTTGGGGGGGGTGAAAACCTACTGAAGCAGCAACCACAATCCTTGTCAGGGTGAGGCACAAGCAACCCCAAATTAACCTGTACTCAACCCTGTGGTAGCTTGGCACAGAGCATTCAGGCTTAACTTAAAGGCAACATGTAAAGTATTTATGCAGCAATTCAATCAGTAATAAAGTGTAAGCACAACACAAGAAAAATTTCATACATATTTTGAAAAATAGAGCAAAATTAAATAAATAAATCAAAACCAAAATGATAAACATCCAATCAGTAGGACCGTAGATATGCAAGTTCAAAGATTTCAGTGACAATAGCGCCAAAAAGCACAAAGAGCCAACTGTGGTTTTCTGATCACACTGGACCTATGTTGGAGGCCTATGTCAGAGCTCCCAATTTTCCCAGATTCATACTAGTGTAGTTCACCCAGGTCAGATTGTTTCCTTTGCAATCTTGGACTTCCTAATCATGTTTATACCATTTGGCAAAAGCTGTGAAGAGGCCGATGACATAGATCTGGTCCCTGTAGTAATCCACATAAGTGAGGAGGTGGGGAAAATGGAATTGCGCTGGCCTCGGCAAAGGGGTCCCTAATGTGAGCATGACCTCCAGAATGCAGTCATTGGCATGGGGGCTCGGGGTTGCTTGTGTGCCGGTTCAGGGAGGACCTGGCCTGGTGGTTCGGGCTGAACTTTTCCCACTGGAGCAGAGTCAAGACTGATTAGCATATGTCTGGGTCCCAACTGAGGTGGCATGATATGCGCAAAATAATAATGGACTTAGTATGTTAGCAGTCGCTAAGGGTTATCCATTTCATCACTATGGTGGTTGGCGTCTTTATTTTTTAGGAGTGTGGTTATCTGTTACAAGAAAGATAGAGGCTGGATGTGAAGTAACGGGCCATGTGTTTGAAATGGGACATTTACTGAATTTGAGTAGGTGTGTGAAGGATTCAGAGAGGCTATGCAATTTCCATGTTGTATATAATATTACAACAAGACAGTAATGAACGCAGATTACCGATAAAGAAGAGGTGTGGCGCAGCGGCCAGGGTGCCTGACTCCGAACCACGGGGTTCACAGTTCGATCCCCGTTGCCGGGGGCAGGTTAGCCCAGCACCATGTGACTCTGGGCAATAGCTCGCTTAATCTTCCCGAGGGCCCCCAGCGCCGGGACACCTCTCCGGAGGTAGCTGTGCGCTTTACAAATGCTGGTATTTCATTTCATAAGAGACAGACGGGATATTGAATTAATGAACCATTTACAGATAGAGAGTCACATAGGATGTGTCAATGTGTCCTTACTGTATATGGAAATGCCAGATTCAATTTGACACAGTTTGAGGTCTTAGATAGAATGTACCTCACACCCGGAGTGTTGCACAGTATTTATCCCTGCTGAACAGACACTTACCACGGTTGCAGGGACAGAACTGTGAGATTTATGCATACAATATTAAGTTGTTGGATCATTGCTATATGCTGGAACTTTGTAGTTGAAAATCTGAACAGAGGGGTTTGACCTAACGTAAGGTGTACTGTTAAGCATTGCTTGGTGGGTATCCAAGCGGTGTCCTGGTAAGGCAAAAAACTGCATACATTTGGAGCTCTATGTTTATTATTAGCGGGGAGAATTGATAAAAACTGCTGTTATCAGCATATGACATTACCTCTGTATTAGGTGAGCTGTTTCATAGTAAAGATAGGCAATAACAGCTGGAAAATTATTTACTAGTTGCGAATGCTATCTCTTTATGGTACTTGTGTCTAGCAGCTCCATATAATCCCAATTTCTGCATACATGCCTAATGTCTCATGTGGCTACCTTGATGTTTTTGCCTACGAAATATCAGATATTACTTAAAAATTACTTACGATGATACAAGAATGGTTAAATGTGTGCATGCTGGAAATCCTACCATCCCCATGGAAAGAACTTCAGGGAGTAACAAAAATTATTTGAGAGTATATGACTAAGTCAAGTTAATAACATCTCTCTTATAACCCCGGTACAACGTTTTTTAAATCTCTTTTTGTCATGATATACTATTGGTATTTTTTACTAAGTGAAGTGCACAACCTTTGGTCCTCACTCATCTCAGGGCTGACATTTGCAATCCATATTTTTACAGTTTGCTGACAAATACATTCATGCATTGTGATACTTTGCCAACATATATTCATTTGACAGCAACAATTTGATAACTAAAGAACCATCTCCCTAAAAGTTAATAACCTAAATAGCTAACAGAAAAAAAAAACATTTTCACAGTCATTTAGAGTTAGGCGGAGAAAGAGTACTGCTATAAATTAGCAGCACTTCTCCACTGCCAAACAAGTAGTGCGATCACTGGGTTTCTGTCAGTGGAGCCTCAGTCAACTCTAACAGAAACCATTGCCCCAGTGGTCTGTCTGCTCGACGGCCACCAGGTAAAAGTGGCAGTTGGCCTAGGTTGCGGTTACCATCACTGAATTTTTCTTTCTGGAACTGCCATGTGAAGCATGTCAGTCCCCGGATGGATATTTTTTAAATACCCTAATGCACAAGGAGGAAACACCTTGTGACATTTGTTTTTTGCTTGAAGTGTCTTATTGCTGCAAGGAAAAGAGAATAATGCCACGAAGGCCACTTCAATATATCAGAAGGGTAATGAAAGTGTAACCGTGATATCAGTGGGCACATTTTCATTACAGTGATCAACGCTGAAAAGTAAATCATAGCAGCCAATTACTGTAAACTGTGCACACTCTTTCTCTCATCTCACTGATAAGCTTTCCTGTCTAGGACAGGATACGATCACTTCTGGCCCTCATGCACAGCGCCAAAATGCTTTTCACATAGATCTCACTGCAAAACACCACCATTCAAGCTAAGTCTGTAGCATGCTAACCTTCTGATAATGCATTTCTGTACCTCTCAAAGGGGTATGAAGCACTATCTGAAACTATTACAATTATCCAATTTAATGGTACTCCGTTTACCCACCCCATAAGGATGGAAGGCTGAAGCAACTTTCACTCGGATTCAAACTTATGAGGATTCAGCTCACACAGACATCATGTTACCTGATGATCCCAAATACATCCAAGAGACAGAAACTATGTGTACTTTAGATGAATAAATGTATAAAAAGTGATATTATTCACTAAGTGTTAAAGGTGTATTTTAAAATGCAATTATTCCTTATCAACATTGCCTGCTCTTGTGTTCGATGCAAACTTAGCAGTTGTCCTTCTAGCAAGAATATTCAAACCCGTAATGAACACTCACTTTCAACATAAGAAAACACATTGATATATCCAAAAGTAAAATGTACTTTCTGTAAGTGATTTGTTATGGGTTATTAGCACCAATGGGGTGCAAGTAAAATGGTGTTACATAAAGTTTATTCTGAGGCTTGCCCACTTTAGTTATTAATTTCTCTAGGCCTGCCAAACTTTTACTAAAAGGATAAAACCAGTTAAAAGCTGTCAGAACCTAGAGAAGAAAACGAAACCCTCTGTCCAGCAATGCCTGAATAGCCATGTAGGTAACCTGGAGAGCCTTGGGCCATTGAAAAGAGGCAAAAGAGGCAGTGCTTTGAGACTGCACAGCTTGAGCAGCCTTCAGCCCTGGAAAGCAAAGTAAAGAAGAAAAGCAAGGTGGTGGAATTGGCCCATTAAAAACACATGCCCAGGCTGCCACTTAACAGCAAGGGCTGTGCTCAGCAGTTTTCTAAACAGGCTGATGAGAAGAGCAAATCCTGGCCGGCCACATGACTACCTTCTCCAGCCACTAAATGTTTGGGCTTTGGAGGTCTGCGATCATCACTCATCTCCAGTGCCATTGACATATAGAGTCCATTGATTACTTCTAAGTACAACTAACGTATCTGAATACCGTATCTTTGTTTAAGAAATACTCGCCAGAGCAGCTGCACAATCTGATGAATTACAACTTCACCAGCCCTGGAATCTTTCTAATCTCTTTAAAAAATCTTGGGATCCTAAACTCTCACCATCCCTCTACCAATTGTCAGTGTAAAACAAAATGTACAACAAAACTTATCTAATGTAAAGTACTGCCTTATTAATGCTAGATATGCCACCAGAAATTCCTAGAACTTAACCGATTTGATTATAAGCCTGGCTTTAGACTGTCCCATTGGGGAAACAGTCAGAACACCGTGGTCTGAAACACGCATGTTCCGACTACACAAACTCTACCACGCTTGCCTTAACCATGCATATGCCGTAACCACACATATGCGTGGTTAAGGCAGTGCGCGGTCTAGCTGCTGGAAGACAAACAGGAAGACGCCGCGATGAGGTAAGTAGGGATTTTTTTTTTTACAGCTGGAAGGGGGTCGGGTAGGTTTTAGGGCAGTGGAAGGGGTTAGGGTAGTTTAAGGGACAGCACAGGAAGGGAGGGGGTCGGGGTAGTGTAAGTTAGGGTGCAGGTTTTTAGGCCTTAGGGCAGTGGGAGAGGCATGGGTAGTTGGGTTAGTTTTTAGGGCGGGGGGGTCGGGGTAGGTTTTAGGGCACTGGAAGGGGGTAGTTTAAGGGACAGCACGGGGGCGGGGGACAAGGTAGTGTAGGGTTTTAGGCCTTAGGGCTGTGGGAGGGAATGGGTAGTTGGGGTAATTTTTAGGGCTGGGAGGGGGTCGGGTAGGTTTTAGGGCAGTGGAAGGGGTTGGGGTAGTTTAAGGGACAGCACAGGTGTGGTGGGGGCAGGGTAATGTAAGTTAGGGTGCAGGGTTTTAGGCCTTAGGGCAGTGGGAGGGGAATGGGTAGTTGGGTTAGTTTTTAGGGTGGGGGGGTCAGGGTAGGTTTTAGGGCAGTGGAAGGGTTTGGGGTAGTTTATGGGACGGCACGGGGGACTGGGTAGTGTAGGGTTTTAAACCTTAGGGAAGTGGGAGTGGAATGGGAAGTTGGGGAATTTTTAGGGCTGGAGGCAGGCTTTAGGGCAGTGGAAGGGGTAGTTTAAGGGGCAGTGCATGGGGGCGCAGGGGTCAGGGTAGTGTAAGTTAGGGTGCAGAGTTTTACACCTTAGGGCAGTGGGAGGAAAATGGGTAGTTGGGTTAACTTTTAGGGCGGGGGGTCGGGGTAGGTTTTAGGGCAGTGGAAGGGGTTGGGGTAGTTAAAGGGACGGCGGGGGCAGGAGGGGTCAGGGTAGTGTAAGGTTTTAAACCTTAGGGCAGTGGAAGGGGAATGGGTAATTGGGGTAGCTTTTAGTGTTGGGGGGGGGTCGGGGTAGGTTTTCGGGCAGTGGAAGGGGTTGGGGTAGTTTAAGGGACGGTGCGGGGACGGGGTAGTGTAAGGTTTTAGGCCTTAGGGCAGTGGGAGGGGACTGGATAGTTGGGGAACTTTTAGGGCTGGGGGTAGGCTTTAGGGCAGTGGAAGGGGTTGGGGTAGTTTAAGTTGCAGCGCGGGGAGGTGCGGGGGTCAGGGTAGTGTAAGTTAGGGTGCAGGGTTTTAGGCCTTAGGGCAGTGGGAGGGAAATGGGTAGTTGGGTTAGTTTTTAGGGCGGGGTCGGGTAGGGTTTAGGGCTGTGGAAGGGGTTGGGGTAGTTTAAGGGATGGCGGGGGCAGGGGGGTCGGGGTAGTGTAGGGTTTTAGGCCTTAGAGCAGTGGGAGGGGAATGGGTAGATGGGGTAGCTTTTAGTGTTGGGGGAGTCGGGGTAGGTTTTAGGGCCGAGGAAGGGGTTGGGGTAGTTTAAGTGACGGTGCGGGGACGGGGTAGTGTAGGGTTTTAGGCCTTAGGGCAGTGGGAGGGAAATGGGTAGTTGGGGAATTTTTAGGGCTGGGGGTAGTTTAAGGGGCAGCGCAGGGGGGTGCGGGGGTCAGGGTAGTGTAAGTTAGGGTGCAGGGTTTTAGGCCTTAGGGCAGTGGGAGGGAAATGGGTAGTTGGGTTAGTTTTTAGGGGCGGGGTCGGGTAGGGTTTAGGGCTGTGGAAGGGGTTGGGGTAGTTTAAGGGATGGCGGGGGCAGGGGGGTCGGGGTAGTGTAGGGTTTTAGGCCTTAGAGCAGTGGGAGGGAATGGGTAGATGGGGTAGCTTTTAGTGTTGGGGGAGTCGGGGTAGGTTTTAGGGCCGAGGAAGGGGTTGGGGTAGTTTAAGTGACGGTGCGGGGACGGGGTAGTGTAGGGTTTTAGGCCTTAGGGCAGTGGGAGGGAAATGGGTAGTTGGGGAATTTTTAGGGCTGGGGGTAGTTTAAGGGGCAGCGCAGGGGGGTGCGGGGGTCAGGGTAGTGGAAGTTAGGGTGCAGGGTTTTAGGCCTTAGGGCAGTGGGAGGGAAATGGGTAGTTTGGTTAGTTTTTAGGGTGGGGGTCAGGGTAGGTTTTAGGGCAGTGGAAGGGTTTGGGGTAGTTTAAGGGACAGAGCGGGGGACGAGGTAGTGTAGGGTTTTAGGCCTTAGGGCAGTGGGAGGGGAATGGGTAGCTGGGGTAATTTTTTAAGGGCTGGGAGGGGGTCAGGTAGGTTTTAGGGCAGTGGAAGGGGTTGGGGTAGTTTAAGGGACAGCACAGGGGTGGTGGGGGGGCGGGGTAATGTAAGTTAGGGTGCAGGGTTTTAGGCCTCAGGGCAGTGGGAGGGGAATGGGTAGTTGGGTTAGTTTTTAGGGTGGTGGGGTCGGGGTAGGTTTTAGGGCAGTGGAAGGGTTTGGGGTAGTTTATGGGACGGCACGGGGGAGTGGGTAGTGTAAGGTTTTAAACCTTAGGGCAGTGGGAGGGGAATGGGAAGTTGGGGAATTTTTAGGGCTGGAGGCAGGCTTTAGGGCAGAGGAAGGGGTTGGGGTAGTTTAAGGGGCAGCGCAAGGGGGCGCAGGGGTCAGGGTAGTGTAAGTTAGGGTGCAGAGTTTTATACCTTAGGGCAGTGGGAGGGAAATGGGTAGTTGGGTTAGCTTTTAGGGCGGGGGTCGGGGTAGGTTTTAGAGCAGTGGAAGGGGTTGGGGAGTTTAAGGGATGGCGGGGGCAGGGGGTCGGGGTAGTGTAGGGTTTTAAGCCTTAGGGGAGGGGAATGGGTAATTGGGGTAGCTTTTAGTGTTGGGGGAGTCGGGGTAGGTTTTAGGGCAGTGGAAGGGGTTGGGGTAGTTTAAGGGACGGTGCGGTGACAGGGTAGTGTAAGGTTTTAGGCCTTAGGGCAGTGGGAGGGGAATGGGTAGTTGGGGAATTTTTAGGGCTGGGAGTAGGCTTTAGGGCAGTGGAAGTGGTTGGGGTAGTTTAAGTTGCAGCGCAGGGGGGTGCGGGGGTCAGGGTAGTGTAAGTTAGGGTGCAGGGTTTTAGGCCTTAGGGCAGTGGGAGGGAAATGGGTAGTTGGGTTAGTTATTAGGGCAGGGATCGGGTAGGTTTTAGGGCAGTGGAAGGGGTTGGGGTAGTTTAAGGGATGGCGGGGCAGGGGGGGTCGGGGTAGTGTAGGGTTTTAGGCCTTAGGGCAGTAGGAGGGGAATGGGTAGATGGGGTAGCTTTTAGTGTTGGGGGAGTCGGGGTAGGTTTTAGGGCAGAGGAAGGGGTTGGGGTAGTTTAAGGGACGGTGCGGGGACGGGGTAGTGTAGGGTTTTAGGCCTTAGGGCAGTGGGAGGGGAATGGGTAGTTGGGGAATTTTTAGGGCTGGGTGTAGGCTTTAAGGCAGTGGAAGGGGTTGGGGTAGTTTAAGGGGCAGCGCAGGGGGGTGCTGGGGTCAGGGTAGTGTAAGTTAGGGTGCAGGGTTTTAGGCCTTAGGGCAGTGGGAGGGAAATGGGTAGTTGGGTTAGTTATTAGGGCGGGGGTCGGGTAGGTTTTAGGGCAGTGGAAGGGGTTGGGGTAGTTTAAGGGATGGCAGGGGGTTCGGGGTAGTGTAGGGTTTTAGGCCTTAGGGCAGTGGGAGGGGAATGGGTAGATGGGGTAGCTTTTAGTATTGGGGGAGTCGGGGCAGGTTTTAGGGCAGAGGAAGGGGTTGGGGCTAGTTTGAGGGACAGCGTGGGGGGGTGGTCGGGAGGGAAGGCGGGGTAGTGGCGACCTTAGCCACACATACCCAATTACCATTCATGCCTATACCACGAAATTTCGTGGTAAAGGCATACATGGTAAAGGAATGTGTAGTTAAGACGCATTTCTGGTTGGGCTGCGTGGTAGAGGCACGCGTGGTAAAACCATTTGTGCTTCTATCATAAAACCATCCCATTATCACTCAAACCTGGTTCACTGCCTTCTGCCTGCCAACATTTTAACACATTAGCCCACAGAATTACTCCCTCAAACTCACCCACGGACATACAGATAGACTGCATGTCTCACTCATTATCCATAAGAGTAATATCCATATTATCAAGCTCACCATCTGTGACAGAAGCTCTTTTGAATCCTTGGAAAGGCCCTCCCAACCTTTCGATCAAAATCCGTACTTGCTCTTACCCCCCTAGTACTGCACAAAGCTTCTTTGAAGACTTCTCTCCTGATCAACTTCTTCCTCACATCCAGTCACCTCCTATCAATAGGGGATTCAACTTCAGGCCACAGAACAAACTATCCCATCCTTCAAAGAGGTCTTTGGCAAATGCCATAGCTTCAGCCTACAAATAGCAGTCACAGCATTCCTTTAAATCAAAGGCCATTGTTTGACACCATACTTCACCATGGGCATAATATCGCCCCTGTCATTTGGTATGACCATCACACCATTTTTGATAATCATCTTTTTCAATATAGTCCTGCCTGTACCCAGCGCAATCGCTAACGAACACCCCACCTCCTACTTCTGCTCCGAGACAAAAAGTCCTGTTCAGTCAAATACATTCTGGAGAAAAATCTCTCGCTAGTCATCACCACTAATTCCCCTCAATCCATGATGGACCCCATACACTCCACAATTGCCCTGACAGCTGATTCATGGTCTATGTGGTACTCAAAAGTGCTGAAACTGCTAAAAAGAAAATCCATCAATTGGAATCTGTCTGTTTTCCTGCACTTCCCTCAAATATGCCAGAGCCACTTTTATCACCATCTTCAAAGCCAAACAAGAGTTTTATGCAGGCAAATCTAAAATGCAATGAACTGTCCCTGAGAATTCTTTAAGATATTTAAGAAAATGTCCTTGCCTTCAAACGCAAAAATGGTTCAGCTGCTTCTTACCCACAGCTCAAAATGCAAAAGTATGCCCCAGCCAGACCCGTGCACTTCATCAACTTCAACCTCCTCCATACTCCCAAATCCAATTGCAGTCCACAGGGGACAGATGCTTTTCAGTTGTAAGGCCCCTCCTGTGGAACAGCCGTCTCATTCATGCATGGCAATCAGGCAGTGCCGCTCAGCGGACTGCTCTGACAAGTCAATATGTGGGCCTGATTTATGGCCAGGTGGGCTGTTTTTACTGCTAATTTCCCTGTTATTATTACAAGCATTGGCTGCAGCAAACACAAATGCATGCAGTCTCGCATATTGCACAAAATACCCATACAGCATGTCTTTGCATGTTCAAGACTGGCCTGATTTGCAAGTGTGGGTGTCACTTTTTAGCTACCCAGTTCGCTAATAGGGAACACTTTTATTTTGGTGCACAACCTATTTTTCGTCCCAGTCCAACTCTGGCTCAAGACCACAACTACTGGAAACCCTGCATTATGTAAACCATTTCCCACCAAGCAGACTCTGTAAAAGCCTGCTTACAAAGCCACAGCCCTCCTTTAGGCTTAGAACCACCATTCCCAGTAAACTGCATCTTTTGACCTCCTTCCAGTAAATTGGACAGATCAAAGCATTGCTTAAAAACACTCCCTGGGTTGTACTCTAACAGGGATCATGGCAGGCCCTTGTTCCAAATCCTCTTCTCCCACCTCACCAGCATCAAGCACCTTCAGGGTAATGCTGCCTCATGTCAATCTACAGCTTGAAATTATCTCTTGGGTCACCAAACCCTAACCCCCTAGCTTCTGATATTAATATCCTTCTTGAAAACTTCACTACATTCCTGGAAGACTATGCAGACATTCATGTACAAATGAAAGCACATAAATATATAACCAAATCATAGGCACCCTGGTACTCCACGTAGCTCGATGTCAATCAGCATTTAATGACAAGACAAAATGGAAGAAAAGCTGGTCTATCACAGAACTCACTCTACTAAAATCCATGCATTCGGCAACAATACCATCAAAGATGCAGCAAACAAAAGTAGAATGCTCTAAGACAATTACGCATTTCACCAAATCCTTACCAGACAGATAAATACCACATTCAACAGACAAGTACAATGCTGTCATCCTCTTCTTCACTGAAAAAAGTGTAATGATTTGACAGCACCTTCCCCTCTCTAAGCAGATCAGCATAGAAACAATGTCAGCGTATACTCTGTCTTTGGCCTCTCATATTTTTCCCTGTTGCCTCTGGCTAGGTTTGTGCTACATACATAGATACAGTTATCAAGTTATTCTATATCCAGCCCTCACCCAGTCTGCTTTTCTCATTATCGTGCTGGTAGTGCTGTATCTGTAAGGTTAAAAACAAAACTACAAGTTTCAGAATACAAAAATAAAACAATAATACAATGCTGAGAACCCATGCCAGCACCACATAATAAAAAATATTCACAAACATTGTACCTATAAAATTGATAATAGGGAAAAAGCACACGCATATACAGACTAGTTCACGTTTCAAAAATACCCTCTTACTAATACGAGTAGACAAAGTATTATTCTAAATGAGATTTGAAATTAAAGGTATCGCATTTACTGGGAATGTGAATTTAATTTAGCTATGTGAATGTAATTGTTTTCTTAAAAGTACCTTAGAGTTGCTAGTGGATTTTCACAATCGATTCCCAAGTCAAAATATCAAGCCTTAAATGTCCGCTTTCAAGAACCTGGGAATGAAAGTTCCCGTGTTCCTGCCACTTCTGCTAACTAGAGAGCATGCAGAGAACGTATGAGTCATGAGGAGAAGCGTGCGTTAATCTTAATCTCATCATGTACTGTTACTAAAGTCGTCCTTCTTCCGAAGTGCCCCATCCTTTGTGGAAGCCCTCCCCCATAGTCAGGTTGATGCAGGGGCGAGAGCCTCTTCTGTCTGCCCCTGTTGTCATGACTATGGCCGTGGATCAGGTGTGAATGGGGCCTCTCCCAGGTTCAGCATAAAAAGGACTGAGAGCTGGACGCTCTCAGCCTCATTCTGACCTGGCCATTTCACACCCTGAACCAGTGCGTGCACAGCAGCAAGACATCCCGGGGCAACCTTGCATCCCAGACTGTAGTCCTGGGGTGTGTGGATTCAATGGGCTCAACATAAAAACCCAATCTGAAAAATGAACATTGAACCGCATCACTTTAACTTTTCAATCTTTCATTGTACGAAAGTATACTTCGGAGGCAGCTGTCCAACAAAAGGTTATCGAGTGCATCTTCATATAAAAGACTATATCAAGACTAATTCTATTTCATAACAAAAATCTATTTCTCAGGCTAGGCCCTTTTTTGCTACATGTAAAATGCTGTCATTTCGCTAGCTGCTAGCTAGCAACATTTTCTTTTACACTAATTTAAAATTGTAAAATGCTTGGGGGACAAATATACCGTGACAGGAACGTTTAGTTTGCTAACTTTTTTGCTCCTGGAAAAATAGGTTCTATTCGTGCATTCTGCACTAGAGAAAAAGATTTTGCAGTTTTGCGCAGTCTCTTTATCTCCCTTCTTAACTGTTCTGCTACTCTCCAAGTCCCTATCACATCATGGTTTCTATAATAAAACTTTACTGGCCGTGCACATTTCTGCAAACAGCATCTCGTGTTAAATAAACTTCTACAATAAAATCATTCTTTATACACCTTCACACTATTCCTGGAAATTATATGTCTGAGCCTCATCAAGTGCAAACAAATTACATGGCAACAGGATAACATAAGGGGAGAGGAAAGTATAAGGAGATTGGAGGTGGTGTTATTACGGCCAGATCTACCGACTTTGGAACTGGGAAACCAGGTTAGAGGTCTCGGCATCGGTTCAACATCTTGTGATTCTGGGCAAATAACCTAATCTCCCCGTGCCTAATAAACTAGCGTGACCTTGTGTAATGTAATTGGTGCTCAAATAAAGCACTTAAATAACTTGGGGTAGAGTTTGTGCTATATGCAACTAAAAATTAAAAAAAGGCAACAGAACTTCATTTTGCTGATTAGTTGCATTTAGACCCTGGAAAAAAGAACATGAGGAGGCATGACAAGGAGACAACAGAAGGTTGAAATGGAAAGACATACGTGGGAAAACAAAGACAACACAAACTAAGCATTGGCAAAGCCAATATTTCTTGCCTATGCAAGAGTTATTGGCTTTGCCAATGTGTTTTAGTTATGTTGTACACTAGCATAGCTGCTTTACAGCATGGCTAAAAGTTAGTGGTGTTGAGGAGAGTGGTGTGAATTGTCGTAGAGTGAAATGGCGAAGAGTGCAGTAGAATGTTGTGGCATAGAGTGTCGTGTATTGGAGCGACCGAGTGGAGTCACATAGAGTGGCGTACAGTGGAGGGGCATGGAGTAGAGTGAACTGTTGTAGAGTGCTTTTGCATAGAGTGTTGCAGAGTATAGTGGCATAGAGCACAATGGCATAGAGTGCAGAAGCATGGAATTCAACAGCATACAATGAAGCATCGTAGAATGAAGTGGCATAGATTAGAGTGTTGCACCATAGAGTGCAGTGGCATAAAGTGCAGTTGTGCAGGGTGGAGTGGTGCAGATAAGAGTGGTGTAGAGTACAGTGGCATAGAGTACAGTGGTGCAGATTAGAGTAGAGTTGCACAGAGTGCAGTGGCATAGAGTGGTGCAGAGTAGAGTGGCATAGAGTGGTGCTGAGTAGAATATTGGGCCGAAGAGTGAAGTGGAGTGGAGTGCTGCAGAGTGCAGTGGCATAGAGTGGAGTAGAATGGAGTGGCTGGGTCTGGTTGCTTAGTGGACTAATGCATCCACTATAGGGGCCTGTGTTTAACCACATGGTCACAGGTTCAAATCGCGGCGGGTCCACTCAGCGTTTCATCCTTATGTGATTGATAAAATGAGTACCATTAAGTTGGGTAACAATAAATATCTGTTATTCAGCACCAAGATGCCCTTCTGGGTGAATGTGCGCTTTACAAATGCACGTTATGTTAGAATGAAGTGGCAAATTACAACCATAGTAATACCTTACGTTGTATGTGCCTGAGAAATACCAATAAAGTTTGTTTTAAAAAAAATGTTAGAATGAAGTGGCGTAGAGTGCATTGTTCTAAAATGCAGTAGTGCACAGTAGAGTGGCGTTGAGTGGAGTGGCTTAGAGTGCAGTGGCATTGAGTACAGTGGTGCAGAGTGGAGTGGTGCAGAAGAGAGTGCACTGGCATAGAATTCAGTGACATATAGTGCAGTGGTGTAGACCAACGGTTTATAATTCAGTGGCATACAATGCAGTGTCATACAATGCAGTGGCGTAGATTAGACTGGTGCATAGTAGCATGCATTGGTGCAGTGTGCAGAGGGCCATAGTGTAGTGGCATAGAGTACAGTGGTGTAGATTAGAGTGGCAGAGAGTGCAGTGGCGTAGAGTGTAGTGATGCAGAGTAGAGAAATGTAGAGTTCATTGGCAGAGTGCAGTACTGCAGAGTAGAGTGGAGTAGAGTTCAGTGGCAGAGATTGCAGTATTGCAGAGTAGAGTGTCATAGAGTGCAGTGGGGTATAGTGGCGCAGAGTGCATTGGCATAGAGTGCAGTGACAGAGTACACTGGGCAGAGTAGAGTGCAGTGGTTTGGAGTGCAGTGACAGAGTGCATTGGCATAGAATGCAGTGGCATAGTGCAGTGGTTTAGAATAGAGTGGCGTATAGTGCAGTGGCATAGAGTGGAGTGGTGCAGTGGTGTAGAATGGCATAGACTGCAGTGGCATAGATTGTTCAGAGTAAAGTGAAGTGGCATAGAGTTTAGTGGCACACAGTGGAGTTTAGTGGCGTAGAGTGCAGTGGCATATAGTGCAGTGGAGCAGAGTAGATTGTTTCAGAGTAGAGTAAAATGACATAGAATGGAGTGGTGCAGGGTAGAGTGCCGTAGAGTGCAGTGGTGTAAAGTGGCATAGAGTGCATTGGCATAGAGTCCAGTGGCATAGAGTAGAGTGGCGTAGAGTACAGTGGGGCAAAGTAGAGTGCAGTGGTTTAGAGTGCAGTGATGTAGAGTGCATTGGAATAGAATGCAGTGGCATAAAGTGCAGTGGTTTAGAGTAGAGCGGCGTAGAGTGCAGTGGAATAGAGTGGAGTGGCGCAGACTAGATTGTTTCAGAGTAAAGTGTAGTGGCACAGAGTTAAGTAGTGGTGTAGAGTGCAGTGGCATATAGTGCAGTGGCATATAGTGCAGTGGTGTAGAGTAAATTGTTTCAGAGTAGAGTGAAGTGACGTAGAGTGGTGTGATGCAGGGTAGAGTGCAGTGGCATAGAGTGCAGCAGCATAGAATTCAGTGGCGTACAATGCAGCATTATAGAATACAGTGGCATAGATTAGAGTGGTGCATAGTAGAGTGGAGTGGAGTGGTGCAGAGTAGAGTGCCATAGAGTGCAATGGCGGAGAATGCAGTTGTGAGGAGTAGAGTAGAGTGGCATAGAGTAGAGTGGCATAGAGTAGAGTGGCATAGAGTAGAGTGGCATAGAGTAGAGTGGCATAGAGTAGAGTGGCATAGAGTAGAGTGGCATAGAGTAGAGTGGCATAGAGTAGAGTGGCATAGAGTAGAGTGGCATAGAGTCGTGTGGCAGAGAGTGTAGTGGCAGAGTGGTGGAGAGTGGAGTCGTGCAGAGTGGAGTGGTGTAGAGAGCAGTGGCGTAGAGTGGAGTGACGCAGAGTGCTGTCATGCAGAGTAAAGTGTCATAGAGTGCATTGGAAAAGAGTGCTGTAGTGCAGAGTATAGTGGTGTAGAGTGGCGTAGAGTGCAGTGGCATGGAGTACAGTGGTGCAGAGTGGAGTGCAGTGGCGTAGAGGGCTGTGGCGTAGAGGGCTGTGGCGTAGAGGGCTGTGGCGTAGAGGGCTGTGGCGTAGAGTAGATTGTTTCAGAGTAAAGTGAAGTTGTGTAGAGTGGAGTGGTACAGGGTAGAGTGCAGTGGCATAGAGTGCAATGGTGCAGAATAGATTAGAGTAGAGTACAGTGGACTGGCATAGAGTGCATGGGGTAGAGTTGAGTGTTACAGAGTAAAGTGCATTGGCATAAAGTATATAGGCATTATGTGCAGTGCCGTAGAGTGCAGTGTATCAGAGTGGCGTAGAGTGGAGTGGCATAGAGTAGAGTTGTGCAGAGTAGATTGGAGTGGGCTAGACTGGAGTGGTGTAGAGGGCAGTGGTGAAGAGTGCAGTGGTGTAGAGTAGGGTGGCGCAGAGTGCATAAGTATAGAGTAGAGTGGTGCAGAATAGAGTAGAGAGGCGTAGAGTGAAGTGGCGTAGAGTGCAGTGGCATAAAGTAAAGGAGTGCAGAGTAGAGTGCAGTGGAATGGAGTGGTGTAAATTGGAGTGGTGCAGAGAAGAGTGCAGTGACATGGAGTGGTGCAGGGTAGAGTAGAGTATGCATGGTATGGTAGCACACTGCCATTACAGACAACACATTTTCAATTGAAATGACCATTACATTTGCACAGGCATACCGTTTTAGTAATAAAACTATGGAGTGCACAAACAATATTGTGTGGAAATGCCATCACCTAGTGTATTATTTGTTTTGATCATATTAAAGTATTTGTTTCCCAAAAACTTCAGAATTAACAAAAATGTGCTTCATTTGTCCGTTGCTAATTCTGCAATATTCAGAAATACTTGCAAAGTTTATTTAAATGTTCTTATGTGCTAGAAAAAAACCTTTCTTGCATCCAGTATCTAGCAAGATTGTTCCATAAATCCTCTCATTTTGAAGTCAGAAAAAGAAAAACACCAAGCCTCCCCCCCGGAAGACAGAGCCTGACATTTGACCTCTGTCTTTGAATGCAGAGCAAATGTGACAAGAGAAGATCAAGATTTACAGGCCTGTTTACAGAAAGGAACACTCATGGAAGAATACAAGGGGAGTTGGTGTGAAAAGGCTTTGCTCCTTGGGTGATACAAACTCACCCAGGACAGCCTAAAACGAATAAAGCCAGCAAGCAGAAAGTCAGAAGATGTGAGTTACAAACCACAAAGCCAATGGTAAGCAACAGGCGGATTGCATTCGTAAGTCAGCTTTCCGAATGTCCTCAAGCTGTCTTTTAGGTGTCGACCTAAACAGGAAGACATGGATGGAGGAAACCGGGACACAATGGTAACTATATAAAACAAGCACTGGCAAAGACAAGTAGGCCTCGTCTGTTGACCACCAATAGAAACCGGTTGAATTATCTTCTCCTGGACGCCTTGAAGTCGCGCTGCAACTCTACGCATGCAGGTAGAAGCTAATTAAGGTCTACATACTTATATACAGTCTTATGGGTAGGAACGATACATAGTTCCCACCGTTTCGCATAGAAGCACTACATCCCGGAACATCTGACTTTAACCCAAGGTCCTGGAGACATGGTCCCTCAGTAGGCATCACATTTCAGCCACAAGAGGGAACATTAGCTTACGGTTGAATAATTAGGGACAGCTTACCTTTGGAATCTTCCCAATAGTTACATATGTGCTTTGGGTTGCAGAATTGGATTAAGGGTAGTGTACTATTTCTAGGATCAGATATACCACTACCTGTTAAGTTGGTATATACCGACGGGAGTTTCCGCTAACTATATGTTGCCTTGCTACGGGTTGACTGACATTGGAGCCTTCACTTCTACAACCTTACTTACCTTGTTAGCCTTGAAAAAGTCACTGTGTGATGAATAAAGTGTTGCTGTTATCCATTATTGGACACACTGAAGATTGGTTGTTGCATAATGAATGTACTAAAGATAACAGATTTCTTCTTTCTTCAATAAATCATATGATTGACTCATCAATACGTATTCCCACTTTATAAACTTTTTAATATTTATGGACTTCGTACAGATTGCTATGGTATCTTTTCCTGGCTTTGCACATGATTTTAGCCTGTGATGTTCGGTATGAGTGAAAATACATTCTTTTTCTTATGCTGTACATCACCGGCAAAAAAAAACTGAAAAAATTCAATAACATATATGTGGATACACATCATGACACTACATACTCCTAGCTTGATGAATTATGCATGTATCACAATGCAAGGATGCCCATATGGCATTAGACAACCACCCTTTTCATTTTTATTTTTTAAATTTACTATTTTAAGCAGTAAACATTGATCTTGGAGCGGTAAACTGAAAAAAAAGAAACATGCGTGAAAGCACATTTTAGAGGCACCTAGCAGCCAGGCTTTCACATTTAATTTTTTTTTATTTATTTAAAAGACCACGATGAGTAGAGCAGGGAAGCAATGGAGAAGCTGATGAGGAAAGTCCACACAGGGAGGAGCAATGCGTGTTCGCAGTCAAGGAGCAGGGGAGGAGCTTAAAGTGGGAAGAGAAAAAAAGCACACAAAAATTCCAAGCTGCGAGGGGTGGGGGAAGCATCAGACAAGATGAAGGGGCAGAGGGGAAAACATGGAGTGTGCAGAGTAATGGGCTGGTCATAAACCCACTGTAAGCATTGGTATTGCCCACAATTAGATTAGAGCAAAAAGAGAGGGGTCCCATAATCAACGACACAGGCCACCTCAATAGACTGTAAAAGTCAAACAATTTCCCTTTGGAGACTTGATATTACACACTACAATAAGTGGTGTATGATTTTATGATTGCTTTTTGTGCATCCAGTAGTGTGTAATATCAAGTATCCAAAGGGAAGACCCTGAAGCTCTCAGGAGGCGCACTGGCAGTGCGCCACCTAGAAGGTTGTGGACTGTCAGTGCGCCCCTGATTGCTGCCCTCTGGTGCGGGGAAAGAGGGTCCCATGGACCCCCAGACATCCCCTTGCATGCAGGTGCAATCACTGACTGCACCTGCCTGCAATGGGGTCTCTAATCCCCCTTAAAAGTGCAGGCTGGTTGCCGACTTCACATTGAAAAACGGAGCAGCTGCTTTAAAGCCGCTCTATATTTCACTTGAATGCGCTGTCCCCAGGGCAGTACGAGTTTGCGGCTGCCCTGGGGGTAGGGCATTCTATGTAATAGGTGCACTTTCCCTGTTTGCTCCTGGCGCACCTGTTTTAAGGTGCGCTGGGTGCAAACAGCGAAAGTGCACCCTATACATAATAGGGCCCCAGATAGGCAGAGGAAGACACAGATGTGCATGCACTAATACAGTGAGACATGGACCAGAAGTCTCACACAGAGTAGAGAGGTTGAGACAAGGGGCCAGTGACATGGGGAAACGGACATGGAGAAAAGAAAACATAAAATGTCTTCGGTGGTGGTGCATTGGAGGGTGTCCATGTGGATGATGGCAATGCCTTCTCTGTGCTTGTTGGAGCGGTCTCTGTGTATCATCTTGTAGCCGTGGGGTGTTGCAGTCGTGATGTTGGGGCTCAAAGACTGGGTGAGCCAGGTCTCAGTGATGAATACCACACCAGGTGAAGGTTGTGATGGTGTCCTAGATCTCGGTGGCGTGCTTGCAGAGAGATCGTGCGTTGAGCAGCATGCATTGAAGCTGGTCCTGGGTGTCGGAGGTTGGCTGTGTGAGGATGGTGAGAGTATTAGCGTTGCAGGTAAAGCAGCAGTGGTGGCAGGCAAATGGTGCTTCGGTGGATCGTGGAGAGGAGATGCAGCAGTTGTTGCAGCTTCTGGGAGTGTGGGACAGGAGCTCGGTGGAGATATAATAGTAAATGGCAGGAGGGCCAGGGTTCCTGGCGCTGGGCATGGTCCAGGCATGGACGGGCACAGACAGACTTACCTTTGGTGTGTTGGCGGCACGCCCACTGCACAGCCGTGCTGCAGCCTCTATTAAGTAAGTCCTGGGGAGGGAGGGGCGCTGGGTGGTGGGAGGCAGGATGTGGTGACGGCAGGAAACAAATGGCGGGAACAGATGGTGGGCTCACTGGGTACAGAAGAGAAAGGCTGACTAGGAAATAAAGGGACAGCTAAAACCAAATTACAATGACTGCCTAATGCAGGAAGAGAGACTAGCTATCCATGCAGGGGAACAGCAAATACCGAAAAAACAGCAGTGTGAGCAATGTGAGAGACAACACAATACAGGGGGAATACAGGCAAACTTGAGGAAAACAATACTTTAACAATACTTTACTGGGCTGATTTCAGCTGTAGTGGTATGCGGCGGAGTGCTGCGGTAGCAGGAGAAGAGACAAGGGGGTGGGGTGACTGCAATAGCGGAAAACAGGGGACCTGTCTGGCAGTGGTGAACTGGTACAAGGACCTACTCCCGTAGGTGACAATAAATAAATGATAAATTAAATTGTTGTGGAACCAGTTTCATCTATAAAGTTAAAATCTAAAGCTAACATAGCGGAGGCTAATGCTCAAAGATAGTCACAGAATTGTTATTAGAAAATACCAAAGGTCACAACTATAGAAACTATGCGAATTGATTCAGTCTCAATTTAAATGTCCTTCCCTTATTGGGAAGAGGATGAACATTATGATAGTGATACGTATAACTGACTCCCTCCTCTTGATTCAGATAAAGCGTTGCTTGCAGGTCTGCAAATGCATATAGTATGGATAAGATGCTTGAATGTCTTTTCCCGAAGGTTGAATTTCTATGAAGCAGTTAAAATTTGCTTATGCTGGGAAAAAGGCAGCTGAATTTCATTTTACTAAGCTACATACTCACACCATAGAACCGAAATCATCTCTTTTTATGGAGGTTTAGGCAACTAAATAAAAACAGAGGGTATTCTAACATTTACTGAAGCTAAATGAAGCCTTGATGGACTAGCTCCCACAGACTGGGAATACACCTCAATTAATTGCAGCTGTTTCATGAATGGTGGCTAAGAAGTGTAGACCTGCTGTGTGTGATCTTTGGTTTCAAATCTAATGCCATAGAGTCTGGTGGTTTAAGCTTCTGGCTCTAAGGTTAAGTTGAAAACAATTCTGTTTGAATCACCTGATAAGAGAATCTAAATGGGTTGATTCTTTAGGTCAGAAGGTTTTGCCTCTGATGGTGCAGCTACACTACAGGTTATTTAATATTGAGATACAATCATGCTCTTTGAGAGTTAACTGCAACAATAACAAGGGGATGGATGGAATGCCCAAATTAATCTCAGCCACCCAATCAGGGTGAAATTGTTCCTGGTTTGTTTGTGTTCCGGTTCATGGCAGACCTGGTCTGAAAGTTCAGGCTGGACTGTTCCCACTGGAGTAGGGTCAAGAATGATTTTCATATGGCTGGATCCAAACTGAGGTGGCGTGGTGAGCAAAAGACGGATGGGTTGGAAGGCTACCCCAAGTGATTGCCATTGGTTAGACTGATTGAAAGCATTCCTCTCATTGCCTTTTGTGTTTTTTAAGGTTATCACTCTTGTCTTGAATAGATTTCAGGAGCTGATAAGAAAACATTTTTGCAATCTTTCTAAAGATGGCACGGACACTAAGCATGCTGTTCAAACTGGAATGGATACCATGGATTATGTGCCATGCTTTAAGGGGGTCTGCTCTGCTGTAAGTTTGTCTAGACATGTTCGGATGACATGTTTTTCAGGAGATGTTCAATCCCAATTGTTTGATATGCCTATTGATGTGCAAAGATTGTTCAGCAAGTTTGGACTCTCATCTCCTACTAAGAAGTTCTACCATCAGTACCAATATTTCCAGGAGCATTGTCTTCAAATTGGTCATTCACAACTCCAGCACATGGTTCATTAGCAGCAGCCTTCTACTAGGGTCTTTGGGGGCAAAGGTAGGCAGCAGAGTCCACTTCTACTGTGACTCCTGCAAAGCCACTTTGACTTCCTAGTAATGCAGCATCGCAAGACTCCAGTCAGAGGTCAGCTGGCAGATTTTCTGAGCCAGTGGCAGAGCATAGCTTTAGACTATTGGGTCCTGTAAATTCTTGCCAGTGGCTATTCTCTGCCATTTAAAAGGAAGTTACCTCCTCCACATGAACATCTTGATGAAGAAAGTGGAAGATTTGTTGGTGAAAGTTGCCATAGAGCCGGATCCTTATTTGTAGAATGGGTGCGATAGTTACTCCTGCGTGAGCTCAATGAACAGAGAGACTGATTTGGATCTCAGATTTGTCAACAGATTTCTAATTCAAGGGAGGCTTGTATGTGTTACTGCAATTAATCTTGACACCTCTTCAGGGTTAAGATTGGTTAATCTCATTAGACCAGCAAGATGCTTTTGTTTCACATTCCTACATAATTACCATTAACTCACTACAAGGAATGGCAGTTCCGATTTGCATTTCTGCCATTCGACATGGATTCAGCCTCTCAAGTATTTATGAAAGTAGTGGCAGTGGTGGTTACCCATCTTCTTTGGAATATAATTCTACTTTAACTCCAGCTAGATAATTAGTTGCTGAAGGTGAGTAAACACAAGAATTTTTTAAAGAACCTTGCAAGTACAGTCACTCTTTTGCATGACTTGAGATTCTGTCAATTTCTTTTTTTAACTTCTGATTTGAAAACAGCCAGCTCAGTTTATAGAAGCAGAGCTGAATATGAATTTAATGAAGGTTCTTCCACCACAGAATAAATCTGTCAACATTACAGCATTGGTGTCAGAGTTCAACAGAGTAAGAGCTCAACTGCCAAGAGCTAATCCGAGCCTTTACTTCTGTTTCTCATGACTTCCTGCATCTTTATCTAATGTCAGCAATGCCCAGGAAGGACTAATTACTGTAGGGCAGCCTGAAATTTTCAATGCATCCAATTCAAATTCCTCTTTAACTTGAAGGGGCATTTAGGATGATTTTTCAGTCAGCTAAGAAGGAAAATGATGTTTTTGACCTCTTTTCCACTTGGTATAAATATGATAATGAATAATCTAGCCTGAACCAAAGGTATTTGGCCTTGCTTCATGGATCAATGAGCAGATCGAGCATCTCAGGAGTTAATGGGTGGAGGTCAGAGTTTTGTATGCAATTCTTGGTCCCCGCTAAATATATCTCATTTTTACTACCATTCAGCTGAAGGGAACTGTCATCGTCCATAAATGAGAGCTCAATTCACAAACAGTCTCCAAACATGTGGTGGAGGCTCCGTAGTCGTGGCGGGATCTCTGCACTTATGGTAGAATCTCTGCAATGAGAAACTGCAGTGTGGAGATCCCGCCACAAGAGCAGCTATCCCACCACGAGTGCTGAGCCTCCGCCATGAGTGCAGAGGTTCTTTGTGAATCGGGCCCTAAATGTCTTTCAATACGAATAGAGTAAACAAATTAGGAATAATACCATGTACCCTAAACAGGATTTGAATGTCACCGGCGTATGACTGATATTTAAAATCAGGTTTTCTTATGACATCCAGCTTTGGTCTAAGATATACATTGAGTAAACAGGGATGACTACACATTTCATAAGTCATCTGAGTGAACAAAGCTTTTCCATTAGTATCTGCGCCTGTCAGGCAGGAAGGAAGAAAACAATTGAGCAGCATGTTTGTAGTATAATAGCCTTGTGTTTCCCTGTTGAAAGTAAAATAAGATATTGAGAACATAGGTCATCAAAATGGGAGTCTTATTTAGGGGGTGATATATCACAGTGAGTGTAATGCTATAATCAGGCAATAGAGCTCACCTAATTGGTACATATTTAAATGTCTCACAATATCAATCACTTTAAAGCATCTTCATCACCCCAAACTTAACCACATGAGGGAAAGTGTTGGACTTTGTGGGAGCAAATTTACTATACTTTTAGGGTTTATAATAAACTACTCCCACAAAATTAAATATCACTTTTAATTTTAATTAGCCCAAAAAGCACATGAGATAACTAAGCTAAACTGGAAGTACACGATAAAAATCATATATTAATAAATGTAAAATATATAATTTAAAATAAAATATTTAAATAAAAATTAAACATATTTAGAAAAGTGAAAACTCAAATATACATTTAAAACAATGTTACAATGCTCTAATTGTTTTCAAACAGTATTTAGTTAAAAAACATATTACAACAATATCCTTATTTAAAAATAAAAAAGGAATAAATTAAACATATTTAATAATGTAGATATGGTAAGATAAATTAATACTAATATGCCTGTGGGTATCTTGGTGCTGAATAATAGATGTGTATTGTTATCCTAATTAATAGTGCTTATTTGATCAACCTTGGAAAGATGAAAGGCTGAGCGAAAGCACAAGAATTCAAACATGTGAGTAGGAAGTCAAACACAGATCCGTCAAGTGGAAACATTAGTTTACTAAGCCACCAGACTAATAATATCTGTTTGGGGTCTTCAACATATCTGTCATTGCAGACATCGCTTTGGAGACTTGAATATGACTATCATCATGCACCATCACTGTGGGGGCTTGGACCTCATTGTAATCACACACTATCGCTGTGGGGACTTGAACTTGGCTATGATCACACACTATCTCTATGGGGACTTGGACATGACTATAAAAACACTATCTCTCTGCGACCTGGGTAACATAATAATCACACACTATATCATTGGGGACCTCGGCATACCTATAATCACACACTATCTCTGTGGGGACCTGGACATCCATATACTCACACTATCTCTGTGGGGACCTGGGCATCCCTATATTCACACACTGTCTCTGTAGGGACCTGGGCATCCCTATAATCACACACTGTCTCTGTGGGGACATGGGCATCCCTATAATCACACACTGTCTCTGGAGGGACATGGGCGTCCCTATAATCACACACTGTCTCTGTAGGGTCTTGGGCATCCCTATCATCCCACACTATCTCTGGGGCGACCCTGGCATCCCAGTAATCACACACAGTTCTGTGGTTACCTAGGCATCAATATGATCACAAACTATCTCTCCGGGGACCGGGGCATCATTATAATCAAACACTCACTGTGGGGGCTTGAATATCACTCTAATCACACACTATCTCTATGGGGACTTGAACATGACCATAAAGATGCACTATCTCATTGGGTACCTGGGTAACATTATAATCATACACCATTAATATGAGGACCTGGATACCCCTATAATCACCCACTATCTCTGTGGAGACATGAACATGACTTTAATCACACACTATTCTTTGGAGACTTGAACATTACTATAAGAACACACTATCTTTGGGGGCATGGTCATCTTATAATCACACACTATCTCTGTGGGTTCTGGGTATGTCTATTCTCACACATTATCTCTGTGGGACCTGGGCATCAATATAATCAAACACTATCTTTGTGGGGACTTGAACATGGCCGTCATCATGCACTATCTCTACAAGAACTTCAAAATGTCTATCATAAAAGATTATCCATACATGGGCTTTAATTTGACAGCCATCACACCATTTCTCTACAGGTCTATAAACACTAATTCTATGAGGATATGACATCCCTATAAACCACCTTAACTCTGTGGGGACCTGAGCTTCACCATAATCACGCAATATCTCTACAGGACCTGAGCATCAATATAGCGACACACTGTCTGTGCAGAGATCTGGCCATCACAATAAAAACATGGCATCTCTGCAGCAACCTGAGCTTGACTATTATAATAGTGTCTCTACAAGGACTTGAACATGACTAGCATAACACTCTCTATGTAAGGACTTGAACCTGCCTTTAATTACACACTATCTCTGTGGGTATTTGAACATAACTATACTACCTCTATAGGTACTTGATCATGAATATAACCCCACACTATCTTTAGTGAGACTTAAGAGTAACTTTAATTAAATGCTATATTTGTGCGGACTTAGTGTAATAACACACTATTTCTACATGGAATTTAATATAAATATCAACATACACTATTTCTTTGGGGACTTGGACGTGCCTAAAAGCAAACAATTTATCTGTGAGGACCTTTGCATGCCTTTAATCAGACACTATCTCTTGGACGAGATGAACATGACTATAATCACAAACTATATGTGTGGCAACCTGAGCAACAGTCTGACATACTACCACATATGACCTCAACATAACTATCATCACACACTATCTCTGTGGGGACTTGAAAATAAATATAATCAGACACTATGTCTATGGGGACAGGAGAGTGAGTATAATTATTGCTAACTCTGTGGTGACTTGGGCATCAATATAATCACACACTATCTCTGTGGGGACTTAAACATCACTATAATGTAAATCCGTATTTGTAAAGCGCAAACTACTCACCCTTATGGGTCTCAAGGCGCTGGGGGCCGTCGTGGAAATTAAGTGAGCTATTGCGCTGAGTCATATGGTGCTGAGCTGCCGCCGGAGCCAGGGATCGAACCGTGAGCCCTGTGCTCCAAAGTCAGCTGCCCTGGCCGCTGCACCACACCTCTCCACTAAATCACTCACTATCTCTGTGGGGACTTAAACATCACCATAATCACACACTATCTGTGTGGGGACCTGGGCATCAATATAATCACACACTATCTCTTTGGGGACTTGGGCATAAATATAATCACACACTATCTCTGTGGGGACCTGGGCATAAATATAATCACACACTATCTGTGTGGGGACCCGGGCATAAATATAATCACACACTATCTGTGTGGGGACCCGGGCATAAATATAATCACACACTATCTGTGTGGGGACCCGGGCATAAATATAATCACACACTATCTGTGTGGGGACCTGGGCATCAATACAATCACACACTATCTCTGTGGGGACTTAAACATCACTATAATCACACAATATCTCTGTGGGGACCTGGGTATCAATATAATCACACACTAGCTCTGCAGGGACTTGAACATGACTATCATCACACAGTGTCTGTCCGCTCTAGAACATTACTATAATCACATGCCATATTTTGGAACTATTATTGCACAGTCCTATGAAGAAGAAGATGCCTAGTGGTGAAGGTAATGAAAAAAACTGGTAATCCCAGCTTGGCTTTTCTATTTTTCCATTTGATTACATTTCAGGATCTTTGGCATCTAAATTAATTTAACTATATGTTGTTTCCTTATTCCTTAAAGTGTGTGAGCATTCAGCAATAGGCTAAATATGCAGTTCATATGCTATTGTTTTCCCCTGAAAAATGCATTATCATTAAAATCCAATTTACGTGTGTCCATAGGACACATGGGGTTGCTCCTATATGACTAAACTATCATGTAATTTAGATATAGTACTGAAAAATAGCATTTAGCAATTTGTTAATTACTGTATTCTATCACAAATGAAAAGTTTGGAGTAAGTCCTCACAAGGATAGTAACACGTGTTGAAGTCCCCATAAGGATGGTTCTGTGCGCGCGATGAAATAATGCTATATTTGCACATTTGAAGCAGGATCCTGTATCTTGATTTTTTTCTTAACAATTTTCTGTAATTATCATGATTTAAGGCCATTGGGAAAGGTTAGTCCCCACAAGGCAGGTATCCACACATAGTCCCCACAAGGATGGTAACGTGTGTGTGTGTGTGTGTGTGTGTGTGTGTGTGTGTGTGCGTATGTGTGCGTGTGTGTGCGTGTGTGTGCGTGTGTGTGCGTGTGTGTGCGTGTGTGTGCGTGTGTGTGCGTGTGTGTGTGTGCGTGTGTGTGCGTGTGTGTGCGTGTGTGTGTGTGCGTGTGTGTGCGTGTGTGTGTGTGTGTGTGTGTACGTGTGTGTACGTGTGTGTGTGTGTGTACGTACGCACAATGTTGGAGGCCTTACTGATGGGAGGCTTTTTGTTGAAGAAATGGCAGTAACGTACCGGGTAATCCAAGCTTTCAAACCTGCCATCTTTGTGAAATTGTTTACCCTGTAAGAGGGGGAATAGGGCTTTCAGTCATCACAGCCAGAGCAACGCACCATGGAGGTAGAGGGGATGCGATGGAGCATTGTTCTTAAACAGTTACTACTACACTTTTCAAAAGCGCAAAAATAATGCTTCTGAAGATGCGTCCTTGGGAGGCGGCAAAAACCTTAATGAATTTGCACCGTGCTGAACCTTTCCCACATGAGCTGGAAACCATCTCTGTGTAGTGGTTTCCACCTCACCTTATGCTCACCATGTGATTTTGGATTTCATCAGATAACCATGTGAAGAAAGCCTATATCCTGTGACACGCTGTCACCGTGTGTGTTGGAAGGACTGTAGGTTTCCATACTGGATAGTTCCTTCAGTTCAAAAGCAAACAACATCACCTCCTCAGAGAAATCCAAGACCTTGATGATATCGAGCGTAATTAAGATTTTTCCTCTTCAACAAAAAATTAATTTAGGATAACGGTTATTGCCTTCTGAGACTGCTTTCAAGTACTAGTGTTTGCCTCCTTTATATCCTTTTTTAAAATGGGGCTTTACAAAAAGATGAAGACAAAGGGGAGAGTTTTTTCAAAATCGTCGGTACATGGACATTATTAATTATTAGTATTATTAAGAAAAGTTCCTTTTTTTAAATGCATTCAGACATCCAGCAGATAGACTGACATAATGGAATTAAAATGTAATTCATAAAGCACAACTGTTGCCCGACAAGGGCCCTTATGACGCGTTCCTTGTTAATTCTGCAGCGAACTGCCAGGGCTGGAATTAATGATTCTGGCATGAGTTAACTGGCATTACAAGTTATTTGACCCAGAATGAGGAATAATAATTGAACCTGAGAATACCGGTTCAGTTACACACTTTATTCCCATCTTCAGAGGGGAATAACAGGCAAAAAATCCACCCATATTTACCACCTTTTTGGAGTGAAGTGGTGTTTTTTTTTTTTCCTTTGTCAGGGTTCACAGGAGGCCTTTAACGCCAGATGGGGCTGCTTTCCTGCTCCCCTCCCCCACCCCCCTTCCCCATTCATCCAAAAATGCTGCTGTGTGCAGGCGGCGGGGTCTGGGCACAGCTGCTGCTTGCAGCACCGTAATACACTGTAGCCAGGTTCAGTGTCTCTGGGTCTAGGGTCTGCAGTTGATTCGCCCAATAATTCTGGGCCCGGAGATATCAGAAAACTTGCAGTTGCTCAGAACAGTATCTACATGGGCATTCTGCTATGGGCAACTGATCATGAGGGCCTAGGTGTCCTGACATTGCAGAAAAGGACAAAGCAGTCCACTATGGTGATAATGAAAAAAACAGATCGTAGGATATTAAGAAATAGAAGGTGTTTCTCCTGCGTTCATTGGAATAAGTGACATGGCATTCCACAATTAAGCAGCAAAATAGGAAAATGACCTTCTGCAATGGCAAATATGCCAAATGTTAGAGACCAAGAGAAGGGTTGTTTAAAAAGATCAAAGACAATGTAAAGGGGCATACTGTTTTAAGCAACACATAAGGAAAAGAGGTTGTCTGCCTTGAATGGTGTGAAATGTAATCACTAAAGATGTTGAAAAGATACTCTTCATCACAGTAAGCTGGTCAGAGATGGGAGCTTGGTGTTTGAGAACATGGGTAAGACGGGCAGCTGAGAGCTGGATAAGCTGAAAATTTGAAACAAATGTTTAGGTAGACCAAGGTAAAGTGTATTGCCAGAGTCGATATATGATGAAATAATGTTGTGCACCACAGTTTTTGACTAGACGGGGGTAGAAGCCCAATGCACAGCACTTCCAGATGCCCAGGAATACTCAGTAGATCTTCCTACCCCTCATTTCATGAGTCTTTCTCACTTGTCGTCTCCTCTTCCCAGCACTCCAACGTGAACCCTCCTCTAGGGCGATTGTATCTCTAGTACTTTGTTAGCAGCTTGTGCCCTTCCATTTTATGGTGCCAATTATTGGTGAAATGTTGGCCCTTTAACCAAGGCAATTCTTGGAAATCTGGGCAGCCATGGCATGTTGTCTGCCCTGTTAAATTTCTTACATTGGTATTATGCTGGTCATTCTTGGAATATTGTGGCTTTCATGAGGTCGTGGTGCATATCACTGGAATAATCTTGGTCATTGATGGAATATTGTGAACATCCAAGATGTTTGGGTACTGACCCATCACATTTTCGCAGTCCTAGTAGTGATGTGGTAATTCTTGACACATTGTGGGCATTCATGGCATGCTGACCAGCTAAAATGCTGGCCCCTGCATTCGGATGGTAATTCATGAAATATTTGAACATGCATGGCATAATGGTGCCGACCCTTGCATAATCCTGGCAATGGCTTAATAATGGTACCAACTGCCATATTGCGGATAGGGAAGGCGAGGTATACTTTTGAGAGGATACATAGAGAGAGAGATGAAATCTGGGTGTGTACTTTTATGTGGAAGTGAGCGAGGGAGTATATGGGTATCTGTTGGAGAACAATCAGGGCTGTCAGATGATTGCATTCAACTATAGTATGCAGTAGTGATAGTAGGCTGGTAGAGTGCAGCAGAGCAACAGACAGCGCCTCCTACCTCTCTAGCTGCATTTGCACACAGACCACAGTGAACTGCCTCTCCCTGTTTCATGTGTTTGCCAACAAGGCTCATTGCACGGTAAAGAAAGAGATGGCATTTTCCTAAATGCTCTGACTAATTGGCTGGGTGTAATCTGAGGTGGCATGCTAGGCAAAAATTGAACAGTGGACTGGGAGGCAGGTCCGAGTAGTTACCAGGGGCTCAGATTAATTCAAACTTTCTATCCATTACTTCTTTGTATTCCTCAGTGCGACAGGAATGTCAAGCTTTGCAACTAGAACCAAGCTGCGCCCAACTGAAGAGGGCTTATTAGGCTGAGACTGGTCTTGGGTTGCTTGTGTTCTGGATCAAAGTGGACCTGGCTTGGCAATTTGGGCGGGTCTGTTTCTGTTGGAGTAGCTACAAGGCTGATTTGCTTATGGCTGGGTTCTAATCTGATCATGTTGGGCAAAAAAACCAAAAGGCTGGGATGCATCCGCAAGTAATTACCAGTAGCAAATATTAATTCAAGCATTTCATCCATTGCTTTTTTTAATTCCTCATTGCCGACTTATTGGAGGGCTGATGTACGAGGGTGTTGTTAGCAGCGCTACTAAGCTCTTGCTTTCCTCTCACATATCTTAAGATGGCATGGGCTAAGCTATAGACTGGAGAACTTCCCTCTAGGTTAGCTGGGTGGCCTCTGTAGTGAAGCACTTCTGATCTTGGCCTGGTGAGGGTATAGGCTTCCATTTGGGTAACTACGAGACTCGCAGAAGAGGCGGTGCACAAACACCTCTCCGTTTGGCTATAATATTCCAGGGTCGTCTTCGGCTAGGAGTACGTGAGTTCTATGCATTGCAGTGCAACTGTGTATTGCGTTCTAATGTATCAGTGGGAGAGTAAAGATGCAGGTCGCAGACCTCTGTCCGTTTGGCATTCCAGAGACTTGTTGGAGAGTGTGTTTTGGGGAGAGAGTGCAAGTGCTGAACTCTGTTCTACGGTATAGTGTAGTGTGTTTGTGGGAAATAACATGCTAGAAGTCCTTGTTGGACTGAGCACAAAAACATGTTTAAGAGTGAGCGGCTGAGTAAGTGAATGAATAAGGCAGGAGTGTCTGTAGTATGGAGCACAGAGGTGCATTTCACACTAAAATTTAGCCTCCTGCACTGTTCCCAGAATCTCCAAATTCAAGAACCGGTATGCCGACCAATGTGTTCCTCATTCCTGCGAGATCGGTGCTTGGCTATTAACTAATAGCCAAGCAATTGGGAAATAAAGTCCAGAAAGTTGCTACTCCGAACTTTTTTTCTTAAAGCTTTGCCTGCCTTTAGTGCAAAGACTTGGAATGCCCGTTGGGCTATGCCACCTTTAGGAAACTTCTCCCCAGCTGTAACATTAACCTTGTTTTCTCTACTATCCCTTTCTGTTTTTCATCACAGTAAAAGAATTATAAACCTGGGACCTGTACATGCTGGACCACTGAGCCCAGAACCACAGCCTGTAGGCGTACGGGTGGTGTGTGGACATTGCAAGAACACATTCCTGGTACGTACCTCCCTTCCTTTATGGAATCTGTATAGCTAGGAAGGATCAGAATTTGAGTAGAATTGCCTTGCAATCAGGAGCTGTGTGGTAAACAGTAAAAGACGTACTTGCTTAGCACTGGCAGTAGTGCCATTGAAACTATAATCGTCATGAGAATCATGAAACATAACGCAAACTAGTCTTTGAACATATAAAGGCACCGTGACCTAATATGTGTTTGGATTATAGTCTTGTTCATTCTATACACAGTGACTTATATTACAGCCCAATTTAAAACAACTGGTAGAGGTTTAACAGAGTAAACACAACTGGAGTTAAGCTAAAGCACGCAGACAGATTTTAAAAATCCTACTTATTTAATATTGTATGAAATAATAGTGATGGCTGGGGAAACAGCGCACACTCAATACTGGTACAGTTAAACACACGTAATTTCAATTAACATATATTCCAATTGGTGCTCAGGAGGAGGGAGAGCCACCAAATCTTCCTCAATTGGAAAAGAAACTTCTCCTCAATAGTTCAAGAATTCTCCAAGCACTCAATAAGTAACAAGCCTTTGCAATGCAATAGGTCTCGCATTTGCAAGAGTTTGAGCTATTGGCATTGTAAATAGCAATGCCTTTTATTTATGTGTTTTGAAAACCTGCAAGCGGTGCACTTTGTACTTATTGTCCTTGCTTAGGAGAAGCAAGGCTGGCAGTAACTGCACCTCTTACTGCCAGCCTTGCTTTTCGTAAGCAACGAATAGAAGCACAAAGTGCGTGTTTACGCACCGCTTGCAGGTTTTCAAAGCACATAAAACGGAGCAAAACAGAATACAGCATAGTGTAACATAATGCAGCAGAATCTACCAAGAAGAAAGACAGCGTAATGCAGCATAGTGTAGTGTAAGACAGCATGGTGTAGTCTTATACTAGATTGCATTGTATAAAATAACATATCACAGTATGGCATAACACAGCCTAGCACAACGCAGTAAACCTTCACAAAACGCTGCGCAGCACAGCATAGCGTAAAGCTGAATTGCCCTGATGAAGTCTTGCTTTATATAAACAGACGAAACACGTGTTGGCAAGGAGCTGTATTGATGGCAAGGAGTGATATGTATGACGGAGAACTTTACTGATAAAGGCAAAGTGAAAAGAAAGCCCTGGATGTCTGAATAAAAGACATTGGACATTTCTACTTATAACAATACTCATTTTGACTTATTGAGTGCTTGGGGATTGATTGAATATTGTACCAGTTTTTTTAAAGCTTCAAACAAATGCATCTGTAACGTCATTTTAAGCACCCATTATGTACATGGTATGAATGCATGAAGTTATTATTTGAAATCGGTTCCTTGCTTTTTTCTTTCTTTCAATAACCAGATTTGGGAAATGTCAGTAGCTGCCCGACTGAGAGATTTAAATCTTTGTTGGCATCGCTTCACCCCGGATTGCTGTATTTTTCTCACAAAGTTGTGTGAAGTAGAGAGATGTCTGCTCACAGCTATAAATGAAAAACCTTGAAATCATTTCTCTCCTCCCCATCCTATCCACAGGCCAACAAACCCTGCACCCTCAGCAAGTCTCAAAACACAGGCTACCTCTCTGTTTCTGTTACTTCGCCTAACAAAAACATAATTTCCTGCACTTTTCTTCCTGCATAAATTACTTATAGGTCACAGGGCCTGCTGTGAAGCTTTGACTCATCCCAGATAATCTTTGCAAGTAAACCGGTTTCAGTCTACAACCTTGGCAGAAACAGGTTCTTTTGGTCACTGATATTTTGGTTTGTCAAAGACGATAAGTGATCTTTCAAAGTCCGTAAAATTCCAATCTGGATTGGTGGTAGGTGACTGTTGCTTTCAGTCAGAGTAGTATTCTTGCAATAAAGGTAATAAGGATGCTCATTGGTTGCCATTTTACCTTCTGGTTACCAGGGAAGACTCCTCCTACAGGTGGCTATATAAAGTGACATAAACCAAGCTGATCAAACTAAAGAGTGTTGTAAGTGCTCCCAAAGCACTCAGAGCTAGAGTTGCTGTCTGTCACTGGCATATTACAGTCTGTATTCAAGAAGTTACATAGATCATGTGCTAAATAGAACTGCAGCCTACCGGGAACACTAGTTGGATATGGAAGGTTGATTGCGTAGGAATGCAAGACATCCAAATTTGAATATTGACATGACCGTCCTTGAAGCATTTGTGTCTGCATACAGATCTTGGGTGAAAGGGATCAAGGTCCAAGACTGTTAAGAATGATAAAACCATAATAAAAATCAAGGGTAGATAATCAGCAGTCAGGAGAGGGGTGTATATAGAGAATATATGTACTTTGGAGGGGTGGATGGGCTATGACTCTGTGTGCTTGAGGCTAGTGACATTTGTCTGCATCCACTATCCCCGGTATATGTTCAGAGGTTCCCCTAGTGCAGCTTATGCCGCCTCTGCTTGGAATCTCAAAGAATCTACAATGGTGCTGCTGGCTCATTTCTAAAGCCATGTCCCAGTGCTGAAAGGAGGATTGCAAGTTTGCAGCTGAGCAGTGGAAAAAGAGGCTGACCGAGGCAAGGGTTTGTGGCTAAACTGGCACCTGCAGGTCATCTAGCTTGACCCTGGCATTTGCTGGGAGGCAGAGCTGGTGCCATATTCAGATCATGGTTGGCCTTACATAAAGCCCCTTTCAGTTGTAGGAGGGGAGTGTTTGGCCAGAGCACACCATATCTGTTGTAGTCAGGGAGCCTGCCTCCCCTGCAAAAAAGAAAAAAACACAATTCTGAACCTGGCACAGTTTATAATTGGGGGTATTACAACCTGTATGCCGGCTTTTGTAAAGGGCTGAGGTACCATTGTTGGTGGCTTGTGTTCCAGAGTTTCAAATTGGTAATTATTTGGAGTAGTTTGGCTGGCTGTAATCGCACAACAATTAAGTGCTGTTAAATGGGTCCTGGTGGTAGTATCAAGTACTCGTGAGTTGGAATCTGGCATCAGTACTCTAAATAAACATCCAGGATGTTACCATTTCACACGATCTGATTAACAATCACAGGCTCTCTTCCATTATGATTCCGGTCCCATTTCTCACATCCAGAGGGTAAAGTGAAATGTTTCTCTTCTAACAGGAGTGGAGAGCCTATATACTTGCCTCTCCCCTTGAGGGGACCAGCGAGTCATTGCTCTCCTTAGTGCACAGGCTGTGAGATTCTCTGTAGCTGCAGTTAGAACCCGAGTATAGCAGCCCATCCGCCTGCGGTGGTGGTGTAAGATCCTCTATTACCTTGTACCAAAATCCACATGGTTTTAAAAAAAATAGCATGAGTGTCATTAGCAGAAGTGCCCGTGACTAGACTCTGATAATGTCCACATGAACCCTTGGATCCTCTTGGCTTAGTGCCGTTATTTGACTGCTGTCACTGCAAAGGTCTAATATCAGTCCTCTGTTGGAGTACAAGAGGTTATTTTGCTTTGTAGCAATATGTAATACACTGGTGTCAACTGTGTTGTTTTATGAGACCATCTTTAAGGTTGCTAGCTAGCCTACATTTAATTGTCACACTGGAAAATTATATTTCGAACTGCAACTTACCATGGGACCTGCTCTAGCAGGAGAGGCGTCCTTCTAAATACAGTAATGCAATTGTACAAATGTATAAAACATTGAATGTTGTTCATTTATCTTCTTTCTCACTCTTTCTCCTCTTTTATTCTGGCTTCTTTTCTCTTCTTAATTCTGCCCTTTCCTCTAATTCTTGCAACTATCTCCTTTCTTGGTTCCATGTTCCCTTGTCCTCTTTTTCATCTCTCTTCTCTCATGCTTTTTTTCTCTTCCTTTTCTTAGTGGACAGAGTTTACTGACCGGACACTGGCCCGATGCCCGCACTGCAGAAAAGTGTAAGTGCCTCCTCTTAGCACCTTTCTCTGGAGTGGTAGAACAGGTGGAGAATAATAGGGAATGCCTGGTTAAAAGAGGGGGCAGTAGAGTGCAGAGATGGGGAATGGAGGGTTACCTTATGTTCTTTCCCTTCTCCTCATGCCTCTCATTGGTTTCAGGTCCTCCATCGGACGGCGCTATCCTCGAAAGAGGTGCCTCTGCTGCTTTCTTATCGGCCTCGTCATCGCATTCACTACAGCTGGCCTTGTGGTGAGTACTGAATGTAATCTAATTTTCCTCAAGGACAATGTCCTGGCCATCACCTGCTGGTGTTTTACTGCAGCTCCCATATGATTGTAATTTGTATTCCCTACCTCCTCTCACTAATACATACCCTCGTAGTATACTATAATTTGCTCTCTTTGAGCCTTCCTTTCACTGCAGGTGGCCTTGGGTTTGTTTTCTGTACACTCTTGCTTTCTTTTGTCAACAACATTCCGTCCTCCCTCCCCCCCACCCCCCCCAGTTAATTGTGAGCACAGTAGGTTCTATTCTTCCTCCTCTCAGTCATTGTGGTAAGTGTCATGTTCACTCTTTCACCTTATTCTTCTTACTACAGCCATCATTGAAGGTGTAATGTAATTGCTAGCCTTGCTGCCTCTAAGATCAGATTTTCCATTTGTTGTGGGTGATTTTGATGGTATGTTTGGGCCTCCGGTTTCGTCTGCCCTGCCCAAGCAGAATGGGGCTCTGCTCCTATTACCCTTTAGAAAGATGTAAGTATTTCATTCTTTTCAAGGTTATGTCCTCAAGATATCTTCAGACTGTCAGGATAAGGAAAAGACCATCTCCTCTTTGCAGGAAAGACTGACAGCAAGTTTAAACCACCACCTTGCCTATCTCTCTCCTGCTCAATCTTGCATTATGTCTGCCACTTTCATCAAGGTTAAATGTCTCCCTTTTCTACTTCTTACTGCTCTTTTGGGCTAAGAGAACAGGCTCTTATCCTAGAGCAGCTTTTGGCTATGGGGCCATATCCTTTGTTAATGGAGTTTCGGGTTGTTATTTATTACTAATGCCCCAGAGCCACAAATACTGTTGCTCTGCAGGTGTTAAACCAAGACTCCCTTTGTGTATTTGCCTGTTCATTGTCAAGGCTTACTGAAAGATCTGGTCAAAATTTGAGAACCAGATACAGAAAAATAGTAACCATTCACAATAAAGGTAATTGTTCATTCAGAGCCCTGCTTATAAAAAGAATTAGTGGGTAGTCAAAAGACCTTTCTCCAAATAAACTCATTAGGTTCAAGCACCTTCTAGTGCCAGGATACAACCCCAACAGTTTAAAAGTGCTTAAACGCAACTACACTATCACTGTGCAATCGATTACATGGGCCGAGTTAGCCTATGGCCAGGGGTATGTAGGGTGGGCAGGTTTCTGGATATGCAGGTCTACATTTTTGACTAACCAAGCTGGACTCTTGCAACAAATGTATCTCTGGCTGCCTTATATTTCTACTAGTTCCATGCATGCTGTTGGGTTGCAACAAAAATCTTAGCAGGTTGTGGCCCCTTTGTGTTTTGTAGCACCAAATCCCTAAAATATCTCCTAAAATTCCACCATGGACAGGAAAGAGGGACTGCTGTTGCTTTCAGAGTGTTACAAGATGATGTCCTTTAAAGTGAGCTCCAGTGTCACGACAGTCAGTTTGCAGTAGTTGTCGCACAAGCTTGGTTCACAAATTTCAGGGCCTTTATCTCTAAACTGGTTATTTGCAGTAGTCAGGTTTTCGGGCTCCTGTGTATTAAGGGGCACCCACCAGTCTTAAGCAGACACCACACGGGGCAAAGGCACCCAATTTTAGGGTTTGTGTGACGCTAAGCTCTGTTAGTACTAGTCTGCCGGTCATAGGTTGCAGTTTCAGGTGTGCCTTAGCCATTGTTTCCAGGCCTTCAGCAGTTCTCTCCCTGCAGGGCAGTGTAGTCTGTCAGGTCATGCAGCAGCTTTGGCGTTCCTCAGGTTCCTAGACTTGGCTTGGTAGGGCCAGTTAACTACAGATTACTGATCAAAGCACAAAATAGTCTCTCCGCTGATGTTCTCCTGGAAGCTAAGATGAGTATGAAGTACTGTATTCAGCTGGCCAGTACTTATCTTCACATAGGTGCACAAAGAGAGAGTTTTTTCGCTCACTTTTCCTGGACTATCCGTACTGGAGGGGTTGCTTATTGAGAGGAAGCAAGAAAGGTGTTCAGTGTGATGTCCCAACCAATATATCCCTTTCACAGAGAAAGCCACTTCGCGGTTACTCAGATGTGGCTGAGCAGAAGTCTGGCAAGCTGTGGTTTACATATTTATGCCAAACGGATTCATTGTTTCAGAGGCACAGGCCCTTTGCCTGACCAAAGGAAGTGGTAAGTTAGGCTGGTTTTCCCAATGTGTAGAGAACCTCTATCTTGTGTTACAGTTACAGTGTTCTGTAGATGACTCTGTTAATGACTTTCAAACACACAACACAGTAAATATACAGATAGGACAAAGTCAGCTCTGTAGGAGCACAGCCAGTGGGAGACTGACTGGATTTTCACAGACAGGCTCAGAAAACCTCACTCCTAGCGATAAAGTGATTGGGCCCGTCTCTTATCAACCAAATTGCCATTACCACTTGTTCGCCTCCCAATCGGCTGCTGATGGATCAGTAGCCACACTCCATTATTGGTTGGCGGAGATTTTGGACGCACAAAATCACACATTTCTCCTAGTCTTCTTTAGGAGCAATAAAATGCATGTATTCCTTCCACAGATGGAGGGGCTTATTCATCCACAACATGCAAAATTGCACAGCTGTACACACATAGTAGTGCTTTTCATCTGCACAGAAATTCTATTAGACCACATTACTTCACTTTTGTCAAGTTGAGAGACAACAGTCTTAGCAGGGTTCATGCTCCAAATGTAAGAATACAGATATATTAAAGCTTAACCTTTAAATTTCCTCCAGCTTGTTAAATTCATTAATAGCTTCTCCTGTGATCTTGCATGTCACCCCATACCACCAAGTACCACACACTTTGTGAGAAAACAATGAAAATAATCGCCACAATTCTAGTATGTGGAAATATAAGGGAGGAACTCTTACTAATTACAAAAATCATGTTTCAGTTACAGCTGAAAAGTGTAAAGTGGCAGCATCCTTCCCAAATACTTCACAGTACAGCTTAAGCTAGACTGTGGTCACAATGACAACTCGGAGGGATCCTCATTGCCGCTGTATATACCTTTGTAAGTTTTCTTGTAACAATAGCCCAAAAATCATTTTTTCCCCTGAGGTAAGCACAGTTATGTACCAGCGTGAGTGAAAAGAACAGACTGGCTTGGATCCAGATTCTCCCACAAATTACTTTCAGATAATGCATATTGATTGGGCAAACATGCTTTATGTAATTTTTTTTATTTTATTTTGGCAAAAATTAACCTTGTGATTTCGAATTTAGAGTGAGAATAAAAGCTTGTGAATTATCTTGCATATTCATTCAAAGCCACTGAGCTTTTTTAAAATATCATACTTTACGAATATATAACGTGAGCTATAAATTCACTAGCGGAGAATAATAAAACATTGCTATACTCTAAATGCTCATACATGAAATAGCACATAGCTGACTGTACAAATGTACATTATGAGGGGTGCTCAGGACAGAAATAAGGCCAAACATACAACATACACACGGATAGGAAAGATCAATGAGGCTTGCATTGAAAAAGTTACAGCTGCCATTCCCACCATCACCAAAGCTTCTCTTGTTTTGACAATCCTAGTCAGACATAAGGCAGATGTGGCATGCAAGTTCTTGGATTAATTGTCTCCAGCGAAGAAGAAAGAATTTCAAACATTGTAAAATGAGGGGACTGTGGTTGGCACACTTTCAGATTGATGTTGACTGAGTCAAATTGGAGGGAAAACCTGTACCATAATAGGCATCCGCTAAAATCTGAGACTACCTTATGCTGAAATGAGCATGGGGTTGTTAATTGTGGTATGTGATATGATTTATACACAAAATCGATAAAAAGAAGGGCTGTGGTCCTGAAGGAAGGCAGTAATATAAATGCCTGCTGACCTACTTAAGATAGTGTGCAGGCAATTGAGGAAATGGTGCTGTCTTTAGAAGACCAGTTTCATTGAGAGCCACTAACTAGATTCATCCCAGAACTCCAAACAAATGTGTTACATATGCTGTGGGAAGGCAAAGTGCTTTTGGACCAAAGATCAAAAGAGTCCTACAAGCGATCGACACATACAGAGACAGCAAAATTGATAGATATCTTAGGCAACAATTGAATTGCTCATTCAAGAACGAGAGAAGCAGCCCAGACACGGGGAGAGTACTGTAATTTGATCATGTTTTCCCAAATATAAACACAGGCAATCTTTCACAACAAATGTAAAGAGATGTGGTTCTGATGAAAACACATAGTCATTTTGCACTCCGATTTGGTGGGGAGTGGTGAAGAGACTCTTCCGCCTTGGCTAAGCTTGGAGAAAATCCACCTTAAACGATGGAGCGCCTAACCGTGTTAATAGCGGTCAAAAAACTACCAAGGGGTGAATAACTTAAATGTAGTAGATAGTCGTAGGGAAAAGAAGAAACCAGAGGTTTGAAAATATAAAAAATATATATTTCTAGTTTTAGATTCAAAGGTTCGAAGCAAGTATCTCAGTAAGCACCCTTTCCGTATTGGTATACTAAAATGGATAACTCTGTTCTTGCAGAAGAGATTTTTTTGGCAGCCATAGACTAGCAGTTGCATATTTTCATACTAAAGTATACAAAAAAGTGATGGATGGATATATGGAATGCTTGAATTATTCCCAGCCACTAGTAATCACTCGGGCCGCATCCCAGTCTATTGTCATTTTGCACATCATGCCACCTCAGTTTGGACTTAGCCATATTCAGATTACTCTTGCTCCTGCTCCAATGGGCACATTTGAGCCCGAACTGCCAGGCGCGAGGTCCTCCCAGAATCGGAACACAAGCAGCCCAGTACCTATTTTGCCCTCGTTGGAGCACACCAGCTAGGTATAGCTTGGTTCCAGTGACAATGTGCACGGGACCCATTCACAAAAATATAGAAAATACTTGCAATGTGTGAAACACAGAGAGCACTATTTGTTCAGGATCCTGCAGATCAAACTGAACTCAACCCTTGGAGTCTCCACAAAATGATTGGCCTATGTAGCAGCAGACGTCCTCGACAAAGCCATGCAACACTGTATATCACCCCACTGCCTTTTGCTTAGGTCCACTCCATATAAAGACCACATACATACATACATACATGCAATCATCTGTCTCTATCTTGAGGACTTGCTCAGAGGGTACAGTCAAGGGAGTGGGAAATTAAATAAAGGCAGGTAATGATGGACACGTTGCAAATGCTATTCGCAACTGTCAACGAGAATGCATCAAGGCAACTTCTGTTGCAACACATGGAGTGTTAATAATGCAGAATTTGACGGCATAGTGGTGGTTTGCCCATCTCGGCAGAGAATACAATCCATCATTCTGAGAAGTTCAGATACAACACTTAATTCACAGTCACAAAGTCGAACACACTCTGAGGTCCATAGTAATCCTGCATTTCCCACCATACAACAATAAAGACTAAAATGAGCAGTGCAAAGGCAACTGTACTGCTAAAGGAAGCAGGTGTCTGGATTTTTGAGCGATCAGAACTCTTGACTTCAGTAGTAATGTGTGCCCTCCCGTATGTGGGCAAAGAAGAAATTTTAATGTTACGGGAATTAGGTCCTCAAGTAAAAACATTCATTAACGTATCTCTTCAGTACAGACCGTATCTTTTTCAGTGCAGGTCTCTGAGTTAACCATAGGAGGCCATCGGGTAGTGGTGCAGAGTAATCTGCATGTAAATAATTTGAAAACCATAACCGAAATTCTAGGCCAGATATCCTTCTTGCTGAATAAAAAGGGTCTGACAGTCGAAGTGTTGAGAGACATGATGTCTAAGATGTCTTGCATTAGGAAATGAGGAGGGACAACGTGTCTCAGATTATTCTACAAAGCATAGAGGGTCTGGAATTGGTTCATTCAGCATGACATGCACAATTCAAGTCCCATTTCTTTTTATGAACGGCCTGACCATTTCCCAAATCCTTTTCCTATAGGGAGACCCCTACTACTACTATTGAGCAACCCAAAGAACAACATAAAAAAGAGGTGCCAGAGGGAAAAAGAAGGGGGTCATTTCTCCTTGCCTACCTTCCTGTTTCCCCTCCCAATCTTCCACCTTTTAGTAAAGTAATAAATTGATATTGTCAATCTTATTTCTTGTTTGTTTGTTTTCCAGTGACCTCCTCATAAATGTATGCAGTGTCTCACATATTCTCTATATTTTGAAGTATAGCGCCAGTCTCTTCTTATGTTAGCGAGCATGGTTGCATACATTTTATGGTGCCATTCTTTATAATCACTAAAGTATGCAACAAAGTGATGGATGGAATGCTTGGATTAATCTCAGGGCCACTGGTAATTACTCGGGCCAAATTCCAGCCCATCATTATTTTGTACACCATGCCACCTCCGTTAGGACCCAGCCATTAATTCAAGCATTCTATTCATCACTTTTTTGTATACTGCTCCTTTTTAAAGCCCTATTGGAGAGCGATCTAGATCACACTGTTCTATGCCGGTGAACTCTACATAGCCCTCACTAAAATATGCCCTTTGTATCAGCCATTGACAGTTTGAATAATTACGCCCAGAGGTGGCTAGCTACAGCTGACTCCAGCCCAGATTTGTATTCTATGCCACTGGAGACAATACATCGTGCCTACCCCAGAAAAAAGTTTGACTTACTTCATTAGGGCTGCCCACCATTAACACATTATTTATGAAAAACAGTGACCGGTTAGATGTTTTTCTCGAATTTGGGTCTGTCTTATAGTGTATCTGGCAGTATTTAATCTAGCAAACACAAGGAGATGATGGACGGAGTGCTGAAACTTTTCAGACACTCACCCCCAGTCACAGATCTGGGTTGAATCCATCATCGTTCTTTAGCTCACTTTGCCACCCCAGTTCAGACCCAGCTATATGCAAATCAGTCTTGACCCTGTGCCTCAAGGGAACAGTCCAGCCCGAACTGCCAAGCCAGGTCTTCCCTGGACCGGAAACAAGCATCCTGGGACCGGTTTCGGGGTAAACCCCTCATCAGCCAGGCTAGCTTGAATATAGTGGCAAAGTGAGCAAGGGACCCACGTCTGGGCATACCCTGCCAACTAATCTAAACATACATGCTACCTAGCAAGCTGGTTGAGCCAATGTTGCTATTCTCACTATAGAACCAAGACCTGCACTACTGTAGGAAGCTGGGTTTCTGTTGCAGTAAGCCCCCCACCCCTCCTTCTTTTCCACGTTTTTTGATGCACTTTGACTTGATGCACCCTGGGTCCCTGCCGATCACGTTCCCAGGGCCTGTGTTCTTTCCCAAAACTGTACCCTTGTACCCCCAATTGGCACCTCTCTGGCCACATGTAAGTTCCTTGTAAAAGGTACCATGGATACCAAGGGCACCTTGACCAGGGAAGGCCTTTGAGGGCTGCAGCACATATTGTGCCACCCTTAGAGGTCCTGTACCTTAACACACACGCTGCCATTGCAGGCTGCGTCTTTTGGTGCAGAGAAAAGTGACATTATAAGTGCAGTCAAACCATAAAGAGTATATGGTCTGGGAGTTTGTCATCACGAACTCCACAGCACCATAATGGCTTTATTTAAATTCTGGGAAGTTTGTTATCAAACTTCTCAGCATAATAAACCCACACTGATGCCAGTGTGGGATTTATTATACCATGCACTCAGAGGGCAACTTAGAGATGCCCCCGAAAAACGACCAGCCTCTGGTGGGTTCCCTGACTGGTAAACACCAGCCTGCCACCACGAGACATGTTTCTGGACCCCTGGGGTGGGAGCCTTCGCTCCCTGAGCCCAGAAACCAAGCCATTCCTGGGCAGAGATGTTCACACCTCCCCCAGGTCAGGAAGAGCCATCTGAGACAGGCTAGCTTCAAAGGCCTTGCCGCCTTTGTAATGCGCCCCCCTATCAGGAGCAGGCCTCCTTCCTGTCTCTCCTCTTTATCGGCGGGAAGACAGTCTGGAAAAATCAGAACAGCCTAGAAGGTGTTTCCACCTCTGCTAACCCGACCCCTCAGGTGGGGGAGGCGAGGTGAAGCCCGCTCTTCAGTGTCCAGCATCTTTCAGATGGCAGGTACTCTCCAATCCAATTTTTGTGATTGCGCCCACTCCCCCATGTAGGGTGAGCACACCAAGAATGTAGTCACCCTAAGGTCAATAGCCCATTGGCTACTGACCTCGAGACCCCTAAAACGCCCCCTAAATACAGAATTTAGGGCAGTCCTGAACCAAGAAGACAGATTCCTGCAACCTACGAAGAAGGACGAAAGAAGACGGCCAGCAGAGGAGACTGCAGGGAAGAACTGACTTGGCCCCAGCCCTACCGGCCCGTCTGCAGTTTCCAGAGATCCTGCGCCAAAAGTCGCCTTGTCCTTCAGCCATCGACATCCAGAACCCTTGGGAGGACTGACTGCCTTCAACAACGACCAGATCTTCTGTGAACAGCAGCACTGTTCAAAAGAAACTCCTAAGACAGACTCTGAGCCTGCCGAGGACAAAGAAACCCGAGGCCTGTAACCACCACTGCACCGGACGCCTACGGCCCGAATCCGGGTGGCCCACCGGTCCCAGCGAGGTCCCCCTGCGCTCCTGAGCCTGAGTCCACCGTGGGTTGACACCTCCAGGACTCCCCAACTTCACCTGCAGCCTCTGCTCGGAGACCCCCCCCCATTGCACGTGGCCCAGTAAGGTAAGATCCGACCTCAAAAGACACCCCTGCATCCAGCCGCCCTTTGCCCTGGAGAAAAGAACCAGAGGTGCACCTATGTCCCGAGCCCTCCAACTTACCTGCCCAGCTGTTGGTTGCTCCTGGAAGTCTTCCTGGACCGAGCCTGCAGCCAAAATCCAAAACCGGCAACTCCTATTGAAAACATCTGAAAGAGACACGTTAGTGACAGATTCCTTACCTTAGAATATCCCCAGGCGTCAGGCTGGATCCGGAAAGTTTTTTGCGTAGCAGTACCCTTGCGCGTCGGTAGGCGGCGTCGTGCGGCTCCGCGTCCGTCGTCGGCGTCGTGATCGCCGGGATGACGTCGCGGGCAGTACTTAGGCGCCGCCCCTGCGCGCTGACGTCAGTTCTTCTTTTTCACGCCAGCAAGCGCAGATCCGGGAAGAGCAGTGCCCTGGTCATTTTTTGACCAAACTTTTTGGTGAATTTTTCACTGTTTTTTCTTCAATCGACTTCAAGGTGTCGTAGGGATGCCCGGGTTTAAACGTTGCGGCGCCTGTGCTCGGATGATGTCCATCACAGACCCGCATTGGGAGTGTCTCTTCTGCCTCGGCCGAGGCCACGACACGGAGTCTTGTTCCGACTGCCGGGCCCTCAACCCGAAAGCTTTGCGAGAGCGGTCTCGAAAGCTCCTCGAGGCCCGGCATTCGGCTCCGCGGAAGCCCCGGTCGCGTGAGAGGTCCAGGGGTGGCTCGCGGAGTCCACACCGGTCGCCGGCATCGAAGTCTTCTTCGTCCGGTAAGTCAAAACACAAAAAGTCCAAAAAGCATCGTCGCTCTAGGACTTCGCCTCGCCGGTCTCGCGACTCGGCTGAGGCCCCTCCCGGCACCGTCCCCGCGGCCCCGGACATGCCTGTGGAGTCGCCCCCGCAATACCCGTCCTTCCCGGGTTCGGGGGCGGATCCGGCCCAAGTACAGGAATTCCTGTCGGCCATGGCTCCGCCTCTTCGGGCCTCAAGGTCCCTCCGGTGTGCCTTCGGGCCCCGCGGGCCCTGATGGGGTTGCTCCGGCGTCGCCGACGGCTCCGGCCCCGGCGTCGCCCGTGCCTCCAGCCTCGATCCCGGCTCCGGCTCCGGCCACGGCCTCGATCCCGGCTCCACAACCCCCATCGACGCCGGTCGACCTAACGACACCTCCGCCGGCGCCGATGTCTCCGGTGCCGCTCTCGACGCCGCCTGGGGCTCCGGGCGGCGTCGTCCCCAGTTCCTTCCGGCTCCGGACATGGACCCGGACCGACGTCGCTCGACGCCGGTTCCGGCGCCGATGAGACCTTGGGTCCCAAATGTCCCTCCTCCCCCTTATTTTGAACCTGAGGAGGACCAGGAGGACTGGGAGGGGTCTGATGACCCTCTGGCACAACAGTGTCAGTACGATGAGGACTGGACAGAGGGTCTAGGGGATGCCAGTGGTCTAGATACTTCCCCTGACACTGGCATGCTGTCTCCTCCCGTGGCTACGGAGGAGGGAGCCAATTTTGCAACGGTGTTGCGTAGGGCGGCTGGAGCCTTACATCTCCAACTCCCTACTGTGGCGGTCAAGACTAATCTCTTGACAGAGGTGCTTCAGCCGGCAGCCTCCTCTACGGAGACTGTGCTGCCGTTTAACGACGCCCTCACTGACGTTCTTTGGGCGCCTGGTCCAAGCCCAACACAGGGGCTCCTGTGGATAGGAACGTGTCCCGACGCCATCGCCCAGCTCCGAGCGACCCCCTGTTTCTCTCTGTCCACCCCACCCCTGAGAGCTTGGTTGTCCAAGCCTCCGCTTCCCAAACCGCCTTCCCTACCGCCCTCCGGATAGGGAATCCAAACGCCTGGATCAATTTGGGAAGAAGGGTTTTTCTTCCTCCAGTGCTGGCTTGCGGTCCATCAACACCGCTTGCCTTTTGGGCCGATATACCCACTCCTTGTGGGATTCGGTGGCGAATGTTTTGCCCCAGTGTTCTGAGGAGGTCCAGACACTGCTTTCCCGCGCCATTGCGGAAGGAAGGGATGCGGCCAAATACACAATACGATGTGGCCTTGATACCGCCGACTCGCTGGGCAGGTCTATTGCAACGACGGTGGCGCTCCGACGCCACGCCTGGCTGAGAACCACTGGTTTTTCAGGGGATGTCCAGAATACTCTCATGGACATGCCCTTTGATGGAGTCGGTCTTTTGGGTCCAAAGCAGACCATGCGTTGGAGCGCTTTAAGGACTCACGGGCTACTGCAAAGTCCCTGGGCCTTTCTGCTACACGCCCTCCGCTGACTTCTGCTTTTCGCCCCTATCGTGGCCACGGTAGGGGCGCCCCTTCACGTCAGCAGCCCAGCCACCGGCCCGCGCAGCAGGCGTCTTCGCGTGGCCGAGGACGTGGATTCCGCCGTGGCGGATCGGGCAACCAGCGTGCGGGTCAGGCCACCACCTCCAACCCGTCCGCGGCCTCCAAACCCTCCTAGTCCCTCCTTTCAGGTGCACAGCACGCCAGTAGGGGGCAGGGTCCGCCATCACCTTCCCCACTGGCGTACCATCACCTCGGACAGGTGGGTCTTGGACATTGTCCGAAGGGGCTACTCCCTCCCCTTCGAAGTCCACCCCCCAGCCATGCCACCTCAATTCCACCGCATGTCAGGGGATCACTTGGTACTTCTGCAGAAGGAAGTCACGGCCCTCTTGGCCAAGAGGGCCATCGAGCATGTTCCGACCCCAGAAGTAGGGCGTGGTTGCTACTCCCACTACTTCCTGGTGCCCAAAAAGGACAAGGAGGACATGCGTCCTAACTTGGACCTCCGGAACGTCAATCGCTTCCTCCGGAAGGAGAAGTTCAAGATGCTCACCCTAGCTCAGGTCTTGACTGCCCTCGACCCTGGAGACTGGTTGGTAGCGTTGGACTTGCAGGACGCATATTTCCACATCCCCGTCCTGCCGGCCCACCGGCGTTACCTTCGGTTCACGGTAGGCCCCGAGCATTTTCAGTTCACCGTGCTCCCCTTTGGCCTTACCAGTGCCCCTCGGGTGTTCACGAAAGTGTTGGCGGTGGTCGCAGCTCATCTGCGCCGGGCAGGGGTTTCAGTCTTCCCCTACCTCGACGACTGGCTGCTGAAGGCGGGCTCGTCCCAGGCAGTCGTCTCCCACCTCCAGACTACGGCCGAACTCCTGCACTCGCTGGGGTTCTCCATCAATGTGCCGAAGTCGCATCTGATTCCTTCTCCACAGCTCCTTTTCATCGGAGCAGTTCTGGACACGACGCAGTTTCGGGCCTATCCTCCCGAACGGCGAGTCCGGGATATTCAGGCTATGATTCCGATCTTTCAGCCTTTATCCTGGGTTTCGGTACGGATGACCCTGAGGCTGCTGGGCCTCATGGCCTCCTGCATCCTGCTGGTCAATCATGCCAGATGGCATATGCGGGCTCTGCAGTGGGACCTGAAGTTCCAGTGGGCGCAGCACCAGGGCAACCTGTCCGATCACGTCCAGATCTCGAAGGGGACTGCAAAACAGTTGCAGTGGTGGCTCTCGAACCGGCAATGGGTCATGGGCAGATCCCTCTCCCTTCCCCAGCCAGAGCACACAGTTGTGACGGACGCGTCCCTTCTGGGATGGGGCGGTCACATGGGAGAGGCGGAGATCAGAGGCCTCTGGTCTCCGGGCGGAGTCCCGGCTCCATATCAACCTTCTGGAGCTCCGGGCGATCCGACTTGCACTCAAGGCATTCCTTCCTCTGTCAAAGGGAAGGTAGTGCAGGTGTTCACAGACAACACCACCGCCATGTGGTACTGCAACAAACAAGGCGGGGTGGGGTCGTGGACCCTTTGTCAGGAGGCTCTGCGCCTCTGGACATGGCTGGAACATCAGGGCATGTTCCTGATGGTTCAACACCTGGCAGGTTCCCTGAACGCCAGGGCGGACGAACCTCAGCCGCAGGTGCATGATGGATCACGAATGGCGTCTTCACCCGGAAGTGGCGCAAGGACTCTTTCTACAGTGGGGAGAGCCTTGGTTAGATCTATTCGCCACCGAAGAGAACGCGCAATGTCATCAGTTCTGCGCGTTGGAATTTCCAAGGCGGCACTCGCTCGGCGACGCTTTCGTCACGAGTGGAGTTGCGGTCTATTGTACGCCTTTCCGCCTATACCACTTCTACCCAGAGTGTTGAAGAAGATTCGGCACGACCGGGCCCAAGTCATTCTTGTGGCTCCGGACTGGGCTCGAAGAGTTTGGTATCCCGAGCTACTCAATATGAGCGTAGATCCCCCGATCCGTCTGCCTCTTCGGGAGGATCTTCTGTCGCAGCAGCAGGGGACGGTCCTCCACCCGAACCTGTCCAGTCTACACCTGCTTGCGTGGAGATTGAGCGGCGGCAGTTGATTCCTTTCGACTTGCCTCCCGAAGTTTGTGATGTGATTCTGGCAGCCAGGCGTCCCTCCACTAAGGTGGTATACGCCTGCAGGTGGAACAAATTTGTGGCATGGTGCACAGCAAAGGCTGTGAATCCCCTTTCTGCCCCTCTTTCTGAGGTCCTTCTGTTCCTTCTCTCTCTGGCCCAACAGGGTTCTGCCCTGGGTACCATCAAGGGTTATCTTTGTGCTATCTCGGCCTTCCTCAGGCTCCCTGATCAGCCCTCCCTTTTCAAGTCCCCTGTTGTTAACAGGTTCTTAAAAGGCATTACACACCTCTTCCCTCCTGTTCCGTTTGTGATGCCTCAGTGGGACTTGAACTTGGTTCTTACCTTTTAATGTGCGCTCCCTTTGAGCCTCTACATAACTGTCCTCTTCGTCTTCTGACTCTTAAGACAGCCTTTCTGGTGGCCATCACCTCCGCTCGGCGGGTGAGTGAGCTCCAGGCTCTATCTTGCAAACCTCCCTTTCTGTCTGTTCATCCAGACAAGGTTGTTCTTCGGACGCGTCCGTCCTTCTTGCCAAAGGTGGTTACTGCTTTCCACATTGGGCAGACCATCACTTTGCCCACCTTCTTTCCGCCTCCGCATCCTTCCAGAGAGGAAGAGAGGCTCCACCGTCTGGACCCAAAACGTGCGCTCTCCTTCTATATTGACCGCACAAAACACTTCCGGGTGGATGACCAGCTCTTTGTTGGCTACGTGGGCGCCAAAAAGGTCGGGCGGTGCACAAGAGGACCATCTCCCGCTGGGTTACCTTGTGCATCAAGACCTGCTATTCTTTGGCTAAGAAGGAGCCTCCTGTTGGGCTGCGTGCCCATTCCACCAGGGCAACGGCTGCTACCACGGCCTTGGGCCGCGGTGTTCCGCTGCCGGTTATCTGTCAGGCAGCTACGTGGGCCTCGCTGCACACGTTTACAAAGCATTACTGCCTTGACAGTCAGGTCCGGAGGGACGGCTTCTTTGGCCGTTCTGTCCTCCAGGACTTCCTTGTCTGATCTTTGTTCGCAGACCCACCACCGGGGTTGGTATTGCTGGGGTATCTATTCTAAGGTAAGGAATCTGTCACTAACGTGTCTCTTTCAGATGCACAAGTTACTAACCTGTGTAACGATATATCTGTAAAAGACAGTAGTTAGTGACAGATTCCTTACCGCCCCACCCATCCTCCCCGTTCTGCGAACTGATTTCTAGGGTTAAGGACATCCCTTTCAGGGCCCTAGTATTTTTCAGACACCTATGTCAGCTTCTTGCATGGCTCTGCGTTCCTGGCGTGGAAAGTCGTGTACAGAACTGACGTCAGCGCGCAGGGGCGGCGCCTAAGTACTGCCCGCGACGTCATCCCGGCGATCACGACGCCGACGACGGACGCGGAGCTGCACGACGCCGCCTACCGACGCGCAAGGGTACTGCTACGCAAAAACTTTTCCGGATCCAGCCTGACGCCTGGGGATATTCTAAGGTAAGGAATCTGTCACTAACTACTGTCTCTTACAGATATATCGTTACACAAGTTAGTAACTTGTGCAACAGGGCACCCGACGCCAAAACGGCACCCTGCGCCCAGCCACACCTGTGCTGCTGTGAGTGCACCTTATTTGCTAAACTGGATCCCCCTTTGCCCTGAGCTTAAGTCCAGGAGCTTTGCTCCCACAACCTTGTGGCCTGCTCGTGAGCAGCCACCAACCGGAGGCCCCCTATCCACTATTGGATAATATTGGGCCTCAGCACCAGGCTGCCCTAGTGCCGCTGAGGATGCTTTGAGAGTGCATCCTTGACCCTGGGGGAACCCTGCTTTTAACCCCAGAAAACCAACTCCCAAAACCAAGTACTTACCCGTAAACTGTAACACTGTTTTCTCCCATAGGATTGCATTGACTGCTTTTCTGTGAAAAATCTTCCAAGTGTGGAGTTGGTTTGTATGAAAACCTAAAGAAACTGCAAATGTACCAAAACTGATTTACTTACCTTTTCTCTAGGAAATGTCCCAGTGTAATATCTAGGCATATCACACTGAGTAGAAAAAGTAACTTCAAAAATTAATCTGAAATGTAACATACAAAGTAATCTCCAAAGTAACTGTAAAGTAATTTTGACTGTTGACTTACCTGTAAACAAGCCAATTCCATCCAACTGCATTTCAATTGTATCCAACTGCATTATACCTGCAAAGTATTATTTTACTTACCTGCACCAGGCCTGGCTTGGTTCTAGAGATAAAATAACTAAATAATATTTTTATAGACACAAAATTGGTCAGAGTTCACTCTTTGAGTGGGTGACCTCATTTATTCGCTATTGGGGTATCTTTCATAGATTCACATGCTTGAATCATTCCCCGTCGTCGAAGTGGGAGTCCCACGGTACATTAAATAAAGCAGTAATTAATAACTTCCATAGGCTATCATGGAGGCAACCATGTATTTTATAGCCTATCAACCTCCTTTTATTAAAAGGACCAAACTTAAACTGAACCAATCAGCAACCAGCACCCTCTAGAACCTTCCCAAGAGAGGCTGAATCCCTCAGATTTTCCAGCACAAGTGTGGCTAGTAGTACTGTAATGGCGGAGGAGCCTCTCCGGGGAGGAGGGTGGGTTGCATGTGAATCTATGAAAGATACCAATACTGGATAACTGAGGTTAAAGGGAAGTAACTTATTTCTTATCCAGTATTGGGGTATCTTTCATAGATTCACATGCTTGAATCAGAATAGTAAGCAGTTATATATATGTATATATCCCTGGTAAGCACCTTTAGTGGACGGTGGGTAGTGCTAGTAATATTTTCCAATGTATTCACAAAACGGTATGTTTTGTGAAAGTGCTGGTGCAGAGGTAACGCATATAAAAAAGGTGATGGCATGTACCATAAATACCTCTATCGTCATCTTAATCAAATATACGAATTCTAAATCCGCAAAATACACATATACATATTTTTTCTTTTTGATAGAATATAAATCCTCTAATTAAAGAGGCTTACCTTATTGAAATAAGTTTTGTAGTACTGCCTGTACTACGGCTGCGTCAGCCCGCTGCGTCGATTCCAAGCAGTAATGCTGCGTAAACGTATGTGTTGTCTTCCAGGAGAAGGTGTGTAGCTGTAGTCAGATGTTGCATGACAGTGGCTCGATTAGAGTGGAGTTTTGTATATGGTTGAGGCCCAGATATGTGATCATTATTGTATCGGCTATTTTATGTCTTTATATTGCCTTTCACAGACATGACAATCTGTATATTTTGGAATCATGTCTTTCAATAAATATTTATTGCAAGAAGGAAAAGAAAACCAAACTCCGTGTTACATTGTAAGTACTAATAATTGGAAATGGGGTACATTTGGTTGAGGTGCTCAGGCGATGCATTCCATAACATTTCATTCCTTTTAGATAAGAGTTAATTAGTAGATTGTGTGTAGCCAGCAATATATTTTTTTGGGAGAGCCACACGCAGGTAGGTTGAAAATCACGTTTTGTTGTGGAAGCTGCAGCACAGTTTGACAGGAAATCTTGCCTAAAGTTCAGCAGCCTGACGCGTTTCGTGCTGGTTCAAGTAAATAAAACCCCAGTGGGTAAGGAAAGAGTCCTGCTCTCTTTGGTTGGATATGTCACGGCTGTTCCAGTCGTGGGGGAAGCCCCGTCGCACGAATGCGGACCGATGGTGACTTCACATGATGATCAGCATGAAGGGCAGGAGGTCGTTTCTGGAAGTTATAAAGTGAAACGCGGCGAGAGCAGGACTCTTTCCTTACCCACTGGGGTTTTATTTACTTGAATTTGTCGCAATGTTAAAGCAACTCACTGGAGCAGTACAAACGGCACTAGAGCTACCATCAGGCTCAGCGAGAGCCAACGCCCACTGGGGCAGGTGGCAGGATTTAAAAAGCAGTACCGTAATGCCTTGCGCTGCGACTGAACTATGCCTTTGATAAAGTGCGAGCCAGCACGAAACGCGTCAGGCTGCTGAACTTTAGGCAAGATTTCCTGTCAAACTGTGCTGCAGCTTCCACAACAAACGTGATTTTCAACCTACCTGCGTGTGGCTCTCCCAAATGGGTAAACTCTCTTTGGTTGGATATGTCACGGCTGTCCCGGTCGTGGGGTAAGCCCCGCAGCACGAATGCGGACCGATGGTGACGTCACATGATGATCAGCATGAAGGGCAGGAAGTCGTTTCTGGAAGTTATAAAGTGCAACGCGGTGAGAGCAGGACTCTTTCCTTACCCACTGGGGTTTTATTTACTTGAATTTGTCGCAATGTTAAAGCAACTCACTGGAGCAGTACAAACGGCACTACAGCTACCATCAGGCTCAGCGAGAGCCGACGCCCACTGGGGCAGGTGGCAGGATTTAAAAAGCAGTACCGTAATGCCTTGCGCTGCGACTGAACTATGCCTTTGATAAAGTGCGAGCCAGCATGAAACGCGTCAGGCTGCTGAACTTTAGGCAAGATTTCCTGTCAAACTGTGCTGCAGCTTCCACAACAAAACGTGATTTTCAACCTACCTGCGTGTGGCTCTCCCAAATGGGTAAACTCTCTTTGGTTGGATATATATATATATATCTCTCTCTGCAAACAAGCCCAGTACTCAATAAACAGAACGGCAAGAGCAGACCCAATTCAGTGCAAGTTGCTTTTTTATTTTCAACCAGCCATCACCATGTTGCCATTACGCGTTTCGGCCGTACAAGCGGCCTTGATCACATGACAGCGTTCCAAAAGAATAGGTAAATTTTTAAAGTGCAAGTGACCAATGGCAATCCATATAGACATAGTAAAAATACTATGTAATACAATGTCTCCGTTTAAATACAGTTATAGAATGTACTGATGTGAGTAAATTGTCATAACTCTAAATATACTAGTAAAATACTAGCTCAACCTGAAAAATAAATAAGACAGGAAGAATATATATTTTTTTGTAAAATACAAATACAATTCATTGTATATATATATATAACTTCTAAAATGGATACCAAAGGTTAAAACAGATAATACAGCCTATATCCCACCTAAAAGAGAAATCTTAAAAAATCAAGTCCTACATACTAAACTAACCAATTTGTGCAAATATGCAAATATAGTGCAAAATAAGTGTTAATAATTAACCCCAATGTGCAAATTTTAAGCTAGCTGCCAAACGACATTTGTACCATATAAAATAATGTAGTTATATAATTACAGACACAGAAAAAAAGAAGATAGAGTATAACCAATCAAGAGCAACAAGGTTGATTCCCACAAATGTTTCTACATATCCTTGATATAAAATACATTTCAACCTTAAACTCCAGTAGAAAAGTTAAAAAAAGAGGTTCTTTTCAGCTTTAATAAATACAATAAAATATGTAAATATATACATATATAAAAAACTCTCTTTGGTTGGATATGTCACGGCTGTCCTGGTCGTGGGGTAAGCCCCGCAGCACGAATGCGGACCGATGGTGACGTCACATGATGATCAGCATGAAGGGCAGGAGGTCGTTTCTGGAAGTTATAAAGTGCAACGCGGCGAGAGCAGGACTCTTTCCTTACCCACTGGGGTTTTATTTACTTGAATTTGTCGCAATGTTAAAGCAACTCACTGGAGCAGTACAAACGGCACTACAGCTACCATCAGGCTCAGCGAGAGCCGACGCCCACTGGGGCAGGTGGCAGGATTTAAAAAGCAGTACCGTAATGCCTTGCGCTGCGACTGAACTATGCCTTTGATAAAGTGCGAGCCAGCATGAAACGCGTCAGGCTGCTGAACTTTAGGCAATATTTCCTGTCAAACTGTGCTGCAGCTTCCACAACAAAACGTGATTTTCAACCTACCTGCGTGTGGCTCTCCCAAATGGGTAAACTCTCTTTGGTTGGATATATGTGTATATATGTATGTGTGTGTGTGTGTGTGTGTGTATATATATATATATATATATATATCTAATCAACACTCTTGCGGGTGGTGATCAGTCCCTTTATTATTAAAGATATTTATGGACGTTGACTCCAGATTGTATCAACACTACGTCCACTAAAGGAGTTTCACATTATTAGATCTGTCTCAAGATTTGTATGCTCTAAACTTACTCTTGTGATTAAACCATGTAAATGTGAATTGTCTGTCCTTTGCTCCCCTCTTCCCTTGCCCATCATTCTGTACCAAATAGCCATTTGGAGTTTATTCCATGAACTGACTATCATAATAGTGCTCACATTTCCGATGACAGTAGCACGGTTATCTCCATGTTCCTCTGACAAAAGGGACAACGGCTGAAATTTCCACCATTTATCCCAGTTCTTTGCAGTGTTGCAGCATATTTTCAGAATTATTTAAATTCAGCCACCTAAAGTATTGTAAGTGACTATGGCCCCCAAGGCCAACATACAGGCTTAGTGTGAAGGTCAATCCTGGTCCGAATCATGGCCACTGATTGAGTCTCACCTGCCCTTTTCTGAATACCAAGTCTGCTTGACCCGAATATCAAAGGAGCAGCTGCTGCTACGACTCAACAAGCCAGAGCGACCCTTGGTAAACAAAGTTAGGAATTCGATGGGGCAGTCTGTAGCATCAGTAACAAGAACCAATGCCAATTTACTCCCAAGCCAGTTCCTCAACGAGTGCCCCTTTGCAGCTGCAGCAGTCAATAAGGATGAAAGCACTTTAAGAACATTGACCAGGAAGCTTAACAAAGGTTTCATATGAAATGTCACATATTGCTGGTGTACCCAGTAGAATACTGAATGTAATATTTCTCACAGTCCACAGTAAATGGACCGCATTAACCGAGTAGATTTAGCATAAAAAATATATAAGGAAACATGTTTTCCGCTATTGTCTATGTCCTTCAAATTATCTTATTAAAAAATAAACGAGTAAAAACCCCTTTGTACATCAACTCACATTTGAGATGTCCCTCCGTTAATATATTTTGTAAACACTTGAAAAGCTGTGTCTGAGTAAATTCTTTAGGTGGCAATCTCTTAACACTGATAACCACTGATTTTCAGACTTTGTGGAAACACAGTAACCACTGCAACTCACTCAAAAATAAATGCTGAAAGGAGTAATCATATTTTTACCCCCTAAAGGCTCATTTTATTGATGCAAAGCCCAAACTTCGATCTTTCCTAGAATTCAAGCACAACAGGAGAAATCCTCAGGGAAGGGTCGATTTCTTCAATTATACCACTTTCACATAACTGTCACTCTGTTTCTCAAGTTCTCTCATACCAAAATGGGTATTTGGTGCAGTCGGTGTATACAGGTGTCACAGTCCTCTTTAAACATATTTTATGGCTATAGCGCTTTATTGTATGCAAAGTTGTTAACCCGTATGGAAAATTACTATCTCGTTCATTTTTCCTTCTGGAATGCATATACACCTGTTCCCCTGCACTTACATTTTAATTTAATTTCTGTTTTACCTGATCTTTCAATATTTCATGTATTCACAAGCCAGGATCACCATTCGAGTAATGCACGTGATTTTATTCAAATTATTTGCAAACCGCTACCCAGGAGATCGAGATCTTGTCTTATTGAATCTTAACAGGTCGATTAACAGTTTCAAGGGCAGTACCTATAGACATGCACAGTCTCTGTGAATTAGTGATTTTGTTTTCCTTGGTCTTGGTTGTTCCAGGATTGCCTTTTTTTAAATCTTGTTGGCTGGCTCCTTTGGTCAATATTTAGGTACTGGAGACCATCTTCTCCCTGAGAAGAAAGAAGGCAAAAATCACGCCATCTATGCTGTGAATGTTTTTTCTCGCTGTCGTTCTCCTGTCGATTTAAATATCCCTTTCTGGGTGAACTTCTAGGAAATCCTCCCACTCTCCCTTTCAGGAGGTTAATTTATTTTAAGGGTGGAGTATTTAGGGTCCTTATATGCTTCTATTAGTTGTGGGAGGTGTCTCGTCCTTCCCAGTTCCACCCCCTTTAATATATGACCCCTTGTCCGCATTCATAATATCATGGAGATCGGGGTTTGTAAAGTCTCCGCAAACCTGTGTAAATCTGGCGGTAAGCTGCTACCCCCACCCCACTTTCCTCTGCCTTGTTTTTGTCTTGGGATAGACTTTGAGACTTCTCCCTGACTACCCAGTGCAGGCTGGCACCCCTGCCACTGGTGCCACCGTCAATTTTCTAATCCTTTCCTATTCTATGGTTCTATGGAGGACATGATCATTCAAAGCTGTAGTAGTTGGTGGCCCTCTGTCTTTCACTTTGAGGCAGTATCATAACACATGCTGACGTGTGGTACATGGTAGATAAATCAAGGACTGGACAATGAAGTAGGTCCTTCCCCGCCCCCCCATCCCCCCAATCGAGTGCAAATATGAAAGAATGGTCATCTAAGCTTAAAGTAATATGAACATTGTGGGTGGGAACCAATGGACTTGTACCATACCTTGTCATACATGTTCCCCCGACATTCTGGCAGGTAGTTCTCAGGTGGAAGAGACAGTCTGCATTACTCATGAGTGTACCTGCCTCATAAAGCAAGAAAGAGAAGGGCCTTAAGGCCTGAAACCAGCATAAGACACTCTTGGCCTGATTCACAAAGGGCCTCCACACTCGTGGCGGAGGCCCTGTAGTCGTGGGGGTGTGTACGCACTTGAGGCGTAATCTCCACAATGAGATTCCTTTGTGAATTAGGCACTCAGATTTACATATTTGGTACATGATTTTACAGCCAGGGTAATGGTGCATGCTCATTTGGAATGGTGGACTGCCTAGCCAGTAAATCCCAGTAAATTCAACAGCTTACTGGGTCAAGCATTCTTTTTCAGCTGTGGTATCCACCAGTTCATAGAACAGTAGTTTAGAACTGAAAAACAAGATAGAGAATGCTTCCATCCTCAAATTTCTGAGACAATACGGTCCCTTAAAGTGCCATCATTGGTCTGTAATATGAAAGGGATCTGAAAATCTGGGCAGAGTAATAGTTGATTAGTAGAGTGCTAGAAACAATTGTCTTCAACAGCACAGTTAAAGGGGAGGGAAAATGCTAGGAAATAAAAATGGGTATAACCTTGCAATAATATCTCACACATCTAGTGAAGCCTCTAAAATATTTTTGGGTGACGGGGACTTTTTTTGTAGTGCTTCATTGTTCTTGACTTTAGGACTTAAGTATTCCTTTCTTAAGGGAATATCCACAATACCTCCTGTGATGTGCAGCCAGGGTACCGTTAGCCAGGTTGGCTGTGAGACCTGCCCTCAGTAATGTTCATAAAACATCCTCCAAATTCACAAGAAATTCAGCTTAGGATGAACTGTAGACTAAATCTAGATATGCTGCAGCATAATTTCTATGAGGTCTCTGTAGAACAGTCCAAGGGGAGTAGGAAAAGCTGCTTTTTGCAAAACAGAGTCTTACAATGGCATTATGACCTATGATACTGATGTTCACTGTTTTTTACTAATTGTTCAACCAAGTCATCTATTCATTTGCATTTGGTAGATGTCAAACTCCGATGCTTGATTGACCTTTCAAAAGTCTATGCATGATGGTATGGAGCTATTGGGTTTGTGAACTAGGACTATCAGTGATGACCATTTACTGTTTCCATCTTTCAATGATGTTCAACTCCAATATCAAATCTTTTGTTGTGTCTATAGCAGCTCAGTAGGCTTTGGGCATGCAATAGGGTTGTACCTTTGCTTTCTTGCCATTTTTGGTGTGGATCTTGTGTTCTACAAGATTAGTCTTCCCAGAAGTGATGTAGAGACAGCTCCAATTTTCTACGGTAATAGGGGCAGATCCTATCTTTCTTTCACAGTGTTGTCTGAACAAGTCATCCTTTCTCTCCTGGTATAGAGTGTTCTCTAGGACCAGATGATACATCATGGTGTGGGTTATTTTGAGCAGCAATTTTTATTAAGCCAAATATCTCTAATTTGTTCCACTTTATCTGATTGACATGATTGATTTGGTGAATGATTTCTTACCTGATTGGGTGACTGGGTGCGTTTAAATTACCTATAACATCCATGGTTTATATGGCACGTTCTACTGGGCTAACAGATTGTACTCTGATGTGGTTATGGCAGTAAAACATATATCCAGCTTGGATTATACGGAGTCTGGTTCATTAGTTGTGTTGTTTTGGTGATTTTTGACTTTTTCTAGATTTTTAGCCGTTGCTTGTTGGATAGCAGCCATCCTCTCATAAAGCCCCAACAATTAATCAACCGCAGAAACAGTAGTCTCATCATCACCTTCCAATCCGTTTTTTGCTATATCAAGTAAATTGCTTAGTTGATGACCAGATAGGAGATCAGAAGCCAGTGGAATACTGTAGTTTACTGCTTATTGTCAAGAGAAGTAAGGGAAGCATCTTATCCCAGTCATTGGAACCAGGTCCTGTTTTATTCAGTTATATTCTTGTAATTAATCGGAACACTCCTTTAAACTATCTTTCTGCAGATTACATATAAATATTTTAATATGTTTGATCTTGAGGGTTTTTACAGACTTGAGCTTTCAATTGTGACGTGAAATTCATTCCTGGATTTGTGACTATATTGCTGTGTAAACTCACTTGTACGGAGAAATGGACTCAGGTGGTCACATAAGTGTGCCGCATTGGTGGCTCAGTAAGGAAATACTTCCAGAAATGTTGTACAGTAGGTCATTAAGCAGTATGAAGGGATGACCTCTCCCAAAGGGTTCTATGGAACCCAAAAGATTCTTGCTAGTTATCTGGAAGTGAATGTGAATGATGAGAAAGGACTGTAGAGGAGCACAGTGATTACCTTGTTTGTTTTTCATCTGACAGATGGAGCACTTCTTGAAGTAATCATCAGTCTCTAGATATACCCTTGGCCAAAAGAAATGCTGAAGAATTGAGTTGTCCTTTTTGCACTCTTTAATGTACTTCCCTTGTATGTTCTTGAACTACATATGAAAAGATATCTGACCTTCTATAATCACTGCAGCAGAATTTAAACCTTTGAGGAGATCATTGTGGCTACATGAACATCTCCACTTTTGTAAAGCATTACTGTTTGGTCACTAATTGTCAAAGCTGAACTTATTATGTGCCATGTTGGTACTTGACAATTAGTCTGGTTTCTAGGTTGGCCCTCAGCTGATACTAGCAGTCCATTTATTCTGGTAATCGCCTCCCACTTATTGGAGTAAACAACAAGAAAGAGTTTTGTGCCGTAAAGTTACTGTTGCACCCACCTCTGCTATTCAGCCCCCCCTTAGGAAACAGCTAAACGGATAGGCAGCAAAATCATACTCTAGTGAGTACATAGGCAGGCTCCAGCCATTATCACGAGATAGCACTTATGAGCCAAACAACCAAGTTTGAATGTGTTCACAGAAGATGGCTTTGCTTGTAACCAGAAGAGCCACCTGATTTTTTTCTTTCATATATTCAAATTTGAACAAGAAAGATCTTGTTTCAAAAATGTGTTCCGCAGTTGCAATATATTACCCTACGTTTCTTGAATAATGAGTGTTTTCACTGAGTTAAGTCTCTTCTTTGTTGGGCAGAAGCTCTTAAAAATAATCAAGGCTTTCTTCTCAAGGATTCCTGTTTGTAATATGATGATTCTCGTTTTCTTTGTTGGTCTTGTGCTTCCTTAGTTACGGGAGAGCAAAGCAGCATGGTTTCCTTTTTAGTGTAGTTTGCTAGGGGGCTTGAATGAAGCAATGTGCTTTCTTCTCTAGATGCTCTAACCTCTTGAAATGTCTCTTTCAGGTAGGGACCTGGAAGCTGGCGCAGAAGTATGGTGGGATCTATGCCTCTTGGGCACTTGTCATGCTGCTTACACTTGCTTTCATGGGGCGGGCCATTTACTGGGCCTGCATGCGAGTCAGCCAGCCTGTGCAAAATTTTTCCTGAGCTCCCTGCACCTCAGTTACAACCTTACACGGCAAAGAGCGAAAGAAGAACTTTGGAGTCATGTCCGTCCTTCCCTTCCCTCTTCAAAACACATACTCAATGGCATGACCTTGGTCCCAACTTGCTTGTGCTCAACAGCTGTTTTCCCAACCCTCTGGACTCCAAGGCTACTACATGGATTTGTAGCCACTGCCCTTGGCTTCAATGGAAGTGACGGTACAGGCTTTTAAAAAGGAGTGGCGTGAACAACAGGAAATCCTCCTAGATGTGGCCATCCTGCCTGCGTACTTGATCAAATACCCCCTACTTGCTCCTAGTTTCTCTTTCATTTTAGCATACATTGCACATATTTAATGAAGAAATAAAACTGTGATCATCAACCGCTTGCCAAGCTCAACGGACTCTGCTGAAGGCACACATGGAGCTGAGGGGGCCTGACAACAGAGATGAGGTTGTGGGAATGCTGCCACTTTGCAGTCACTTTGCTACTCTCTCTTACCATCATCTCCCATAGGACACTTGAAGGTTTCTGTGGGTTTGCATATTGTGATGGACCAATTGTCATTTGAGGTCAAGCAGACCGTTGCTGGCTTCTCGATCAGTTGGAACTATACACCTATCAGAACTGTTGTCTTTTACCTAGGTGTGATACTGAAATATCTGAAAGCCACCATGGACTGTTGACTTAGCAGACAAGATGAAGACCACCAAATGCTCTTGTGAGTAGTTTGCTCATTGTCTCAGTTACGGGACTCAATCGAATCTGCATCAATGGTTTTAAGTGTTTTTTCACATTTAGAATGTCACAGGTGTTATTTATTGTGGAAGACGAGGTATTGCATAGCCGAGGGATATTAAACATCTGCCATAGAGCAAGAGGTGAGATTTTTGAATGTGAAGGGTACATGATTTGGTGGTGATGGGAGACAGAGTGTGGGTAGATAGCAATGCTTTTGTTATTTGTGATGGAACCCCTAGTTTAGAAGAGTGTAATTGCCCGAAATTGGGGACAGTGGAAGGGCAAGGGATGTAAGATGGCATAATCACATTTGAAATCTGGATGTTGTAATGACTTTGGGGAGGTAAGTAGAAGGTGGTTTGGATTCTAAAGGGCCAATAGTGATAAGAATGAGAGATGGAGTTTAGGATGCCTGGGCAGCGAAGGCATGTGGCAAACTCGGCCATTGACTGGATTGCATTATTTTTTAGACCACAGCAAGTCACACATCAGACGCTCCTCTCTTCATTTGTTCAGAAGCACTCTCTGTGACCTCTGTCTGGCATTCTCATTTTCCAGGTGAATAAAAGAATGCAAGCTGAGTTTTTCAGGCGGTAAATAGCCAGGAGTACTCTGGTGCCTGAGTGAATTGTTACGAATAGACATCTCAAACCCAGTGACTTCTTATTGGTATACCTTAAATCATTAGCTAAATTTAAATGCTGTACATTGCAATGCCTTCTACAATATGGTTTCCTTGACCAGTGGGGGACCGCCATGGGGTGGTATATTGGAGGGCAATCCAAGGGCCCACATAGGGTTTGAGGTCCCAACAGGCTTAATGACACAAACTGTGGCCCAAAATCATGCCTGTTGTGGGAATTTGAAGCACAGAGAAATATGAATTCAAATCAATAAGGCCCACATTCTTTGATGCCCCTTAACCCACTCTCAAAGAGGCAGATACCAGACAACTGCCTTTGCTTCGGCATTGAACATTTAGTGTGATAAAACATTGCTTGCACAATATTTTGATGATGTACCTGTACTGACTCAAATGGTTTGACCCAAACCATCGGTGGCCCTGCAGTTGGCTGCACCTCCCTGGCTACCAGGGCTGGTCCCTCTTCTGGTAGCCTTGGACTCCCACAGCTCTAAGTAAGCCCTCTATTTCTAATGCGGGATTTGCACTCGATTAGCTGAACTTTCATCCATTTTAATCACCGGTTTAAATGCTGGAATCTACGGAACGTTTACGCTGGGATCAAACCTTTTTAATGCTGTATAATAATGGATGTAAATATTTATTTAAATGTGTCCTTTCGATTTGTCTTTTAAGTTGCACCAAACAAATGTTTCTGTTATTAGTCATTTTTAGCTTTTTTCTGTTCATTTGTGATCAGGATTTAACATATCCCAGAATAATTCATTAAAATTCCTCCCTGATGAATGAAGAAACTTGGTGGATTTTATTTTAACTGGTAATTCTTTCTTTTCCTGTATGCCAAAATCCCTTTCAGGTACCAACAGGCAATACACAACATTATGAAACCTTTCAATAAACAAGCAAACTACCCTGTCTGGATGAACCCTTGCACAGACACAAGTGGATCCAAGGATTGAACCTATTCCCAATTACCTTTCGTTTCTTCTTAGCAGACCACTGTCCCTCATCCTCTAATACTCTGGAGATTGATAGAGACTGAGCCGGGAGTAGATTGCAAGAAGAAGCAGGCTTGGTTGACCCAATCCTCACAGACGAAACAATTCAGTAAAGTGGTTTGGTTTCATGATATATATTTTTCCAGCATTGTTTCTTTCATATATTCACATGCTTGAATCATTCCCCGTCGTCAAAGTGGGAGTCCCACGGTACATATAAAGCAGTAAGTAATAACTTTAACATTGAAGTCAATGGGGAAAAAACATTAACTATAACCGCACGCCCTAGTCATTAGGAACGGCCCAAACTACAGCCAATCAGGCGACAGCACCCTTTAGAACCCTCACCACAGAGGCTCCAGGCTCTCAGATTTTCTACCGCACGTCGTGTGAAGGGAGTCTCCCTGAGCTCTACTCTGGTTTTTTTAGGCCTACTTGTCAGACTTTTCCTTAAAAAAGAGCGTGATTTCTACAGATCTCTTTTTAGATACTGGGATTCCTTTGGGAAGCTGAGACCACGTTCGGATGATCCTCATATTAAGCGCATTTACTGCGTTCACCCTGACCACCAGGGAGAGATTGTAAAATCTTTGAACTTTCTCTCAGAAAACTTTGAGAGATAGAGAGGGCAGACTTCTTCTGTGGTTGCAGAAGTTCAAAACTAGAGAGAACCCTCTGTCTGATGACAACAGCAATACCGCTCTCAAAGCTGTCGCCTCAAAAAAGAGAACAAATGATGTGGAACTTGTATCTCCAAAGTGGTTAAAAAGCAGCACCATTCTTCTAAGGTTGTTGATCAACCTACCACCTCTAATGTGACATGCAAACTGAGACTTACTCTACATTACAACCCCCCACTTCCCGCCCCAAGATATTTGGCATATATAGCGTACCTATCTCCTCACTCTGCAACCCGTCTCCTCAACACCCTCTTCCTTCCCATCTCCAGAACACGACACTAACCTTCCTGCCCCCCAAACTTCCCCTCCTCCCCCTTTGGCGTGCACTTCAAGACGCCTAGCACTGCTCTCACACAAGGACTCCTTCATACAGGAATAGGTAAACCCAGACCCCACCCTCTTAAATATTTAACTGCTCCTTCGTCTACACAAACTCGGCGCAATAGTTTGTATGTTTAATTTCCTCACCCCCTTCTCCCCTCCCCCCCCTGATTTCTGTCTATGTATTATGATATTATATGATATCTGTCGTCTTTTTACTTAACAATCTGCTGATGTGCTTTAAAGTACAGCTCATGGACACAACTTATCTTTATGTAACTGTTACGTATTGCGCCGAAACGGCACGATGTTCACCTTCTCTGTTAAGACGAAAGTTCGCCTTTCTTCTGTATGTTTGTTACTTTTTCCTTAATGAAACAATAAAAATTAATTTTAAAAAACTTCCACCTTTAAGAAAGAGCCTTCCTCTCATAAGAGACATTCTCTACCCTCAATGCCTTCTGCTGCCACCACTAAGGTTAAGACAGCTTCAAAATCTCTGCCAGAGACTATTTTATCACCTCAAAAGCTAAAGACTGATTCTCTCATCAAAAGGCTCTGTCATCACTACTACGACGGCGTCAACTTTTTCGTCTCCGCTATCTAAACTGATCATGACATCTCCGTCGACTATTGTTTCCGTGAAGGTGAAGCCTTCTATGTCGAGAACTTTCAAAACTTCATCTTCAGCGGATGCAGCCTCAGCGGCGAAGGGCCTGGCATCAGAGGATTCGTCTAGGACTCCCTGTCACCGCTGCAATTGCCGACTGCCCTCAAGCACACTCCGTCTACGCTAGTTTCGTCAACGGTGGTTCCGTCGACAGACGATGTCGCCAACAGCAGGCTTGCAAAAATGGTCATCGACGCCCAGGCCATTGGCGAATGCTCCGTCGACTATTGTTTTGCCAACTACTATACCGCAGTCGGGTGCCCCCTCAACGAAACATTCGACTACACATTCATCTACGCTTACGTCGACGGATTTACAAAAAGCCAAGGACAGTGTTTTTACATCTACAGTAGCTCAATTTTAAGAGAAGGTCTTCACAGGAAATATTACCAGTGCATACCTCTCCTAGTAAGGTCCCCCCTAGTCCTCCAGAAGAACTTTTTGATTATGATGAAGAGGAGGATGAGGACTCAGATAATGAATGTATTTTTGGTGTGGCTCACAGTCCTTCTGACCATCATATTAAATGCCAAGAGGACGATGATGAACAATATTATTACTATTCCCATCAAGAGCCTGACCAGCAATATAGACAGATGGTACCGGCTATACACATGCCTGCTTCCTTAGTTTCATAGTTCCAACGTATGGTGAAAGATTACTACCCCAGATTTCCACCTTCAGAACTGGCGGTCTCAGTTCCCCATACTCTGGTTCCTAGATCGTCCCCAATATTAAGGTCGCCTAAATCAACAGTACCAATAACTTCACCGCCAACAACTCCTCAGCCACAGTTAGAGATGCACCAAACTACGGACGACGAACAGGAGGGAGGAGAACTTGAGGAAGTGTCCCTTCCCAATGAATGGGATGACTACCAAATCCAGACACCGTCTCAGTCAACTCCACCCCCGATAGACTCAACACTGGAACATATAGGGGGGGTTCCATACTCTAATGGATAGAACGGCACGGAGATTTCAACTTCCCATGGTCACTAAACAGTCTGATTTGGTTTTTTTATATGATTTTAAAGAACAGATAAAAAGACATGTTCGCTCTATTCCCATAGTTGATTTGATATCGGAGGAGGGCCTGTAAGTAATGGGAACACCGGCTTCCATTCCAGCTGTTTTTACCTAAGCTGGAAAAGAAATACAAAGCACCTGACAACTCTCCTTCCTGCCTCATCGGTCAGCCAAATACCGTATTCAGTTATTTCTCAGGCAACGCAGCGTCGTGCCAGAAATTCAGCTTCACCTCTGTCTGTTCCACTGAATAGGGATGGGAGAAGACGTGACACTATTGGTAAAAAAATTCTCCACTAAGGCAGCGACACAGTTACGGCAGCAAATTCACTTGCATCTTAGGTAGATTTATGACTGCCAAATGTGCTCGGACATTTCACCATTTATTGATCTTTTATCTGAGAAGTCAAAAGCGGAAGCTTCTTCAAGAGGGGGAATGGGTCTCAGCTGAGATAATTGATTGTGCAGTCAACGTGTCATCTACAGGTTTCTGCCAATTTGCTGGTGCGGCAGTATTAAGAAGACTAGGATGGCTGAGAGTGACTTCTTTTCACTAGGAAGTGAAAACAAAAATAATCGATATCCCCTACTGTGAGAAGCCGGGTGAGTATATGGTGCTCACTTATGTAAGTGTAGCTCCCTGCACTAACCCGGGTGACCCTTATGGTGATTTTAGGGGTTTAAATAACCATAGAAAGCTCGCTAAGTGGTAGCTCCACGCTTAATCTAGGAGGAGTGCAAAGCAGCTCGGTTTAGCAGTGTCTAATACTTTAGTATAGGCTAAATGAAAAAGAACCACGCTGTGTACTTATAAAAATAGATATTTATTACAATTACTCACTAACCTGTTACAATATCTCTTACCCGGAGATATACTCACAATGCACACAATACTTTGGACATAGAACAGGTAGCACCAATACACAGTGATCCCCAGGGGGGAGACCAGACCATATATCAAAATAGCATGAAGTGAACCACGACCTAAGTTGAGACTAGACCCAGGAGACGTAGAAGAGTCGGGGACCCAAGGTGAGAGTCTAGGAACCCCTCTTCTCTCCCCCCCCCTCCCCCCCACGGTCAGGTGAGAAGAGTATACCCAACCGTGTACTGAATACTGATCAGCTGGTACGTTGCGGTTGCAGTTTTACCACAGAAGGACGAAAGAGTCTCTTGGAACCCAAAAGTGAGTTCGAGTCGAAGAGTACCTGAAAGCTGAGGGGACAGAGTCTAGGCCACACTGGGACGTCCAGGAGGCACGGAAGACAAAGGCCACTGGAGTTCAATAAAACAGATTAGGTGAAGAGGCTTCAAGTTTGGATACACCGAATCGGTAGCTCTGCCTGAGCCACCGGGATGCTGAGGACAACAGAATCGGTCCGTCCAAGCAACCGCGTTATAGCGAGGACAGACTCGTCGACAAAACCTCTCGATACGTCCGACTCTGTTGGCACGAGTCAGTCGTGGTAACTGTTGCGGTCACCGGGTGATTGAAGCGACACGGTGCACCAGGGTTTTGTTGCAGGGCATTAATCGAAGGATGCTGGCATCAACTCGACTAGAGGACAGCTCAGGCCTGGAAGGAACGCCGATCCTCCACCTGTGTTGCAGAGCCTTGTGGAGTCCGTTGGAGCCCAGGTTCGGCAAACCAGTCGATCGTGTTACGGTGCCTGCGGATGCAGGGGAGTGACTCCTTCACTCCAAGGGAGATTCCTTTAGATGTCCACAGGCCCAGGACAGAACCTGTATGGAGCACGGACACTGATGGTGCAGCGGGTTTGCAGGACGACGAGGTCAGGAGTCACGAGAGTCTTCTCCTTTGCAGTCTTGGTCCCAAAGCAAAAGGACGACGCGATCAGTTTGGCACGGTCAGCACGACCCGGCCAAGATGTCCAGATGGTCAAAGAAGAAGTGGAGTTGGATCTGAATCGAATCCCACGACTAATCTAGGGACCCCCACAGGTAAGCCCTTAAGTACCCCAAGGTGAGGGTTGGGATGATTCAGGGGTCCCTCCCAGAGGAGGGGTCGGACAGTGGGGAGGATACTCCTATGTCCTTTGTCCAGTTTCGCGCCAGAGCGGGGAGCCAACGGCTCCCTGATCTGGTTTGAACTGGAGTATGCAAGGAGGGCACCAAATGTGCCCTTCCAGCAGACTATGTGGTGCTGACAAGTGCCCCAATCCCGGCCCAATACACTAAATCCTGTCTGGGAGGTGGTCACACCTCCCTGTGACAGGATACCTATTGTTCTGCCTTCCCCTCAGCAGCAGGAGGGCAGAATTGTGTCTGTTCAGCAGCAGTTATGTTGTGCTGTCCGGGTCCAGAAGACTGGTACCGGGAGCACTGAGGGCCTCCCGGAGGAGCTTTACAGTGCATGATTCCAACATGTTTGATACCAAACATGACAGGGTTCGTTACAGCCCGTTTAGAGATGGTTATCGCGTAATGACGCATGGCCCCTCTAAGTATCACTATGGCTGATGCACTTACAACCTGGGAGAATTGACTCCAGAGATTGTAGGGGTGTCCTGCTCATGCAGGGACACCCTTACACTTAGAACCGAGCACCCAGCCTTCAGGATTGAAAAGGCCTGCTTTAGGGGTGACTTATAGGTGTAAGGTGCAGTGACCTTAGATATAGGGAACCTATATCTGTCGCAAGTGGTGCTAGCACCAGCTTACACAGGCTGTAATGGCAGGCCTGTAGTTGCAGTTTGAGTGGACAGTCTCGATACTCCACTGGCCAACAACATCAACAACCATACAAACGGGCCTCTTTCGCCTCCTACAAACACCATAGAGGAAAGACATCCTTCAGCGGTAGAGACACCTCTAAGAAGCAGTGACTCATCCTTAGTTCCGGCCAAACTCACAATCCTTGTCTAGAGGTTGGTGGAAAATGTCCTGTTTCCTCCCTGAATGGTCCAAGATAACAACGGACAGATGGGTCCTCGACATAGTTTCCAATGGACACACATTGAAATTTCAAAAGATTCCTCCAAATTGCCGACCCCGAGGCCCTCCTCCTTCCCATCTAACAGAACTACTGTTGCAGATAAACATCATGTTGCACAAGGGAGCGATCGAAGTGGTTCCAAGAGCGCAAAGGGGGAAGAGGATTTTATTCACTATTTTACCTCATAAGAAAAAAAATCAGGAGAATGGCACCCTATCCTGGACCTACGCCACCTCAACAAGTTCCTAAAGAAACAAACATTTTGTATGTTATCTCTTCAAGAGGTGCTTCAACTATTGAATCGGGGAGATCACAATGCGACCTTGGATCTTCAGGATACCTATTTCCCCATTCATCCCAAACACAGGAAATATTTGCGCTTCAGGGTGGCTGCCGTGGATTATCAGTTCCGAGTCTTGCCTTTCGGCCTTCTCTCAGCACCTCGAGTGTTTAACAAGGTATTAGCCCTAGTCGCCGCTCATCTACGACAAGCAGGAATTCAAATATTCCCGTATCTAGACAACTGTCTTATAAAAGCAACCTTATCATCAAGGGCAAAGGCCTATACACAAGCGTGCCTGTCTCGATTCCAGGCTCTAGGGTTGTCAATCAACTGTCAAAAGACTCAACTAATACTCTCAACTGCCATAACGTTTTTAGGTGCAACTATCGACACCCTGCAGGCAAAAGCCTCCGCCTCACAAGAGAGACAAAGAATACACAATCTGGCAGCTCTATTCCTTACAATAAAGTCAATTTCAGTTCGGAGATACAAGTCGCTACTGGGAATGCTTTCCTCCTGCATTCCCCTCATTCCCAACTGCCGGTTACGCATGAGACCGCTGCAAGAAGAGCTGGACAATCCGTGGTTACACGTTTCCGTCTCTTTCGAGGATATCATTCACAAGTCCCAAATGTATCCATAGACCTCTCATTCCTGATCGACTTTTCGCAATATTGAATTTCAACAGACGCCTCTCGAAGGTTGGGGAGCGCATCTGCAAGGCTTGACAGTCAAGGGCAAATAAAATGCCCAACACCAGTCCCTACTCATCAACCTGTTGGAACTCGGGCCATTTACCTGGCTCTGAAGTCTTTCCCTTTAAAGATTGCAGGGGCATCGGTGCTAATTCAAACTGAAAATACTACAAGTATGCACTATCTAAACAAACCGGACAGAACAAGTTCGACTTCACTGTCTCTGCAAGCTCAGACAATATGGAAATGGGCAATTCAACACAATATAAACCTGACAGCGGAACACATTCCAGGTGTATCCAATGTTCTTGCGGATTCTCTAAGGAGGACAAGCTCTGTCACCCACGAGTGGGAACTACACCAACCGACTCTAGACCGCCTCTTTCATTGGTGGGGGAAACCAAATTTGGTTCTCTTTGCGACCAACCAGAACCGCAAATGCCAGTACTTCACCGGGTTGGCAACCCTAACTGGGATCATGAGGGAATGCGTTTTTGATTGAATAGCCAAAGATATATGCCTACACTTTTCCTCATATTCCTTTAATTCTAAGGGCAGTCAGGAAAATGAAGAAGGAACCTTGTCGGATCCTGCTCATAGCACAGGTGGCCCCGCCAGTTCTGGTTCACGGAACTCCTCTTTCTCTGAGTACGAACGCATTCATTTACAACCAATACTGAACCTTTTGACGATGAATCCGGGCCAGGCCCATCATCCAGATCTGACATCTCTTCGATTATCGGCTTGGCTCCTGAACACTGAGCTTGCTGGTTTAGCCATCCCTTCTGATTGCCGGGAAGTCCTCGCTAATGCAAGAGCACAGTCCACAACTAAAACATACAAACTCTAATGGAAATGATTTTGCCATTGGGGTTCATACTCTAAGGTACATCCTGGTCAGTCACCACCAGAACAAATACTTCCATATCTCCTTCATTTAGCAAGATCCGGTCTCTCTCATTCTTCTATAGAGGTCCACCTCGCCTCAATATCCAGATTTCGACGAAATAATCATGCGCCTTCACTCTGTTCGTCAAGAATCATAAAACAGTTTCTTGAAGGTCTCTTTAGGATGTTTCCGCCAATAAAGCTACCGCCACCGCCTTGGCATCTCAACATTGTGTTAGCGCAATTGATGAAAAGACCATTCGAGCCCATTAATAGGGCTGAGTTGAAATGCATCTCATGGAAGACATCTCTTCTCCTAGCGCTTACATCAGCCAGACGAGTAAGCGAGATACAAGCATTCATTATTAAACAACCCTTCCTTCAATTCACAGAGAAGTGTGTCATTTGTACTAATCCATCCTTTATCCCTAAAGTCCCTTCAGATTTTTATCTTAAGGAGCCAGTCATTCTAAAACGTTTTTACAAATCCACAAACGCCAGCAGAGAGATCCTTGCATTCACTGGATTTGAAAAGATGCATCAAGGTCGATTTGCGTAAGACTGTAAGCCTACGCAAGTCAGACCAACTCTTTGTACCATTTGGCAACATCAGAAAAGGATACCCCGTTACTAAGAAGACAATAGCACGATGGATAACTTCCGCCATACAATTCTGTCACCAACAGGTAGGCAAACAGTTATCTACTACAGCAAAAGCCCACTCTACCAGAGCTGTCTCATTCTCAACAGCTCTTTAGCAGTGTGCCCATGCAACAGATCTGCAGAGCAGCAACCTGGTCCATCAGGCACACTTTTACTCTGCATTACTGTCTGGATGCTGCAGATAGCGCTGCGGTCCTCTATACTCTGTCAATAAGGTGAGCCTCTTTCACTTCCCACCTTCCTATATGTTTGCATTATGACTTATTTATATATATATATATATATATATATATATATATATATATATATATATGTGTGAAGCATAGAGTTAGTACTTTATAGATATTTTACTTGGGTATATCTATGTTGGTGTGGTTTTATATGTATGTATATGTGTATTTTATAGATATATATTTGTATTTAGACAGATGTATGTATTCACATATATGAATATCCTACGTACCACTACCATCTATTCTAATTCGATCGTGTGATCCAATGCTGGAGAAGAAAATAAGTTACCTACCTGTAACGGTGGTTCTCCAGTATTGGTATCTTTCATAGATTCATATGCGACCCACCCTCCTCCCCATAGAGGCTCACCTAGCTATTCCATTAGCTTTACTTCTCCCTTGTGCTAGAAAATCTGAGAACCTGGAGCCTCTGTGGTGAGGATTCTAAAGGGTGCTGTCGCCTGATTGGCTGTATTTTGGGCCGTTCCTAATGACTAGGACGAGCTATTAAAGTAAATGTTTTTTCTCCATTGACTTCAATGTTGGTTATTACTTACGGCTTTACATGTACCGTGGGAGTCCCACTTCGACGACGGGGAATGATTGAAGCATGTGAATCTATGAAAGATCCCAATACTGGAGATCCACAGTTACAGGTAAGTAACGTATTTTGATATATTTATATAATCGAAAGTTTGAAACATAGATTCATGATGTTTGCTACAAGTATCCTGCGGTGATAATACTTTGTCATAGCCAGTTTAAAAAAAAAAAAGATGTTGCAATATTTGCACTCTCAGAATCCTTAATTTTTAACGATTGAGTACCCTCAAGGAAGACATTTTTTTAGCCACCTCTGGTGAATGACTGTTCCTGTCTTTCATGCTGTGGTCCAGTTTGTAAGCTGTAACTCACCCTGATGGGTCCATGGGCACATCTTAATTTAAGCAAATGGGTTCTACCCGTTTAATCCCACTGGATTTTTGCCATTTGACTATCTTGTTTTTGGACTTTTACTGTAAGTCTCACTACCTGAGTCTCACTCATGGTAAATGGTGCTAACCACCAGTGTATGATTTTTAAGATAAGGCTGCTGCTGGGCAGCTAGAGTAAGAGGCTCTGGGCTCGTTACACGTAAGCACACACATGTGCAGACTGTGTGTTATGTTCCATATAGGTACCCTAATATAGGCCCGGGTAACATCATACCCTTTCACCTACATCACCTCCCCTACATTACACACTAACGAGCCTTTTAAGGATTGAACGCCTTTTATGGACTGAACCTTTTACCTAGTTCTAGGCCTGGGTGCAGAAGGAGGGTTTTTCCCGAACAATAGTGTTCTATGACTTCATCTTTAGACTGACACTGCATGAATAAAATATTCATGAGGCTACTTGGAAACCAGGCAGGGGCTATACACCACCTTCCTAATATCTACGCACAAGGTTCATCTCATACGTCATCCTCATACTCAACTATGGCTAACCTAAGAACAAGGGACAAAGGGACTCTATATACTTTTCTGTATAAATACAGCACCTCTTGCTATCAGTGGTTAGAGGGCACCGAGACTTCCAGGCCGACACACTGACCAGAGACGCTGAGGCTCCTGTATGCAGACGCTCCAGCTGACAGTGGTCTGAACATCCCTTGCGGGGTGTCCAACTCGAGACCAAAAAGGGCTCCTACATTCACACTTCAGGTAATGGGGTTCGACTAAATCCTAGAGGGATTCTTGGCTTCACACCTACTCACATGCTAGGTACACTTGGGTACATCTAGATAGGCATCGTAGGAGTACGCAGTCTCTTTTATCAATGCATTTTATATTCATGTATTTATTCATGCTTATTGCAAGATGATAGAACTGTGCTATCCTTTTATATTCATAGTACTGCTAATCATATATCTCTGCTACTGTCTAATGGTTGTTTCAGCTCATATACTTTACACGAGAATAACAACTGTTCAATAAATCCTTATTGAAACGCCCAGACTGTTTATTCTGCGTACCTCTGAGAGAAACTAAATAAGCACGAGTGACTGAGCGAAAAGTAGTGCATTGTTTCCACGATCTTGAGGGATCAGAGTTGTCATGTTCTGAGGTTGCCAGAAACTAATCTCTCCCCGATAAGAGGAGACACTAGTGGCACTGTGAACTAGCTAATGCAAACAGGCTAACATTTCTCGTGGGGGTGTACAGAATCAGTCTGCCACCAAGCCCACAGTTTATGTTATCCAAACGCGCAGGTCCTGCATGGGTACTATAGGAACTACACGACATGGCGCCACCAACGATGGTTGGGCTCTTATTTAACAGTAGAATCTGAGTAGTTCAGTCGTGCTATTCTCAGAGACCCCTACTCACAAAACGCCAGAGACCTCTGGAGTGGGTGGGCACAAACTCCGCCACAGCTGAGTAGGCGAGAAATCCTATTTATTGTCTGTTGGTTAATCAAGCTTGTAGGACATTTTGTTCCGAAAAATAGTGCATAAACACCTTATCATAGTTTCCTTGAAACAATAGTCTGTGTTCTATAGACCATGACTACTTCCCCGGTCTTAGACCCGCTACAGCAAGCACTCCCCCTCACAGACGAGGAGGAAGATGCGAATGCAATACATATTGCACCTAAATTCAGACGTACTATCACCCTGAAATTAATGGACTATGGTTTAACTTCTAGGGGTGGCTTAGTAGCTTTCGTGATTGAGGCACATGAATCAAATAAAACAGATTTTTTTTATTTGTGGGTTACATTCCCAGCAGCAAATGCAGTAACACAGACATTTCACTACTATGTAGAAGGAGATGCAACACAGGAATATGGTCCTTGCGAGGACATAGAAGTTCCACTTACTTACCAGGAACACCTATACTGGTTTAAAGGCGCCCTACTCCATATAAGACACAGAGTAAGATTAGGTCCACTCGGAGGAGACGGTGCAACATGGCCAATATTAGCGGCCTACACACCACGTCCTGACATTGAAACAATGCCACAGCCAGACTTACTCTTACAACCCAAAGATTTAATTAAAATCTACAGAAACCTGACACAGTATGTCATGAGGACTTTCACAGTCCAACCAACATCAGTTGCAACAAATGGAACTCAATTTCAGGGTACAGCAACTAAAATTACACCACAAACGTTACACGCAGTAATGGGCAAAATGCCCACGAAACGTGAACAAATGCCATTCTGGGTAGCTCAGAAAATAACTCCGCTCGAGGCAGTATTCCCGAATACTACCCCGTTTGAAAAGCACAGAATGCTAATAATCTGCTTGCCCATGGGGATAACACCACAAGTAGAGGACTGCACCTCTTGGGGTACAGTCTTTGCTGCCATATATACCAGAACACATGGTATTCCTTCATTAGCAGTAGTACCAGACGTATTAAGACAAATACAAAACGAGTACGGAGCAGAACCTGCCCTAAACTTAGGGATGAAGTTATTAAATAACTCTGACCAGGTATCAGCCATAATACTAGCTAATATTAAAGGGGAAGCAGCTTCAGTGGCAATCCGCCAACGCCTAAGGGAGTTCAGTCCGTTGGATTAACAACACAAACTGCCCAAAATAATTGAAACTGCATATGCAGAATTAGGCAGAGACAGTTTGGGTGGGAAAGCATTAAAACCACAACTGATGGGCGGTCTTGAAAAGGACACTACAAAGCAGACTCCTGCTCCTTCTAAAAAGAAGTGGGATAATAAAAAACAACAAAAGTTTAAAAACAGATCTCAATCCCGGGGAAGATCTCCACAGGAGCCCTCTGAAAAGAGGTATAACCTCAGGAATAGGGATAATATTAGGAAACCGGACAGGTATCCGGATACTGATACACGTTCCTCTCGTTCCTTTCAGGGCTCGACGAAAAACTCCGAGAGAGAAAGACGGTCAGAACACAAAGAGGCGCGTACAAAGTCCAGAGACAAGCAGCACGCTCAAGACTATACTTCTAAAAAAGAAGACAAACCAAAATCAAAACCACAGTTTAAGAAAAAGAAAGTTGCAGGCATAAAGATCAGACATGCCCAGAATTCTGAGGACGCAGCTTTCGAACGGGAAATGGGCTCTGACGATGCTAGACAGTGCGGAAGAAGTAACAATAGCTCGCCGGAACCTGATGGAATTTCTTGTGACAGCGGACTTAAATGATTACATCACAGTGGAAACACCAGACACCAGGGTGAGCGTCCCACATAAGTTACATGAAGTAACACTCCAAATGGAGGGGGACAAGCCCAGGAAAGTCGAAGGTCTCTTTTGGGAAAATCTGTCATCTGGTTATGACATCCTATTAGCAGAACAAGATTGGCTGCCAACATTCGTTATGGAGTGCCCCAGGGGAGAAAATGTAATTTTTCCGTCATTCTCCGACCTCGTTCCTATACATCTTAAACATGCTTATGCACAGGAGTGGGCGGTTGCCCTAGCTCCAGCACTATACAAAAATCATGCCGGTTGGGATGAGGATTCAACTTACCACGTGATCCCGTTAAAAGTTTCACCAAATGATCAGAGGCAATAGCCAATAAAGTAAGAAGCTAAAAAACAGGTCAGGGAGATCTCAGATCAACTTGAATACCAAGGGGTGATTAAAACATGCACCTCACCAATGAACAACCCTTTGTTTCCCGTATCCAAACCAGACAACTCATATCGTCTATTTTTAGATTACAGACATTTAAACTCATGCACAAAGACATTCGCTGTCCAAAACGAACATAGTGCCGCATTAATGAATAACATTGTGCGGAAAAAATACAAAACTACATTAGATATATCAAATGGATTTTTCTGCCAAAATATAGCACCTGAAAGCAGGTATTTGACCGCATTCTCAGCTTTGGGGTCCCAGCGGCAATTTTGTCGTCTTCCCCCAGGGGTATAAGACCAGCCCGGGGGTATCCTCAGCAAGAGTAACAGAGTTACTCCAAAATTTTGATGAGGAAGCATTGTCCTATGTGGATGATATTTATCTGACGGACGATGACTTAAAAAAGCACTTGACCAGGGTGAGCACCATTATAATGGGATTCGCCTCTGAGGGCTACAAATTTAATTTAAAAAAATCGAAAATAGCCCACCTCAATGTCCTATTTTTAGGATATGAGCTTTCAAGTGAAGGGAAAAGGCTGGCAGCTAACTTTTTAGAAAAGTGTGCGCTGCTCCAGCCTCCAAAATCATTAAAAAATCTACAATCAATACTGGGATTCCTGAATTTCGGCAGAACATACATTTTAGATTACGCAGAAAGAGTAAAACCTTTCTACGACTTAATAAAACCTGACTTTTCAGTCAAACATTGGACACAGGAGCATTCAAATATCCTACGTTCATTACAAGAAGACATGATTGCTTCCAAACACTTACAGACACGCGTAAACATAGGCAACTTGGTGATCCGTGTAATATTGGGTCAATGCGGGTACACTTACTTAACCTTCAATGAAGGAGAAACCGTACCAATCGCATACAAATCACACCTACACACAAACGCAGAAATGCGTTTCACTTCAACAGAAAAAATTCTGACAGCCGTTCAGACCACTGTAGCAAGAGAGAGCACTGGCTCAGGGGAAACGCATAATTGTCGTAACCCCAGTACCAGCTTTAGAAGCTGTTACAAAGGCTAGCATTCCAAATGTAAAAGCTTTACATCCGAGATGGATACAATGGGCTAATTCTCTTACTGCAACAGACGTTGAATACAGATTTGACCCAAGTCTAAAAACACAAGCATTTCTGCAATACGAACAAGAATTTCCTCTACCTAATGAAATATTGCCTCTCTATCAGTATGAATATATTATTTACACTGACGGATCTGCTCAACCGGCCATAGGGAGTAAGCAACAATACAGCTCAGGGTGTGCTATCGTTAAAGGTCGCATGCGGGATGGAAAGTTCCATCCAAGTTGCACCAAGACGCAATCTCTAGGAGACTGTACGGCTCAGTTGGCAGAGTTAAAAGCACTGATACTGGCACTTGTAAATACGGATCACAAATTCCCCACACTAATTGTGTGCGATTCCTTTTACTGTGTGCAGTCATACAATGAGTACTTGTATCAATGGGAACAAAACAGGTTTAAGGACGCGAAAGGTGGCACAATTAAGCATAAAATGCTATGGGAACAGGTAGTGGAGTTGAAAAACGACCTACCAAGGGCTCACGTGATACACTTAGTCATCAACGTGATGGCGTTCACGTTGAAGGGAATTCATTGGCTGATGAAGCAGCAAAGGGGGCTGTGCGAACGGCTTCCGTAGCTGCAATCACTCGTTCAAAAACGAGAATAGATGGTGAGATTATGATGGCTGTGATTGCCTCAAGCAAGAACAGCGGTGCAGTACCAAAGAAATTTCCACTCAAGTACTCCTACAAGTTAGATGCAAACAACATTCCATTTGCTCAGATTCCTGGAGTGGGGGACAGAGTAATATCAAATATGGATCGTAGGCAAGGTTTAATACTAGCAGCACATGAGGGTTTGGCCTCTGCACATACAGGCGTTACAGCGACTATTTCATTGTTGAAACAGCGCTATTGGTGGCCTGGTCTAACAAAGCAAACTAAAGACTATGTCTTGAAATGCGACATCTGTCAACAGATGAAAGGCTCCACCAGAACACGCCCGGCGCAGACACCATTACTTATATCTGACAAACCTCTCGCATGCGTGTATCTGGACCACTGTGGCCCCTTACAATCTGATGGGACTTACAAGTATATTATGGTTGCAGTGGATTCCTGCTCTAGATTCCTCTCGGTTTGGCCTCAGCGCTCGGCTGACGCTCGAACTGTTATAAAAGATTTGCGAGTCTTTATAAGGACATACGCAGTTGGCACGTTACATTCTGACCGTGGTCCGGCGTTTAGCTCTGGGGCTTACAGAGAGGCCATGAAAAGTATGGGCGTTGCACTGCGGTACTCCTCTCCGTACCATCCTGAGGGAAATTCGGTTGTGGAGAGGAAAAACCGGGACTTAAAGCAATTTTTAACAGCTAGGGTATTAGGCAAGGGCGGCAGTTGGGTCAGTCACCTTTATGGAGTACAAAGAGCACTAAACAACCAGCCAAGAAATTCTCTAGGGGGTGTAACTCCATATGAAGTCCTATTTGGGACGAGAATGTGGGTAGCTGATCTTGAGTATGAAGGCACAGTGGCGGATGAGAAACCATTTGATATCGATGATCGTTTGGCTGTTTTACAGGATCTAAATGAATCCAGGGCACAACAAAGCAACGTTGTCCAGGAACAGACCGCCACTGAGGAAGTCAAGGCAAACCCGGCAAGACCTGTCTGGATCCCAAAAATCGGGGATCTGGTCAGAGAGAAAATAGCGGACAAGAAAGAATTTGGACCATCATACAGAAAGCCTGTACCTGTCCTAGCAATTCAAGGAACACGAACTGTTCTTTTGCCACCTCTTGCCGGGAAAAAGGAGAAAAGATTTGTCTCAATCGATTAATCAAACCACACTATGTGGCCGATACTGAACAGTAGGCCTCGTGGACTCCACAGTAGCAGACGCCCTCCTCCCGCTACAATCCAAGAAGTTCAAACAGAAAGACTCATCACGTTTGAAGAGCCTCCTGTGCGGAATGAAGGACTAAGCAACAATACTATGGAACTCGTTCCCCTTGAACCCGAAGTTCATCTACAAAATGAAACTCAAAACAACACTCAAGTTGCAATCAGACCAAATACAGACGTATACGTCAACATGCCTCGACGAGAGCAAAATGCGATTTCAACAAATCCCGATGCAATTCCTACAATTGATTGAACTGCTTCTGGCTATTTCATGAACTTTGATACGTTTTCTTTGGATCCAAGCGAACTGGAAACGACGCCAGCCCAAAAATCACGTAAACCGCAAGCTAAAGACTTTCTGAACTTTCTTAAAAAGACTTACCTGGTATCACCTTGGTTAGAACTTTGGGTAATTACTGGGATTCTATTTTTTCTTTTCTGGCTAGGCTTAGTGATAACTTTTAGCATGCTTATTAATGGACGATATCTTCAACAGAGCTCTACAGCCCCGAAAGTTAATTTGATTTCTCATTCTTTATTCTTTATTTCGGTTGGTGTACCATAAAAGAACATACACAAATGTGTGCTATCTATAAAAAACAGATAAAAAGGGTAAAGGGTCATGATAAAAACAAGTTTAAATTAAAAAGACCATTATGGTTAAAACAGTAAAAAAATCAGTCACTTAAGGGTCAATGTTTCATCTTTGAGAAATTTCATCCGTGCCCACCACACAGAGCTTAAAAAATGGGATACAGCATAGACAATTTGTAGATCGGTGTTATATTTTAGGAGCCTGAATACTTCTTTGCAGTTGCGTGTACCAAGATTCCTACACAATTGGATCAACCATCTGTGTCTGGTTCTGTAATATCCCGGACAAAAGAAGAATACATGGAGTTCAGTCTCCTCTCCCAAACTACAAGCTGGACACCCCAGAGTGGCGCTACTGGACCATTTATTAGTAAATGTGCGCAGGGGGAGAGAGCCATGCCGAAATTGCACGTACAGTTTCCTGGCTAGTGCTGGTCGTATTTCATCTAGGCATGGCTCTATAGAGTACATGTCCTTGACTGCCAGGAAATTTACAGTGAGGGATCCTGTGGTGGAGTTTTCATGGAGTTTGGCGAGTTTGCCCCCCCTATAACTTCTAACTAGCTGTGTGCGCGTGATTGCCGCACTGGCTGACTCTGGGTTGTACCATAGGTTGTCTCTGCCAATGGTACTAAGAGCTTCCCTGATATGTTCAAACCAAGCCAGCTTACCTATGCCAGGGAGTCTCAAAAGTTCTAGGAGCTCAGACCTGTACTCGGCCAGTTCAGGTGTCGCCCATAGGCGTCGCCAGAATAAAGGTCTGCACCCAATTTCCTCTGCGATGTGTCTCACCCCTAAATCCAAACGCAGTGGTACTAATGGGGAGCTCACCGGTACACCAAATAGCTGCCTGAGAAAACTGTTCTCTGTTTTGATAATAGACCTGGCATAACAGTGCCCCCAGAGTTCAGCCCCGTACAAGGCTGCACTCCTGAGTTGAGTTTTATAGATCTCTATAACTGGACTTACAGGCTTGTGAATAGAGTTTCTATAAAACTTGGCCAGGCCACCAGCGGTCTGGGCCAGTTTAAGGCTTGACTTGTCCGATTGTGGCCCCCAGGCCATGTTTTCGGTTAAAGTAAGGCCCAAGTAGTCAAAGACGGATACCCGCTCCAGGGGAGTGCCATTAATATGCGGGTTGGGGCAAGTTCATCTACCAGGGTTGAAGACCATATATTTTGTCTTTTCTATGTTGATCTCCAACCCCCTGTGCCTACAGAACTCACAGAACCCATCTAGTATTCTGTGGATGCCCATAGGGGACTTGGAGAGGAGTAAGGTGTCGTCAGCAAATATCATTGCCAGAATTAGCTTGTGTGCTAGCTTAGGGGCGTCTATGTCCTTCAGTACACTCATCGCATCTACCAGTCCGTTGATGTAGATACAGAACAAGGTAGGGGCGAGCACACAGCCCTGTCTAACTCCCCTATTGATGGGGATTGGCAACGTGAGTTCCCTCTTCTTCCCATACCTAATTTGGGCATATTTATCAGTGTGTAGCCTTCTCAGTGTGTTCAAAAGATAGTGGGGTATTCCTAGTTCGTTCAACACCACCCAGAGAGCATCTCTGGGAACCAGGTCAAAAGCACTTTTAAGGTCCACAAAGACCAGGTACAAGCTACCGCCTTCTAAATACACCGATTTCCAATAGAGGAGTTGGAGCCTAAAAATCTGGTCTACGGTTGATGTTTTTTCTCTAAAACCAGCTTGCAAGGGACTCATGATCTTATGTTCCTCCAGCCAGGATTGCAGGCGATCTAATAGGATCCTAGCAAAGACTTTTTGTGATACGTCGATCAAACTGATCGGTCTGTAGTTAGTGGGTAATAGAGGAGATCCCTTTTTGTGTATCGGGAGGATCTCAGCTCCTGCCCAAGTAGCAGGGAGTGGCATCCCTAGCAAGATGGCATTATAAACTACCCGTAGATAGGGGCCCCAGATGTTGGGTTCGGCCCGAAAAAGATCCCCTGATATCTTGTCCAGACCAGCTGCTTTGCCGGGAACTATTCTATTAAGGGCTTTGATAACTTCTGCCAGGGTAATCTCCGGGGCGACTGGATTAAGATCCAAGGGTGGCAGGGTAGCTAGGGTCTGGCTACAGGTCTCACCCTCATATGAAGCATAAAGAGCCAGAAAATGCTCTTTCCAGTGGTCAGCCGCTATGTTTGGCTCTAAAGCTGTCTTGCCGTTGCTACTACCTGTGGATACAATGTTCCAAAATGTTTTCATGTCTTTCGCCACGAGGGCTAGTTTCAGGCATTCCCATTGATCAATTTCCCATGCAGCTTTAGCAGATGCAATGGTGGCTTTATAGGAGGTCCTTGCTGTTTTAACTTTAATGTTGCACTTGAATTTTATGGCCTCGATCAGGGCTTTCTTTGCCAGCCGACAGCTACCATTGAACCATGTCTGCTTCAGCTTCGTCCCACACCCAGAGTACACACTGGCCAAAACATATCCACCAGCTTAGCAGTTATAGACTCGTTAATTTTGGCAACATCAGCAAGGGATGCAGCGATACCTGCTAATCTTACAAGCTCTGCCAAAATCTCAAAATTGGGTATAATGGCTTCAAATAAAATAATATAAAATAATTTGATTTTAAAACCGCATCAATCGTCTCATTGTGAACAGAGAGACTTGTCATCAGTGAACATCACAGCGGTTCCTATACCGGATGGTATGGTTTGGGACAAGGTTGATTTCGAAATATTCGGTCCGACTGAACTTTTAAAAATTCCTCATTTATTTAAAATTTCATTAAGTGATATCATTACCTCCTGTACATTTTCTGATGATTGGGACACTGAAACTGTTAATAACATGTCTGATTTAGAAAAATGCTGCATTTCCGAACACTGAAATGTTAGAAAGTAGAAAGTAATTCAGACTATGACACTTTGTACTGTTACCAACATTATGGTCATCATTTCCTGCACAAATCTATTTCGCCTAGAAATATGTTTGAGTACCATCAGTGGGAACATTGCCCTCCACCACCAAAGGGTAGTTCGCAGACATTTGCACAGAAATTTTCATATTTTTCAGGTTTTAACACCACTGACCCAACCTCATATTATTATAAGGTTACACCAACATCAGCACTGAAAATTATGTTGACAAACCCCAAACAGATTTCCTCTGCTTCCTTTATTGCCCAACTGTCTGAACAGGGGTTCGACTTATGGAAGGACACAATAGACTTAAAATCAGTCTGGGGTTCTAGGTACTGGCAAGTCCAGGGAACAGAAGCGCTATTTAGAGCATGCCTCATTCCACAGCAGATGATATTTCTAAACGAAACTGTGCAACAAACATCTTGTCTTCGATTAGCCACGGTAAAGGACCTGAACACACCTCGATTTCCAACACCATCACAGATGGGAGGGTGGCAAAATTCAACTTCACAGGAAGGGGCAACAGTAGATGACATTCTAAAGTACAATAGATCAGACCCAAATTGGGTGGTTTGGCCCTTAGAGACAAACATATGTCACAAACGAATCTTTGGTATTACAGAAGGGTACAGTATCCACAGGCCAGACCCACGTTATGTACAAAGAGAACATCCAGGGGTAGTGACATCGTACAGTGTTGGGAAGTTGTGCCTTGATTGGCTAGAGACCTCAACACTAACAGAAGTGAAACAACACTTAACCTCACTCTCACAAGACATGGATCTTAGGGATTTTTTACAAGGTCCCAAGAAACAACGTCAGAAACGTTTCATATATGCCGGTGTTTATGCTGCCTATGATGAAGAGTGGAAAATATCACAACAAGAGGCCGCAGAGAGAATACGGGAAATAGACCGTATTAACTTAGAAAAATCATTGGCTGTGGTAGACAATGGGTTAACAACTTAGTCCTCCAGAATATATTCTTTGGGCAACATTGTGTCTTCTGCGATAGATATCCTAGAACAAGATTTGGCCATATTACAACATGGGCAATCTCAATTACGTTCTATCATGTTATTGAGCTGGTCGCTGCAATCTTTGGGCGCAGGCTTTGTGCCTTGGCGTTTTATAAACAGTACGTCTCTGTTTTCTGAATATAATCCAACAGATAAACAGGTTGAAATGGCACAAAGGGGAGCTAAATATACAATGTTGCGTATTGAAAAACTGGACCGACTACCATTTGCAGTAGCGGAAGGTCCATCTACCGAATGGCTGATCCATGGCCACATAACTCTACCGGTCACCACTTTTCAGTTTCAATATTGCCTTGAACAACGGCAGGCGGGCAAATATGAAAAAATGGGTAAGGAGTACATCAGGGAATCCTGGGATTTACCGTATAGATTTCGATGCCGGAGTGGGGATCGAGAAGTGTTTCTAAGTGGTACTAACTGCAAGAACGCTTTGAGTGGTTCTCATGTGCCAGGACATTACATTGCACGGAGCATGTAATGGTTCGATAGCAAACTTGTCCTGCCACATGAAAGGGATTCCAGCTGCCCTGATTAAGTTGGTATTCAAGCTGCTCTCAAATGGGAGTTATTTGATGCTGAACGATCAAGGTTGCTGTGATATGCTTCCGGGCATTGCCTATCTGGACACTGTGAACTCCAGGGTTACTTGCTGTATGCAAGTATTGTTTCCGCCAACAAGTGCAGTCAGGGAGGCGCCGTTATGGCCTTAGTTGAATGTTTCCTTTATACAAATTGATACTTTGAGCAGACTGAAAGCCATGCTTTTACAGCAAACTGTACCATTAACCTCCGCTCGAGAGACCTTTGATCTTCAAATTGCAAGGACCTCGAGTGAGATACAGGTGCTTATACGTACAAACTGCCCCATTCATTTCGCAGAAATGGTGGGTCGTATCTTTAATATGTCTGATACAAGTGGTATTGCACACCTATTTAAGACCATAGGGTCAGGACTTCTTAGCACCTTTCAGACAATCCTCGGAGTTATCCCGAAACTTAATACACTCCGTATTTGAAAGCATTTTTGGAGGTCTACTTCTGATCCTGCTATCAATAGCGGGAGTCCTGATTGTCATTTACCTACTACACAATGGACGGCCCAATTACCAACGAGATGGCAAAAGCGCTTCTGGAGCGGAAATACCGTGAACGCATGGTACAACATCTGGGCACACCTCGCCTAAGGGAACTAAGCGCCTCTTGGTTCCTATCGTTTAGACCAGTCTGGATGGACTGCATCTTACCTGTTCTTCGATGCCTGTTTTGCGGTGAAGAATGCGTGTTGGACCTTTGTCTGACACTTGCAACGGACACGCCTGTGGACTTGAATACCCGGCTGGAACCCTTGAGGGCCCACGCTCGGCAATGTCCCCAGCGTATTCCCATCTTGATGGCCGCATTCCTCGAGAATCCGCAGGTGCCTTTTACAACTGGGGTAAGCTTTAGCTAGCACCGAGGTATCGACGACAGCACCGGCTGCCTCTACACCAGCTATTGGCAGTACTGAGTATCATCTGTGCTCCATTGACGTGCTCTGCGAGGTGTTACAAGGACCGTCCCCTGCAGCAGCAAGCAGCGATTATGTTGCGTCTCCCAGCCAGGACATTTAATCTGTAATTGGCTCATCGTGTGCTGGGAAAGAATTCGGATTTTTCACTTTTTCGAAAATTAACTAAATTTGGAACACTCCCTAAAAATTGACACTTTCACGCTGGAAAAGCATGGCCTTTCAACGCTTGTAGACATTCAACTTATATAAACGAACTCAATTAGGACTGTGGCTTAAAGTGACAATTCCAAACAACTAATTTTCGTAGCAAGAATTTTAATTTTGACCTTTTTTAACTGTTTTTAAAATGATTTTAAAACAGGATTTTAGCGAAGCTCATTGAAAAATGTTCTATGCACTACTATCTAGTAAAGAGAATAGTCCACTAGCATTTTTATTATTGTTGACTGTTCGGAAGAGGAATGGGTGTTATGTTCCGAATAGGTACCGTAATATAGGCCCGGGTAAAATCATACCCTTTCACCTACATCACCTCCCTTACATTACACACTAACGAGCCTTTTAAGGATTGAACGCCTTTTATGGACTGAACCTTTTACCTAGTTCTAGGCCTGGGTGCAGAAGGAGGGTTTTTCCCGAACAATAGTGTTCTATGACTTCATCTTTAGACTGACACTGCATGAATAAAATATTCATGAGGCTACTTGGAAACCAGGCAGGGGCTATACACCACCTTCCTAATATCTACGCACAAGGTTCATCTCGTACGTCATCCTCATACTCAACAATGGCTAACACAAGAACAAGGGACAAAGGGACTCTACATACTTTTCTGTATAAATACAGCACCTCTTGCTATCGGTGGTTAGAGGGCACCGAGACTTCCAGGCCGACACACTGACCAGAGACGCTGAGGCTCCTGTATGCAGACGCTCCAGCTGATAGTGGTCTGAACATCCCTTGCGGGGTGTCCAACTCGAGACCAAGAAGGGCTCCTACATTCACACTTCAGGTAATGGGGTTCGACTAAATCCTAGAGGGATTCTTGGCTTCACACCTACTCACATGCTAGGTACACTTGGGTACATCTAGATAGGCATCGTAGGAGTACGCAGTCTCTTTTATCAATGCATTTTATATTCATGTATTTATTCATGCTTATTGCAAGATGATAGAACTGTACTATCCTTTTATATTCATAGTACTGCTAATCATATATCTCTGCTACTGTCTAATGGTTGTTTCAGCTCATATACTTTACACGAGAATAACAACTGTTCAATAAATCATTATTGAAACGCCCAGACTGTTTATTCTGTGTACCTCTGAGATAAACTAAATAAGCACGAGTGACTGAGCGAAAAGTAGTACATTGTTTCCACGATCTTGAGGGATCAGGGTTGTCATGTTCTGAGGTTGCCAGAAACTAATCTCTCCCCGATAAGAGGAGACACTAGTGGCACTGTGAGCTAGCTAATGCAAACAGGCTAACATTTCTCAGTGGGGGTGTACAGAATCAGTCTGCCACCAAGCCCACAGTTTGTTATCCAAACGCGCAGGTCCTGCATGGGTACTATAGGAACTACACGACATGTGAGACTACCAAATTGCACAGTTCGGTATTCGCGCACATGTAGCCTGTCGCATAACAGACTCTTCAAGGATTGGTACTGATCTGGGTTATGCCTCATAATATCCTTACACACACATGTAGAAGGGGGCTATTACACTTGAAATTGCTGTAATCTAGGGGTGAGAAAACACACCAGGGTGTTAAAACTGCCCTCACACACACACATCTGTCATGCTTCATCATAGGGCTGCTAACACACCTCCGCGCAGACCAACGCTGGAGGTGGAGCAATAGGGAAGGGGAAGACAATACAACACGTAGAGAGAAACAATTTGGGATCACAAGTGAAAATGGTGCAGATACAACAATTTAAAACTGACCACGGGAATTCCAAATGTAACTTTAATATTGGATTCCCTGACCAGAGTAAAAGGTCATTAACAGACCAGTGGATGGTGGTATGGTAGGCTGTAATGAACCCCCTACCCCTCCACTCTGCAAAACGTTATGCCTCATAATGTCAGTGGACATTCTTAGTGTAGGTCTTACTGAAGGTCTGTGGTGTGGTGTGGCCTACAGGGTCCAGCGAGGAATCAATCTTTCCCTAATACCTACAATCGTTATGGTACTTAGAAATTGTCATATTTCCCTGGGTCAGCTCATAATCAGATTACAGGCTGCTGTCCCCTCTACTACTAGTCAAGGCTAACCAACACAATAAAGCCATTAACAGTGCCTGGGAAAAGAAAGAGTGGGGAGGAAATCTACATCTGTTAATTAGCTGTTAAACTGCACACGGGCTGCGACAGCCTAGGCCCACAGAAACAAAGAAGGAAGGCCAGACCTCTGGAGCCAACATAGAAGGGGCATGCCTTTGACGTTTTGATGAAAAGGGATCAGGCAGCTGTTTCAGCTAGGACGCAGACAATTTGAAGTCGCCCTATTGGATTGTCCCAGAATACTGTGCAGTAGGGTTGGGAGAGGGGTGGAATGATGATGTGGCACCCTAGGATTGACCAGCGGTGGCTGGCTTCTAGAGCTCTCCACCTCGAATATCAAACCCCTGCTCAAGAGAGAGACCGATGAGAACACACTGGACCTGGGAGTGTCAACAGCATAAGAGTGCCTAGCTGGTAGGAGAAGCCACCTGATAACCCTGCAAGAATGGACTTTGGAACTTGACTCCTGTTTCCCCCCAGGACTAGGCTTAGTCTCTCCAGGTCTAGTGACGCTTTCACCCCTTTGTACTCCTGAGGAACAGTTTGGGGAATGGACCTGCTGGGGGACCCTGGATGTTTCCAGTAGGGCTTCTGTTGAAAGGTCTCTAACTCCGCTGCTGAGACGTGTCCTGCCAGACAGCCAGGAGGCCTTGGGGCCTGGGAAGTCTAGCAGGGAGGGTGTTCTACTTACTGACCGTGGCGGGGCTGTGGAGGATGACCCCAAACAGAAGAGAGCCTCAGGAGCGCAGGCAGTGGGCAGGTCTGGTGCAGCATGCTAGAAAAGCAAGTTTCCAGAGAAAATCCCCCTTTAAAGGCCAGGAGGCCTGAATAAAATACTCCTGGTGGCTAAGTCTGACCCCAAACAGGGCCTACGATACGGCCTGGTCCCCTGGGTGGCCAAGCAGAGAATGCACAGCTTTACGCTGCATCTGAAAGATTTTCCAGAGAGGGCCAGGCCTCCAAGGGTTAGCACAATCTCAGTTCTGTTTTGAAAGGGAGAGGGTGTGTTTGAGGCCCTCAACCCTGAGCCAGCTTTTGTCCCTGGGACCCTACAGGAGGACGTCCCAGGGACAGCAACCACATGACCAAGAAGACACAGGAATGGGGGGGGGGCTGCTGCGCTCACCGCATGGCAGTGTTACTCCCCCCTCCCCCACCCCAAAACATGTTTTGGGGTGGTGGGGGCTGCACAAGGGCTGCAGCTTCCCTCAAAAGAGTTCTTTAAAATAACACACCCTACCTCTTCCAGGGAATTGAATCCCTGAACCCAGGAGAGGTTCACCTTGATATTAAAGCACTTCTCTAGCTGGAGCCTTTGCTTCTTGGCTCTGGAGAATCGGGGCCTCTGTTGGTTGGTCTTATGCCTGCAGCAGCAGTTTAATGAAAGTAAAAAGACTCAGACCCATATTATGGAATTCAATGTTTTAATAACAATGAGGAGGGGACTGGGAGAAGATGGTGGCGGGATAAGGAGTCCGGTCGAGAGCTCCGAACCCTCGGGGAACAACATGGAAATGCGCATATAATTAAGCGAAAACGGGTGTAAAAGACTAAAGCAGTTTGATGAAGTGAGGCCGATTCACATTGCAAAAAAAGGGGCAAGGAGAGGAAAAACGGGAAAGCTTACCGGCGCTTGTAGCTCGAGGACGCGGATTGCAGCTGAAGCCCATCCCGCACTGCTCGCACCGACGAGGAGAGAGCGGAGGGCGAAGACGCGAAGGGGGAAAGTGGAGCTGGAGGAGGCGGCGCGCAGCAGCGCGATCGCATCACCATCCTGCGACGTGTGGGCGAAAGCGGTCACGACGTGCCGAAGGAACAGGAGGGCCGCCGCAAGGGTACCATACAGAGGTAAAGCATCGGCAGTATCAGAAGGAAGAGGAATCCCCCGTAAAAACCACAACGCTGAGGAAAGTTTGCAAGCTGAGAGTACGGCTGGCTATGGCGGAAATCCCCGAACCTCATACGAAAGGGTGAGTGAGAGGGGGAGAGGGGTCTGTCAAGCTGTGAGGGGGGGACGGGGGGCAAGGAGTGTAAATAATCTAGAGGGCCCAAAGCACTTATTTAATACCGGAGGACAGCCCAAGAAAATAAAGAATCTAGATTGTGAGAGTATTAATGTGTCGGAAGATACCCTACTCCCCATACAAACACCACGAGGTGCAGGACAGACAAAAGAAGAGGAGGGAGGGTATTGTTTAAGGAGCAGGCAGCAGTCAGCAAAAGAAGTACAAAGTGATTCAAAAGAGAGACGGAATACAAGTACTGTAATCCCTAAAAGCACAAAGAAAACAAAGAAACGCACTACAGCAGCCAAATCACAACCCCCATTATCTAGAGCGAGCCAAGCTAAGCTAAAAGTACCAGGACTAAACAGAAGATAACACCCTCTCTGAGGTCTTTCTTTAAAGTCCAAGGAAAACAAAAGTCGGACAGCACAGAGCTGGAGAAGGGACAAAAGGAAAATACTGAAGAAGAAATCAATAAAGCGAAAATGGATGGTAACAGATACAAGGTACTAATGACAGCAGACCAACCAGAACAAAACTTGGAATCAGCCAGGGAACAACGGGCAGCTGCAGAGGCCAGAAAACAACCCACAGATGAACCTGATAACCAGAGGAGCCTGACAAACACAAGCAATACTGAGACAATGATGGAGATAATGATGGAGATGAGGTCTAACTTCGCTACCTCAGAGAAAAATCAGGCAAAAATACAGGAAGCATGTGAAATGTTAGATCAAAAAATCAACATGCTTATAGACAGGGTTACTTCGGTAGAGGTAGAGGCATTAAATAAAAAGGTTGAAACAAACAAAAAAGAGATTGATCTACTAAAAACTAAAGAGAACGAGATCAGGGACAAAATGGAGTCTCTGGAAAACCACTCCAGGAGGAACAACCTTGGAATTCTTAATGTCCCAGAAGGCCTTGAAGGGGAAGATATTAAAAACTTCACAATTAAGTTACTGGAAGAGATAATCCCCTGGACAAAGACGGCAGATCTTACAGATGACATTCAAAGAATCCATCGGGACCCCTTTGGGAAAGGGAAAACAAGAAAGAACCCAAGGAAAATTCTGGTGAATTTCAAAACGTATACATTGAAAGAGAGGATTCCAAGTGAGGGTTTGAAGTTAGGTTCTTTCTCAAAAAACGATTGGTCCTGTAGAATCGGATCTGATATTTCTAAAACAACGCAAGACAGGCAATGGGAGCTAGGCCAGCTCATGCAACAGTTGAAATTGTTGGGGGCAACAGTGCAAATGCATTTTCCTGCTTCACTGAGAATAATGTGGGATAATAAGATGCACAATATTCGGGACCCCAAGGAAGTTGAGTGCTTTATAAAACGCATTAAGGCACAACAGAAGGAACACCCGTAGCCATACAAAAAAAAAAAGGCTAAAAAATAAAAGTATGGAAATAAAAAGTAAAGATATAGAGCAAATAAGTAGGTAAGGAGCTCAAAAGGGGCAGAGTGATGCCCAAAGGAAGGAAAGAGGAGACTTCTCCAGGGAGGGGATGAAAGCTAAGAGATTCACTAAGAAAAAATTCCCAAAAAAAAGTGCACAAGGTGGGGAGCAAAATGGGGGGAAGGAAAAAAAAGTCCAAAACAAGCAGTATAAGAGAGAGAGGGGCCCGAAGAGAACATGTAGGAGACAGAAGGAACGGGTCAACTCCAATCAAAATCAAATCAAAATTTAAAGAAAACAGCTGAATGGCAGTAAATATTTTGTCATGGAATGTGAATGGCCTCAGGATAAGGAAAAGAAGGGCAAAAGTTATGGAATACTTGAAAGCAGTGGAATGTGAAATAATATTACAGGAGAACCATCTATTGAAGGAAGAGTGGGCAAAGATCCTTAAAAATCAGAAATGGGTGGACGCATATGTTTGTACAAATCAGGAGTGTAATGTAAAAGGCGTAGCAATCCTGATCAAAAAATCACTGAAGGCAAGGATGGAAACTGTCGAGGTAGACAGGAAAGGAAGATGGGCAATAGCAAAAATTAAAATACATAACCCATATACAATAGTGGGATATTATGGACCTAATATGGATGACCCTGAGCCTCTGCAGAAAGTATATTCTCAACTCCTATCGGCAACATCGCCAATAGTAATGGGGGGAGATTTTAATATAATATTAGACCCCAAAGAAGATAGACTCCCAGCGAAGAACTGCCCCAACTTACCAAAGATGAGGGAGTGGGTGAGCCTATGTATTAAAGACCTAGGATTGATGGATATATGGAAGGAAAAAGGGGAAAAGACGCACAAATTTACTTTGCATAATAAAAGACTGGGGCACTCGTCCAGGATTGATTACTTTTTAATGGACAGAAATCTTTTAAATTGCACTCAGAAGGTGGAACATCGGCCAGCCCATCTATCGGACCACTCAGCAGTGGTGTTGCGTCTTAACTTAAAGACAACCTCAGCTAGCTCAAGATGGACAGTAGATAGTCATATTTCAAGAAACAACACAGGTAGAAGCACTAGCGAAAGACACGGAGGAATTCTTCCAGTTAAACAAAGAAGGGACCACGAAACAAATTGCCTGGGAAGCCTATAAGGCTTTTATCAGGGGAAGAATAATTAGTATTGCAGCGCAAAAGAACCAAAAAAAGAGGAACTTCATAAAGAAGCTGGAAGGAGAAATAGCAACTCTGGATATAGATTTAAGCAAAAAAATAACCGCACAGGAGAGATCTAGTATTGAGGAGAAGAGAAAACTGAGGAAAGAAGAGTTGATAGATAGTCTCGAAAAAGCGTCAGAGACAGATGGGAGGCTAGTAAGCTTGCGCACCACGAATATGGCAAAGGATGCAGCAAATATTTAGCATGGAAGGTAAAAAGAGACTTAACTCGTAACAGGGTAAAAAAAATAAAAAAGATCAGCAATATAGTCAAGAGGACACTGAGATAAGAAGGGAGTTTATGAAATTCTTTGAGAACTTATACGCAGAAGAAACCACAGCCACAATAGAGCAGATAAATGCAGTATTGGACAAGATAAAAATACCTTCTACATCCCCAGACCAGAGAAGAGAGCTTAACCAGGAAATTATCAGGGAAGAAGTGGTAGAAGCTATGAAGAACTTAAAAAAAGGCAAGGCGGCTGGCCCCGATGCACTCCCAAATGAGCTATACATAAATGTAAGAAGTTCTGGCTACACATCTGACGGAGCTTTTAAATGAGGTTTTCATAAGGAAAGGAGAACTCCCACCTTCATGGAATGACGCGATTATTAACATTATATTAAAACCAGGGAAAGACCCTACGAAATGTGAGTCTTGTAGTCCGATTTCACTCTTAAACGCGGACTATAAGATCTACATGCAAATATTAGCGAAAAGATTGGCAAAAGTGGCAGGTTCTGTAGTGCACCCTAACCAAAAAGGCTTTATAAAAGGAAGGCAAATACAGGAACTTACGCATGAGCTTATCAGCGCTATAGACGTAGCGACTCAGTATTCTGCCCCTCTATCAATCATAACCCTCGACGCCGCAAAAGCGTTCAACAGGGTTAGCTGGCCTTTTTTAAATACAACCCTGAACAAGTTCAATCTTGGAGATACCTTCCAGAACGCTATAAAGCAAATATATAAAGAACCATCAGCATAGGTGCTAGTGAATGACACCCTCACAGATAAGATAACAATAAGGAGAGGCACAAGGCAGGGATGCCCTCTATCCCCATTACTTTTTAATCTATATATTGAGCTGCTAGCATCTCTGCTAAGGAAGGAAAAGGGCATAATACCCTTCAACCACCAGGGTTGGGAGAAGAAGGTAGCACTATTTGCAGATGACCTGATGGTGTTCACAGGCAATCTAACGTCCTCACTTCCTAAGATCGAAGAAATTTTGGAACAATATGGGAATGTCTCCGGATACTTGGTAAATCAATCAAAGTCAGAAATTCTGGAATGGAACAACAATTCCCAAAACCCAATGGTGAAGGAGAAAATAAGATACCTAGGGATAGATCTTACAACAAACATAGACGACATTACAAGCTTAAATTTCGATACGGTTCACAAAGAAGTAAGGAAGCTACTAAAAGTATGGGGGGGCCTACCATTGACCTTTATAGGGAGGTCAAATATAATCAAAATGGCGATACTTCCAAAGTTTACATACTTATTTAGTACTATCCCTTTGGAATTCAAGGCAGACCAGATAAAAAAAACTGCAAGGAGAACTAAGTAGTTTCATTTGTGCCGCTAAAGGGGCAAGAATCGCCTGGAAGAAGATAAGGAGGAATAAGGCGCAAGGAGGCATTGCAAGTCCAGATATCTTGGAATACTGTAGGGCTTTTCAATTTAAAAACATTAGAAAGTTGCTGGATAGTTTCGACCAATACCCCCTCTATTTGCAGGCCTTGGTAAATGAGGAAGGAAGTCATTATCTATATAAGTTCAGACATCCCAAGTACTTCAAGAAGGTAAAACTTAAGACCCTTATGTATGCTGCAAAACTGTGGCATCAAATGAGGAAAACGCGGAAAATTCCATACTACAGCAAGTACGCCCCAATTTGGGACTCCCCTGGTACTCCAGAATGCCTTAGAGACAAGCTAGCAAGCCCCTTGAGAGAAAACAACATCACAAAATGGGGTCAGCTAATGGAACAAAACGTAATTGTGGAATGGGAAGTCCTAAATGAGTTAACAAAGGGTAAAATCTCAAGATTTAAGTATTACCAACTTACCAGTTGGGCCAAGAGCCAGAAGGAAATTCAGGCTGGAGAAGGGACTATAGAGGAAACGATACAGGAGAAAAAGACTATAAAAAAAGAAATAGCGTATTGGTACTGGGCTCTAATCCAAGAAGGGGAGGAAGACTACAGAATTCCAAGCGAGATCTGGGGGAAAGAACTGCCGGAGCTAGATATCCAACATAAATGGCAAGGATCTATGGCTACTTGTTGGCAAATTGTGAAATCTGCACCTCTGAGGAAAAATCATTTATTCACCACTCACAGAGCGTATTGGACGCCAAAGAAGTTATCTAAGATCTGCACAAAAAAGAGAGGAGCTGCCCAAAGTGCGGGGAAGTAGCCGCAGATGACCTCCACATGTTTTGGCAGTGCCCCCAACTCGAGGAATTCTGGAGAGAGGCGGGTAAGACCTTAGCCAAGCTGTTGGGACAAAGGGTAGAGGTGAATATTGATCTTGTTATTTTTGGGATTAGTCAACAAGACCCAAATAACCCAAAGCTGAGTAAAGATCAAGAAAGTATTCTTTTCATACTAATACTTTTGGCTAGAAGGGAGATATGCATTAAGTGGGTGAAAAATATTCCTCCGACACATAGTGAGTGGCTGGCCTCCATACATAGAGTAAACAAACTAGACAGAAGTGGGAGTATGGGTAAAAGACACAAATTTTTGAGCATTTGGTAAAATATAACCAAGTAAGTTGAAGGAAGGGGTATATGCTGTATTGTCCGATGATTAGGCAATGCAATATAGCTGTCAAGTGGGAACTTGAAGGAGTAGTCAGAGTGACTAGCTCCCTCCAGATCCGAGATGCGCCAGAACTGGACAAAAAAGGGGCCTGACAAAAAGGGGAATGAAGAAATTCTCTGCACATACGATGTGTTTACCCAGGAGAAATCCCTAAAGCCGGAACAGAAGGGATAAAGGGCCCCGACACCTCCAATTCTAAAATATTGCTAAATGAGGACAAAAAAAACAACAAAAAACGATGAGGATACTATAATGTAGGATTTTACAGTATAATGAATTATATTGACTGTTGGTACTACCTTTATTTACTTCAATGGTGGGTCATAACATGTATTGCATATTGGTACTTTTGTCATTGACTTCATTGAGTTGCATTGATGAATTGTAACATTGCATCTTTTACTGGTGTGGTAACACCCTGACAAAGCAAGTGGACCTGCCTTACTGATAATGAGACCCCCTTATATGTGGTTACATCTACTATAGATGGGGGTATTGGGGTTATAGGGTTCAGGACCCACTAAGGAGGTAACGTGATATGAGGCTGTCACTAAAACTGTTTCCATCTCCCTGAATGTATATATTTGCAATTTAATGCATAGTATGTATTAGTCTGTGTGTGAGAGAAATAAAAGTACTTTCTTTTTAAAAGAAAAAGCACTGACTGGACAATGATTTACTGAGCTGTGGTGTTGCATATCAGCGAGCTGGGGTTACTAACCTGCACCACTATCCCCGGATTAGGCCTTGGACTGCTCTGCTACCCTGAGAGAGTCAAGTGTTACAATTGGGTACTTGGTACCCAGTAAAAGCACAATTACAGACTTATTACTTGTGAAGGACTCGCCTCTTTCACAACTGATAACACATCTGTTCGAGGCATGTGAGCTGTAGATCACATGCTTTGCATACTCCTGCCATCTAGTGTTGGGTCCAGATGTTTGCAAGTTGTTTTTCTTCGAAGAAGTCTTTTCCAGTCACGAGGTAGGAGACTCCTCCTTTCGGTCATAGTGCGCATGGGCATTGACTCCATTGTTGGATTGTTTTTTTCCGCCATCAGGTTCAGACGTGATTTGCAGCGCTCCGGTTCAACACTGTTTCTCCGGTTCCCCTCGGTGCGCAATACACTCACCCTCTACGGTTTTGTTTTCGATCGCGTAATTCCATTCTCTGCGTATCATATTTACTGAAAAATCCCTCTTTCGATCGGGTAGCTCGTGGAAGGCCTTCGGGTCTACCCGCGTCGGTCCGCCTCGCAGTAGATGGAACGGACTCCATTTAAATTCTGCCCTCAGTGCCACGCGAAGTTTCCGCGCACCGACTCACACAAAGTGTGCAACCTGTGCTTGTCTCCGGAGCACAGAGAACAGGACTGCGACGAGTGTAAGGCTTTCCGATCGAAGAAAACGCTTCGCGACCGTCAGGCTCGGCGTCGCGACATGCAGAGCCAACACACTGGTTCCATTCTGCACCTCTTCGAGAAGATTCGGAACAAGAGACCGGAGACGCCATGTGAGCTGAGGAAGAACACGACCCGATCTCCATCTCTGACTATGGCTCCGACGGAGATGAAGCCATCCCGCAAGGGCAGCGTACCGTGAGTACAGATCCTCCCTTGCCCCAAAGTCCACCTCAGCCCAAGAAGAAGGCTCCGGTCCAGCCCCCGCCTCCGGGCCACGGTCGGCACCGAGACCACGTTTCCGACGCCCCTCCTTCCGGCTTGGCACCGAAACATACCCCAAAGCTTTCCGGCTCCGAACAGAGCCGTTCGAAATCGGGCACCGAGCCGAAATTTTCAGGATCGAAGTCAGTCAGGCTCTGCCCCACCCCCTTCGATGCCAAAAACGTCTTCGGATCCGAAATCCTCGGCATCCAAAACCCCAGCACCCAAAACACCGGCACCGAAGCCTTCGGCACCGAAACAAACGGATGTGCCGATTCCACCAAAAGAGCACCATTTAGATGTTCCGCCCTCCAAACCGGATCCGAAACAATGGGAGCTCTATATTCATCCAATAACTGGACATATTGCCACCAAGGTGACAATAAAACGCAAACCTGAGACTGAAGAGGCCTACCACATTCCTCTAAAAAGGAAAAATGTGGGTACTAACCCTTCTCCTCCTCTTCCATCACCTCCTTCTCCTCAGTTTCAACCCTTACTAATTTCACCTGAGAACTCACCACCACATACACCTGATGATCAGGATGATGGGGATGGGGCTGGGGACAATGAGCCAACACCTACATACCCCTGGACAGCTTACAACACCAATTCGCCCGAGGGAATGATCCTGATCTGTACCCTACCAAGCCTTCTCCACCGGACGACAGTGTAGGATACATAGAACTGTTGGGTAGAGCTGCTAACTACCATGGGGTTCAGTTGCATAAGGAATCCCTGGAAGAGGATTTTCTTTTTGAAATGCTCAGTAGTACCCAAAAATCCTCGCACACACTCCCCATGCTCAAGGGTATGATCAGACACGTGGATGACATTTTTAATGGTCCTGTCAGGGCACGTATTCTCACCCCTAGGGTAAACAAGAAATATAAGCCGGCACCATCAGATCCAGCACACATAAGGGGGCAGTTACAATTAGATTCATTGGTAGTTTCCAACGCACGCAAAAGGGCCAATTCCCAAACCACAGGAGATGCTCCACCCTCAGACAAAGAATCTAGATTACTAGATGCTTTGGGGAAAAGAGTAGCCTCCCAGGCTGCAAACTTTTGGCGCATCTCCAATACCCAAGCACTTTTAGCTAGGTACGACAGGGCACATTGGGATGAAATGGAGCAGTTGCTCCAATTTCTACCTGATGAGCACAAGTCCAAGGTGCAAGACCTAGTGTGGGAGGGAAGCTCATATCCTATAATTCAATCCGGTGCGCCCTAGATGCTGCAGACACTGCAGCTAGAGCTGTCAACACCAGCGTTCTTTTAAGAAGGCATGCCTGGTTACGCATTTCAGGTTTTAAACCAGAGGTTCAAACTTTTATCCTGAACACACCATTTGATAAGGAATACCTCTTTGGCCCTGTGGTAGATTCATCATTAGAAAAAAGGAAAAAGGTCACAGACGTGGCCAAATGAATGGGAGCCCTCCAATTAACTGCAGGACTTGGTTCTTTTCGGCGCTCCTTGTATCGCAGAGGGTCCAAGAATACCTCCTCAGACACTGCCTCTACCACCTATAAAGGCAACAATCGACCCTCTGCCTCTAAGCGTTTCTTCAGAGGGGGTTACAGAGGCAACAATGGCAAGGGTAGAGGTAGAGGTTCCAACACATGCGCCTCCCCCTCCAATACCAAACAGTGACTTGCCTACACTCGCCCCCCGACCATTTAACACCTGTCGGGGGGCGTCATTCACATTTCCTCCCGGTCTGGCAGTCCATAACTACAGACAAATGGGTACTAGAAATTATCCGTTCTGGTTATTGCCTGGAGTTTACCAACAATCCTCCAAACATTCCTCCACGTTCACACAAACTGTCACCGGATCACTTACACCTCCTCAAACAAGAGGATTAGCCTCTCCTTTTAAAAGGGGCTATAGAGCCCGGACCACTACAATACCACAGGTCGGGCGTATACTCCTTTTATATTCTCAAACTCAAAAAGGACGGTTCTCTCAGGCCAATCTTGGACCTCAGAGAATTAGATCTTTACATACAGTCAGACCATTTTCACATGGTAACTCTTCAACAAGTGCTCCCACTCCTGCAACAGGGCGACTTTCTGTCTACTCTAGACATAAAGGACGCCTACTTCCATATTCCAATACATCCTGCTCGTCGCAAATTTCTCAGATTTGTGATAGCGGGCCAACATTATCAGTTCAAGGTACTCCCCTTCGGAGTCACCACTGCTCCAGAGTCTTTACAAAGTGTCTGGCCGTAGTCGCTGCTCATCTGAGAAGACAACACATTCATGTCTTCCCCTACTTGGACGACTGGCTCATCAAAGATAGTACATATCCAAAGTGTCTCCAACATACTCACAGGACACTACAGTTACTGCACCAACTGGGGTTCACAGTCAATGTGTTGAAATCGCATCTCCAACCTTCCAACACTCAAAATTAACTAGGAGCCACTTTAGATACTCAAAAGGCTCTGGTCTTTCCCAATGCAGCCAGAATTCGCAACATTCAGGCGCTAGTTCTCCAGTTTCAGTCCAATCACTCGCTTCCAGCTCGAATGTATATGCACCACTGGGAACGATGGCATCTTGCATCATAATCGTTCCCCATGCCAGGCTTCACATGCGTCCACCACAGGAATGCTTAGCAAGTCAGTGGAACCAATCGCAGGGTCTGTTAACCGATCTAGTGTTGGTAAGCAGACGTACTCATTGCTCTCTGCAGTGGTGGAACACACAAAATTTATCAAAAGGACGGCCCTTCATAGACCCAGTTCCTCAGACAATGTTAACAGTGGACGCGTCCCTCACTGGTTGGGGGGCTCATCTTCAACACCACACAGTGCAAGGCCTGTGGAGTCAACAGCAAAAATCTCTCCACATAAACCATCTAGAGCTGCTAGCAGTGTTTCTAGCACTCAAAGCATTTCAGCCTCACCTGGTCGGCAAAGCTGTCCTAGTTCGTACCGACAACATGACAGCTATGTATTACATACAAAAACGGGGGACACTCTTTCTCCAACTGTCGCACTTGGCCCAAGACATTTGGAGGTGGGCCATTCACCACAAAATCTATCTCCGAGCGGAACACCTCCCAGGATTGAACATACAAATTGCCGATCTTCTCAGTAGACAGAGACAGCAAATACACGAATGGGAACGTCGCCCTCAAGTTCTCCTCCCATACGTTTAAAGTTGGGGAGTCCCTCAAATAGATCTTTTTGCCACACACCAAAATGCGAAATGCCCAAACTTCGCCTCCAGGTACCCACACCCGCTCTCCAAAGGCAATGCACTATGGATGAACTGGTCAGGGATATTTGCCTACGATTTTCTGCCTCTCCCACTCATTCCATCAGTGGTTTGGAAACTCAGACAAACATCCCTCACACTGATCCTAGTAGCTCCTAAATGGGCCCATCAACCGTGGTTCACAACCCTGTTGGAGCTGTCCCTAGTTCCAGATCAAAAGCTACACCTCACATCCAGTCTCCTAACACAGATTAATGGAGAAATCAGACACCTAGATCCCAAACAACTGAACCTCGCGATCTGGCTCCTGAAAATCATAGAGTTTGGTTATCTAAATCTCCCACCAGACTGTATGAACATCATCAGAGAGACCAGAAGGCCTACTACAAGAGCCTGTTATGCAGCTAAATGGAAACGTTTTGTTATCTATTACAATAACAACATCAATTCTCTTGATGCTTCAAAACAAAATATCATTTGTTATCTGTTACACTTGCAGCAGTCAGGATTAGCTTACACTTCTATCCGACTACATACCCCCTAGAGCGCATTCCACTCGTAAAATAGGGGCTACTGTGGCTTTCTTAGGAAACATCCCCATAGATGACATTTGTAAAGCTGCAACATGGTCTACACCGTACACATTCACCAAGCACTATTGTGTAGATGTGTTAGCGAGACAACAAGCTAATGTGGGCCAGGTAGTACTTAGAACACTGTTTCAGACAACTCCAACAGCTACAGGTTAGCCACCGCTTTGGGAGAATACTGCTGTATAATCTTTTGCAAAGCATGTGATCTACAGCTCACATGCCTCGAACGGATAATGTTACTTACCCAGTAAACATCTGTTCTTGGCATGTATAGCTGTAGATTCACATGCGCCCACCCACCTCCTCGGGTACCTGTAGCTGTTGCAGTTCTCTATCTCATTTTACATACATACGCTTGGACATCTCTGTTCTTTACTTCATTCTCACCCTCTACGGGAAAACAATCAAACATTGGAGTCGATGCCCATGTGCACTATCACCGAAAGGAGAAGTGACCTACCTAGTGACTGGAAAAGACTTCTTCAAAGAAAAACAACTTGCAAACATTCGAACCCAACACTAGATGGCAGGAGTATGCAAAGCATGTCAATGTACAGCTGTACATGCCAAGAACAGATGTTTACTGGGTAAGTATTAATTGAAATACTTTATTTCGGCCAAGGGCCATAAAAGTTTCGCTCGACAACAGAAGATCAATATTGTATACACTTATCAAACATTTTTTTTTTTTTTTTTAAAGAAAGCTAAAATTCATTAAGCTCTATATACATAGTCCTCAGTAAAAGCCTCATTAATCAAAAAGTTATTTTAGCCACTGACTAAGTATTTCTTTGCAACCCCCTGTTATATGCATGTTTAAAAATAGCTAAAACTCTGTGTACAGTTAAAATAACAAATTGGTTTAAATGTTCAGGGTACTTTTCCAAGTAAAGTGTATTATTTGTAGCAGCGTCACAGTTTTAGTCCCAGTTTGTTTCTTATAATCCCTACTGCAAACAAATATCTTGATAGGGTGAATATTACGTGCGGTGCGGTACTGGCTGTCAGCACCCTTAGAGCGTCTTGGTGCTTACTGAAACCCAAAGTATTGCACAGCGGGCGTATCCATTTCCTCCTTGCCCGAATGTATGCTGTGCAGAAAAATAAAATATGTGCAATATTTTCAATAGGCCTTAAAGTGCAAGGAGTACATAAAGTGCAAATGCAACCCCCCTTTGCCCCCCAACTTGCTGTGTAACTCTTGATCTGCAAGGTGCCATATCTTCATTTTAAGTACAGAATTCTTACTAGATGTGGTTGTACGCGATCAAGGAATTCTTCAAAGCTTGGGTTAGGTTTCACCGTAAGAAATTGAGTTGTTAACTTTCCCAGGCTTGGATCGCAATAAAGGGCATTCAGAGTGTATAGCCAGTATGTTCTTTTCAGTATATATTTGCAACTTGGCCTTAGATTATCTGGCTCAGTCCAGTATGAACTGAGACTTAATTCTGTAAGTCATTTCTTTACAAATCTTAGCCAAGGGAAAGTAAGACAATTATCAATGGCTAGAAGTTCTCCTACACCCTTTCTGTACACCACTAGCTCTGATGTTGTCCACAGGCGTACCCAATAAAGCAGTGGTTGCAGTATTGCAATTTGTCCTATGCGCTTCGTATTCAGATCATGGAACATTGGGATAAGTGGCGTTGATGGTGGTAGCCCCATTAGTCTCCTCACAAACTTATTTTCCCCTTTTGTTAATTGTGTGGTATCACTAATGCCCCAAAGTTCTGATCCATACAATGCTGCTGCTGCCTGCGCCTTGCATTTATATAGCTCTAGTGCTGGCGTCAGGGGTTTGCTTGATGATGAGTTGTATTTTTTGAGGATGGCTCCTGTTCCCTGGGCAAGCCGCAGTGCTGAGTAGTTTACTTGCGGTTTCCACGATAATTTCGAGTCGAGCAATATGCCCAAGTAAATAAAGTTTGGGACGTGTTCTAGCTTTTGATTGTTCATCCTAAAGTCGTTTCTAAAGCCTTTGTGGGGATTTATGGCCATGTACTTAGTATTTCTAAGCCTTTTGCATCGCAGTATCTTTTGAAATCGTTCAATAGATTTTGTAGGCCCCTTGGTGTCTGAGAAATCAGGATAGTATCATCTGCAAATAGCAGTGCTGGAACCAAGTTCCCGCTCTGCTTGGGAAGATCATTTTCTTTTTTTGTAAGTAGCCAACCACGTCATTAATCTAGAGTGGGAACAAGGTGGGGGCGAGTATGCACCCCTGTCTCACTCCTCTATCTATTGGGATCGGTTCCGTGAGCTCCCCATTCATGCCCCAACGGACTCTCGCATAATTGTCGCGGTGTAGCCTTATTATCTGTGCTAGCAGGGTTGGAGGGACTTCCTGGTTTTTTTAACGAGTCCCACAATAGGCACCGGAGCCCGTCATTGCACTTGCCACACTGCCACTCTGCCGTTGCTGTCAGGGGACTACATCCCCCATCTTCCCTCGCGGCTGGAGCCACTGACGATGCTCGGAAGCGCCAGGAGGCGCAGATAACCTGCTCGGGGCTCCCGCAGCATGGGAGCCCGTCATTGCACTTCCCACACTGCCACTCTGCCATTGCTGTCAGGGGACTACATCCCCCATCTTCCCTCGCGGCTGGAGCCCCTGACGACGCTCGGAAGCGCCAGGAGGGGCATATAACACTGCCACTCTGCCGTTGCTGTCAGGGGACTACATCCCCCATCTTCCCTCGCGGCTGGAGCCGCTGACGATGCTCGGAAGTGCCAGGAGGCGCTTATAACCTGCTCGGGGCTCCCGCAGCGCGGGAGCCCGTCATTGCACTTGCCACACTGCCACTCTGCCGTTGCTGTCAGGGAACTACATCCCCCATCTTGTCTCGCGGCTGGAGCCGCATATAACCTGCCCAGAGGAGGCTGGGCCGGGCCCCCTCTCTTGGCCCTGACATACGGAGACATACAGAGACCCGTGGTCGCTGAGTATATTGCTCTCTCCAGCATCAACACCACCGATTTCCAAGACCTGATAAAGACTCCACATGAGGTACTGTGCTAAGCGCGAAAAAACAAGGGAAACAAACTGAACTGGAAGGGTTGGACTAGGCTGAGTCGGACAAATTGGGCTAACAAACCACATTAATCCCGACTCCAACGGGCTACAAAATATAGTATACTCTCCTTCCATATTGCTACCCCCACTTGTTTCCCACTTGTTCTTCTACCCTTCTTCTGTATTGAAGCTACCCATGCCAAGACTTTTTCCCCTGAACATATATAGAGTGAAAAGTAATACATTTGCAGGAGCTACACCAGCTTGTCTATGGGTAAGCGGAAAGCCTCAGAGTCACCTATGGGGAAGGGAAAAACTCCAAAACTAAAAGAGAGTGCGGGTGGGAACTGCACAATAGCTGAGATATACAATTTAATAGAGGAGGTAGGGACCATGCTAGAAGGGGAGGTTAAAAAACATAAGGCACCCCCCAAAAGGAAGATTACATCCTTCTATGCAAAGCAGACCGCGCATAAACATCCGACATTACTACAAAGTGACGTTGTAGTGCACACAGCTACTGGGTAGGTAACATTATCCTTTTGCCTTAGTTGCCAACACTGGGATCAATAGTATCCAGTTCCGTAATGCACTAATATTTGATATGTTCAGTTTTGGTGCGCATTACCTGTGCTTTAATGCGCAGATATCGGAGCGCAAGGCTCTGAGAGGAAAGGAAAGCCCATACACATATATTCTATGTGAAGACATTATTGTTGATATATGAATTGTGTTTAATGTGACCAGTTCATTTGTGAAGTGATGTGATGGTGGGTTGGGCATTTATTCAGAGGGATCCTTGGCCATAGTAACCTTTGAACCCCAACACTACACACAATCAGCATCTATGAAGAGGACACTTCTCTATAGGTTTAGAGACTGCGACAAGTACCCACACCATAAATTGGGAAGACAGGGGGAGCTCTGCATCTTGGGTGGTAGGAGATGATTGAAGTGGCCCAGGAAATTCTCTTGCTTGTCATGGGCAAGGCAAATTTTATGTGTGGAAGGCCACATTGAGACTTTCCTTTTGCAGAGATTTTCTCGTCATTAGCGCAGGCCACAACCTACTGGCACAGTGGGTTGAAAGAGTACCTGGAGGTTAATGGTACCCCTGGGGGGATTTCCGCCAGCAGTGTGTGTGTAATCCCGGAGACCTTTCCCCAAGGTGGGGGCTGCAAGAAAGATTTGTACCTCCAGAGGTCCTAATAGGTCACCTGCTGGAAAGAGGAACGGTCCAAGAGTGGCCCATGGTGGTGGGTGGCCCAGTAAGAGAGTGGTTCCCAAGGCAGGAGGTGTAGTAGCTCCTGAGGACATAAGAGTGGGTAGTGAGTACCCTAGCTTTCCCTAGGTGGGCTAGCGACTGACACAGATGAGATCTGAGAGGGGGTGGTGGACTCCCTACATTCCCATGATGGGTTAGGCGTGGACTCTGAGATTTCAGGGTGAGTAGGGAACTGCCCGAGTACAATGAAGGATGTCATCCTAGAGACTGTTTTACCAGATTCTGAGGTGGCAGCTATGGCGATGCCCAGTCTGGTGTCTAGTGGGGTAAGTCAGTTGGGTATGGGGTAATGCGGGGGATGCAGTAGGCAGGTGAGCCTGCCTTGACCCAACCAGGTGGGTGGGTTGTTCCTCCTCCAGATGAAGAAGACCCTAAGTATCAGTCTGGGGGTGAGAAAACCACATCTACTAGTGATTGCCGCTCTGAGCTGTCGGCAGAGCAGACTACAGAGGGCTCTGCCATAGCAGACTCCTGCCTGTTTCACTTTAGGTGTACCATGCTTGAGACCTGATGCCCCTTGAAGTCCTGGCTTGCAGATACAGGAAGAATCCTCACCAGGCCACCTCAGGAACATGTACAGCCAGCAAAAAGACAACTTTCGTTTCAAGACACAATAGATATTCCTATTGTTGCACAAAAGGAGGACATAGCTACGAGTCCACTGTACTTGAGCCCTCCAATTCCAGATATACAAACTCCATCACCACAACAGTCCTCTATTCATCATAACACTGTAGATTCACCAGAAGAATTACTACATTCTTTTACAGGGGATGAGGTGGTGCGGTGAACAACATTCATTACCCCCAAAAGATGATGGGGGACATTTTGACACACACCCACCAGCTGACACTGATCCTGATATTTATCCATCCCAACCTTCCCCACCTGATGACACCATTAATTAACCATGACCTTATCAGTAGGGCTGCTAATCTTCATAAGGTACCACTACCCACAAATGGCAATAGAAGATGATTTTTTGATTGAAACTCTTTCTTCTTCTACCCAACGCTCCACACAATATCTTCTCATGCTTAAAGGACTGCTCAGACATACTACGGATATTTTTAATGACCCAGTTAAATCTAGAATTATAGAGTTGATAAAAAAATATAAACCTTCCCCAGCGGACCCTACTTACATTTTGAGTAAACGCACACTGGGCTCTTTATTAGTGGCTACTGCCCGTAAATGAGCCAACACTCAAGCAACTGGTAAAGCTCCCCCACCACAAAAAGAGCACACTCATAGATGCAGCGGGAAAAAAGAGTAGCAGCACAATCATCCAACCATTGGAGAATTGTCAACTCTATCAGTCTTTTATCACAATATGATAGGGCACACTGGGACGAAATAGAAGAAATTCTACAATACCTCCCAGACGAACGTAAAAAAGGGCATACCAAATTGCATCAGAAGGAAAACTCGTCTCCAATACAAACATAAGATGTGCCCTTGATGCTGCTGACACAGCTGCTAGAGGTATAAATACCAGCCTTATATTAAGAAGACATGCCTGATTAAGGGTATCTGGTTTTAAACCAGAAGTTCAACAAAATTTGCTAGCTCTTCCATTTGATAGAGAGCATCTTTTTGGGCCACAGGTAGATACTCGCCTAGAAAAAATAAAAAAAAGACAATGAAACAGCAAAAGCAATAGGAGCCCTTCTTACACAATCACAAAGGGGTTCCTTTCGCCACTCCACATATTATGGAGGATCTAAAACAACCTCCACTGAGACATCTACCTCCTATAATAAGACACAAAATCAAGCATCCTCTCCTAGAGAATACTGCAGGGGATCCTATAGAGGAAACTATAAAGAAGTAAAGGAGGTTTTAACAAACACTCCACCTCCACCAAGCCTTGACTCGCCAACCATTCCCCTGATCACACAACGCCTGTCGGGAGAAGACTACAACAGTTCATTCCCGCATGGTTAAATATCACATCCAATCAATTGTTGTTAGATATTATCCAACATGATTATTATCTGGAGCTCACTTCAACACCTCCAAACATTCCACCTCACATCCGCAGATTATCAACAGCCCATCAAAAGCTATTAAAAGAGGAAATTCAAGCTCTACTGAACAAAGGAGCAATAGAACTAGTGCCATTACAACAACAAGGCACAAGGGTCTATTCCCTTCACTTCCTGATACCCAGAGGATGGAGCTCTAAGACCCATCCTAGACCTCAGAACTCTAAACAGATACATCCTTTGAGAACATTTTCCTGTGGTCACTCTTCAGGAGACTTCATGACTGCATTAGACCTAAAGGATGCATATTTTCACATTTCCGTTCACCCAGCACACAGGCAATACCTCAGTTTTGCTTTCAACGGACTACACTTTCCATTCAAAGTGCTTCAGTTTGGGGTCACCACAGCCCCCAGGGTGTTTACCAAATGCATGGCAGTAGTAGCAGCTGTAGGAAGCTGGCTCTGTATATACTATACCAAAATGAGGTATAGTGTGCACAGAGTCCACTGAAACCCCCAAAGGCAGGCAGAGGTAAAAGTAGATAGCACCTTGCTCTCTATTTGTGGTAGTGTGGGCGAGCAGTAAGGCTTTATCAGAGGGTAGTGTTAAGCATTTGTTGTACACACTCAGGCAGCAAATGATGTCACACACTCAAAGACTGAACTCAGACCAATTTGTTTGTATAAAAAATATCATTGTTATTTTATTTCTAGAACCAAGCCAAGCCTGGTGCAGGTAAGTGAAATAATACTTTGCAAATTCTTATGCAGTTATTTACATTTTTGTGCAGGTTCAAATGCAGTTAGTTGAATTACAAGTCAACAGTTCGAAATTACTTTTCAGTTACTTTACAGATTACTGTGCACGTAACTTTTTAGATTACTTTTGCTAATTAGTGTGATATGCCTAGATATCACACTGAGACATCTCCTAGACAAAAGGTAAGTAATTCACTTTTAGTACATTTGCAGTTTTTCAGGTTTTCATACAAACCAACTCCACACTTAAAACAATTTTCAAGAAAAGCAGTCAATGCAATCCTATGGGAGGAAATTGAGTTATCGGTATACAGGCAAGTAGTTATTTGTGGGAGTTGGTATTCTTGGGTTGGAACCACGGTTCCCCCAAGGTCGAGGATGTACTCTCAGAACACCCTCAGCGGCACTAGGGCGGCCGGGTGCATAGTGCTGAGCCCAATGTTATCTAATGGGGGATAGGGGGCCTCCGGTTGGTGGCTGCTCACGAGCAGGCCCCAAGGTTGTGGGAGCAAAGCTCCTGGACTTAAGCGCAGGGCAAAGGGGGATCCAGTTTAGCACACAACGTTCACCCACAGCGGCACAGGGGTGCTGTTTTGGCATCGGGTGCCCTGTTGTTTTCAATGGAAGTGGCCGGTTTTGGATTTTGGCTGCAGGCTTGGTCCAGAAAGACTTCCAGGAGAAACCAACAGCTGGGCAGGTAAGTTGGAGGGTTCGGGGACGTAGGTGCATCTCGGGTTCTCCTCTCCAGGACGCAGGGCGGCTGGATGCAGCTGTGTCTTTTGAGATCGGATTTCACCTTACCGGGCCACTCGCAGTTGGGGGGCTCTCCATGCAGAGGCTGCAGGTGACGTCGGGGAGTCCTGGAGGTGTCAACCCATGGTGGACTCGGACTCTGGAACGCAGGGGGACCTCGCTGGGACCAGTGGGCCACCAGGATACCAGGATTCAGGCCGTAGGAGTCGGGTGCAGTGGTGGTTCCAGGCGTCGTTTTTTTTTGTCCTCAGCAGGCTCGGAGTCTTTTTTTTGTGATGCTTTTGAACAGATCTGCTGTTCACAGGAGATCCGGCCTTTGTTGAAGGCAGTCAGTCCTTCCAGGGTTTCTGGAGGTTGCTGGCTGCAGGACAAGGCGACTTTTGGCACAGGATCTCTGGAAACTGCGGACAGGCCGATAGGGCTGGGGCCAAGTCAGTTCTTCTCTGCAGTCTCCTCTGCTGGGCGTCTTCTTTCGTCCTTCTTCTTAGGTTGCGGAAGTCTGTTTTTTGGTTCAGGGCTGCCCCCTAAATAGTGTATTTAGGGGTCTTGAGGTCAGTAGCCAATGGACTATTGACCGTAAGGGTGACTACACCCTTGGTGTACTCAACCCACATGGGGGAGTGGGCACAATCCCTAATCCTGATTGGAGAGTGCCTACCTTCTGCAAGATGGCGGGCACTGAAGAGTGGGCTTCACCTTGCCTCCCCCGCCTGAGGGGTCGGGTTGGCAGAGGTGGGCACACCTTCTGGGCTGTGCTAATTTTTCCCGCCTGTCTTCCCGCCAAAAAGGAGTGGAGACAGGAAGGGGGCCTGCTCCTGATAGCAGAAGAGGCTGGGGGTCGCGTTACAAAGGTGGCAAGGCCTTTGATGCTCCCTTGCCACAGATGGTTTTTCCTGGCCTGGGAGAGGTAAGACCACCTCTGCCCAGGAAAGGCTTTGTTTCTGGGCTCAAGGAGCGATGGCTCCCACCCCCGGGGTCCAGAAACATGTCTCGTGGTGGAAGGCTGTTGTGTACCAGTCAGGGAAACCACCAGAGGCTGGTTGTTTTTCAGGGGGCATCTCTAAGATGCCCTCCGAGTGCATTTTTCATTAAATCCCACACTGGCATTATTATACTGCATAAAGGTAGTGGGAAATATTAATAGGTTTCCTTGTTCCCTTTCAGTTCCCAACGCCTCCTGTTTTCCTTCCTGGTGTGACCTGTCTCTCTTGCTGGGGAAGAGTGGTGTGGCCATTTTCCGAATCTTTCCCCATATCTCCCCTAAGAAAGTGATTTTTGATCGAGTGTTGATATTAACTCGTCAAGACACTGTTTTCTGGGAGTGTGAGGAACTCCTCTTCCTTCCTGTGGAATCAGACCGGACGCAGGTTAGTGCTTGCTATGCGCGTGACACCCTGTAAGCATCTGTTTGTGGCATGTAGTGCTGTAGATTCACATGCGCCCACCCTCCTTCCCAGTGACTTCTGCTCCTTTTATTTATATACATCACAAGTTACATTATTACATGGTCATCTACATACGATATGCTATCCTTTCACTCCATCCTCACCCGCCACGCAGAAAACAATCTAACAATGGAGTTGATGACGATGCGCACTACAGGCAAGAGGAGGAGTCACTATACCTCGTGACTCGAAAGACTTCTTTGAAGAAAAACAACTTGCACACTTCCGAGCCCAACACTAGATGGCGGACTTATGCTAATCATACGAATCTACAGCACTACATGCCACAAACAGATGCTTACAGCGTAACATTCACTATACACATATATATATATATATATATTTTCTCTGCAGTTATAGTTCATACTTATGTTCAGAAACTATAACTCGTGGCCTGAAGTTACTTAATGGCACAATTTATAGTTTCTTCATATACGTATAACTATAACTGCAGAATTTCTATGGTTTTGTTTGTGTAAAACTCAACTAAAACGTCCCTGTAACCTTTGTTTTTTTCAGTGAATTTCTATGTTTTCTTTAACATAAAGTAATATATAATTACCGTATGTTCATACAACCACAGTCGCACAAGGCCGTCCAGCCAAATCCCCCCCCCCACCTAACCCCCCCTCCACATGCACCCAAACCCACATCGGGCACGGAGGGGGTGGTTTTTTTTCCCCTTGGGTTTTAGATCTGCAGATCGGCCGTGGAGTATCACTGGGGGCCGCGCTGAACAACGCTGTGGATCCGCAGTTCGACCCCCCCCCCAAAAACAGACGATTAGTTGCCCATGAGGGGTCCCTCACAGACCCCTCCATGTGTCCTATGGGGTCAGGATATCTCTATCCTGACCCCTTATGTTATGTTTCACTTTTGTTCCCCCCCCTTTACCCCGGGCCGACCGAGAAACAAATTGGTGGCCACAACTTTTCTTTCAGGGTGCAGGCAGCCAATCAGGGCCTTCCTTGGTCCCCGGATCCGCGGGTGGATCTGCAAAGCATCCGTGTCCCTAGATATCTATATTTTTCTTTCTTTTATTACTTCAAATCTACTGAACAGATTTACACCACAATACAAAAGCACTCTTTCCGGACCAAGATCTAGCCTTCTGCCAAATTTGGTGTAATTCCATTCAGCGGTTCAGGCTGTAGTCGTGTTAACCAAATGCAGAGTTCTCATAGACATTGCATGGGGGGGAAAGCGTTTTGGGACCCCCCCCCCTTTTTCATGCCCCCCGCTTGACGAATAACCAGAAACTTTCCAAACAGCAGCTGAAGTAACTCCTATCCAAGTTTTGAAAATTTCGTGAAGATTTGTCAAACTGCGCCAAAGTTATTTGCAAAACAAAAAACAATTAGTCTATGGGAATCATTTCTCCTGACTATACCTACCTACTGGCTATCACCAGTAGGTGTTATATAATTTGTTTTCTAAATGTACATTGGGGTAAACCTTCCAACACCCCCTTTTTATTATGTATAGTTTAAACCCCTCTCCCTCACTCCAAAGAACTGTCACATTACCCTTACCCATCCCTTCTCACTAAGAACCCCTTATTAACTGGTACTCTTACCCATTCCTAAACCTAAAACAAAACCCTTACCATCCCTTAAACCATAAAGCCATTACTACCCCTACCCACCCCAATCTATTACCATCCTTTATTCTCACCCACCCTAAAACTTAAATACTCCTTAACACCCTTTACTCCTAGCCTCCCCTTAAACCTAAAATCCCCTTAACCCTACCCACCTACAAGACCTTTACCACCCAATACTCCTTCTCATCCCTTAAGTCTAAAAACTCCTTACCAACCTAACCCCAACCTAATTAAAGCCCTTCCTACCATCCATCCCTGAATGATAAAAACCCTTTACCAACCCTTTACCTGTGGCCAACTCAACCCCACACTGTAGACAGCCTTTGGCTGTGCGCAGCATGGGGTTGGCCACAAGGCAGGGCCTGTGGCCAACCACCTGCATGCAACCAGCCCCATGCTGCAGCGGGGGTTCTCCACAAGGCCTGGCCTGCAGCCAACACCTCAAAGACAGCCAACTTGCGGGCCCCCTTGCCGGGCTGGCATCCCCCAGGCCCAGGTGCATATTTCAGGGGGTGGGGGGCACGTACACCCCCTCCCCATGACTATTTCGGCCCCAGCAGCATATTTAATTGAGAGGGGACACGCGGCACCCCTCCCCGGGCCGATTTCAACTCAGCTGACCCCATCCCCGGGGACTGTCACATTTTGTGGGGGAGGGGGCCACGTGCCCCCCTCCCTAGGTCGATTTTGGCCCCGGGTACTGCAACCCCAGGCAGTATTTGAATAGGGGGAGGGAGTACGCAACCCCCCTACCAGGTGGATAACAGCCTCTGGCACCCCCTCCGCCCGGGGCCTGGCCAATATCCAAAGTGGGAGGGTGGGGGTCGAGCCACCCTCCCCGGGCTGATTTCGTCCCCGGGGAACCCATCCCCCGGGGCTCGGCCAACAAAGGGTGGGTGTCCACCACACTAAGGTTGGGGGCCGAGGGGGAGCCAGTATTGCTACCGTCTGCAGGGAGCAGTCAAAATGCTGCTCCAAGCAGGCAGGAGCAATCTTTTCATGTGTTTCCCTGCCCGCTTCAGTGCGGGCAGGGAAAAGGATGAAAAGTACGCTCGCAGCAGGTGGGGCCATTTTTATGCTCCCGTCTGCTGGAAGCGGACTTGGTGTCTTCTCCCGCTTGGCAGGAGTTTTTAAATTGCTTCCGCCAAGCAAGAGCAAACACAAGTTTCCCTGCCTATGTCAGTGCAGGAAGGGAAACTTCTATGCCCCGCGGTGGGCTACCCGTGACATAGCCTGAGCTGGCCCTGGGTGATGGGCCCCCCTCTTCCTTTCTAGTTGTGGCCGGGCCCCAGGAACAAAATTGACCCAGGGAGGGGTGGCTGCGTGCCCCCCTCCCTCTTTTTGAATCTGTCCGGGGAAGGTAGTCCCCCAGCCAGTAATTGACCCTGGGAGGGCGGCTGCGTGCCCCCTATCTTTTTTTAAATCTAGTTGGCCCCCTTTTTCTTTTTCTTTTCTTTTTTTCTTTTTTTTTTAAAGGCCAGGCCCCAAAGTGGCTGAAATCTCCCTGAGGAGGGAGAATTATGTGCGCCCCCTCCTCCCCCCCAAAAATATATATAGTTCCGCTAATTAGCGGCAAAATTAAAAACAAAATTATTTTAAACGTTTTTGGCCCCAGGCCCAGGCCTACGTGGTCAGGTTATTCCCACCCTGCCCCCTTGTGGGTTTTTTCGCCTTTTTTCTTATGACTCTGGTTGATGTGGTGGCAGCCAATCCGATCTCATTTTGAGATCTGTCGGATCCGCAGATGATTCGTGTCTCTAGATATATATCAATCTTTTTTCTTTAAAAACTCCAAGACTACTGAACAGATTTACACCAGTTTACAAAAAGCACTCTTTCTGGACCAAGATCTAGCTTTCTGCCAAATTTGGTGTAATTCCATTCAGCGGTTTGGGCTGTAGTAGTGTTTAAAATCCTATTTAACATGGCCCTTCTTAGGGGGATTCCCCTAAACCTTTTTGCTTTTTGTTCTCCTGGTTTTGCCAGCTCTTTCCCTGACCTTAGGACTCTGGGCACTTTTCCACTGTACTGCAGCGGAAAAGTGCGCGCGCCCTTCCTGCACATGTCAGGATAGGTGCTTACTTGATTGGTTTAGGTGTTGTACCTGTGAGTGCCCTGTAAGAAGATACACCAAATACCCAGGGCAGGTGCGACACTGGCTAATAGGGTGACGCCACATTGGTTGTGCCACCCACCTGCATAGACTGTCAAATATGTCTCATACTCAGGTTGTACATAAGTCGACAGTGCACACCAATTTTTCTGATTTTTCGTCAACTTTTCAAATGTATCCTTATTTAATCTTGTAGCGTGCAGCTCGGAAACGTGGTATGCCCTCCATCCACGTAGATGAAAAATATGTTAAACTTAGAGCAAAGTATTACTCTATTCCGGACGCACAGCGGATTCCTAATAATGTTCACAAATATTACCACAAAATGTTCACGTTCAAAAAACGTTTAATGAAAGTGTTCCACCATTTCATTTGATTGAATATGCTTCTCATGTCACAAGGGAGACGATTAATTGTGCAAACACAAAGTTTCAAATGCGTCAGATATGCCATTCCAAGCCTTTTTCTGAGGCACGAAGTTTACATAAAACATCCTCAGTCATAGTAGCTCATGTTCCCAATGCATTTCGGGCTTATATTTAGCCCTTCGGTCAGGGGTTTTACTGCAAATATTAAAAACAACAACATTTAGACTGTATGTTCTAGCCTTTGCGACTTACAAAAATTATTCGAAATTGCATCAACAAATTCATGCTGGGTTTTAATTTTAAACCCTTAATCAACGTTTTCCCGCTAACTGTGTAACAATGCGCTATCCACAATGCCCAAACTCCCCTCTCCCGAACAGCGTGCTCCTCCCATTCTTACTCCCCATTCCCGTATCAAACCCCCGGCTAACCGTTCTCCATTATCTCATATTCTTAAGTTTACCCGCTATTCATAAACCATACTACATCAACCTTCTTCCATACCTCAATTAGTCCTCGAAAATATCTCCTTCCTGCAAAGTTCTTTCATTTCCCAAAGCGGTAATCTACTCACTGACCTCTCCCTTTTCAACTCGTGTATGTTATCTCCACCCCTTCAGTTTAGCCATTATCTCCCTTTCCATCCCCCGTACTCCTACAAATCCCAAGGTGCACTGCTTGAGGTACATTGATGGCATAAATTAAAGATATAGACACTCTAGAGTGTTTGCCCCACCCTGCGCACTATTTCTGAAACTACCTCCAACGCCTTACTAAAATACCCCGCCCACCCTTAGATGTAAATCTGTCACGTTGATTAATGTATTACAGCGCATTCATCTGAAAACGATGCATTTTGTTTACTTGTCAACACTTTACGTAAACAAACACTCATTGTAATAGCAAAGTCCGCATCCAAGTCCTCAGTGATGTTTATACTCATAAGCAGAAGAAACAATTGATGGACGGAATGCTGGACAATGCAAACATTCACCCCCAGTCACAAGGATCTGGGTTAAATCCATCATTCTTTTGCTCACCACACCACCCCAGTTTGGACCCAGCCATATGCAAATCAGTCTTGACCCTGTTCCTTGTGGGAACAGTCCAGCCCGAACTGCCAAGCCAGGTCCTCCCTGGACCGGAAACAAGCATCCTGGGACCGGTTTCAGGGCATCACCCTTCTTCAGCCAGGCTAGCTTGAATCCAGTGGTGTAGTGAGCACGGGACCCACGTCTGGGCATACCCTTCCCACTTAGGGCGACAAATGCAAAAGAAACAATTGATGGACGGAATGCTGGACAATGCAAACATTCACCCCCAGTCACAAGGATCTGGGTTAAATCCATCATTCTTTTGCTCACCACACCACCCCAGTTTGGACCCAGCCATATGCAAATCAGTCTTGACCCTGTTCCTTGTGGGAACAGTCCAGCCCGAACTGCCAAGCCAGGTCCTCCCTGGACCGGAAACAAGCATCCTGGGACCGGTTTCAGGGCATCACCCTTCTTCAGCCAGGCTAGCTTGAATCCAGTGGTGTAGTGAGCACGGGACCCACGTCTGGGCATACCCTTCCCACTTAGGGCGACAAATGCAAAAGAAACAATTGATGGACGGAATGCTGGACAATGCAAACATTCACCCCCAGTCACAAGGATCTGGGTTAAATCCATCATTCTTTTGCTCACCACACCACCCCAGTTTGGACCCAGCCATATGCAAATCAGTCTTGACCCTGTTCCTTGTGGGAACAGTCTAGCCCGAACTGCCAAGCCAGGTCCTCCCTGGACCGGAAACAAGCATCCTGGGACCGGTTTCAGGGCATCACCCTTCTTCAGCCAGGCTAGCTTGAATCCAGTGGTGTAGTGAGCACGGGACCCACGTCTGGGCATACCCTTCCCACTTAGGGCGACAAATGCAAAAGAAACAATTGATGGACGGAATGCTGGACAATGCAAACATTCACCCCCAGTCACAAGGATCTGGGTTAAATCCATCATTCTTTTGCTCACCACACCACCCCAGTTTGGACCCAGCCATATGCAAATCAGTCTTGACCCTGTTCCTTGTGGGAACAGTCCAGCCCGAACTGCCAAGCCAGGTCCTCCCTGGACCGGAAACAAGCATCCTGGGACCGGGTTTCAGGGCATCACCCTTCTTCAGCCAGGCTAGCTTGAATCCAGTGGTGTAGTGAGCACGGGACCCACGTCTGGGCATACCCTTCCCACTTAGGGCGACAAATGCAAAAGAAACAATTGATGGACGGAATGCTGGACAATGCAAACATTCACCCCCAGTCACAAGGATCTGGGTTAAATCCATCATTCTTTTGCTCACCACACCACTCCCAGTTTGGACCCAGCCATATGCAAATCAGTCTTGACCCTGTTCCTTGTGGGAACAGTCCAGCCCGAACTGCCAAGCCAGGTCCTCCCTGGACCGGAAACAAGCATCCTGGGACCGGTTTCAGGGCATCACCCTTCTTCAGCCAGGCTAGCTTGAATCCAGTGGTGTAGTGAGCACGGGACCCACGTCTGGGCATACCCTTCCCACTTAGGGCGACAAATGCAAAAGAAACAATTGATGGACGGAATGCTGGACAATGCAAACATTCACCCCCAGTCTCAAGGATCTGGGTTAAATCCATCATTCTTTTGCTCACCACACCACCCCAGTTTGGACCCAGCCATATGCAAATCAGTCTTGACCCTGTTCCTTGTGGGAACAGTCCAGCCCGAACTGCCAAGCCAGGTCCTCCCTGCACCGGAAACAAGCATCCTGGGACCGGTTTCAGGGCATCACCCTTCTTCAGCCAGGCTAGCTTGAATCCAGTGGTGTAGTGAGCACGGGACCCACGTCTGGGCATACCCTTCCCACTTAGGGCGACAAATGCAAAAGAAACAATTGATGGACGGAATGCTGGACAATGCAAACATTCACCCCCAGTCACAAGGATCTGGGTTAAATCCATCATTCTTTTGCTCACCACACCACCCCAGTTTGGACCCAGCCATATGCAAATCAGTCTTGACCCTGTTCCTTGTGGGAACAGTCCAGCCCGAACTGCCAAGCCAGGTCCTCCCTGGACCGGAAACAAGCATCCTGGGACCGGCTTCAGGGCATCACCCTTCTTCAGCCAGGCTAGCTTGAATCCAGTGGTGTAGTGAGCACGGGACCCACGTCTGGGCATACCCTTCCCACTTAGGGCGACAAATGCAAAAGAAACAATTGATGGACGGAATGCTGAACAATGCAAACATTCACCCCCAGTCACAAGGATCTGGGTTAAATCCATCATTCTTTTGCTCACCACACCACCCCAGTTTGGACCCAGCCATATGCAAATCAGTCTTGACCCTGTTCCTTGTGGGAACAGTCCAGCCCGAACTGCCAAGCCAGGTCCTCCCTGGACCGGAAACAAGCATCCTGGGACCGGTTTCAGGGCATCACCCTTCTTCAGCCAGGCTAGCTTGAATCCAGTGGTGTAGTGAGCACGGGACCCACGTCTGGGCATACCCTTCCCACTTAGGGCGACAAATGCAAAAGAAACAATTGATGGACGGAATGCTGGACAATGCAAACATTCACCCCCAGTCACAAGGATCTGGGTTAAATCCATCATTCTTTTGCTCACCACACCACCCCAGTTTGGACCCAGCCATATGCAAATCAGTCTTGACCCTGTTCCTTGTGGGAACAGTCCAGCCCGAACTGCCAAGCCAGGTCCTCCCTGGACCGGAAACAAGCATCCTGGGACCGGTTTCAGGGCATCACCCTTCTTCAGCCAGGCTAGCTTGAATCCAGTGGTGTAGTGAGCACGGGACCCACGTCTGGGCATACCCTTCCCACTTAGGGCGACAAATGCAAAAGAAACAATTGATGGACGGAATGCTGGACAATGCAAACATTCACCCCCAGTCACAAGGATCTGGGTTAAATCCATCATTCTTTTGCTCACCACACCACCCCAGTTTGGACCCAGCCATATGCAAATCAGTCTTGACCCTGTTCCTTGTGGGAACAGTCCAGCCCGAACTGCCAAGCCAGGTCCTCCCTGGACCGGAAACAAGCATCCTGGGACCGGTTTCAGGGCATCACCCTTCTTCAGCCAGGCTAGCTTGAATCCAGTGGTGTAGTGAGCACGGGACCCACGTCTGGGCATACCCTTCCCACTTAGGGCGACAAATGCAAAAGAAACAATTGATGGACGGAATGCTGGACAATGCAAACATTCACCCCAGTCACAAGGATCTGGGTTAAATCCATCATTCTTTTGCTCACCACACCACCCCAGTTTGGACCCAGCCATATGCAAATCAGTCTTGACCCTGTTCCTTGTGGGAACAGTCCAGCCCGAACTGCCAAGCCAGGTCCTCCCTGGACCGGAAACAAGCATCCTGGGACCGGTTTCAGGGCATCACCCTTCTTCAGCCAGGCTAGCTTGAATCCAGTGGTGTAGTGAGCACGGGACCCACGTCTGGGCATACCCTTCCCACTTAGGGCGACAAATGCAAAAGAAACAATTGATGGACGGAATGCTGGACAATGCAAACATTCACCCCCAGTCACAAGGATCTGGGTTAAATCCATCATTCTTTTGCTCACCACACCACCCCAGTTTGGACCCAGCCATATGCAAATCAGTCTTGACCCTGTTCCTTGTGGGAACAGTCCAGCCCGAACTGCCAAGCCAGGTCCTCCCTGGACCGGAAACAAGCATCCTGGGACCGGTTTCAGGGCATCACCCTTCTTCAGCCAGGCTAGCTTGAATCCAGTGGTGTAGTGAGCACGGGACCCACGTCTGGGCATACCCTTCCCACTTAGGGCGACAAATGCAAAAGAAACAATTGATGGACGGAATGCTGGACAATGCAAACATTCACCCCCAGTCACAAGGATCTGGGTTAAATCCATCATTCTTTTGCTCACCACACCACCCCAGTTTGGACCCAGCCATATGCAAATCAGTCTTGACCCTGTTCCTTGTGGGAACAGTCCAGCCCGAACTGCCAAGCCAGGTCCTCCCTGGACCGGAAACAAGCATCCTGGGACCGGTTTCAGGGCATCACCCTTCTTCAGCCAGGCTAGCTTGAATCCAGTGGTGTAGTGAGCACGGGACCCACGTCTGGGCATACCCTTCCCACTTAGGGCGACAAATGCAAAGAAACAATTGATGGACGGAATGCTGGACAATGCAAACATTCACCCCCAGTCACAAGGATCTGGGTTAAATCCATCATTCTTTTGCTCACCACACCAGCCCAGTTTGGACCCAGCCATATGCAAATCAGTCTTGACCCTGTTCCTTGTGGGAACAGTCCAGCCCGAACTGCCAAGCCAGGTCCTCCCTGGACCGGAAACAAGCATCCTGGGACCGGTTTCAGGGCATCACCCTTCTTCAGCCAGGCTAGCTGAATCCAGTGGTGTAGTGAGCACGGGACCCACGTCTGGGCATACCCCTTCCCACTTAGGGCGACAAATGCAAAAGAAACAATTGATGGACGGAATGCTGAACAATGCAAACATTCGCCCCCAGTCACAAGGATCTGGGTTAAATCCATCATTCTTTTGCTCACCACACCACCCCAGTTTGGACCCAGCCATATGCAAATCAGTCTTGACCCTGTTCCTTGTGGGAACAGTCCAGCCCGAACTGCCAAGCCAGGTCCTCCCTGGACCGGAAACAAGCATCCTGGGACCGGTTTCAGGGCATCACCCTTCTTCAGCCAGGCTAGCTTGAATCCAGTGGTGTAGTGAGCACGGGACCCACGTCTGGGCATACCCTTCCCACTTAGGGCGACAAATGCAAAAGAAACAATTGATGGACGGAATGCTGGACAATGCAAACATTCACCCCCAGTCACAAGGATCTGGGTTAAATCCATCATTCTTTTGCTCACCACACCACCCCAGTTTGGACCCAGCCATATGCAAATCAGTCTTGACCCTGTTCCTTGTGGGAACAGTCCAGCCCGAACTGCCAAGCCAGGTCCTCCCTGGACCGGAAACAAGCATCCTGGGACCGGTTTCAGGGCATCACCCTTCTTCAGCCAGGCTAGCTTGAATCCAGTGGTGTAGTGAGCACGGGACCCACGTCTGGGCATACCCCTTCCCACTTAGGCGACAAATGCAAAGAAACAATTGATGGACGGAATGCTGGACAATGCAAACATTCACCCCCAGTCACAAGGATCTGGGTTAAATCCATCATTCTTTTGCTCACCACACCACCCCAGTTTGGACCCAGCCATATGCAAATCAGTCTTGACCCTGTTCCTTGTGGGAACAGTCCAGCCCGAACTGCCAAGCCAGGTCCTCCCTGGACCGGAAACAAGCATCCTGGGACCGGTTTCAGGGCATCACCCTTCTTCAGCCAGGCTAGCTTGAATCCAGTGGTGTAGTGAGCACGGGACCCACGTCTGGGCATACCCTTCCCACTTAGGGCGACAAATGCAAAAGAAACAATTGATGGACGGAATGCTGGACAATGCAAACATTCACCCCCAGTCACAAGGATCTGGGTTAAATCCATCATTCTTTTGCTCACCACACCACCCCAGTTTGGACCCAGCCATATGCAAATCAGTCTTGACCCTGTTCCTTGTGGGAACAGTCCAGCCCGAACTGCCAAGCCAGGTCCTCCCTGGACCGGAAACAAGCATCCTGGGACCGGTTTCAGGGCATCACCCTTCTTCAGCCAGGCTAGCTTGAATCCAGTGGTGTAGTGAGCACGGGACCCACGTCTGGGCATACCCTTCCCACTTAGGGCGACAAATGCAAAAGAGACAATTGATGGACGGAATGCTGGACAATGCAAACATTCACCCCCAGTCACAAGGATCTGGGTTAAATCCATCATTCTTTTGCTCACCACACCACCCCAGTTTGGACCCAGCCATATGCAAATCAGTCTTGACCCTGTTCCTTCTGGGAACAGTCCAGCCCGAACTGCCAAGCCAGGTCCTCCCTGGACCGGAAACAAGCATCCTGGGACCGGTTTCAGGGCATCACCCTTCTTCAGCCAGGCTAGCTTGAATCCAGTGGTGTAGTGAGCACGGGACCCACGTCTGGGCATACCCTTTCCCACTTAGGGCGACAAATGCAAAAGAAACAATTGATGGACGGAATGCTGGACAATGCAAACATTCACCCCCAGTCACAAGGATCTGGGTTAAATCCATCATTCTTTTGCTCACCACACCACCCCAGTTTGGACCCAGCCATATGCAAATCAGTCTTGACCCTAGTTCCTTGTGGGAACAGTCCAGCCCGAATCTGCCAAGCCAGGTCCTCCCTGGACCGGAAACAAGCATCCTGGGACCGGTTTCAGGGCATCACCCTTCTTCAGCCAGGCTAGCTTGAATCCAGTGGTGTAGTGAGCACGGGACCCACGTCTGGGCATACCCTTCCCACTTAGGCGACAAATGCAAAAGAAACAATTGATGGACGGAATGCTGGACAATGCAAACATTCACCCCCAGTCACAAGGATCTGGGTTAAATCCATCATTCTTTTGCTCACCACACCACCCCAGTTTGGACCCAGACTGATTTGCATATGGCCATGTCTGAACTGGGGTGGTGGAGTGAGCTAAAGAATGATGATGGATTAAACCCAGATCAGTTGACTGGGGGTGAGTGTTTGATTGGCTCAAGCTGCTCCGTCCATCATCCCCTTTTGTATCGCTTGTTCGCCCTAAGTTGGCGGGGTATGCCCAGACGTGGGTCCCTTGCTCACTTTGCCACTGGATTCAAGCAAGCCTGGCTGATGACGGCTGGAATGCCAGAAACCGGTCCTAGGATGCTTGTTTCCGGTCCAGGAGGACATGGCTTGGCAGTTCGGGCTGGACTGTTCCCATGAGGCACAGGGTCAGACTGATTTGCATATGGCCATGTCTGAACTGGGGTGGTGGAAGTGAGCTAAAGAATGATGATGGATTAAACCCAGATCAGTTGACTGGGGTGAGTGTTTGATTGGCTCAAGCGTTCCGTCCATCATCCCCTTTGTATCGCTTTGTTCGCCCCTAAGTTGGCGGGGTATGCCCAGACGTGGGTCCCTTGCTCACTTTGCCACTGGATTCAAGCAAGCCTGGCTGATGACGGCTGGAATGCCAGAAACCGGTCCTAGGATGCTTGTTTCCGGTCCAGGGAAGACATGGCTTGGCAGTTCGGGCTGGACTGTTCCCATGAGGCACAGGGTCAGACTGATTTGCATATGGCCATGTCTGAACTGGGGTGGTGGAGTGAGCTAAAGAATGATGATGGATTAAACCCAGATCAGTTGACTGGGGGTGAGTGTTTGATTGGCTCAAGCTGCTCCGTCCATCATCCCTTTTGTATCGCTTTGTTCGCCCTAAGTTGGCGGGGTATGCCCAGACGTGGGTCCCTTGCTCACTTTGCCACTGGATTCAAGCAAGCCTGGCTGATGACGGCTGGAATGCCAGAAACCGGTCCTAGGATGCTTGTTTCCGGTCCAGGGAAGACATGGCTTGGCAGTTCGGGCTGGACTGTTCCCATGAGGCACAGGGTCAGACTGATTTGCATATGGCCATGTCTGAACTGGGGTGGTGGAGTGAGCTAAAGAATGATGATGGATTAAACCCAGATCAGTTGACTGGGGGTGAGTGTTTGATTGGCTCAAGCTGCTCCGTCCATCATCCCCTTTTGTATCGCTTGTTCGCCCTAAGTTGGCGGGGGTATGCCCAGACGTGGGTCCCTTGCTCACTTTGCCACTGGATTCAAGCAAGCCTGGCTGATGACGGCTGGAATGCCAGAAACCGGTCCTAGGATGCTTGTTTCCGGTCCAGGAAGACATGGCTTGGCAGTTCGGGCTGGACTGTTCCCATGAGGCACAGGGTCAGACTGATTTGCATATGGCCATGTCTGAACTGGGGTGGTGGAGTGAGCTAAAGAATGATGATGGATTAAACCCAGATCAGTTGACTGGGGGTGAGTGTTTGATTGGCCTGCAAGCGCTCCGTCCATCATCCCCTTTTGTATCGCTTGTTCGCCCCTAAGTTGGCGGGGTATGCCCAGACGTGGGTCCCTTGCTCACTTTGCCACTGGAATTCAAGCAAGCCTGGCTGTTGACGGCTGGAATGCCAGAAACCGGTCCTAGGATGCTTGTTTCCGGTCCAGGGAAGACATGGCTTGGCAGTTCGGGCTGGACTGTTCCCATGAGGCACAGGGTCAGACTGATTTGCATATGGCCATGTCTGAACTGGGGTGGTGGAGTGAGCTAAAGAATGATGATGGATTAAACCCAGATCAGTTGACTGGGGGTGAGTGTTTGATTGGCTCAAGCGTTCCGTCCATCATCCCCTTTTGTATCGCTTTATACTCATAAGCAGTCCATTCACTCCCGCTCCTGAAGTCCGGTGTTAAAATGGTTGTCTCGCTTGTGACTGAAATGATTTTATCCAATTTTGCCAATAGTCCGTGGGTGCAGCTTGTCAGGCGGGCAATCATATCAATTTCTACACAAGTCGACAGTGCACACCAATTTTTCTGATTTTTCGTCAACTTTTCAAATGCATCCTTATTTAAACTTGTAGCGTGCAGCCCGGAACGTGGTATGCCCTCCATCCACGTAGATGAAAAATATGTTAAACTTAGAGCAAAGTATTACTTCTATTCCGGACGCATAGCGGATTCCTAATAATGTTCACAAATATTACCACAAAATTTTCACGTTCAAAAACGTTTATTGAAAGTGTTCCACCATTTCATTTGATTGAATATGCTTCTCATGTCACAAGGGAGACGATTAATTGTGCAAACACAAAGTTTCAAATGCGTCAGATATGCCATTCCAAGCCTTTTTCTGAGGCACAAAGTTTACATAAAACATCCTCAGTCGTAGTAGCTCATGTTCCCAATGCATTTCGGGCTTATATTTAGCCCTTCGTCAGGGGTTTTACTGCAAATATTAAAAACAACAACATTTAGACTGTATGTTCTAGCCTTTGCGACTTACAAAAATTATTCGAAATTGCATCAACAAATTCATGCTGGGTTTTAATTTTAAACCTTTAATCAACGTTTTCCCGCTAACTGTGTAACCGTGCGCTATCCACAATGCCCAAACACCGCTCTCCCGAACAGCGTGCCCCTCCCATTCTTACTCCCCATTCCCGTATCAAACCCCCGGCTAACCGTTCTCCATTATCTCATATTCTTAAGTTTACCCGCTATTCATAAACCATACTACATCAACCTTATTCCATACCTCCATTAGTCCTCAAAAATATCTCCTTCCTGCCAAGTTCTTTCATTTCCCAAAGCGGTAATCTACTCACTGACCTCTCCCTTTTCAACTCGTGTATGTTATCTCCACCCCTTCAGTTTAGCCAATTATCTCCCTTTCCATCCCCCGTACTCCTAAAAATCCCAAGGTGCACTGCTTGAGGTACATTGATGGCATAAGGATAAGTTACTTACCTGTAATCCTAGTTCTCTTCCAGGGGTATCCTCATCAGTCATAAGCACATGAATATTCCCGCCCATGCGTGGGACCCCAGAAACATATAAAACATATATGTGGAAACCATATATGTAGCTCTATATATATATATATATATATATCTATATATATATATATATATATATATATATATATATATATATATAAAAAGTAAAATAAGTCCCTGACTAGAAGATAATACTAATTATTGTTAGAATCATGTGCTGTTTTGTGATACTAGAGGGGTTACATCAATTGAGTACTTTTACCACAGTACGTTAATTGTCCAAACCACTATTAACATATAATCCTTATAGCAAAAACATATACATAAAGTGAAAAACCTTAAATATCAGACACAAAGTCTTTTGTTAAGAAAATATACAAAGTCAATTTTTATTCATCATTGTGGTTAAAATCAATATACATTTAAAAACACATTCTGAAACGGTCCATTGTTACTGTACAAATATTTTGATTAAAAAAACAAGAAAACTACAAAAAGTCGACGTGGCGTTTCGGTGCGATAAGATCAACCACCTTCTTCAGGACAGAGTTTTCTAAAAAGATGTTTTAAAAAACATTGAACAATACAATATATTAGTATTCATATTATAAAACATATTCCAATTTTTATACACTATATCATAATATATGTTTCTAATTGCAAACCACAACTAGGGACAATAACATACTGTGCTAGTGCTTTAAATAATACTTTAAACAATATATTATTATTCTTTCTATAACAACAACATATTGTCTCCATTGTTATCCATGATGCTTAGATTTTAAAAACCCCACGACTGAGCTCTTGTTGAAATAATAAACCCATGAGCCACAAAGCCACACATGATTCCAATATGTCTAGACCTACCTACTCAAATGTATCAATGATTCCTTTCTCTGATTCAACTGGGAAACATTCTTATGGTTACATATGTGAATAAAAACCATGGAATTGCCTGCAAATCAATGATAATTCAGTCATGATAAATAGATAAGGTTCTGATATGACAAACTATGAATCTGACGTGCATATAACATACCTTTTATGTGGTACAGTTTCTCAATAAAAACGATCGAGGAGCCACCGATAGGTTAATCACCCTATAATGGTGTCCTTAAAAGTAAAAAATATAAAGTTTTATCTCCTGTTTAGAGGTACATCAAAAATTTGGATAAAAAGACATATAAGAGGAGGCCTGCCGATAAAAAACCAGTACTCATGGGATCTAATATTCTTTTAGCGATCTTCACATTGCATGAGGACAATACTCTTTATATTTAGTCTTAAGCGTGCTATCTGGCGGCCATCTTAGAATGTTAATCCACACAATATCTAACAAGGTTCATTCTGTTAGCAACTCTTGTTTCTTAAAAAGTTTACCAATTTAATTATCCTACCCGTATATTGTTTCGAAAAGATATTCGTTAAACAAGACTCCGGCAATATTAATAAACGGCAAAAACCTAAACTTGGACGGCCATATTGGGAGGACCTTTTGTGTTGCAATGTAAAGATAGCAGCAAAATCAGGTAATGATTCAACCTCTTTACTTTTATTTGATAATATTTACAAAGGGTTGTTTAATAAGACTAAGAGAGAAGGACATAGAAATAATTAATACATTTCTTTGTATATCCCAGAAAAATTCCTATATACAACAAAGACGCTTAATCACGGCTCATCTGATTTGCGGATAAAAGAGACTGGTTTTTTATCGGCAGGCCTCCTCTTATATGTCTTTTTATCCACATTTTTGATGTACCTCTAAACAGGAGATAAAACTTTATTTATATTTTTTACTTTTAAGGACACCATTATAGGGTGATTAACCTACCTATCGGTGGCTCCCTCGATCGTTTTTATTGAGGAACTGTACCACATAAAAAGGTGCATTATATGCACGTCAGATTCATAGTTTGTCATATCAGAACCTTATCTATGTATCATGACTGAATTATCATTGATTTGCAGGCAATTCCATGGTTTTTATTCACATATGCAACTATAAGAATGTTTCCCAGTTGAATCAGAGAAAGGAAGCATTGATACATTTGAGTAGGTAGGTCTAGACATATTGGAATCATGTGTGGCTTTGTGGCTCATGGGTTTATTTTTTCAACAAGAGCTCAGTCGTGGGGTTTTTAAAATCTAAGCATCATGGATAACAATGGAGACAATATGTTGTTGGTTATAGAAAGAATAATAATATATTGTTTAAAGTATTATTTGAAGCACTAGCACAGTATGTTATTGTCCCTAGTAGTGGTTTGCAATTAGAAACATATATTATGACATAGTGTATAAAAATTGGAATATGTTTTATAATATGAATACTAATATATTGTATTGTTCAATGTTTTTTAAAACATCTTTTTAGAAAACTCTGTCCTGAAGAAGGTGGTTGATCTTATCGCACTGAAACGCCACGTTGACTTTTTGTAGTTTTCTTGTTTTTTTAATCAAAATATTTGTACAGTAATAATGGACTGTTTCAGAATGTGTTTTTAAATGTATATTGATTTTAACCACAATGATGAATAAAAATTGACTTGGTATATTTTCTTAACAAAAGACTTTGTGTCTGATATTTAAGGTTTTTCACTTTATGTATATGTTTTTGCTATAAGGATTATATGTTAATAGTGGTTTGGATAATTAACGTACTGTGGTAAAAGTACTCAATTGATGTAAGCCCTCTAGTATCACAAAACAGCACATGATTCTAACAATAATTAGTATTATCTTCTAGTCAGGGACTTGTTTTACTTTTTAAGTACTTTACCCCGTCCCTATCTTACAATATAGGGTTTCTCCTTTTGTGAGCTCTATATATATATCCATATATATAACAATAAAAACACAATGCAGCCTTCCATATACTAGAAACGCTGAGCAATGTTGTAAGAATTTCCCTTGCACATAAATACAATTCCAATAAAGCAGGGAGAAAGAAAACACATTTGAAAACTGCTTTAATGCACAGCAGAAAACATAGTCCTGCAAAGAGGAATGAAAGAACATTGCCAGCACATAGGCTGCATTGTAGAAACATCAGTGTAGAAAGCTGAAAAGCTAACCCACAGAAACACACAGAATAAACTGGCACCGTGCCTTTAAGGCAGCCATGACCCCTAGCTTCCCATCAGGCCTCGGGTGACAGTTAGGTCAGTTGTTCTTTGCGGAGACCCGAAGGCCAGGGCACAAAGAGATGACATGTATCTTGATCACTTGCCCGGGGAGGCGGGTGGGTTGCTTATGACTTTGATGAGGATACCCCTGGAAGAGAACTAGGATTACAGGTAAGTAACTTATCCTTCTCTTCCAGGGGATCCTCATCAATAGTCATAAGCACATGAATAGAATAGCAAGCCCATCCCCTCATCCTGCGGGCAAGTGACAAGAAAGAATACATTGTTAAAAAACATTTCAAAGACTCCAATTAAACTAGCATTGGAACAGATTCCTCAAGGAGGCTTGGCCAACTTGGATATCCGCTCTGGAGTCAGAATCCAGACAGTAATACCTGGTAAACGTATGAACCGACTTCCAAGTTGCAGCCTTGCAAATCTCGGCCATCGGTACATTGTGTAAGAAAGCTATTGTAGCAGCCTTTCCCCTAGTAGAGTGAGCTTTAGGAGAGGCTAACAGAGGCCTGTTTGCTAATTGGTAAGCCAATTTAATACAGGACACTATCCACCTTGAAATGGATTGTTTGGAGGCTGGAAAGCCTGTCCTAACAGAGCCGTAGTTTACAAACAATTGATCAGCCTTTCTAATGGATTTTGTTCCCTCCAAATAGAATTTGAGAACCCTCTTGAGGTCTAATGAGTGAAGAGACCTTTCTGCTGGTGTAGCAGGCTTGGGAAAAAAAGAGGGGAGAGAAATTGTCTGGTTGACATGGAAGTCAGACACCACTTTGGGTAGGAAAGAAGGGCGAGTTCTCAAAACCACCCTATTGTGATGGAAAACCGTATACGGTTCATTAGAACAGAGTGCTTGGATTTCACTCACTCTGCGCACTGATGTAATAGCCACCAGAAAAGCTACTTTCCATGTAAGGTGTTGTAACGTGGCCTTATGAATGGGTTCGAAAGGAGGACCCATCAGTTTTGACAAAACTAGATTCAACTCCCAAGGAGGAGAAGGAGGTCGGACAGGGGGATAAACCTTCTTCAACCCCTGAAGGAAGTCCTTGACCACCTGAAGTTGAAAGAAAGAGGGTTGGTTGGGTGATTTTCTATAGGCTGTAATGGCCGCCAGATGAACTTTTATGGAAGTGTATTTCAAACCAGATTTGGCCAAGTATAGCAGATACGGCAAGATTACCTCTTTTTGCCCGCTAGTCGGACTCCAACCATTACGCATACACCACAAGTTTGGATGGCCTTTTTGACTCCCTCAAAATGTCCAAGCAAACCTGAGGAAGGTTCAAATGTCCGTACTGCAGGACCTCAGGAGCCATGCTGCCAAGCTCGGCGATGGAAGGCTGGGGTGCAGAATCTTCCCTCCCATTTTGGTCAGAAGGTCCGGCCTGCACGGGAGACTCCTGTGCGGACAGATCGAGAGCTGTAGTAGGTCCGGATACCACCATTGGCGAGGCCAGTCCGGTGCTATCAGGATCATCTTCATCCTGGATCGGATGAGCTTGGTCACCACCTTCGGGATGAGAGGAAGGGGCGGAAAAGCGTATGCAAACGTCCCGGACCAGTCTATCAAAAGAGCATTCCCTCTCGTTCCTGGTCAGTAAAAACCTGGACGCGAAGGCGTGGCATTTTCTGTTTAGATCGTCTGCAAAGAGGTCGATGGATGGACGACCCCATTGATGAAAAATGTCCGCCACCACCTCGTCGTTGAGCACCCAGTCTTCTTGTTCTTCGAAGTGTCGACTGAGAGCGTCTGCTCGCACGTTCTGTTCTCCTGGCAGATGCACCGCCGTGATCGAGAGGTTCCTGGCGAGCAGCCAGTGCCAGGTCGCTTGAGATTCCAGAGACAGAGGGCGAGAGTGTGTTCCACCTTGTTTGTTTAAGTAATACATGGTGGTTGTATTGTCCATTTGTATCAGAATCGACTCGGACTGAATCGATGGATGGAATGCCTTGAGGGCCAAATGAACCGCCCGCAGTTCAAACATGTTGATATGATAGGTCTGCTCCTTGCTGGTCCATCTGCCCTGAGTCTGCAGTTGACCCAGATGCGCTCCCCATCCCTGAAGAGACGCATCTGTTATCAGGGATTGTTTTGGAAGAGGCTGATGGAATGGGACTCCCACTAGAAGATTCTTTGGCTGAGTCCACCAGAGAATGGATTTCTTCGCAGCCTGAGAAATGAGAATTCGGTCTTCCCAATGACCCGAGGATTGGTCCCATTTGTCCTCCAGATCCTGCTGCAACGGTCTCATTCTCAATCTGGAGTTGGGTATGAGAAATATGCAAGAAGCCATCGACCCCAGCAGAGACGCCACTTGCCTTACTGATGGTTGATGTGCTTGAAGGACGATATTGCATTTGTTTCTCATTGATAACAGTCTCTCCTCTGAAGGAAACACTTTTCCTAGGCCGGAGTCCAAGGTGGAGCCCAGATAGTGGAGCGATTGAGTAGGTTGATGAACTGATTTCTCCATGTTCACATGAAGGCCCAAGCGGTGAAGGAGATCTAGGCAGATGTGGTAGTGATGCTGCACCATGTGGGGAGATGATCCCTTCAACAGCCAGTCGTCCAGGTATGGATACACAAACAGCCCCTGGCGATGTAATGCTGCCGCCACCACTGCCATGCATTTCGTGAATACCCGTGGGGCAGATTTGAGGCCGAACGGTAAGACTCTGAATTGGTAATGCTTCGCGCCTACCATGAATCGCAGGAACTTGCGATGTCGTGGGGCAATTGGAATGTGAAAATGCGCATCTTGGAGATCCACCGAACACATCCAATCTCCTTTCTTTAGATGTGGGAATATTTGATGGAGCGCCAACATACGAAACTTCTCCTTTCGGATGAACTTGTTCAGAGATCGGAGATCTAGAATAGGTCTGAACTTGTGCGCTTGGTCTTTCTTCGGAACAAGGAAATATCTGGAGTAAACTCCTTTTCCCCTCTGGGCAGGAGGGACCTATTCTATGGCTAGCTTCTTCAGAAGGGTTGACACTTCCTGACGCAGCAGTTCCAGGTGGTGAGGACGTGACCTTACCGGAGGAATGTCTCTTGGAGGCGCGCAGAAACGTAGCGCGTATCCATTGCGCAGTATATTTAGCACCCACTGATCTTTGGTAATGTTGAGCCACTCTTTTATGCAATTTGAAATACTTCCTCCCACTGGAGTGTGCAACGGTGCTAGAGGAAGCAGAAAATCATTGCTTGCCTTGAGTTTTAGCTGTGGAAGAGGACTGCTGTTGATGTCCTCCTCTGCCTCTCGAGGAACGACGGCCTTGGTATTGAGATTTGGTTTGTTTGTTTTGCGACCATTGAGGGGTTTGAACCCTCTGTTGGTAGTTTTTGCAGTTATAGGGCCTGTAGCGTCGTTTGAACTCCTTTTTCTTCTCAAGGCCCACAGCCTTTAGTGTATCCAACTCGGCCTTCATTCTGGCCATCTCCTCGTCAGTGTGCGATCCGAAAAGGGAGTTACCGGAGAATGGAAGATTCAAAATACGCTGCTGAGCTTCCGGTTTCAAAGCTGTTAGGCGCAACCAGGAAGACCTCCGTGCACATATTCCATGCGCATATGAGTGTGCAGCCAAAGAAGCCCCATCCGCTGCTGTGCTGACCACTTGACTGGCTACCAGCGCCCCTTCTTGGAGAATCTCTGCGAAGTCTTGTTGATCCTCCTTTGGCAGCTTCTCTTTAAAACGCTCCAAGGAATCCCACAAGGACCTGTCGTAACGGCCCAGCAGGGCAGCAGCGCTAGAGACCTTAAGAGAAGATGCTGCAGAGCCGCAGGCCTTTCTCCCCCAAGAATCCTGGGCTCTACTCTCCTTGTCTGGAGGAGCTGACGAGGAAGACGCCACCGCGTGTGTCTTCTTTGCTGCTGCGATGATGACAGAATCCGGTGGAGGTTCTGATTTCAGAAAGAGGATCCGATGCAGCAGGCTTATACTTTTTCAGGATTCGAGCCGGAGCTGCCTTAATTGAGGATGGGGTGAGGAAGATGTCCATTACCGGTTCAAGGAGACCAGGGACTAGAGGAAGTAATGGTCTAGCCGCAGACCTCTGATGGAGGGTCTCGAAAATGATTGAAGTGGTGGTCTGAGGAGCTGACATGTCTATGCTCAGCTTCTGTGCTCCTCTAGCGAGGATATCGTGGAAGGTGTTAACATCATCGATGGGTGACACTCTTGAGGGAGGACTATCCGTAAGGGTAGGAGAGTAGTCCCTTTTGGATGAGTGCGTCGAAGATGACGACCAAGATGGTGTTCTTCGCCTTTTGTGATGCGCATGAGTTGATCTATGCTCCGGAGATTTGCTTCGGCGCTCCCTGGTCCGAGTAGTGGGGGACCTGTCCACCTCCTGCACTAGACGTTGTAGTGGGGATCTGTGCAGTGGACTGGAATGGTCCGTAGGTCGCTGATCATGACCGAAGGGTTCTTTCTGCCAATGATGGAGGGTTTGAAGCCATCTGGGCGAAAGGTGAATCAAAGGAGATCGCTGTCTCCGTGGAGAGCCTCTTGGAGTTCGTCTGCTCTGGAGAATGAGCAGAAGAGCTGCGTGACGTTGAGAGTGCCTGGGGAGAGCTCCTAATAGAATGAGAGGACTCTCTGCAATCTTTGGAGTGTGATCGGCGTCTTGATGAACGATGCGACGTCGATGGAGAATGTACCGACGTCGACTGACTATGCGTCACCATCACTGGTGAATCCTTAGAGCAGGATGTTCTCCTCGACGTCGACCTCTCCTTGTGCTTCGACGTTGTGTGATGTGACGTCGAACACCTGGACTTGACAGACTTCGCCTCCGACGTTGAGCATGCAGGAGAACCCAACGAAGTATGAATCGACGGAGAAATCCTTCTCGACGTCGTGTCTTTAGGCCTTTCAGATCTCTCTCTCGACGCTGATCGTCTACTGGAAGCCAGCGGAGTCGAGATCGGAACACTTCTCGCCGTCGATGGAGACCGTCGTCTCGACGTCGAACGACGCTTAGTATACTTGACCCTAGGTCTCGACGACGAGTCCTTCTTCGTCGTCGACGAAGATCTAGCCCTCGACGTTGAACGTCGCCTGTATGACGACAACGGAGGAGCTGAGTGCCTTGCCTCTGGTGACGAGGCATGTCTCGACGTTGACCGCCGCCTGGTTGACGGCAACGGAGACGCCTGCTTCGACGCCGATCGTCGATGAACTGGCGACGGCGGAGCGTGTCTCGACATCGAACGCCGAATTGACGGCGACGACGGAGATCCATCCCTCGACGTTGGGCGAGCCCGCACCAACGGAGATCGACTCCTCGACGCCGATCGTCGCCGGGTTGACGGCAGAGGATCCGACGTACCTGTAGTCTTCGTCGACGACCGGTGTTCTCTCGACGGCGAGCCCGCCGCCGATGGTCTCTTCGTCGACGTCTTCGCTGCCGATGAAGGTATTTTTGGCGCCGAGCCCGACGCCGATAGAGAGCAGACTGGAACTTTACTTCTAGATGAAGATCTGGCTCTCTCTTTCCTCTTCTTCATCGGAGACCTGCCTCTTGAAGGAGTTTTTCCCTTCTCCGCCAGCCCATAGAGGCGAATCCTCTCTCTGTCCTTCAGTGTTCTTTTGGACAGTGACTGGCAATGCTGGCAAGTCTTGGGAGCATGATCAGAAGGAAGGCAAAGAATACAGACAGGATGGGAGTCTGTTTTAGCCTTTTTCTTGCCACAGGAAGGGCAAGAGTCAAAAAGAGAGGGCATATTTGACTGGAAAACTATGCCCAATTCTCTCAAAATTAGAGAAAAGTACTTCAACAGCAAAAAAAATCGAAGTAAAAGGTTTTTGACAAAAAATAAGTAGCAATTTCTGACAGAAATCAGAAAAAAAACTGAGAGCTGAAGTTACCAGGGTCCTGACAGAAGGAGCCGGAAAGAACAACTGACCTGTCACCCCTGAGGCATGATGGGAAGCTAGGGGTCATGGCTGCCTTAAAGGCACGGTGCCAGTTTATTCTGTGTGTTTCTGTGGGTTAGCTTTTCAGCTTTCTACACTGATGTTTCTACAATGCAGCCTATGTGCTGGCAATGTTCTTTCATTCCTTTTTGCAGGACTATGTTTTCTGCTGTGCATTAAAGCAGTTTTCAAATGTGTTTTCTTTCTCCCTGCTTTATTGGAATTGTATTTATGTGCAAGGGAAATTCTTACAACATTGCTCAGCGTTTCTAGTATATGGAAGGCTGCATTGTGTTTTTATTGTTATATATATATATGGATATATATATAGAGCTACATATATGGTTTCCACATATATGTTTTATATGTTTCCGGGGTCCCGCACATGGGCGGGAATATTTATGTGCTTATGACTATTGATGAGGATCCCCTGGAAGAGAAATTAAAGATATAGACACTCTAGAGTGTTTGCCCCACCCTGCGCACTATTTCTGAAACTACCTCCAACGCCTTACTAAAATACCCCGCCCACCCTTAGATGTAAATCTGTCACGTTGATTAATGTATTACAGCGCATTCATCTGAAAACGATGCATTTTGTTTACTTGTCAACACTTTACGTAAACAAACACTCATTGTAATAGCAAAGTCCGCATCCAAGTCCTCAGTGATGTTTATACTCATAAGCAGTCCATTCACTCCCGCTCCTGAAGTCCGGTGTTAAAATGGTTGTCTCGCTTGTGACTGAAATGATTTTATCCAATTTTGCCAATAGTCCGTGGGTGCAGCTTGTCAGGCGGGCAATCATATCAATTTCTACATAAGTCGACAGTGCACACCAATTTTTCTGATTTTTCGTCAACTTTTCAAATGCATCCTTATTTAAACTTGTAGCGTGCAGCCCGGAAACGTGGTATGCCCTCCATCCACGTAGATGAAAAATATGTTAAACTTAGAGCAAAGTATTACTCTATTCCGGACGCACAGCGGATTCCTAATAATGTTCACAAATATTACCACAAAATTTTCACGTTCAAAAAACGTTTATTGAAAGTGTTCCACCATTTCATTTGATTGAATATGCTTCTCATGTCACAAGGGAGACGATTAATTGTGCAAACACAAAGTTTCAAATGCGTCAGATATGCCATTTCAAGCCTTTTTCTGAGGCACGAAGTTTACATACAGTCTAAATGTTGTTGTTTTTAATATTTGCAGTAAAACCCCTGACGAAGGGCTAAATATAAGCCCGAAATGCATTGGGAACATGAGCTACTACGACTGAGGATGTTTTATGTAAACTTCGTGCCTCAGAAAAAGGCTTGGAATGGCATATCTGACGCATTTGAAACTTTGTGTTTGCACAATTAATAGTCTCCCTTGTGACATGAGAAGCATATTCAATCAAATGAAATGGTGGAACACTTTCATTAAAAGTTTTTTGAACGTGAAAATTTTGTGGTAATATTTGTGAACATTATTAGGAATCCGCTGTGCGTCCGGAATAGAGTAATACTTTGCTCTAAGTTTAACACATTTTTCATTTCCGTGGATGGAGGGCATACCACGTTTCCGGGCTGCACGCTACAAGTTTAAATAAGGATACATTTGAAAAGTTGACGAAAAATCAGAAAAATTGGTGTGCATTGTCGACTTATGTAGAAATTGATATAATTGCCAGCCTGACAAGCTGCACCCACGGACATTGGCAAAATTGGATAAAATCATTTCAGTCACAAGCGAGACAACCATTTTAACAACGGACTTCAGGAGCGGGAGTGAATGGACTGCTTATGAGTATAAACATCACTGAGGACTTGGATGCGGACTTTGCTATTACAATGAGTGTTTGTTTACGTAAAGTGTTGACAAGTAAACAAAATGCATCGTTTTCAGATGAATGCGCTGTAATACATTAATCAACGTGACAGATTTACATCTAAGGGTGGGCGGGGTATTTTAGTAAGGCGTTGGAGGTAGTTTCAGAAATAGTGCGCAGGGTGTAAGTCGCAAAGGCTAGAACATACAGTCTAAATGTTGTTGTTTTTAATATTTGCAGTAAAACCCCTGACGAAGGGCTAAATATAAGCCCGAAATGCATTGGGAACATGAGCTACTACGACTGAGGATGTTTTATGTAAACTTCGTGCCTCAGAAAAAGGCTTGGAATGGCATATCTGACGCATTTGAAACTTTGTGTTTGCACAATTAATCGTCTCCCTTGTGACAGGAGAAGCATATTCAATCAAATGAAATGGTGGAACACTTTCATTAAAAGTTTTTTGAACGTGAAAATGTTGTGGTAATATTTGTGAACATTATTAGGAATCTGCTGTGCGTCCGGAATAGAGTAATACTTTGCTCTAAGTTTAACATATTTTTCACACTCAGGTTGGCCAGTCTCACTCCGTAGCCAAACCTGAGAGGGCCATTCACTACCATCAAACTGGGGTAGGTGAGTGGCCAGGTAGGTACATCTGCGTTTGCACTGCCCGGGTAAGGATGAACCCCCATATGGGTTTTCCCTACCTAGGGAGTCGGCTCTCCCTATGAGACACTTCCCGGGTGTGGCTGATTCTCTTGTTGGGGCACTTTACCACTGTAAGTGCAGTGTGAAAGTTTGTGCACCCTTCCTATATACGTTAGGAAGTGGTGCTCACCAAACGTTTCTAAAACGTCGGTCTGGTCTGCCATGGCTGGCCGGTTGGTGCGCACTCGCACATTTTATGTTTTAAGACCTGGTACCAGCCTGGCAGGCTGGTGTGCGCACTTGCACCGATGGTGTCTTTCAATGCGTGTCCAGCCTGCCAATGCAGGCTGGTGTGTGTTCGGCATAGAGGGTGTGTTAAGCATGTGTGCAGCCTGCCATTGCAGACTGGTGTGTGCCCTACCACTGATGGTGCTCCTAAATACGTGTCCAGCCTATCATTGCAGGCTGGTGTGCACTTTGCACCGATGATGCTCCTAAATACGTGTCCAGCCTGCCATTGCAGGCTGACGCACGCAATTGCGTGTTTACTCAGACTGGCCTGTTCAGTCACTAGTCACCCTGAGATCACCTCTCACTTCCACCGAGTACCCCAAGGGTACGTCTCAAGGGGTGAAGCAAGTGGTAGGTGAAAGGCAGAGCAGGTGCATATGTGTGTCTCCTGCCCAGGTAGTGAGGAATACCCATGTGTGTTTTCACTATCTATGAGGCTTGCTCTTCCGATGGGCTAACATGGGGAAATGGTTGAAATCACTTCAGGCTGCAATAGTGGATTGCAGTGAAGCAGCTTCATGATGTTTCCCATCATTGGATTTGCAATGACAACCCCTTGCCAGTGGTAAAGGTGGCTTTGTTGTAATTCGCCACTGCCACTGCTAGAAAGTGCTGCAGCAACAAATGATGGACGGAATGCGGAATAAATCAAACATTCACCCCCAGTCAAGAAATCTGGGTTAAATCCATCGTTCTTTTACTCACTACGCCACTCAAGTTTGGCCCAACCATATGCAAATCAGTCTTGACCCTGCTCCTCACGGGAACAGTCCAGCCCGAAGTGCCAAGCCGGGTCCTCACTGGACCAGAAACAAGCATCCTGGGACTGGTTTTTGGGGTTTCACCCCACCTGAGCCAGGCTAGCTTGAATCCAGTGGCACAGCGGTCAAGGGACTCGCGTCTGGGCATACCCATCTCACTTAGTGTGAAAAGTGCTACAGCATCAATTATGGATGGAATGCTGAGTAAATCAAATATTCACCCCCAGTCAAGAGATCTGGGTTAAATCCATTGTTCTTTTGCTCACTACGCCACCCCAGTTTGGACCCAGCCATATGCAAATCAGTCTTGACCCTGCTCCTCATAGGAACAGTCCAGCCCGAACTGCCAAGTCGGGTCCTAACGGGACCGGAAACCAGCATCCTGAGACCTGTTTCAGAAAGTGGTCATTTCTGTGCTCTAAAACTCTGTGTGCCCTGGTGCTTGGCTCCAGTCCACATTGGAGGTTGGGGGAGCACATCTGGGAATTCCCCAGTGACAGCTATAAAAGACTGGGCATGCAACTGGAACAACACAGACCTCTGCCATTAGTGGGCCGGCTGGAGAGATTGGAGGAAGAGATTTTCACACTTTTCCTCTGGAGCTAGATCTTGGCCCCACTAAAGATAAAGATCTGCTTTTTACAGGCCTCATGGCAGACAGGACTGATACTTAGGGGAGACATCTGTGGGTCAAAGGGAGGCCCTTTGAACCACCCCCAACTTCAGAGGCACACTCCAGTATAAATACTGGTGCCATATTTCAGCACGGGGTGAGATACACTTGTGGGGATGTGGAACCGGAGACCCTGGAACTAAGTTGTGCACATTGCCAGAGGACTCTGTTGTACACAAGTAGGATTACTGCCATTTAAAGGGACAGCGTGCACTTCCTGAATGGTGGCTGGTCTAGGCCAACTACCTGCTGCTGTGTGGCACCCTGAAGTGTGCTCTCCAAGGTATTTAAGTGCGGTGCCCTCAAGTGTCCACATCATCTGCTGGATTCCAGCTGGTAGTGCGGCGCGGTCGTAGAACTAAGAATTGTGCCTGGAGACCGGATTGCCTTGTGCGGAGCCTCGAATTCTGGCCTGCATCTAAGGCATGTTGCCCCTGTATCGTGGGGACCTTGGCACGCATAAGCGTCTCGTTGGTGAGAGGATTGCCCAGTTGCGGGACCCAGCGTGGCCCGCTTCGTTGATCGTGCCGCATTTCTCTCATGCGACATGCCGACTGCATGCTCATTGCATGCAGTGTCTGATTCACAGGTTGTGACCCTCAAAAGTGGAGGCATAACCGTAGTAGTGCACCATTCTACCCAATGAGGTATTTCTGAACTTGCACCTGTGTGTGTGTGACTGGAGCTTTCTGGTGTGACTAATATCAACTTGCACCGGACGTTGTGCCTCATTTCCAGGGGGTACTGAATTTGCAGCTCTTCATTGTGTGTGACCGGAACGGTCTGGTGTGACCTATAATAATGCGCACCCGAAGTGCCTGGATTGCCTGGGTGCGACTCTGATCAATGTGTACCTGGCGGGTGCCTCCTTTCAAGAGGCCCCCCTGCTTCATTCTCCATTTATCGACTGTTCCCTTACTTGCCCTCAGCGCGGTGGATCAACTGCCCTTTTGCCGACTGTCTCCTAATTGACCTGCTGCCTACTCCCACCTGCTTTCCTGGGACCCTGACTAAGAGTGACATCAGTCGCGTGCAGCCTGGTGCCCGGGGGGAGGACAGGGTGTCTCTAATCTGTGGGATAGTCTGGGTGAGTTGGAGGGAGGCTTGGGACCACAGGGTCTGCAGTGTGTAATCAATTGACCTGCTGGGTATCAGTTGCACCGCATTAGGGTGCTGAGTGCTAATTTGTGAGAGCACTTCCTTATCGTGATATCGTGTGTGTGCGCGTGTGTGTGCGTGCGCGTGTGTTTCTCTCACAGTGAGGAACCACCTGTGATTCATAACACTGGATAGCGGTTTGCCTGATAACGTTGATTTCTTGCCTAAAAAGTGATATAATTCTGTGTATGTACATATTTCTGATATTGTTGTGACCCGGGTCGCACTCTCTAACTGTGTGGTATTGAATTCTAAGAATTCCTAGGGTGGGCCTGGGGTGGACAGCATGATGCACCGCATAAGGGTTCTGGGGATGAGGGGGTGTAGAATAGGATCTTTCCCAAATGTGCATATTGCTGTTGTCATTTGAACACGGCTGGGCCTAGTACTGCTAGTAATAATTCTGAATATAATTTATGCCCACAAATACATGATTTCATGTTGTGTTCATTATTATATATGTTGAATACAAACGTTATTTACATACATACGTGTGTGTGTGTGTGTAATCACCCGCCCCTGACGGAGTGGTAGATTCTGCCTGGCTGGGGTACTGCCTCAGCCAACCAGAAAGTGCCAGTTCCAACAAATCCCTATGGGAAATTGCATGGGTAAAATGTGTTTTGGGACCCACCCCCCTTTTTCTCAGCCCCTGCTTGATGTATCACCACAAAACTTTCCAAACAGCAGCTGAAGTGAGTGGAAAACTAGTTTTGAAAATGTTGTGAAGATTGACAAAACAGCACCAAAGGTATTTGCAAAACAACAAACGCTTTTCTTATGGAAACTAAGTGCTAAGTATGATTACCTACTGGTGACCGCCAGTAGGTTATGGATTTTTTTTAATATATATATATATATATAGGTCATCGTTCTGTATGCACCCCTGCACTTAGCTTGTGAAGGCTTCGTATGAAGAGGCTCTTTGTCATATTTTATTAAAGCCCTTTTGAAGTCAGTTCCTGTAAGTGCTGTGCTTCATTTTGCCCTGGTAAACGTGTGGAAAGCTGAGCCCGAGTGGAGGGCAACCATTTGGAGCAAATGTGCAAATATATATATATATATATATATATAATGCACAAGGGTCATTCTGGATAATCCAGGAAAACACACAGCAGCACACCTGAGGACAGCATAATATCCTTTATTGTGCACACAACGAACAACGCGTTTCGGCGAAAGGCACTCCTTTCGGTAACCGGAGACCCTGGGGAGGTAGCGCGTGAGCCAGCGGGAGATATATATCTATATATCTCTCTCTCTCCCCGGATGGAGAAGCACTCACAGGTAGGTATTGAATTTCCTTTAATGGAGACTGTAGCGAGGCCAGTAGCAAACATTCAATCCAACGCGTTTCGGGCATGGCGCCCTTGTTCACAGGCAAAGTCGGAGTGTTCGACATCAAATTGCAGTCACCTGATATACTTTCAAAAACTAACCCAGTGGGCATTCCGCAAGTGCAGAGCATTCTGGTATATGTCGTTCTGCAATCATTTCCCTCAAGTGAGTATGTCGTCTCTCCAAACACAAGAAAAGAGTCCTTGCCCCAGTGGGTTGATTAAAACATGGGGAAGAAACAGACTACCAGTCCCACAATACTTTGCGGCAGCTCACTTGAGCGTAATTAACTAGAACTAGTAAAGGGGATGTACTGGCGGTCTTCTTTTGCCATCATTTGTGAAAACTGCCCAGGAAGAAGGGCGTTATGCCCGAAACGCGTCGGCAGGATATCTTAAAGAGGATTTTGTCGATGCTTGTGGCTCTTGTTCAATACAGCGTTTGAACCGACCTGTGTGCGCGCGATCTCACTTAAGGGATATATATATATATATATATATATACACACAAACCAATGCTTTCTCCCAAGTAATTCAAAAGCACGACACAGCTTCGGGTTTTGCAGATGGCTTTATTGGTGTTATTTGCGTGGTGCTGCTAGTCCATGAAACGCCTTGGCATACGCGTTTCAGCCTCAATCGGCTTTCATCAGTGCCGGTTCCACGGGCTGCTCATTCTCCATGGGGGACAGGTAGAGTGTAGCTGTTATCTCATGAGTGATGTAATATGTGACGTCATCAGCAGTGCATTGCGGGGGCGCGAGTTATAGTTAGCTGAACTAACTATAACGGGGGAATTTCACGGGTTTTGTACGAGTGCAATGTCCAACTAACTAGAACTGTCCCTAAAACCTATGGTTTTTTCAGTGAATTTGTAAGGTTTTTTAAATGCTAATTTCTAACTATAACGTGCCTGAAACCTATGGTTTTTTCAGTGAATTTCAAAGGTTTTTTAAATGCTAATTCCTAACTATAACATGTCTGAAACCTATGGTTTTTTTCAGTGAATTTCAAAGGTTTTGTAAATGACAATTTTTAAATGTATTAATTGTTATATTTATTTTTTTGATACTGATTTACTACATTTTTTTAAACTATTTATTTTTAGATATTTTATTTTTTAAATTACATTGTAATTACATTATACATTACATTACAAAATATACTTTCTCAGAATGAATTACTTTAGTTTAAATACTTTGCAAATAGGCAATAGACTTTTAAGTACAGTAGTTACAGTTGTTGCAATGGGCAACACAATTTCAAACACAATGCAACATTGAGCTCAATGTGAATTTCTAGTTAAATGCAATTAGTTACTTTATGGATTACTTTTCTAACCACAGGACTGGATCCTAGATTCAGTCCTGGGACATCTCCTGTAAACAGTTGAGTAAAAGCGTTTTGTTTACAGTAGTGATTTTTATGGAATATTATTGTATTTTAAAAGTTGACACTTAGAAACTTTTTCACATAGACTCACCAATGTTATCCTACGGGAGGAAATTCACTTAGCAGGTAAGTAGTGTTATTGTTACTTTTTCTTACTCAGTGGTGGATCCTGGATCGAGCACTGGTGCATCTCCTGTAAACAGTTGAAAGAATGCGTTTAAGTCATACAGGCGATTTTTAAGGAATATTTGTAGTTTGTGAAAATCGACACTGAAACTTTTCTGCTGAAAACCAGACAATGGATTCCTATGGAAGGAAATACAAGTTACTGGTAAGTACGGTTAGAATTACTTTTCAGGGTCAGTGCTGGGCTAAAAGATGCAGCACTGGGTTCTCTCCTGATAACAGGTGAGTAAATCGGAATTCGTAGTTCGGCTGATTTTAGAGGAATATTATAAAGTTCCAAAACTCCACACTTCGAAGAATTTCCAAGTGAAACCAGTCAATGTTAGCCTATGGAAGGAAATTCAAGTTACTGGTAAGTACGGTTAGAATTACTTTTCAGGATCTGTACTGGGCTCAAAGATGCAGCACTGAGGTCTCTCCTGATAACAGGTGAGTAAATCGGAATTCGTAGTTCTGCTGATTTTAGAGGAATATTTGTATGTTTCAAAAATCGACACTTAGAAACTTTTTCAGCAAAAAGCAGGCAATGATATCCTATGGAAGGAAATTCAAGTTACTGGTAAGTACGGTTAAAATTACTTTTCAGGATCAGTACTGGGCTCAAAGATGCAGCACTGAGGTCTCTCCTGATAACAGGTGAGTAAATCGGAATTCGTAGTTCGGCTGATTTTAGAGGAATATTTGCACAATGGTGAAGGAAGGGGGTGGGGCCTGAGGTGACATGTCTGCAAACAAGCCCTGTGGCGCGTTTTAAGTTGGAGAATTAATTCCTCCTCAATCCCGAGGGTCCCTAGGGGCCAACTAGCCCACCAGGAACCTCCAGTATGCGCCAGGGGGCTGCGTTGCAGAGAGGTGTACAGAGGCCACGCCCCTTTTACAACACTCTGCAACGCAGCTCCGTGGCGCTTACTGGAGGTACCTGGTGGGCTAGTTGGCCCCCAGGGACCCTCAGGATTGAAGAGGATTTAATTCCCCATCTTAAAACGCGCCACGGGGCCTGTTTGCACACATGTCACCTGAAGCCCCGCCCCTCCCTTCACCACTGTGCAAACGCGCCCCGTGGCGCGTTTTAAGTTGGGGGATTAAGTCCCCTTGAATCCTGAGGGTCCCTGGAGTCCAACTAGCCCACCATGTACCTCCAAAAAGCGCCACAGAGCTGCGTTGCAGAGAGGTGTAAAAAGGGGCGTGGCCTCTGTACACCTCTCTGCAACGTAGCCCCTGGCGCATACTGGAGGTTACTGGTGGGCTAGTTGGCCCCCAGGGACCCCCAGTATTCAAGGGGAATTCGTTCCCCATCTGCAAACGCGCCAGGGGGGGCGTTTGCAGACTGCTGCAGAGAGGGGGCGGGGCCTCCGGCACGATGCCATCTTTTTTATTTATTTTTTATTTATTTTTTTGTATGGGAGAGGGGCTGCGTGGCCCCCCTTTCCTTGGCCACTTTTGGCCCCGGGGACCCCATCCCCCGGGGCCTGATGATTTTCTTTCTTTTTTTTTTTTTAAAACAAAACGGGAAGGGGGCCGCGTGGCCCCCCTTCCCTGGGCCTTTATTGGCCCCGGGGACCCCATCCCCCGGGGCATGCCCTCTTTTAAAAAAAATATATATATTTGGAGGGGGGCTGCGTGGCCCCCCTCCTCAGGCCATTTAAGGCCCCGGGGACCCCATCCCCCAGGGCCGGCCTTAACTTTTTTTTTTTTTTTCAATTTTTTTTGGGGGGAGGGGGCTGCGTGGCCCCCTCCCAGGCCACTAATAGCCCCGGGGACCCCATCCCCCGGGGCCTGGCCACTAGTTGGGGACCGTGGGGGGTCCCCAATCCCCGCACGGTCCCGCCGGCTCCCCGCGTCCTGCGGGAGCCGGCATTGCTTTCCATAAGGGAGCTGCTGACATGCAGCTCCCCTTGTGGAAAAGCAATCTGCTTTGCTTCATTGAAGCGAGAGCAGGTTTCCCTGCTCTCGCTTCAATGAAGCAAAGCAGTTTGCAATGACAGGACGGGAGCCGCGAGGCTCCCGTCCTGCCATTGCAAACAGCAGTGTCCCGGGGGTAGGCACCCCGGGACACTGCAGGAGCCGGCCCTGGGGGGTGGCAGTCCCCAGGGCCACCACAGGATCCAGGAGGGGAGCCGCGCGGCCCCCCTCCCATCCTGTGCACAGCCCCGGGGAGGTAGTGGTCCCCGGGGCTCCGAAACGGACCCCCACATTTATTTTGTTAGTGCCCCGGGGAGGTGGCGGTCCCCGGGGCGTGTGGGGGGGCTTGAGCCCCCCCACACAGGTACTATTAATTTTTAAAAAAGAAGCCCCGGGGGGTGGCGGTCCCCGGGGCTTGGGGGGGCCTTAGAGGCCCCCCCACATATTATAAATAAACCCCCGCATGCCCCCGGGACTTGGCCCACCCGGGGGCCAATTAACAACGAAGCGCGGGAGACCACGCTTCGTTTTTTTTTTTTCTCGGCGTGATCCGCGCACCCTAAGCGCATCCCGCCAATTTTTTTTTTTTTTAAAAATGCTTTTTTCTGCCCAGGGGGTCTTTGTGGGACCCCCTGAGCAGACCTAGGGGGTCAGGGTGTTTCTACCCTGCCCCCTTTTTGCGCTTTGCGCACTTGTTTCTGTCCCTCGGTTCTACCGAGGGACAAAATGGCTGCCAACACTTCCTGATTTGGAGTGTTGACAGCCACTTGACAGCCAATTAGCATGCAGCTCGTGATCGGGCGGGTACGCGGACCCTACTCAGCCATAGATATATATGTGACTTTACTTTTGATTTTCTCAGGAACTACTGAACGGATTTACACCATTTAAGCAAAAGGCACGACACTGAACCAAGGGCTACCTCTTTGCCAAATTTGGTGTAATTCCGTTCAGCAGTTCGGGCTGTAGCTGCGAGTAAAGGTTCCTATGGAAAAATGAATGGGAAAAACGTGTTTTGGGACCCCCTTTTTTCTCAGCCCCCGCTTGACGAATCACCCCGAGACTTTCAGGATAGGAGCGGACCGGAGCGCCCTAACAAGTTGGAAACTTTCGCGAAGATTCGTCAACCGGCGCCGAAGTTATTTCAAATAGAATGTTGCGGATTTCCTATGGAAAATAGGTCCTAACTATAACTATCTACTGGCGACCGCCAGTAGAATATATATATATATATATATATATATATATATATATATATATATATATATATATATATATATATATATCCTACTGGCGGTCGCCAGTAGGTAGTTATAGTTAGAACCTAGTTTCCATAGGAAAAGCATTTTTGATTTGCTAATATCTTTGGCGTCGTTTAACGAATCTTTGTGAAATTCTCCCAAAAAAAGGTCTATCCAGGTCAGCTCCTATCCTGAAAGTTTGGGGGTGATTCGTCAAGCGGGGGCGGAGAAAAAAGGGGGGTCCCAAAATGTGTTTTTCGTGTGTTTTATTTATATATATATATATATACACACACACACATATACACCAATTCCTGTTCCCCTTCAGTCCCTGGATACCAACACGAGGACACTGGTTTTCATTATAAAAGATTGTCTTTTATTTCTTTTTCGTTTTTTTGGTAACGCGTTTCGCCTCTGTCCACAGGCTTGCTCACACCAACAACGCAATTGCCATTCCTTAATTTTAAAACCACAAGTACCCGATCACGTGGTTCGCTGTTTCCATTGCAATGGAAAACAGACTCCATCACACATCGTGTTTAATCCAATTACGAAGAATTTTGCCGTGTATAACAATTTAAAACATTTCAAATTCATGTTTTACATTTAGAATATAAGCTTCGGATTCACAACGCTGTCAGAAAATATGCATCAACATAAGGATAATTTTGGATATTTTAGCATAACTTTCATTATAGTTCAGCTAAGGATTTTGGACAAGTCTCTACTTCATCCAACACCTTATTGGCATTCCTCAATTAATAGAATGTGCAAAACTAACTAAAAACATCATGTGCAATTTTCATTTTGTTAAAATCTATATCTAGATCCATACGTATTTTAGATATTTACACAGCTAAAAAACCTCTACAAGAATTTCTTTCTATTGAGGGGATTTCGTTTGACATTCAGGAATTTGTTCAGTTTGGATAAAGTGCCAGTGCACCATGCATTAGCAATTTGAATTTTCATAGATTCAAAGGAGTGGGTCCATGTTAATAATAAAACAGATAAAGACCACATGAGTAAATAATTACTATTCAAGTAAACAGTCAATCTCTAAAGTGCTAGTGCAATGTGCAAAATACAATGTGCAAATATAGTCAATACAGTACATTAGATAACAATGCAGTGCAAAAGTACGATCAAGTGCTATGACCTTGATTAACTCTTGATTCATAATCAATTCCAGCTTATTTAGACCTTATGACATCTGGAAAAAGTGCTAGTGCATTTCAGATTTTAATACCTTAAATTCCAAATACTGAATTACATTAGTACCAATATTACAACATATTGATATCTAAACTCCAAGTACTGCAAACATTCTATTTCTTTCAATTTCTTATACACCCCTTTCTCGACACGGCAAATTCATTCGTTTAAAATTTGATTATGGATTTTCGGGACTAGTTTAAAATAAGCCATTTCTTTTGGATACTGCTAATGGCTTAGGTGCACATGTAAATCCTCATCTGTGTTCAAACCTGACGGAATTCTGGTGTTAAAAAGCATTATATATTTAGACTCCAGCTGTCGCAATTTCTTTTCTCTATTTCCACCCCTTCTCCTTTTGGGTACCTGGTCTATTGCAAAATAGGTCAAACCTTGTAATTTGCCTTTATGGATCTCATTAATATGGCATGCCACCGGATAGGTCTTATCGTTGTTTTTTATCGCTCGCATGTGCTGCAGAAAGCAGACATGGACCATGTGGATGGTGCTTCCTACATATAACTTTGAGCAGGAGCATTTTAAGATGTAAACCACATGGTCACTTCGACAACTCAAGAAGCATCTAATTTTCCATGGGTTCACCATTAGTGGGGACATTACTTGTTTGGTGTTTTGGGCGATTGAACAGGCTTTGCACTTTTGGCATTTGTAAAAGCCCGGATTCGCCTTTAAGCAGCTCTCAGATTTAATTAATTCTGGACTACTGTCCACCAACTCTTGCCTCATGGATTTAGCTCTTTTGAGGATCACCTGGGGTCTCCGTTTTACTACTGCGCCGAGCATAGGATCACTTCTTATTAGATGCCAGTGCCTACTCACACAATCTCTCACTTTTGTGTGGTAGGCACTGTATCCGGTGATTAGTCTTATTTCCTCCTTATCATGTTTTTTAATTTCCTCTTTTTCTTCTTTAGATTTTAACAAGGTCTCTCTTTTGATGATACTGACTTTATGTAATGTTTGATTCAGGACCTGCTCTTTATAACCCCTTTCCCTAAATCTCTTTGTTAGGCTACTCTGAGCTTCCTCTAATGCCTGCCTCTCACTGCAATTTCTTCTCATCCTAAGATGTTCGGCATAGGGGATGCTCATTTTTAGTTTAGTGGGGTGAAAACTGTTCGCGTGCAGGATGGAGTTTCCTGCTGTTGATTTTCTGAATGTACGTGTATGTAGTGTGTTGTTTTTTATATAAATCTCAAGGTCTAAAAATGTTACTGACGCCCTGTCTATGGTATCTGTGAATTTTAAGCTAAGTGTGTTGTTATTCAGTTGCACAACAAAATCTTTTGCCGACTCCACTGAGCCTTCCCAGACCACAAACAGGTCGTCTATAAACCTTTTCCACATTACCACATTTTCGTTCCATTCCTTTGCATGATCAACTCTGAGCACCTGCTCCTCCCACAAGCCCATATGCAAATTAGCATAGCTGGGGGCGAAGCAGGTGCCCATCGCCGACCCGCGAACTTGTTTATACGTCTCATTTCCAAATAAGAAACAGTTATTCTCTAGGCACATTCTACCCATCTCAATCAGCATTCTGGAATGCTGATGATAGGAGATGTGGCGTGTGTCCAAAAAGTGACGCATAGCATTTAGTCCTGCCTCATGTTCAATTCTCGTATACAATGAGGTAGCATCAAGCGTAATTAACAAATAACTCTCTTTCCAAATCAGTGTTTCAATTTTGCTCAAAAAGTCTTGAGTATCTTGTATGTAAGCTGGGAGTTTTATAGCCAATTCCTGCAAGAAGTGATGACTGCGGTAGATAAGTTGAGGTTGTTTCAAATAAACTTCCAATAGCGGAAATGATGGGTCTACCCGGAGGCTTTTCTTTGTTCTTATGGACTTTGGGGATTAGATATAAAATTGGTGTTACAGGATTGTCTACCTTTAAAAATAGGTATTCCCCTTGAGATAACAGGCCTAATCCCCTCCAACGTGCCAGTTCTTTGTGCAATTTGTTCTTTATTTCCATCAAGTTGCTATGCGGGACCTTTATGTAACAGCTGTTGTCACTGAGTTGTAATTTCGCCTCCTTGTTGTACATTGTCAGTGGCCAAAGGACCACATTTCCTCCTTTGTCCGATTCTCAGACCACTATGTTCTTATCCTTTTTTATCTTATCAATGACTTTGTTGTATTTTCTGTCCTGAAAATTGTTTTCCTTTTCAAAGTTCTTGTTTGATGCTAAAGCTAGGTCTTTCAAATCTTTGACCACAGCTTCAGAAAAAGAATCAATTAAGTCCCTTGGCACATTGGGAATGAATGTGGATGATGGTTTAAAAGTCGTTTTCACACCTTTGTAAATGTCTAATCCCAAGATTTCAGCTGTGTCTCTTAACGCTCCTTGTGGCTGAAGACCTTCACATTCCATTTCTAGTTCATGAAGCTCTTGTAGCAAATGCAAATCTCCAACCTCTAAATTTGGATTGTCTCCTGTCATGTCTTCCGTATTTCCAGGTTAATTTTTTTGGGAAAATAATTTTCTCAATTTTAGTTTCCTTACAAACTTAAAGAAGTCTATACGTGTCTGGCAGTAGTCAAAATTAGTTCTCCTACAAAATGACAGTCCAAGTGCTAGTGTGTTATTTTCTTCCTCAGAGAGCACCATATTGGTCAAATTAATGACCGTAGCTGGGTCCCATTTTATTTGCGATTGTATCTTTCCTTGGTTTTTGTTCCAGACCTAAGCTCCATTCCCTCCTCTCCTGTTTTTACAACTTCTTGTTGATTTCTTCCTTTCTGTTGTTGCGGCCTTTTTCTGTTGTTTTGTGTTCGGTCTATGCCTAAAAAAAGGAATTCCTCAACTACAGTCGGTATTGCTTCAGTGTTAAGGGAGGTACCTGCACCACCATCATCATATATATATATATATATATATATATATATATATATATATATATCCAAGAAAGAAGTGACTCAAACAGATAGATTCACCAAAGAACAAAAATATATTTCCACTACAACGTTTCAGCTTCCGCCTTCCTCAGGTAGTACAAGATGGTTTGCTCAGTGGCTGCACAGATGACACAGCTGAATTTTCAAAATGCATCATGAGTGAAGATTCCATTTGGAATGTGGAATCAATGCAGTCCTGAGAGCTCTTGAGATATGCAGTAATCAGGTTGTATTATCAGTAATGTTCAGTCCATCTGGATGCAGTGATTTTAAACGGTACATCCAGAAGTTCTCTCTGGAGTCCAGTAGTTCTTCCTTTGAGACATGTTCCACGGGGAAAATCTTCAAATCTGATAGTAAATGATCCACAAGGTTAAAATGATTGGCTACAGGCTGGTCAATTTTCTTATTAATTATTGCCGATTTGTGGTTCCTGAATCGTGTACGGAGGTCATTCACTGTTTGGCCTACATATTGTTTTTTACAGCTTTGCCGTTGGCACTGAATCACATAAATAATGCATGTTGAGCGACATGTAAGATGCTGTCTTATTCCATAGGTCCTTCTTGTAACAGAACTAGTTACTGATGATGTTTGTAAAAGGTATTCACACGTGATGCACCTTTTAGAGTCACAGCAATGAACCCCTGCATTTGTTACAACTTGCTTGAGTTCAGCTCTCACAATAAGAGATCGTAAATTTGGAGCTCTGCGGTAAGCAATGACTGGCGGTTTTGGAAAAACCTTTTGCAATTTTTCACAAGTAGACAGTAAGGGAAATGTTTTTTGCATTATATTTCTGTAGTTGGGAGCTGATGGATGATAGTCAACCACAAATGGAGTTCTGTCACTTTTGTTTCTGCCGTTGGTATTCCAAATAAGTGCTTCTCTGGGTAACTGCAAAGACTTGTCAATTTGTTGCTGTATGATATGCAGAGGATAGCCTCGTCTTTTAAATAATGTAGCAAGCTCCTGTAGATGGTCTTTACAGGTTTCCTCATTGCTGCAGATGCGTCTTATTCTGAGTGCTTGGCTGTAGATGATGCTCAGTTTAGTGTGGTGTGGGTGACATGAAGTCCAGTTTAGATACAAATGAGCATCTGTAGGCTTGTGGTACAGATCAGTTGTAATTTTTTGTTCATGAATGGTGAGTAGCACATCCAGAAAAGGGAGATGATGCTTCTGTTTAGTATTGCTGCTGGTAAATTTGATGGTAGGATGGATATTGTTGATATAAGCTGTAAATTGTTCCAATGCTCTACTTCCTGCATTCCATATTATAAATATGTCATCAATGTATCTTAGCCATACCAGTGGTTTGATGCTATAAGTAGCAAGTATACAGTTCTCTAGTTTGCCCATGAAGATATTTGCATAGGATGGAGCCATCCGAGTGCCCATGGAAGTCCCTTGTATCTGCAGATAGTGTTTACCATTGAATGTAAAATTGTTGGATTTAAGGATAACTCTTGCAAAGTTGGTAAGCACATTTGTTGATGGCTTTTTCACAGTTCTTTTATTAAGAGCTTCAGATAATGCCATAAGCCCATCCTCATGTGGTATATTGGTGTATAATGATGTAACATCAAATGTAGCCAGAAGAGTATCATCATCAAATGTGTAGGTTTGGTTTAATTTTTCAATAATCTGAAGGAAGTGACTGGTATCTTTAACAAATGATGGAAGTTCCTGTACAATGGGCTGGAGGTGCAGGTCGACAAATAAAGATAGTCTCTCAGTGGCTGTGTCATTGCCAGAGATGATGGGACGGCCAGGATTGTTCATTTTGTGAATTTTGGGAAGCATATAAAATCTCCCAGGTCTTGGTTTGGGATGAACAAGTATATCTGCTGTTGTTTCATCAATGAGGTTTAAGCTCCTGTACCTTACAACCATGTTCTTAATTTCTTTGTTTAAGTCTTCTGTGGGATCAGTTTCTAAAGGTTTGTAAGTGTTGGTATCCATTAGTTGTCTCATTCCTTCCTCAATATAATCACTTACTTTCAAGGCAACCACTGCACCACCTTTGTCTGCCGGTTTTATAATGACATCCATTCTCTGTTGAAGGAGGTGGAGAGCTTTTCTCTCTTCTCGGGTAATGTTATCAAAAATCCTCTTAGGTGTTGATTCCTTGATGAGTTTGTTGATGGATAAAATGTATGTATCAAGAACAGGATTTCTACCACATTGAGGAGTCCATGATTTGGGATGGCGGAACTTCTTAAATGGATCTGGAAGGTAGCTTGGCAGACCAACATTAGAATTATTGTAAAAGTATTCTGCAAGTCTGCATCTTCTCTCGAAGGTTTTTAGGTCTCTCATCATGTTGGCCATATTATGGTCCTTCGGTACAGGACAGAAATAGAGGCCTTTGCTCAAGAGGTTCAATTCACCTGGTGATAGGAGCCCTCCAGTCAAGTCAATAACTGGGTCGGATGTCTGGAAGGGTTGTAGCTGGCTGATGCTATGCAGCTTTTTTGTCTTATAAATCTTCTGTTTTTTTATGCTGTTTACTCACAGGGCTTACACTGACAAGAAAATCTCCAAAAACAGAATGATTTAGAAAGTGGTGAGTTGGAAGAGGAGCTATATGAAATCTTAACATATCTCTTTTTAGTTTTGCAGATTTAATTTCAATAGCATTCCTGGCAGTCATCTTTTTACTACTGCAACCCTCTGTAGTATGTGTGCCACTTCAGAGTCACTTTTTGTGTTCTTTAAAAGTTCCAGTTCTTTTTGTAGCTTGGCTTTAAGCATTTGCATTTTTTGAATGGTTACTTTAATAGATGCCAATAGTAGGGCCATTGATGAGTTATGCAGTAAAATATTCCATGTAGCGGACCATTCACAACTAGTTAGTTTAAAAGGTGGCTTAGACTTAACCTCCAACCCCATAGGATAGATGTTAAGTTTTTTATAGATTTGTAAATGTGCTATTGTAAATTGGCACTTACTGATTTTCTCCTGGATGAACAGCGCATATCTAGGATGTAGATTTGTTCTTGACATGGTGGTTGCTTCTGGCTTGAGTGTCGGATCCGGGAGGATACAGGTTTGTAATCCCAAAAAGAGTATACTTGAAGATGGAGGATCACAAGAAAACAACAGCCAGCCAGGGCAAAAATCTGGATCCCAAAGGATACAATGAGTCACAATGAAATAAAATATCCAAGAAAGAAGTGACTCAAACAGATAGATTCACCAAAGAACAAAAATATATTTCCACTACAACGTTTCAGCTTCCGCCTTCCTCAGGTAGTACAAGATGGTTTGCTCAGTGGCTGCACAGATGACACAGCTGAATTTTCAAAAAGCATCATGAGTGAAGATTCCATTTGGAATGTGGAATCAATGCAGTCCTGAGAGCTCTTGAGATATGCAGTAATCAGGTTGTATTATCAGTAATGTTCAGTCCATCTGGATGCAGTGATTTTAAACGGTACATCCAGAAGTTCTCTCTGGAGTCCAGTAGTTCTTCCTTTGAGACATGTTCCATGGGGAAAATCTTCAAATCTGATAGTAAATGATCCACAAGGTTAAAATGATTGGCTACAGGCTGGTCAATTTTCTTATTAATTATTGCCGATTTGTGGTTCCTGAATCGTGTACGGAGGTCATTCACTGTTTGGCCTACATATTGTTTTTTACAGCTTTGCCGTTGGCACTGAATCACATAAATAATGCATGTTGAGCGACATGTAAGATGCTGTCTTATTCCATAGGTCCTTCTTGTAACAGAACTAGTTACTGATGATGTTTGTAAAAGGTATTCACACGTGATGCACCTTTTAGAGTCACAGCAATGAACCCCTGCATTTGTTACAACTTGCTTGAGTTCAGCTCTCACAATAAGAGATCGTAAATTTGGAGCTCTGCGGTAAGCAATGACTGGCGGTTTTGGAAAAACCTTTTGCAATTTTTCACAAGTAGACAGTAAGGGAAATGTTTTTTGCATTATATTTCTGTAGTTGGGAGCTGATGGATGATAGTCAACCACAAATGGAGTTCTGTCACTTTTGTTTCTGCCGTTGGTATTCCAAATAAGTGCTTCTCTGGGTAACTGCAAAGACTTGTCAATTTGTTGCTGTATGATATGCAGAGGATAGCCTCGTCTTTTAAATAATGTAGCAAGCTCCTGTAGATGGTCTTTACAGGTTTCCTCATTGCTGCAGATGCGTCTTATTCTGAGTGCCAAAGAGTTTTGCCCCAGTGGAAACGCCACACACAAAGGAGTTATAATCCATTTATTATTGCAGGTTTGTAGACAGAATCAGCTCCTTCCTCAGGTGGATTTCCATGAAATTTGGCAGGATTGTAGATTTTCTAAGTTATGAGGCATTTGAACTTGGTGATATCTTGGGCTGCGGTAGTACCTCGGTACATGGTGATAGGTCAGTATGTGATTGGCTAATGACTGCCTTTACAAACGTTAAAGGCAACAATGTTGTTTTATCACATAATGGCTGTGTTGTGGGTTAGGGCCTTAAATCAAGGAAAGTATTACATTTTATAATGTTTCCCTATCTATTACCACTTAGGGAAAAATTATATATAGTTTCTATATTGTTTAAAAAAATTCATCGAGCACCGCTGTACTACCAAGGAAGTACTGTGGTACCAAAAATAAATTAAAATAAAATGTTTAAAAATTGTAAAAACACTGTAACACACTATATTGCACATATATAGTCTACTATAGTAAATATACACATTTTAACCTATTTAAAGGCTTTAAAAAAAAAAATGAATTGTCATCGCCATGTACCACACTAACCGCGAAGTTAACACGGTATACCGTGGCACAAGATATAACTAGATATAACTAAGGCCTACCTGTACTATTGTATTGTGTTACCCTTGCATCACGTACGGTGTTGCATGGGCAATGCAGTACCCAAGTCATATTTGCAAAACAATGCAAAGCCACCATCCGTAGCTTTGTGTAACTTGGTAAATCTTGAGAAACGCATAGCAGCACAATTCACTGTTTTGTGTTACTCTGAACACCATAATGTGAATTCCTGGTCAATTTCACCTGCATAGTTATGCACGCCACTTTACACCATTCCGCTATACTTCACTCCACTCTATAGTATTCGACTGCATGCCACTCAAGTGTGCACTACGCCACTCCACTGTACTCTATTCCACTCTACGCCACTCCACTGTGACACTTCATGGTATGCCATCCCTCTTGATGCTATTACACTCTATGCATGTATGCCACTACACTGTATGGTATTCGAGTACCCCACACTACACTGTAATCCACTCCACTGTACCTTATTCCACTGTACGCCACTACACTATGTGCTATTGCAATGTAGGCTACTTTCCTGTACGACACTCCTCCCTACACCACTCAAGTGTATACAAATCCACTGTACCCCACTACATTCTACGCTATTCCATTGGAGGACACTCCATGGCACTCAACTGTGTGGTATTCCACTCTATCTCACTTTACTGTACACCACAACAGTCTACTCCACTATAAGCCACTCCATTGTATGCAAACCCCACTAAATGCTGTTCCACTGTACGCCAATCCACTGTATGCCACTACACTGAATGCTTTTCCACTACAATGTATAACACTTAACTGTATGATATTCCACTGTATTCCACTCCACTGTACACTACTACACTCAACGCCACTCCAGTGTACTCTACACCACTCCAGTCTATGCTATTCCATTCCATGCCACTCCACTGTACACCACTACACTGTATGCGATTCCACTCTCCCCCACTCCACTGTATGGTACTGCACTGTACGCTATTCCACTCTATGCCACTCCACTGTTCTCCACGCTATTCCACTGTACATCACTGCACTCTATGCCAATCAACTCTACACTATTACACTGTACACATTTAAACCGTATGCCACTCCACTATATGGTGTTCAACTCCACCGCTACTACTGTATGCCACGTCACTCCATGCTACTCTACTCTACGATGCGGTATTCCACTTTACCCAATTCCATTGCACACCAAACCACTGAACGCTAGTCCACTGTATGCGACTGCACTCTTGACACTCCCCTGTATGCTAGTCCATTGTATTCCACTCCACTGAACGCCACTCCACTCGATTCCACTCCACTCTAAGCCAATCCATTCTACACTATTCCATTGGACACCACTGTAATCTACGCCACTACACTGTATGCTATTCCACTCTACCCCACTGAACTGTACGCCACTCCACTCAATTTAACGCTATTACACTGTACACCAGTCTTTCGCACTCCACTCTACACTATTCCAGTCGATACCACTCCACTCTACCCAATTCCACTCCACCCTACTCAAATCTACTCCGCTGTACGACACTACTCCACTTTAATGACAATCTTTGCTCCTCGATAAAAATCGAGTTTCTCCGCTGTACCACACAATATTCCACTCTATAGCACTCCACAACATTTTACTCCTCTCTATGCATGTGTGCAACACTCTAGTTTACTCTAAGCAACTATATAAAACTCTATGCAACTCCTTCTATGCCACTCCACCCCACTTTACTCCACTCAACTGTATCATATACTACTCCATTCTACTACACTTTACCTTCTACCACTCCACACTACCAAACTCTATGATAATCAACTCTACAACACTCAATGTCATTCCCCACTACAACACTGTACTGCACTTTACTCTTCAACACTCTAATCCACTCTGTGCCACCACACTGTACTCAACTGTGCAACACTTTCCATCAGTGTACCAAATGGCAGTCCACTCCACTCTATAATACTTTGCTACGCTCTATGCTGCAACAGCCCACTGTACTTCACTTTCCTTCCCTCTGCTCTACAACATAACACTACACTCTATCACACTTTAATTCAGTCTATCCAATCGACTACACTACACTATACTCCAGTATACAATACTTTACAACACTCTACGCCACTGTTCAACACTCCTCTCTACACTGCTCAACTCTAGCACACACTCCTCCACTCTTTTCAATTGTAATCTATAAAACTCTACTACACTGTATGTTGGTCTACGTCACTACAGCACTTCTTCCGCATACACTTCACTTTAAAACTCTATACTCCACTATATCTCACAACATTCAACTGTACAGGACTTTCCAAAACACCACTCCACTGTACTGTACAAAGCACCACTCCAATTTATGACACTTTACTCAACTGCATGTTATGCCACTCAACTGTTATGTACTACACTCTACTGTACGAGACGCCACTTCACTCTATCACACTTTACTTAACTGTACGCTACCCCACCATACTCCCCTTCACTGTATTCCATTCTGCAATACTGGAACGACACTGCACTGTATCACACGTTCCTCCCCTGACTATATAGCCCTCCACGTAACAACACTCCACTCGACAACACAGGACTCTACGATTTGAAACACATCTTTATTAATTTTTAAAAACTCTTGAGAAAAAAAGAACAAATGTCAAACCTTAGTTATAGTTGGAGAAACTTTCTTTTTTCCTATACAAACCAAACCTAAAATACACAAACATTAGAAATTATATAGTTATAACTTTCAATTACAATTTATCCACCACCTTCAAAATATTCAGTAGCGCTTCCAAACACATTCTTTTCAGCTCGCTAACCAGAGCACCCTAACTATAACTTGCCACTCTACCATGAACTGTGTTCTTACAAATGATGACACTCCACTGTACGAGGCTACACTGTACGACACTGCACTCAACAAGACTGAACTATACGACACTCTATTCTGTGCCACTACACTGTATGTCACTGTACGACACTCCTCTCCACCACACTCTATTTTGTGACACTCCAATCTGACACTCATCTGTACAACACTCCGCTTTAATGTTTAACATGCCACTACACTGTACAACATGCCACTCTACGATACTAAACTATGTCACACCACTAAACTTTATTACACTTCATTCCAGTGTACACTACACCAATGCGCTGTCCTCCACTCTATTCCACTCTACGACACCATCCTTCACTGTACTGTACAACACTCTAATAAACAATACTCCAATGAATGACACTCCACACTACAATTTGAAACACATTTTTTATTAAAAAATAACAATTGACATACAATAAAAAAACTAAAGGTTAAGGTTTATTTATAGTTAAAAATATCATTTATTCCTTCAATATAAACCCAACTTAAACTACACAAACATCAAAAATCCCAAAGTTAGTTATTAATTAAATTTATAATTTACGGACCACCTTCAATTTACTGTCTTGCACTTCCATACAAAGTGTTGTTACCTCATTGGCCAGACTACATTCACTATGACTCATGCCTTCTCCATGCATTGGTTATACACTTGTATATGACTTCACTTATAGCATGTGAAATAATAGCATTTATAACAACACGTATATCATCTCAAATGACGTTATTTGTCACAATGAAGACCATGGTAGAATGGTGAGTTATAGTTAAGGTTGTCTGGTTAGAGAGCTGAAAAGAGGGTTTTTGGAGGTGCGCTACTTGTAATATTTTGAAGGTGGTGGATAAATTGTATTTGAAAGTAATAACTATAAATTTATCATTTCTAATGTTTGTGTATTTTTCGTTTGGTTTGTATAGGAAAAAATAACTGATCATCTGCTGTGAATCTTGTTGAACGTGCTTTTGTGTGAACTTCCTCCTCAACACAAATTTGACTGCAGTTTCTTGTTTCGTCAACATCTTTTACCTGGACGCCTCTGGTGTAGGTTTTGAAAGTGACTATTCATTTGCTGTGGGTATTGGTAAGTTTGCTTTTCTTGTTTCTTTTCTTGTTTATTCATAACGCCCAACACCATTTGTTGTGAGCTCCTGCCTATGTGAAGTGTGCTGTCATGGTTCTTCATATGTTTCCTAATAATAGACACACTCAAGCCTACATCCCACTTTCCCTTCTGTGCAGTTATGAGGACTCATACAGACAATGACACCTCAATGTTCCATGTGAACAAGCAAGGGAGTACAAGATCACTAGCACTCTCTGGTAATGCTCAGTTGATTTGGAACTAGATGATTTATCATAGCCTCTCATCTAGGGCAATACATCTGCCAGAAATCAGGTATGAATTTCCCAACATAATAAATCCTTACAAGAACTCCAGGAGCTAGACATGTCAGAACTCTACAAGCTGTTTAGCTTCTGAGGCACACCGAGCTTAGATCTCATCGCAAATGAATCCAACAAATGATGCAGATCTTGTGCCAGCAGTCAGTGGCAGCCAAGACCTGGAACTCCCTCCCCACTCACCTTCGGCGAACCCAGGACCATCTCTCCTTCAGGAAGCAGCTCAAGACCTGGCTGTTCGAGCAGTAACTTACCCCCTCCCCCAGCGCCTTGAGACCCTCCCGGGTGAGTAGCGCGCTCTATAAATGCCGTGATTGATTGATTGATTGATTGAAGTCGAGGAGAGATGCCTTTCGATTGCATGGTATGGGATGTTTGCCTACGTTGCGCATTTCTGCCATTCCCCCTAATACCGAGAATAATCTGAAAAATCAAGTCAGAACAGTGCTAGATTACCCTCATTGCACTAGCATAGCCAAGGCAGTATTCAGCCACAGACATCCAAACCTTGACCCAGATTTACAAACATTTTGCATTACTTTTGAATGCAAACCTGGCGCTAAGTGTTGTGGTGTGATTTACAATCCAACGCAAATTGATTTGTGTTGGATTGTAACCCAAAGTAATGCAAACCTTCACAATGGGCTGCCTTGCATTACTTTGCCTCAAAGGAGTGTTTCCTTGCAACCACCCATTGGTTTTGAAGCAAATCCTTATCTACAAAGATCTGCAGACAGGGATTTGTGCCAAAATCTTGTGCCTCCTCGAGGCAGGCATAACAAGGAGAAAATGTTTGTTTTCCTTGTGTCTCCCTTTTTTCACATGTGTGCTGCATTGTACAGCACTCATGCAAAGTGGGAAACGCCTTAAAGCATAGTTGTGTACTTGAATGGATCACTTCCAGCACAAAACGTATTCTTCCCACAATACAGACACCCAAGCTCCATGGCGCAAATGTGTTTGTGTTGGCATATGGCAGCCAAGATATTGTGAGAGAGTGGAATAGAGCCACATCTTAGTAGACATATGATGCTGTTCTGCTCTCTCCTGTTCATGCAAAACAGCGCAGTGACTTTACTTGCTGCCTGCGTTGCATGACTTCTATGTGAATCTGGAACCTCATGCCCCAGCGCAGGGGTCCAGTGCTTTTTTTATGAACCCTGTATCTTTGACCTTGATCCTTAATACGTTGCGTTTGCACAGTTCGATAACCCAGTGTGGTGCTGTCACATCCTGGCCCAAGGCAGGGCGTCTTCAACTAGATAGACATACCAAAGTAAGTGGGAAAGGTTCTTTGCCTTGTGGGCCCAAAAGGCCTACATCTGCTTACATCACAGCCGTACCAGATAGTAGCGAATCTCCCCCATTTAGCCAAGGCAGGCCTTTGGCATAGCTTGACCCATGTCCATTCTCTGCCACTCTAGGTTTTGCTGATCCACTGTAGTAACTTCTTTTTCTCCCAGAGAATCATCAAGGTGTTTCTCAAGGTTTTTTTAGGACCCTTCCACTGCTGCGCCTTCCGTGGGGCTCTTCAGTGGGAGCTAAATAGAGTGCTCTCCCAACTCACAAAGAGCCCTTTTGAAACAATACAAATACTGGACGTCTCCTGGTTAGTAGTGCTATTGCTTGCATAAAGAAAGGTTAGTGAGTTACAAGTGTTGCTCAGGGTCCACAAGGACAAATGAACCATAAGTTTCTTCCCAATGACCCATCTGAATCATCTGAATGAACCAGTGATGCTTAATTCCTTGTTTCCAACCCTATTACTAGGGCAGAGAGGGTGCTGCTTTCCTTAGACATACATCAATGCCTAAGCTTCTATGTAGAAAGGACTGTGCACTTCAGACAGACAAGCTTTTAATGACTATTATGCACCGACTCTCCGTACAAGGTACTGTGAGGTGAAGCCAATACCTTCTGCCACTTAGACAAACCTTATGCTCCGCTCTGGGAAAGGATGCCTATGCATTCAATGCGAGGCATGGCAGCCCTATAACCTGGCTCCTGCTGGCAGACATAGGCAGGGTGCCATCAAGACTGGTACTTGCCTGTCTTGCTGACAAGCTCACCATCTCTGGTGGTTGTCGGCACACCCACACCATCAGACTGGAGATATAGAAGTGCTAGAATCAAGCATGGCAACACACCTTCTCCATTAATGAACCCATGATCTGAATTGGAACATCCCCATGTATATTGGTACTGCCCCAGCCCTGCTGCAATTTATGAATGAGCTGACGACACACCTCTTTAAAGCACTGTACATCATGACACATTAGCCGTCCACTTATGAGCTTAGAACCATCTACCAGACCTTGTACAGTGCTCCACTGCCTTTTGGCTAGGTTTGCACTATAAATATACCACTTACATGCATGCATAAGTACAGGGTGGCTTTATGGAAGAGCCGTCAAACCTTCCCATGAGGCACAGGGTCAAGACTGATTTGCATAAAGCTGGGTCTGAACTGAGGTGGCGAAGTGAGCTAAAGAACAATGATGGATTCAACCCAGATCTGTGACTGGGGGTGAGTGTCTGAAAAGTTTCAGCGCTCCGTCCATCATCTCCTTGTGTTTGCTTTGTTCGCCCTAAGTTGGCAGGGTATGCCCAGACGTGGGTCCCTTGCTCACTTTGCCACTGGATTCAAGCTAGCCTGGCTGATGAGGGGTGTTACCCTGAAACCGGTCCCAGGATGCTTGTTTCCGGTTCAGGGAAGACCTGGCTTGGCAGTTCGGGCTGGACTGTTCCCATGAGGCACAGGGTCAAGACTGATTTGCATATAGCTGGGTCTGAACTGAGGTGGAGAAGTGAGCTAAAGAACGATGATGGATTCAACCCAGATCTGTGACTGTGGGTGAGTGTCTGAAAAGTTTCAGCGCTCCGTCCATCATCTCCTTGTGTTTGCTTTGTTTGCCCTAAGTTGGCAGGGTATGCCCAGACGTGGGTCTCTTGCTCACTTTGCCACTGGATTCAAGCTAGCCTGGCTGATGAGGTGTGTTACCCTGAAACTGGTCCCAGGATGCTTGTTTCCTGTTAAGGGTCAAGACTGATTTGCATATAGCTGGGTCTGAACTGAGGTGGCGAAGTGAGCTAAAGAACGATGATGAATTCAACCCAGATCTGTGACTGGGGGTGAGTGTCTGAAAAGTTTCAGCGCTCTGTCCATCATCTCCTTGTGTTTGCAAACCTTCACAACACCCTAATGCCTGGAGGATATTTTCTGTGGATTAAACTGTTCAACATAACTTGTTCAACTAAGATGAACATCTTTCCCACCTCTGAATATGTCGTATTTACAATGATGTCTGTACTGCTTGCTACAAGGAGTCAGGTATGTGAGCCAGTAGTGAGGAAGACACAGATTGCTTGTAACTACAGTTCTCTAGTGTTGTTTTGTTTTTTTAGAGATATTCTTGCGACCCTCACTCTTCCCCATTTTTTTTCAGAGACTCCCTTGTGTCTTCCTTCACACTGGGAAGTATGGTGGTCTCTGGTGGAACGGAGTTCAGCTTGCTGTCACCGTTTTGGCTGAAGTTTGGTTCCTTTTAAACAAGGTGATTAGTTTGCTAAATGTACTCTTCTTTCAGGCATGCTAGTGATTTCTGTTGGAAATTACTAAGGTACATCCATCTCGATGAAGGCGAGTGATTCCAGCATGTGAATTGATGAAAGATACCAGTGCTAGGAGACTTCTTTCAGGTATGTAAAATATTTGTTCTGAGGGCCCGCAGAAATTCTGTTTTGTTTTCTTATGGTAAAAGGAAATAAAGAGTGGGCATGTTGTTGTTTACTACATTGTTTGCCCCATCCACATGGAGGAAAGTATACATGCAAAAACAGAGGACAAAGTGAATATGCACCAATTCGATCATTTAATATCAGTCGCTACCGCCATTACATTCTGTCACTCAGAATGACGTGTGTTGTGTTTTCCATTTAGTTTGAAAACATTTATATAAAAGTTTGAAAAAGTATACTTTTTTTTTTTTTTTAAACAACCTCAATCTGGACATAACTTCAATCATAGCCATTACCTTGACTTGTTAGCACCTCTTAGGAGCAGATTTACTTTTCTAAATCCAGTAGAACCAACGTAAAGTAATGGCAATTTGTTGTACTGGTTATAGTCGAATTTCATTTTTTTTTCTTCTTTCAAGCTAAATGTTTTCTCACTCAATATTTTTTTACATTTAAAATGTAACATTAAGAGGGGCGTGGCTTCGGCGCCAGCGAAGATGGCCGCCCTGATGCGGAGCTCCGTGGCGACGTGAGGAGACGGGTCTCCTCCTGGCGGTTTTACTCATTGCTCGAGCCTCAAAAACCGCTCGTAGTGCACAATGAAGCCCAGGTGAATCTTTACATCAATTTACAAGTGCCTGGGGTGAGCGCTTCTCATTGTTTCCTCTCCCGCTCGGCCGCGCTCCGTTTTTCGCAGCCGCCATTTTGTTTTTTTAATTTTTTGCCGCCCGAGCACTTTCTCCTCATGCTGTTTACTCGCTTCAAGTGTTTCATGGCCATTTCGACTTACCAGCATTCTAGTGACCATTGACTGTGGAAAAGTCTCCTTTTATGATGTAATTTCTTGTGTTGCTTTTTTCCTCACACGGTGTACAACGTCCTAGACTATATATTGAAGGAATTTGTTGCAGAGGTACTTTCCTGGTCGTTTGGGTAGTGCGCTCCACAAGTGAATTCCTGTTGATTTTTATATTTCATGGCAAACGCGCGCTCTACACGTAGCAGCGCTATTCCCTTTGACTGTTCTACATTAGAGGATCATAATCCTTTCACCATCCTGCAGGAGAATATGGATGATTTGGAATCTAATCATTCTACTACTGGTGGTGCGACGCCCAATATGCCTCGCTGTGCTTCTAAGTTGTCCTCTAAAATTCCTTCTGCTTCAACAAATGTAAACGTGTCAAGAAAGATCCACCTTCTCCTTCCAGCTCTCCAACGTCAATATCTATGGAATTAATTCTGAAAGAAATACGTGCTCTCAAACCTTACATGGAGGAAACAAATATATGTCTCCAAGGTCTTGAGGATAAATGGTCACATTTAGAGCAAAATGTTACTCACCTGGAACGACGAGTTGATTCCGTCCAAGCTGTTACCAACCAAGTGCCTTCTCTACATTTGGAGATTTCACATCTTAAACAACAAGTGGAAAATTTGGAAAATCGTAACAGGCATAACAACTTACGCATTTATGGCCTTGTAGAAAATCTTGAATGCTCAGATCCTCTTGGCTTCTTTCAATCCTTTTTACCACAGCTTCTGGGTTTTCCTGAGTCTCCAAAATTGAATATTCAAAGAGCTCATCGTTTGGGACAGAACCCACGTTCATCCTCATCTTCAACCAAACCAAGAGGTGTCATTTTATATTTTCTGGAATATACTGATTTACTTAAAGTCTTGCACGCTGCCAAACACAAAGGAAAAATTTCCTGGCAAGGATCCACTCTCGTTTTTGCTCAGGATTACGCCAAGGCGACAGCAGACCGACAGAAATTTTTTTGGGACATGAGACCTGCTCTTCGCAGTTTGAACGCTAGATATGGTCTGTTTCATCCTTGCCTCATGAAGGTTACTTACAACAATACCACTACTTATGAGGATCCTGCTCGTCTACAACGTTTCTTGGACACTTGCAGAGAAGAAACCATGGATGTTCCTGGTCCATCGATGATTTGATTGTTCCCTTGTTGTTTGTTGTTATTATCTGCAGTCTACTTATATTGTTTTGTCTTGTTGTATTGTTTTGTTGTGCCACTTTTAACCAATCTCTTTTTTACTATCCGGTGCGGTTTATCGTGGTCTTTTTTTTAAAATCTCTTTATTGAGGTTTTCACATATCAAGAAATACCACCACTGCCTCGCAGGGCAGGAACATCAAAGAAAGAGAGCAACAATAACCAAAAACATTAGAGTGATTGACCGTAGTAAAGATCTATATGTGTACTCTATGTGGCATACAATGGTATTATGGCTGGCGGGAATAGCAAAGGGAAGGCAAAGACACTTAAGTGTGAGAAGACATCAACACAGGTTTATTCCACCTCAGATGGTGTTTGTGTCTGCGCTCGCAGTTGGAGGTATTGGCGCAGTGGTTCCCACACATCCTTAGGTTTCGAGGTAGATGGAAGTTCCTCTGCATAAAGTTCGAGATTTTCTTTACAGTACACTAGGTCTCTGAGCCAGTGATCAGTCCGAGGGGGCATATTGCTTTCCCACGTCAACGCCACTCGACGTTTTGCCATGAGCAAGGCAATTCGGACAAACTTGCCAATGACTCCCTTTAAATGAGGTACATAGCATAATAAACAAACGTGTGGTGTACATTGCAGAGGAGCCCCGGCCATAGTTTGGATCTGTTGGACTACCTCGTCCCAGAAGATGGACACCAGTCTACAACCCCACGCTAAATGTAGGAAGTCCGCTTGTAACTGACCACAGCGCTTACAAGCACTGGTGTCGCGAAGACCCAGTCTGTGCAGTTTGTGAGGTGTGTGATACACTTGATGAATATATTTAAAGTGGAGGATCCTCAAATTGCCATTAAACGTAAGGGAGCCGGTTAGCGCGCAAATCTTTTCCCAGTCCAAAAGGGACAGCGGGGGGGCGATCTGTTCATTCCAACGCACCAGACTCTTGTTTGGGGTACCCCTTTTCTCCTCATGTACCGCCCTATAGAGTTTAGTGATCAGTTTGCGTTTCGTGGGTGTAACCAGTAATAGCTGTAATGCTTTCAGGAGAGGCGGTTCCTCAGGGAATGTGACGTAGTGTGTTTTAATGGCGAGTTTCAATCTGTGCATGGTAAATTGGAATAGCATAGTCGGATGAGCAATGTATTGGAGATCGTCAGAGGTGAGGAAAGTACCCTCGGGGTATATATCAGACATGGTGTCTAGGCCCGCTTCACGCAACGAGCGCAATGGACCCGCTTCCTGGGTGACTGAGAGCGCCACATGATACCTTAGCGGCAGTGCCAGGGCATATAATGGGAGTTTATCGGTAAGCTTACCAATGGCCCGCCATGCCGCTATAGTAGTATCTAGTGTATTAATTTCCCTTTTAGGTGTGCCTCTCTTCGAATGTGTGAGAATACCAGTGAGCGGTATGGGATGTGCATCACCATCTTCTACAGCTACATGGGGTGTGAAGGTCGTGTGGGCTGTACCAATACTATGCATACTGTGCTTGCGCGCAGAGATAGTAAATATAAAAATCCGGTGCACAGAACCCCCCCTTGTCGTAATCTAACGTTAACGTGGCCCAGCTCACTCTAGCTTGTTTATTTCCCCAAATGAGTTGCAGTAGTGAGGAGCGGATTGTCTTAAAAAACTGCTGAGTCAATACAATAGGAATGTTACAAAAGAGATAGAGGAAGCGTGGCAGGATTACCATCTTTATAAGCGCTATGCGGTCCGCCAGCGATAATGGCAAGGCTGTCCATTTGTCCACCTGCTGGTCCAAGGCCGTGCACGCCTTCCCGTAGTTCTCGCATATCACAACCTCAGGATCACGGTGTATCCAGATGCCCAGATATTTAACTGGGTCCGTAGACCACAGCAGAGGATAGTCAAGAGTGGGCGGGGGTGTCGTCTCGGTCAGTGGTAGTATCACCGATTTATGCCAGTTGATGGTAAGACCTGAGAATAAGCCAAACCGGATATATTCGCGCAACACGGGAGCAAGGTATCGTTGAGGTTGTCTTATGAATAGTACCATGTCATCGGCATACATGGAAATGCCCACCGGGCGGTGCATGAAATTCAAGGCAGTTTCTCTATGTCGCTGTCGGATAATGCACGCTAGTGGTTCTAACATGAGTGCGAAGAGTAATGGCGATAAGGGGCAACCCTGACGTGTGCCTCTTTCTATCCGGAAGGGTTCTGAGGTCAGTCCCCCACCCTCACTCGTGCCGAGGGGTCAGAATATAATAGCCGCACCCAATTTATAAAAATGTCAGGGAACCCCATATGTCGCAGTATATGAAACATATAACCCCATTCGACAGAGTCGAACGCCTTAGCTGCATCTAGCAGCACTGCAGCAGCAGGTAGCGTCGGGTCTAGCACATGGAACATGGCAAATATGGTACGGAGATTATTAGATGTGGACCGCTCCGGTATAAAGCCAGATTGATCCGGTAATATAAGGCTGGACATCAGAGGCTGTAAGCAGTCAGCAAGAATTTTGGCTAGAATTTTTGTGTCCAGATTAATTAGTGAGAGCGGCCGGTAGGACTCACACGCCGAGGGTGGTTTGTCTTTTTTAAGGAAGGCAATAATCAAGGCCTGCCTCATTGAAGGCGGGAGACGTCCAGTCTCGTGCGCCTCGCTATAGACTTCAAGCAAGTGAGGCGCCAGTAGGTCGGCATATTCCTTATAGAATTCCGCCGTGAGACCATCTGGTCCCGGAGCTTTTTTATTTGACAGAGATCGTATGGCTATCTTAATGTCAGACTCCTCAATCGGCTGGCTGAGGTACTCTCGGTGACCATCTGCCAACCATGCGCAGGCAACATCTGACAAATACTCAGCTAAATCATGAGAGGTCCCGCCCCCATGTGAGGTGTATATATTAGCGTAGCAAGCGCGAAATTGTTCGACTATATCCAATGGTGTATAAAATTCACTTCCTTGATCGTCTACAATCTTAGTGATGTGTTGGTGATCAGAACGGGACGCCAGACGGGTCGCTAGATTACGTCCTGCCCGACCCGCCTCCCCATAGGCCCTGGCAATGTGTCGCTTGGATAGGTAACGGACTTCTGTCTCCGCCATTTCCCTATATGCCTGTAACGATTCATGTATAAGAGACATAGTGGTGGGGCACGGATCAGCAGTGTAATCCCTTTCAAGTTGCGAAAGTGTCTTTTCTATCTTCGCCAGCTGCCCCCTGATGTCTTGGAGAATGCCCGCTGTGGTGCTAATGCATTTCCCTCTGATAGTGACTTTGAAGGCCTCCCACAGAGTACTGGCACTATCGACTGTGCCTGTATTTAACTCAAAGTACTGTATGATTCCCTCCCTAATAGTGTCAGCATAAATTGGGTCTAACAGGGCCTCTGACCGAAACCTCCAGGTGAATAGACGGGGAGCATTGGTAGGTATAGTGATGGTGAGTTTGACCGGATTGTGATCAGAAAGGGTGCGGGGGAGGGTGCTATTGCTGTAACCCAATCATTCGCCCCTCACTGAGCAACCAGTAGTCCAACCGGGACCAACTACTGTGGGCAGGAGTTGCGTGTGTGCCTTCTCTAACGTCACAGTTCCTGAGGCGCCACGAATCAAGAAGACCCAGTTCTGACATGGCATCTCTGATGCACCTGGCAATTTTGGGAGTGCACCCACTTTGGTGGCTGGATTTGTCCCGGTGTGGGTCTAGATGTGTATTGAAATCCCCCCCCCACAGTATCTCTGCAACAGGCCAATCCCGCAGTATGTTGATAATGCGCAGAAACACTTCAGGTTCGTCCGTAACAGGGCCGTACACATTTACAATCGTTAGCAAGGAGGTCCCCAGTTTACCATGGACAATAGCACACCGCCCTTCAGTATCAATATGCGTTTTTATGGGTGTAAAAGGCAATCCCCGTTTTAACAGTATGAGCACTCCTCTGGCGTAGGAGGAGTAGGACGAGGCGAGTTTATATCCAGCCCATTTACTAGCAATTGTAGCCTCTGTCCGCGCAGTCAGGTGCGTTTCTTGGAGGAGAGCAATCCGGACTTCCTGCCTGTCCAGATACGCAAACACCTGACGTATTTTCTTGGGGGAATTAAGCCCTCTAACATTCCACGTTATACATGCATACTTATCCCCTGCGTGAGCCATTGAAATAGACAGTAAAAGGTGCATTACCCTTCCATTGATCTTGTACGGTGTTACCAGATACATACCAGAATCCTAATTGTAGGTCAATCACATTAAACAAACCCAAACATATAGTACGAAAACCCTCCACCCCCACCCACTTTAGCTTTCCCAACTTGCCAAAGCCATTCCCGAAACATAGGTAAAATCCTCCAAAAGGAGGCATAGAACAATACAATTTGGGGAACACCCACTGGGGAACGCTGTGGCGTTTCTACTCCCTAGATGCTAAGGGAGGTGGCCGACCCTTGCGGTGTGCAGTCTCGCAGACACCCCACTGCAATTAGATACATCCGTGTATAGTGGGCGCGCAAGAGCATTAATTGACAATGAAGGCACTTAACAAACAAAAGTTATGTAGACAGGCGTAGCAACCATTAGATTCTCTCGAGTGAATTACATGAGGCTGCGCCAGCCAAATAGCATGACTCTGCCAGCACTACCAAACCTGCAATACAGAAATGAACCCAGTTCAATGTTACATGTCTCAGTCTTCCTCCTCCGACGCGATGCATGCCGTCCTTTTCATGCAACTCAGAGCTTTCGCATAGTCCATCGCTTGCTTTGGATTCGTGAAGAGTTTGGCATTCTCGTCTGTGCCAATGCGCAGCCGCGCTGGGTATAACATGGCATACGGAATTTGTTCGGCAATGAGAATCTTTTTCACCGGCTGATATTCCTTTCGTGCGGCTTGAACAGTAGCAGTGAAGTCTGGATAAAATGAAAGCGTGTTACCCTGATAAGTAATCGTGCCCTTCTGACGTGTCACTCGGAGGACGGAGTCCCTGTCCCTGTAATTAAGCAGCCGAGCAATGATCGGTCTGGGTGGAGCCCCCGGCGGAGGGCGAACCGACAGTGTCCGATGCGCTCTCTCCACGACAAGAAGTTGCGACAGGTTGTCCGGTCCGCAGATATCACGAAGCATGTTTTCAACATACGTTTCTAGCCTTCCCACATTGGTCGACTCCGGCAGGCCCGTTATACGGAGATTATTGCGGCGTGATCGCGCTTCGAGGTCTTCGTTTTTCGCTTGAATGAGAGCCAGTACCTTTTCCATGTCTAGTGTCTTGGAGGTAACCTGTTGGAGGTCGTCCTCCGCATTCGATATGCGCTGCTCAGCCTCTCCAATACGCGTGGCATGCGTATCCAATTTCGTGGATATGTGGTCCATGCGGTTATTCAGGGCTTCAATTTTGCCGTCTATTGATTGCAGGCTAGCTTGAATCGCCATTAGAGTTTTCTCCATGACAGTAGAGGACTCCGCGGGAGCGTCCAGCTCCGAGTCCGATGTGGCACCGCGCGTCGGTCTGCCAGGTTTCCGCTGGTTGAATGTGAGGCGCGGCTGGTTCTTGTCCGGTTTCCCCATCGCGGGGAGCGGTGCCAGAGTGCCAGGAAGAGAGACTCTGTGTGGGCAGTTCTCAGCAGCACTGCAGTGGTCGAGAGCACAAGCTAAATCACCAGGACAACGCTCCCAGGCAGCGCAACCGGACAGACAGACAGTTCATACAGGCCCAATCCCAGTCAGGTCCGACCGGCCAGCCAAGGAAGGCGAAATTAAGCAAGGTTAGGGCCTGCGAAGGGGCCGATGCAGCACTCACGTAGAGATTGGTCCGTAAGCGCCCCACCGCCGCACGCACACAGCCAAACCAACAGGTCGCTCAGAGGAAGCAGCGGCGGCAGCGCAGCCGCATCGGAGTCAGGTGAGGCAATGGCAGCGTCCCATGCAGCAGCAGCCCAGCAACGATCCAGTGCGCAGCTCAACACCCCCGAGTCGGGACAGAGAGAGCAGAAGAGTGAGGAAGAAGGCGGGGGCCCATCAAGGACGTGAGACCAGTATCACACCGGCCCAGCAGCTCGAGTGCACCAGGAGGGGTCAGCAACTGTGTGTGTCCATGCTGGCCCAGCAGGCCGCCGCTGTCCCCTACCCCCTAGCGCCGGTTGCGTGCAAAGGAGTAATGTCACCAGGGGCCCGAGACCGCAACTGGCGGTTCGACCATGCAGGAGTGGGGGGGAGGGGGGCAAAGGGCCCAGAACACCAATGAGGCCGGTGCGTTCGTCCGCTATCTTTCACCGCCCCGGGGCAGGCCAGGATCAGTCCCCCGACTCACCGGTGCGCCGATCGCGTGCCAGCCGCCCCCGTCCAGGCTCCTCCCAAGGCGTGTATCGTGAGTCCCGGAGGCAACGACCGCTCCAGCAGAGGGGGGGGGCACGAGGGCCGCTCACCCAGCCCTCCGTCACCGCCCGGCGATCTCACCCGCCGCTGTAGCACCAGCGCCACCACGGGCCGAGGGCGCGCTCTCCGCAGTCCCGGAATCGGCCCCCGGTCCCGATCGTGCGCCCGGTTGGCTCTCCCAGGATATCGTCGACTGCTCTGGGCGTGGACCGCAGCACGGGACAACGCCGCTCACAGGCTCCGCTCCAGCCACCACGCCCCGACGGAGCAGGGACGCCGCCGCAGCGAATCGCGGCCACTCAGCACCCGCAAGGCCCTATCATGGCCACCATGTGCGCTCGGCTCCTCCTCAGATTAGCGAGGAACAGTGTCCAGGGACGTCGCACACCCCCGAAATCGCTGCCGTCCAGTGCCCCGCAGCAAGAACAGATGGCGCCGCTTGGTTTGGGTAGCGGATGTCAGCAATAAGACAGGATAATGTAGGATTATGGCGGGCCGGCCGGCGGAGCTGCACTACAGCGCAGCCATCTTCGCCGCGCGCCAAGCCACGCCCCGGTTTATCGTGGTCTTCTGATATGTGATCCCTGTTTCCCGCCTGGATGACATCTCCCTTTCCCGTCTTCGTCCTGGAGTTTCCCACTTGAGTGTGCAGTCTTCCTTATGTGGCTCCACCATCCCCATGTATCATTCTATGTTTGTGGTATGTTTCTTGTTTTTCTTTATTTTCTCTTTGTACTGTCCTTTTCAGAATATCTCTTCTATCACCTTTTTCTTATTCGATCTGTTTTACTATTGCTTCTTACATATTTTAGTTACTTCCTCCTATTTCTCTTCCCTTTCCTTCTCCTCTTTCTGGCCTCCCTCTTTCCTTTTCTTTAAAGCTCATTTCTTGATCTTTTTTACTAATGTTTCCTACTTTATAGCATTTCTTATGTATACTGATGCTTTAATGGATTCCCCTTATTGGAAGATAGTCTTATTATATTACTCTATTTTGTTACTTACAGTTGGTCATATCAAACTTTCTTAATTGTTTTAAATATTTAGATGTCGTTAAAAGTTATATCCTGGAATGTTAAAGGTTTGGGATCTCCCATAAAACGTAAACGGGTTTTATCACACAATGCTGGGTTGAAAGGCGATATAGTTTTACTCCAAGAAATTCATGTGACAAGTAAAGAGATAGCTAAACTTCAGCGGCAGTGGGTGGGTCATATTTTTGCATCTCCTGGCTCTGGGAAAAGGAATGGTGTAGCTATTCTTTGTCATAAACGCTTAGATGTCCAACTTATACATCAGGACACTGATTCTGAAGGTAGATGGGTTTCAGTTTCTTTAATGGTTAATAAAATTCCTTTAACTATTTTTAATCTATATGCACCTACCAATCCTGATAAACTTTTTGGGCCTCAGATCTTATCCAAATTAATGACATATACTGATGATTATTTGATACTTGGTGGAGATTGTAATATGGTTCTTGACCCCTTTATAGATAGACGTTCCAATTCCAAATTCACTCCTCTTTCATACATAATCAATTCACATCAACTATAGCTCAAAGATCCCTCGTTGATGCCTGGAGATTATGTCACCCTACACTACAGGAAAACACTTACTTCTCTCCGGTTCATTCTTCTCAATCTCGTATAGACTACTTATTTATTTCTAAAGCCCTTACCCAACACATTTCCCATTCTGACATAGGGTCTATATTAATTTCTGATCACGCACCTGTCTCCTTAGATCTAGATTTACTTCCTCCCATTGAAGGAACTAGGAGATGGAGATTTAATAACTCCCTTCTGCTAGATCTTAAATTTACACCAGCTTTTCAAAAGTTCGCTGACACTTTTTTTATAGAAAATGAATCACCTCATACTTCTCCTCAACTTATTTGGGACACTTTCAAAGCTGCATCTAGAGACTTCATTATTTATTTTGTAGCTCAGAAACGGAGAGCTTCCGCACAAACCATTCACTTGCTCAATTCACGTATTAAGCAATTGGAATATTCCTATTATTCTACAAAGACTCAATCAATTTTGAATGAACTTATCAAAGCCAAATTTACTTTTAATAAACTTTCAACTGAATCCGCTAATCTATATCTACTCAAATCTAGTGCTAAATATTATAGTGCACAAAACAAAGCTGGCAAACTTCTTGCCAACTATCTTAAGATTAAAAAAGAGCGCACTAAAATTGAATCAATTTTAACCGCGGCCAATAATACAGTTCATAAAAATGAAGATATCTTTTTGGAATTTACGAATTTTTATCAAAACCTCTATACTCCTGAATCGCCTCATCAAAAAACTGATATTCTTCAGTATTTATCCTCTGTTCCTCCTTCTTCATCTCTTAAGGTAGATTTCTCTTCCTTAGAAGATAATATTCAAATCAAAGACATTCTTACTGCCATTCAATCTATTAAAAAAGGGAAGGCTCCAGGACCTGATGGTTTTACCATCGAGTTCTACACACATTTCTCCTAGCTTCTTCTTCCCAAATTACACCAATTATATTTATATTTTATCTCTGCTCAGAAATCAGAAGGGTCCTTTCAGGAAGCTTTAATTTGTCTTCTCCCTAAAGAATATAAAGATCACACATTATGTAAAAACTACAGGCCCATCTCTTTAATTAATTTAGATTATAAAATATTTGCAAAAATTCTTGCCCTTCGTTTAGATTGTATACTACCCCAGTTGATTGGAAAAGAACAATGTGGCTTCATTAAGGGTCGACACTTGTCTGATAATACTCGTTTATTTTTTAATGTCTTAAGTAAATCTAATTCTTATAAAAATCGTTAGCAGCAATTTCCCTAGACGCCTGAAAAAGCATTTGATAGAGTTAGCTGGCCTTTTATTTTTTCAACTCTTACTTGGTTTGGTTTTGGACCTAAATTTATTAATTATATATCCTTGCTTTATTCTTCTCCCAAATCTTTTATTCTAGCTAACGGACTTGTTTCTCCTTCATTTCCTCTCCATAGAGGAGTTCGACAAGGTTGCCCATTATCTCCTCTTTTATTTATCCTTGCCCTTGAACCTTTTTTGATAGAAATTCGATCGAATACTGACATTACGGGTTTCTCATATGGTGCCAATCAGTTGAAACTCTCAGTATATGCAGATGATATCTTATTATTTATTTCAAACCCACAAACCTCCTTGCCAGCCTTTCTGTCAGAGGTGAATAATTTTGCCCTGGTTTCAGGTTACAAACTCAATGCTGACAAATGCGAAATTCTTCCACTAAACAAACTTTGTTTTCATGCCGATTTTTTTATCCTCCTCCTTTCACTGGAATCCAATTAAAATTAAATATCTAGGACTATGGTTCACTCCTTCTATTAAAGATACGGTCGCTTTAAATCTAAAAGAACTACAATCCACTTTAAATGCTTCCACATCACGTTGGCACCCCTTATTTTTATCCTGGTGGGGTAGATTGGATACTATAAAAATGATGCTGGTTCCAATAATATTGTTTTTATTTGTCTAATATCCCGATTAATATTCCTAAATCCATTTATAAAAATATATAAAGTATTCTTTCAAAAATTTTATGGCACAATAAAAAGGCTAGAATGTCTCTTTGCAAACTTAAAAAACCTAAACACATGGGTGGAGTTAATTTTCCGGACTTCCACTCCTATCACACCTCATTTTTTCTTAAACATTCCTTCTTTTTATTTTCAGATAATGGAGAAGATTCTAATCTTTATCCTCTGTGGGTCGATATTGAAAAACTCTCTTTTCACCCTTTTTCTTTTGGAAGAATATATCTCTCTTTCCCATGTTCCCTTATCGTTATCTCTTCCTATCCTTAAAAATGCTCGTAAAATCTTCCAACCACTTTGTTCATCAGCTGAAGATGATCGTACAAGTTTCCTAAATTCACCAATTTGGTATAATAAACATATCAAAATTAACAATAAGTTTATTTTCTGGAAAGATTGGTTAACTTACGGCCTTAAATGGACTCACCAACTTTTTCAGGATGGTATATGTATTCCCTTTTCAATAATGCAATCCCGTTTTTCTCTCCCCCTGCATATCAATGCAAATATATGTCTTTAACTGCAGTTGCTCAAGTCTCTTATGATTCTCTAGTTTCTACTCACGCACCTTCCTCTTCTACTTCTATTACAAAATCGTTTTTATGTAGCTCCCCGTCCGCATCTCAAATTTATAAAAAGTTAATGGATATTCCCATTACTCGTGATAAATCACCTGTGGAATGTAGTTGGGAATCCGACTTAGGAGAATCTTTTCCTATTCCAACATGGAATAAAATCTGGACGAAAATAAGGAAGTCTTCTAGAGCAGCAAACACTACTCAAACTTTATTTTTTATTTATAATAGGCTTTTGATTACTCCAGCTAAATTACATAATATTGACCCCACCATCCCCTCTACCTGTTGGTCTTGTACAGCCTCACCAGCTGACCTCAAACATATGTTATTTCAATGCCCAATCATTCATACCTTTTGGACCCGAGTGTGGCAACAAATCAATACCATTTGTCACACCCATATCCCTTTTTCTCTTTCAAATATTTTTCTAGGTAGCATTTCCGAAGTCTGGTCCTCTCATGATACGGATTTTCGTATTGTTGATCTACTCATAGCCGTTGCATTTCAACAAATCACTAAATCATGGAAAGATACCTCTACTGTGTCTTTTCAAGCATGGTGGTATGGGGTTTGCTACAACCATAGATTAGATAGAGCCTATGTACACCCAATTACGCTTGCTATTAAGAGAGATGTACTCTGGTTGCCTATTACTGAATTCTTAAATGTATCAGCTAAAATAGTACCTTCACATAACCCGTCTATTGAAGAAGTGTCCAAACCTCCTTGACTTTATAATTACTGTTGTTTTGAATACTTTTATATTCTAGTTATAATGTAATTTTCTATGGTAGGAATCTCTATGCATAATTGTTTTGTTGCAATTTATAAGGTTTAATATGGGATTTATATCCCTTCCCTTTTCTATCTTTCTATCCCCCTCTCTTTTCTTTCCTTTTTTTTCCTTTCCCACCCATAGAATTTTGTAATATTAATTCTATATTTATGCTATATGCTTTTGACTACTGTATTGTATTTTATCTTTTTGACTAATAAAACCCTTTAAACTTAAAATGTAACAGTAATTCTTTTTCTAATTATATGTTTTGATCTGTTAGTCCAGTATCAGAATGTAGTTATTCAGACCCCACGATAATGACTTTCCCCTGTGCCCGCTCTGCTTACCTGCAATCATAGGGGATTACTTACTAAATGTATTTACAGGTTGCTCAAGTGGCACAAAGCACTGCTTTAATTTACTTGCCATCATAAAATTCTGAGGACACAGTGAAAAGTTGTCTAGCTCGAGCACACACTCAGCCATTAACAATTAACACTCACACTCAGTGTTTTTCATGTTTGTGTTCAAGATAACTTTATTTATAGAATTATTTATAGAATTTATTTTTCTAGAATAGACAGCTGTTGTGCACTTATTTTGATTATGCTAGTCAAAAATTACTTTATTTTGGTTCCACAAACCATAAAAGTTTGACAAATAAAAATGTTACAGTTAAAAAAAAATTGTAACACCTTTGTAAAACATCACAGGAAATAGAATAAGAAAGAAAAAAATCATATTATTCCATGGTTTAAAATTTCAGTACATGAAGTGAAAAAGTTTAGGACGGCATAGTATTACACATATCGTAAAAAATTCCAACAATGTAAATATGGACAATGGGCAATTCTGACATTCTTGTTCAGTCTCTAAAGCTCATAACGCTTTCTGATCGCCATAGTAACTTTTATATAATTGGATACCGCAGTGCAAATAACAGGAGTGGCCAAAGTGTGCAGAAAGTTAAAACCATCAATATATGTACAGGGGCGGATTTCCCTTAAAAGTGGGGCTAAAAATGTTTTCCTTGCCTCTTTATATAGGGGGCAGAATAAGATAAAGTGCATAGTGCTCTGGTTTGCCGAATTATCACACCGGCAAGGCATGAGCTTATTAGCCCACCCTATTTGACGCGGAAATGCCACTAGAAAGTGCAAAGTGTATAAGCGAAATCTCCCCCCGCATCAAATATCTCCTGATACCCAGGCTGCTTGTATGCGGTGCGCAATTCCCGCCGCTGACTTCTTTCATATGGTTTGGGACTGCGTTGACCCTACGTACTGCCCTACTGGGGCTGGTGGAGGAATTGCCTCGTCGGGGTGGCATGCCTAGTGGCCAAGAGAGATGTGGCCAGCACGTGGAAACAACCCACACCCTCCTCGATCCAGTACTGGTGCTGAGGAGTAGACTGGTGTGCGCAACTATATAAATCTATTTACGCTACTCGTGGGCGTCCTCACAAACATGATACGGTGTGGGGGAAATGGCTTGTCGATGTAAAGTAACTGATTCTTTTTGCCGAGAATATGACATGTATGGGTATGTTTCTCAATGCACAGCTCTTACTGCTTACGATGATGGATGTACTTGCTGTATAAACACAATAAAATTGGTTATTTAAAAAAAAAAAGATATTTCACAGCAATCCCCTTGTTACCCTTTGGGAGAGATAGTCCTTGCAATAGTGAAAAACTAAATTAGCAGTATTTCACTATTAGAACATGTAAAACACAACAGCACATGTCCTACCATTTAAATACACTGCACCCTGCCCAGGGGGCTGCCTTGGGCCTACCTTAGGGATGACTTGCATGTAGTAAAAGGGAAGGTTTGTGCCTGGCCAGTGGGTACACTTGCCAGGTCAAAATGGCAGTTTTAAACTGCACACACAGCCCCTGCGGTGGCAGGTCTGAGACATGTTTGCAGAGCTACTCATGTGGGTGCCACAATCAGTGCTGCAGGCCCACTAGTAGCATTTGATTTACAGGCTCTGGGCACACCTGGTGCGCTTTACTAGGGACTACCTAGTAAATCAAATATGCCAATCATGGGTAAACAAATCACCAATACAATTTACACAGAGAGCATATGCACTTTAGCACTGGTTAGCAGTGATAAAGTGCCCACAGTCCTAAAACCAACAAAAACAGGTCAGAAAAATAGGAGGACGAAGGCAAAGTGTTAGGGGATAGCCCTGCTAAAAGGAACAAGTCCAACAAGAAGATAAAGCTGGTACCAACGATCTTTGTGTTTTTTGGCAATGTTTTCGTTGGTGGTGAGGTTGTTGTCCAGGGTGAATCCTAATGTCTTGGTTTTTAGTCACAATTGAGATTGAAACTATTAAGGTTTGCGTCATTGAGCAAGGTTTATACTGTTTCTTGTTTGTTGTTCTTGGCAAATAACAGGAATTCTGGTTTGGTTGGATTGAGCTCCAGGATGGCTCTCGACAACTAGATATGGATAATGTGCAGGCAGCAACTGAGGTGTTGGATGTCTGAAGCAGAGGAAATTTTCAAGTAGATTTATGTATCATCGGCATATTGGTGAATCGTGATCCTTTTATCTGTGAGTAGAGCACCAAGCAACTCCATGTTGAGGTTGAAGATGAGAGGAACTGTATAGAACACTGAGGGACTCCTGGAGGGGAGTGTGAACTATCTGGGGTCGGTTGTAAATTTAGGAGGAGAATCAGTGAAGGACATTTCTAGTAAATGGCATTTGAAACTCCAGGGTGCGTATGAGGGAGGGATGGTCTCCTGTTTCAAAGGCAGCTGAGAAGTTCATCAATATCAGGTGGCGGGTGTCATCTTCAGCTGTGGTCAAGAGGGCATTGTCTACAGTGTGTAAAGTAGCAGAGTTCATGCTGCAATGCGATCTGAAGCCTGGCTGATCATGCAGGAGATGGTTAGCATTGATCTTGGAGCGGAACATAGACTGCTTTTTTAGTGATCTTGCCGATGAATGGTAGGTGATGGATAGGCTGATAATTGGTGAGGTCATCAGGATCTAATGTAGAGTTTCTTTAGAAATGGGAGGATCTAGCCTGTCTTGCAAGCTTCTAGAAAGATGCCTGGAGTGAGGGAGGCATTGACAATGGTGAATAGGGGTGAGAGACCATCCCCAGAGAGAGCTTTGATGAAGCTCTCTTCATAAGAAGTGGCTTTGAGAAAGTTGAGAATGTCAGCGAGATCTGTGAGAGCATTGAAGGCTGATTATTGTGAGATTCTACAGGAAGGGGTGGGCATAAGAGATGAAGCAGGTTTGGTGGTGTTGATGTGGTGCCTGATCTTTCTGGTTTTTCCTCTGAATCAGAGGTTGATGGTATTGAACTTTTCTGTGGAGTGAGAAATAGATGGGTCTGGCAGGGGCTTGATGCTTTCTTGATTATCTTGAAAAGCATTTTGCTTCTGTTGGTGGCTGTAACTGATCCGAAGGGGAGCTTGGCGAAGGTCCCGCCATCCCCAACAGGGCTGCTGCGGTTTTCCACACAGGAACTGGACTTCCCGCTCTAGTTGAGCACTTGGAACCCGGAAGTCTGCAGACGACATCCCAGGACCTGAGAGGCGGGGCCTGGGATGACGTAAAACCGCCAAAGACGGAATCCCACGAAGAGGAGGAAATCACGGAGAAGACTGAGCCAGAGGAACAGCTGAAGAGGAGCAACGTGGTGGGAGAAGACGAGACGCCACAGGAGGGAGCCGAAAAGTCAGGACTGCCTGAAGGACCGCTGGGAACGGAGGACGCCCGAAAATCAAGAGACCGCTCTGGGAGCAACGCGAATGAGTCCAGTGCTCCAAGTAAGGAAGCGGACGCTAGGACTTCCCTCGGCCCAGGAGGGTCAAGTGCCTAGCTCGCATGTTTTTTTGTCTAAAGGTTGGTGGGCGGGTTTACGGGCTGCACCAACATGATTCATGATACCCCTGCACTTAGGCACCTCACTTAGGTAGGACACTGGTGTGGTGAAGGGAGCACTAGTCCCCTCTGATATACTGGGACATAAACCTGACCACCTTAATTCGTTTTTGTTCCCCTCTTGAGGAGAAGCCCTGCGTTGAGGAAAAGCCTGGGACAAGGCGAAGAGTGAAGACGCCTGCAAAGCACCCCTCTTTCATTTTGAGACTATTCTTTTTACTTTGCTGTCCTCCCGAAGAGACTGGGAAGCTAACCTGTTTAAATCAGGCATATGCCCCACAAACTGTTGGTACTCTCCAAGAAAGGAAGGGACATAAATAAACGTACATACCCAGAACCTGGAAGGCGTAAGAGTATTCTATCTCTAAGGAGGGGAGTTGGGGTGGCTGACACTGCCAACCGACTACAGTGGCTTTATTAATGGTATTGGTTTAGGACTTCGCTTTAGTTGATGTGATCAGCTGTCTGCGTGTTATATAGAGGAACTTCAGTATCAAGAGTTCTGTTTTGCTTCTGGTTTCTTTCCTGTCTACAATTGGGTCATTTGTCAGTAACGTTTTTAGAATACTAGGGTGCAGGAAGCTTTGGCTTGCACATGCGTGTTTTAATTGGGGCGTGGATGTTCCCTTAGTTTAAAAAAAATGTATGTATGTTGTTTAGAAGGGTGTAGGCTTTGGACTTGGAGATGATGGGGTGAGAGATGACATAGAGGTTGTCTATGGTGAAGTATGTAAAGGATCTGAAGATTTGGTCTTCTCTTTTGTGTTGACCTATAGGGGGAGACCTACTAGAAGAAAGAGGTTAATGGTAAGTGAGGAGATGAGTGTCTTTGCTGTTTGATAGGGATACTAGTGCTTGTTTTTTTACATATTTAGTAATATGAAATCTGGCTTTTATTGCTGTGTTGGTTAAGAATTCATTTATTTTCATTGAAGTGTTAAAGTGGATCCATAGGTTTCTGGACGAGGATGCTATGGCCAGGGTGTCTGGTGGAAATTTGATGGGTTTAGGGAGGGAGGCAGTTGCTGAGGCAACAGGAATGTAACTTTTCTTTTTGTTTAATTTAACATTAGTAAGCAAACTGCCATCCAGTGAAGGAGTGAAAGTTGGAAGTGATAAATATTGTAGTATCATTTACTTAGGCATGCTAGGAAGAGTAGAAGGGAATGATGTCACCATGAATGTGATGTGGAGTAAGAAGAGGTTGGGACCAAAGTCTAAGACATGTGGGGGCACTGACTGGCATGCTTGAAGGAGTGGGAAAGGAGGATCGCCAAGGAATGGAAATGGATCAGTTAGACAGACTGTATTAGAACCAGTTAAGACCAGGTTCTGCGATCACACGGTTGGTTAGGGTGGCTAATAGAGTGGGGTCAAAAACAGAGACTGGTCAAGAAGTATTAGAACAGAAGCTAGGTGACTGTGGTAGGCAGAAGTGTCATGGTCCATCAGCCTCCTCATTTGTGGTATGCCCAATGTCCAAAGTGACTCCCATCATTACACTCCTGCTGGGATAGCGTATATTGTACTCACAGTATACAACCTGTGCTGATAGTGTTAATAATGCCTACGTTGGCATTTGTATATAACTTGTGTGATATTCCAGTCATGTGCCAAACATTGTATCACTGTGCATATCTCAACCACCCTCTCTGATAAGCTCAGTGACCCCACCTGGCTAGGGGAAGTGTATTTGCATGTTTCTTGTTTTGAAAGTGGCAAGCTCTGAGATTTTGCGAACTCTCGTGAGAATTCTGGAATTCTTGGTGGCCGTCTTTGGTGCGGTCTCTATTTAAACCGCACCCACATTTTAGATCCTGCTTTACCTTGAGACCAGCAACAGAAAAAGGAGCTCTGTGTATTTTGTCCTGAGAACAATTTACCTGGAAACGGTTCTGCTGCATTAGTGGCTTCCTTCGGTCAACATCCTTTGGCATCTTATCTCCCATGATCTCAATCAACCAATCAGGGGTTTGTAAAGCGCAACTAATCACCCGCATGCGTCTCAAGGTGCTATCCTGAAAAAAGAAAGATAACAGATAAGTGAAAGTTAACAGAACAGCGCTACAACCAGCAATTAACAAACACATTACTGCAAATAATTAAATTAATGAACATTGTGCACAAGTCAAAGTAATACCTAAAACTGCAACATTGACATTGAATAGACTCAGAAGACCCTAAGCCTTGTAGGATTATGCTTGGATAGCATTTCATATGAAGTAGAAGGTGTGAAGCAACACCTTGGACAGAATAATCAAGATTGAAGCATATTGCAGAATTATTCAGCTGTTTGTAACTTCATAACTGCATTCTAAAATTAAGAATTGTACAGCATAATGTCAGATGACATTTGTTTATGTGAAGTAACAGAGTGTGTATCTGCTGTTCATAGCGGAGAAGATTCCATGTACAGCTGAGTAATTTGACTCCAAGAACCGCCTGAACACACCCTAGACCACCAGAACAAATAATCCTGAGAAACCACTCTCAATATAAAGCTGATCACATGTAACCTGAGTTGCTTACCTCTGGTGAGAAGACCAACCCAAAAGCGGTAACAGACATTATCTGGGAGGAAGATAACTGATCAAGTGCTCTTTCTTTTAAGTTTCAACAGCACGAGAGTTCTGGGATAACACCACATCAAAACTCTCTTCCCTAGGTCTGATCACTCTTCCTTGGTGTAACAAAATCCTGAGTAAAAAAGATTGGACCTCAGGCGTAGGGTCCATATCATCTCCGCAAAGCCACGATACGGACTCAGGGTAAACCTGTCATTCCCTCAGACAGAAGGCAAAGCCCATGAATAACACTTCTCCTAGACTATATGGACGCTCAATCCTTGCAAGATATCGCCAACATGTTGGTGTCCATGCAAGCCGAGAATAGTATTCTCAGACAAGATGTGACTGCCCGACAGGTGCAGGTTTCTACTAGACCCCTAGGCAACGTGGGTGTCGACCCTTCATAACCAAGTAAGGAAAACCCTAGTTTGAGAAACCAGTTTTCTAAGGCCATGAGGAAGCAACTGCTATCCCTGTTACCACATTACTTGTGGAACCTGCCCAGATTCAGGTGGTTACACATGTTCTGATTCTGTTGGCTCCCCCGGAACGATTGCCAGGAGACTGTGGTACACTTGGTATTTTTATGAATCAATGTCACATTTCATGGTCGAGCCAGCAACTTTTCCGAATGATGCCACAAAGGTAGGCTAATTATCCTTTCCTATTTAGTTGGAGATGTGGCCCTCTGTTCCATTCCCTTGGTGGATCAAGATGATCCTTTGTTGTACAAATTTGCTGAATTTCAAAGAAACCATGAGAAAATTGTTTGCTCATCAAACTCTCATACAAGCCGCAGTTAATGAGCTGCTGAATATAAGCAAGGGTCTTCAGATTTGTTACAGTACATTTCCACATTCAGCTGACTAATGGTCGAAACCAACTGGCTTCAATCCAAAAGAGCCTTATTGTTTTATAGAGGATTACAGGACAGGCTGAAGAACCTGTTGTCCTAAATTCAAGATCCCCCCCAATGATTGTGCTGATTTTATCGATCTAGTGGTAAACCTAAATCCCCAGTTGATTGAACGGAAGGCTGAAAAAGGCAAAGGTGCAGATACCAGGGTCATACTATTTCGTAATAGAGCCAGAGCAGAAACCCTCCCTTGAAATCATCAGATACACCAGCACCTATGCAAATGGGCAGTATCAGAGGTCCTCTATCAAAAGAGGAGAAAGAGAAGAAAGTTAAATCAATGCCTTTAGTAGAAGAAGAGGTTAACCTATCAAGTTTGTCGTTAAGTTTGAACTCTAGAATTCCACCTTCTTTTGGTTCCCATCATCTAAGTGTTCAGATAACTCTACACTTCATTTCGGGACCATTTTGAGAGGTTCAGGCTCCGATACACGCAGGTACCACTGCCAATTTGATTGACACTACATTTTCCTCCCTCCTAGGTATAGCTACAGTACGAAAAGACAAACTTGAAGTAGTCAGGGCCGTAGACGGCAAGAGGTTGACTTCAGGTCTAATTCAGTTCAGAACTAAAACCTTAGAAATGAAATATGAGGTAGAAAAGATAACTTTTGGTATCATTGATGCTCATCCGATGCAATTATTGTGGGATTACCATGGCTTGTCAAACACAATACCCATATAAACTGGGAAGAGTGGAAAATCACTTTCTCTTCCGAGTTTTGCATAACTAATTTTCTCCCAGTATCAGTGCAAAAAAGAACAATCTAAACTCAACCTATTCTTTTGCATACCAACAGTTTAGCCATTGCTGAAGGCTTACCAACTAAGTATGTGAACTTTGCAGACGTATTTGATAAAGCAAAGAGCAAATACCTTGCCACTACATTGTGATTTTGACTGTATAATAGATCTTGTCTCAGGAGCCAGGCTATCATCTAGCAGGATTTATGCCCTTACGGAGAAGGAAAACAATCATCTTCATCAGTACTTAGACGAATACCAATAAATTAGGTTCATCCGACATTCAAAATCACTAGTTTCGTCCCCATTGTCTTTCGTGCCACAGAAGGGTGGAGAACTTCGTGCTTGTATCGATTACAGAGTTCTAAATGACATAACTATCAAGAATCGATACCCACTCACACTTATTCCAGATTTATTGGACCAAGTTAAAGATGCAGTAATCTATACCAAACTTGATCTATGAGGGGCATGCCATTTGTTTAGAGTCTGAAAGAGTGAAGAATGCAAGGCAGCATTCTGAACTAAAATAAAAAATGTCGGAGCGCAGACCTGCACCAAATTTGGCAGTGCTGATCTCCGGCATTCACAAGAATACCGTGCACCCCTTTGTTTCCCCTAGCGCTGGTGCAAAAAAAGATGCCTAGCACCACCGCAGGCACCCTGCCGCCATGTTGCAAGGGTGCCTGCCCTGCAGGGATGATTGTTTATGTGCAGGAAGGGACACCTTCCTGCACATAAACAATCAATAATGCAGCACACATAGAAAGAGCAAAACATTAGGAGAAATTAATAATTTCTCATTGTATCACCATTCTAATGCCTTGTATACCATGGCGTTAGTTTTTGGCACTGCCTCAGATTTACTCATCCTTGTAAACCTGGGGCAGCGGCTGATGTTTCTCCAGGATCACCACTGGCTCCTTTAACACCCACGCATTCAAAAATGTAAATGACAGATAGAATTGTATTACTGTATCCCCATTCTAATGCCTTGTATACCATGGCGTTAGTTTTTGGCACTGCCTCAGATTTACACATCCTTGTTAATCTGGGGCAGCGTCAAAAAGCAATGGGTGTTGCGGTGGATCGCCCACAGCAACACCCATTGCACGCCCCTTTGCCGCAGAGGACTACGGCAGAAAGGGGCATATTTACAAAGTGGTGTTAAGCCACGCTAAGTGGCATGGCACCACCTTGTAAATATGAAAAATAGTGCTGCGCCCTGAAGGGTCAAAAAAAGTGACACTCCGGTGGCAGTTAGGGCTTGTAAATATGCCCCTAAGTTTGGATTGTTTGAGTACCAAGTCATGCCTTTCAGGCTCTGCAACGCTGTCACCTTTCAGTTCTTTATTGACGAAGGCCTTTGAGAATTCATTGATATTTGCTCTGTAGTGTATTTTGATGACATCTTAATTTATTTACACTCAGTGTCACCGCATGGACAGCAAGTATGCGCCATATCTGCTGGTCATAGTGGAGAAGTATCCGTGTAGAGCTGAGTAATTTGACTCCAAGAACTGCCTGAACAAGCTTTAGCCCACCAGAGCAAATCATCCTGAGAAACCGCACTCAATATAAAGTTGATCGCAGATAACCTGAATTGCTTACCACTGGGGGAAAGACAAGCCAAAATGTGGGACCAGACATCTGAAGGGGAGAAAACTAACCAAGTGCTCTTGCTTTTAAGGTTCGACAGTGAGAGTGCTCTGAGACAACACCACATGAAGACCCTCTTACATAGGTCTGATCACTCTTCCTTGGTGTAACAAAATCCTGAGTAAAAAAGATTGGACAGCTGGAGTAGGGTCCATATTGTCTCCACGAAGCCATGACACAGGCTCAAGGTAAGTCCCAGTCATTACCCCTGTCAAGAATTTACAAAGTTGGATATATGAGTGAGAGCTGTTTGTGTGGCGTGCCATCTCTGAATTCAGATTGGAAGGGTGTAGCAGGTTATGGGTAATGAAGAAGGAGCTAAGACAATTATGGACAGGTCAGGAATTTTGGAGAAGCATGGAAGTAGCAGGACATGTGTAGGAAACCCACCTTTCTATATTAGACACCACAATGGGGTACACTCTGAGAGAGGTCAAAGAGACTTTTATTGGTCTACAAAGGCAAAAGTAGATAATACTAACGCTCTATTTTGTGGTAGTGAGTGGGCGAGCAGTTAGGCGTATCAGAGGGTAGTGCTAAGCATTTGTGGTACACACCAAGGTAATAAATGAGGCACTCACTCAATGAATGAAATCGAGACGGAATTAGAAAAATAGCACTTCTTTTTATATAAATATTAGACCAAGAACTACAAGTACAAGGTAAATACTTTTCGCAATACGATGAATCACAGTAAAATGCAATAATCACAGTTGTGTGCAATTATGCACAATACATTTCCTATGGGAGGAAAAAGGCAAGTAGAAAAAGCTATTCAATACAGTTGGGGTGCGGTTACCCTGACAGAAATCGGAAGGTTCGGGGCCAAGTTCCAAAGTGCCATGGCCAAGTTCTCGGGAGCTTCCCGAGTTTCTCAGGAAACAAGGAAAAAGGGGACTTTGTAGCTGGCGCGCTACGAAGCCAGGGGGCCACCTGTGAAAGCAAACCAAAGGGGGACTTGCAGGCAAGTCCGAGGGCTCTACAAGGGAGAATAGAAGTCGCAAGGGCCCTGGGGCCTAAGGAGCACAGCTGGTTTGAAGATGCCCTGCCAGGTGGGCTGGGCACAGTGAAGATGTGCAGATGGGCAAAGGCGTGCAAAGTTGATCCACGCGGTCGAGGCTGGCACCTTGAAGCAACGATTCTGGAGCTGCTGAGCCATTGCTGAGGTGGGTCTCTGGAGTCCTGAAGTCCCTCATTGGGTGCTGGCTCGCTGTAAGTTGGAGTCCGCCTGGACTCGGTTTTGAAGGTTTTTGCAGCACGGGGCTCAATCAGGAGCTCTGCAGCCAGAGTGCTGTGCTGAGGGGGCCCCCTTGAGCTTGGGGCCCCCCCGCACCACGGGGCTGCGGGGGCCTGTGTTACGCCCCTGGAGACGTCGGTAGAAATGGGGAGCTGGACGACGCTGGACCGGTCTTTGCTGTTTTTGGTGCCTGTGGCTGCAGGGAGATAGTGCCTCTATCTCGAGGGAGTTCTTTGGCAATTTGCAAAGTGCTGATGACCCTCTGGGGTTTGTGGAGGCCGCACAGCAATGAGACAAACAGCAGGATGGAGATTGTCGAGTTCTGTTGTGGCAGGCAGGAGTTCGTGCCCAAAAGTCCACCACGAGGTCTGCAGTTCTCAGTCCAACAGCATTTCTTCAGTCATCTTCTTCTTGTGTCAGTGGAATCTAAGTTAAGGGTCTGGGGATGCCACCTAAATACACAATTTAGGGGTGTTTACGAGGAAGTTACGGGTAGCGGCCAATGGGCCCCTTACCTGGGGTTTCTACACCCTCTATTATGCCCACCTCCTGTGGGAGAGGGACATAGCCCTAGCTCTGATTGGTGAAGTCCCACCATCTTCCAGACGGTGGGCACTGAAAAATGTCAGACTCCAACACTTGAGGGGTGGAGTTGGCAGAGGGGGGCACACCTCCTATTCTAACTTGGTTTGCCCACCAAAAGGGCTGAGGACAGGAGCCTGCTCCTTCTAACAGGAGAGACTGTGGTTGATTTTCAAAGGTGGCAAGGCCTGGGGGGGGGGGGGGAGGTGTGAACACCTTCCGCCCAGGACAGGCTCTGCTCTCGACCTCTGAGCGTGCTGACGCTCACCCCATGAGGTCAGAACTCAGTCTGGTGGTGACAGGCTGGTTTAGACCAGTTGGTAGGTTTCAGGGCACCCCTCCAAGGGGTCCTCTGTGTGCAATTGTTAATAAATCTGACACTGGAATCAGTGCAGGTTTATTAAGAGGAGATGTTAGGTACCAAACATCCCATAATTCAGTGAAGCCATCATGGAGCTGGGGAACTCGTAATGTCGATTCTTCGGTTTTGTCTGCACCAAGGCACACAGTCTGCAATGGCAGCGGTCATGGCCTTGGTGAGGGGACCCTAGGGTGGCACAAATCGTGCTGCTACCCTTGGGGTTTCTCTTCAGTGCCCATGCCCTAGGTACCAGGGATAACATTTAGTAGGGACTTACAAGGGGCACTGAAGTTGTGCCAATTGGGAAGCAAAAGGTACAGTTTAGGGAAAGAGGTTCTGGCACAGGGGACCTCGTTGGCAGGGACCCTGGGCACTTCCAGTCGAAATTACATCATTTTCCAGGCAAAACATGTGGGCTCACCATGTCCAAAAGAGGCACTTTCCTACAACATGACACTAGTAAGCAAGCAATTGGGGATCAGCAATGTATCTTATTGAACCACTGTTGATTTGAAGCAGAGGGGATATGTGTCTGCATTGCAAGGGTGATTAAAAAGGTATGTTAGCCAAGCTCGTCTATACGATGATAGGGCTTAAGGTTTGCTTATGTGGGGGCAGAAAGGTTCAGGTGGTGAGCATGATGAAAATGTCCTTTGGGAAAATAGGAATTAACTCACTTAGGCATACATGAGATGTGGGGAGGATGGCAGAATCTGATGGACGTGTGGGTGAAGAGAAATATGAGGCAAAGTTACCAGCTGAGAGAGGAATTTGTGACAGTTGTGCAATAGGGGAATAATGTGTTAATAGAGGATTTGGCAGAGGCAAGAGTAGATGACAGAAAACACGTAATGTCTGTAAATATCAAGAAGTTTCGTAGTAGTATTTTGTCCACTTACTGAGGAGTATTAGTGCATGTTGGTTTTCAGGAGTAATCCTGGGAGTTGCATGGTCAAAGTTTGGAGTGGATAATGTGAGTCAAATGTTATTTTTAGTGTGTTCAATATGGGCGTTAGGACGAATTTGATTTAAGAATGTTGGCTGGGCATTTGAGGAGTGTTTGGTGAAGTGAGTCTTTAGTAGGGGGCAGGAGAAGAAGCGATTGTGGTTGGCATGTGTACGAGAGCATAAGGGAAGAGAATGTGGCCTAAGGGCTAGGGCGGTCGACCTCGGAGCTGGGGAACCGGGCTCGAGTCTCGGCAGGGACGCTCAACATTCTGTGTTTCTGGGTAAAATCACTTAATCTCCCCTTGTCTAACAAAAAAAAAATGAATGTGCCCGTCTGAAACGTAGCTGGTGCTCATGTAAAGCGCTCTGATATCTTCGAGTCTAGTTCGCGCTATATAAAACTCCACAAAAAAAAGGAAGATGATCTGATAATGGGTGAGAAATTAGTTCTGTAGAGATTAAAGTTAGCTCGAGAAGGGGTCACATGTGAGTGTATAGAGTAAGAGTAGGTGTTTTGCAATCTTGTCTGAGGGGAATTTGGCAAAAAGTGTGTTCTGTTGGAGTTGGTTTGGATGAAAATTGAGGTCCCCTAGAATGGTGAGAAACAGAGAAGAGAAGAGTGATTGCAGTACATCATTGAGGTATTAAAGAAGGCGCCATTGTTAACTGGAAGGTGGTAAATTGCTACAATATGGGCATTAAATGGTGCAATAAAAGCAATCGAGTCGTAATCAAAGGATAGAAGGGAGTGGCCCGGGCCATAGCCACAGGAGGCCCTCAGGGCACTTCCAGCCTATATTTTTGTCTGCCCTCCGTGAAATAATTGGCCTCAGATTTGTATTTTTATTTTGGCCTTCATTTGTAGAACTGTGCTCAGTTCTGCTATATACTGTGGCAACTGTTTGAGCTGGATAAGAGCTGTGTCAACCAGGGTAGAATGGAAGGAAATATAATGTAATGCACACGCCTTAAAGGAAAATTAAATGCAAATTAAACTAATCCGTTCTGATGTCAATTTGTCAAATTAGAGGGTCACTGATTTGAATCCTGGTTGATGCACTGTAGTGACATGTATATTTACAGTGTTATGATGCTCCTGCCTGTGACAGAAAGCACTGTGAGTATGTAAGTCAATAGTTTAACAAAAGAATTACACACAGTATAATATAAACTGCTGCATTAAAAAAAATGTATTGCACACAGTATAGGATAGGCTGGCGGAAAATGCACAAAAAGATATGTGGCCAAATTTAATAAGATTTGACTGAACGCATTGCAGCAACTTAATGCATTGCATAAAAGGGAGAAAGTAGAACAGCACCATATCTACTTAGATATGATGTTGCACCTCTATTGCCCAGCGTTGATGATGCATTATTGCCTGCCTTGCACCATGCACATACCTTTGTACCATAGTGCAAGGGAATGTGTGTGATGTCTACTATAGGTTCTGCACTGGGCGGATAAATGACGCCATCAATAAAAGCCTACACTGGCACCACGCAGCCTTTTAGATTTGCTGTTTGACCAATTGCACACATTTACATTTTTTCAGGTAGCACAGCACCCTGAAGAGAAGGCTTGTTTCTTTAGCTGTCTGTCCCTACTCTTGCTTCAGAATAGAGGGACTCTCTCTCCTTCCCTTTAAGCCCAAGGCAACTCAATGCGGTTTTAGTACAAAATTAAAGTGTGGAACATAATTGGCAAAACATCCTGCCCACTTCAACCTCTGTTTCGTCACACTGATGCGTAGTATACTGTAACTGCGTGGGTCGCTTTTCCTGGCCTCATCTGACACACACGCACGCACCACACGCATACACACACTCACTCACTCAGCTTGACAGGTAGCGGCATCATGTGCCACCAACTGCTAGACACCTGCAAAGCCAGCCACAGGCTGTCATACTACAGGCCCTTTGCCAGAAAGCCATACAGGAGGAGCAGAGCACCCAGAAGCATTCATACTACTGCATACGTATGCACCTGTCCCTTCAGCACCACTGGGCAGAGGTAGCAGCAGCAGCAGCAAAGAGTGCCGCAGCCCCCTTTGCCTGATACTCCAGCTTCTACTTTGGGTGATTTGTCTCTGTGCAATCAGGGAAAGACACATTAGCCTGTTAAGAGTCAGTCTGCCCTGATTTGGTCTTGATTGTTAAGGTGCTAGGCTGCTACAGCAGATAACAACTTGCCAACCTCAGCCTGCCCCAAAACTTTGAGTCCAGCAAAGATTTGTCAAGAAATCACCTGCTCAAAATGATCAGAATAATTTGCCTTGTCCCAGTGGTTTCTATGGGCATGCAATACAATTTCGAACAATTAAAAGTTGCAATTTACTAACATTGAGAAAAAACCTAATCTAGAGACAGCTGTGGATTCTTTGGCCCTTATTTAGAGTTTGGCGGATGGAATACTCCATCAAATGTGCCATATATCTAGTCCACCATATTACAAGTGCCATAGGCTATAACACACAATATGGAGGACAGATGGGACGTTCACCAAGTTTGTGACGGAGTATCCTATCCGCTAAACTCTAATTAAGGGCCTAGGACTCCAAATGAATCACACACAGAAAATATCACAGGTTGGCACAAGGCTATAACATTACGGACAGCTACAAAAAGATCCTGTTTTAGAGTTCTGGATATTTAATCCATCCCAGCATAAAAAAAATTAGCTTTCTGGTTTTGTAGTCCAACATCGGACAGCATCACGCTGCCCTCTGTTTTGTGTGCAGTACTTTATTTTGTTCCGTATACAGAAGGATAAAGGATTCAACAGTGAACTATCTTTTTATGGTGTCTCTGAACACAAAGTAGCACATTTGCTGCAGAAGATTCAGCTCTGAGTAAACCATTGTGTCTGACTTTTACAGTACCTCAGGGAGGTGGATAGAAAATTGCACACTTTCCTCCACCTGCAGGTGGGTAGCGCAGTTGTTGTGATGCCTACAAACAAAGTGATTGCAGATGTATGGGTATGCAGCTTCGGTTTGTGCTGGCATAAATTCATATGTACCATCAGAAGATGTGAGAATCGCAGTCCTTATACACAGTGTAATGTTGTATTCAAATAACCTGCGTCAGGCACGAGTAGAGAACCAAGGAAGAGTTTGACCTGTCCATCATGATGCACAGTGTGTGGCATCTGAGATACATTCTACTATTAATACAGTGATTAATGATGCGCCCGGCATTCTGTACAAGTCATCATGAAAGTTGATTTGTAGTGAAGCTGTAGGTGTAGACTAGAATAGGCAAAGAGGCAATGTCATAAACCGTTTTGAACTGTCTCCTAGAGATGTCACTTAGTTGTAGATTATTATGCATCTTGTGGTGTTCTTCATAAGGGGTCATGTAAAATCAAAGCTCTGTTTAGTTTTATACCTACCAATGTCCCTACACATAAGTACCCAAGGCCCTTAAAGCCTTGTCAACTTCTTAGTATTGTTAGAACTGCAGGCCAAGAGCTACAGATGGAGTAAAGAGTGCAGATGTAAGAGTGTGGTACAAGGTAGGGTTGAGCATACATGAAGGGTTCCCTCACTCACAAGGAGAGAGAGAACCCCAGCCCCAATGATCCAAGCTGGCTGTTCATGCTGTCAGTCCTGGGCGGCATGCCCCCTGAAACACAGTCACCAGGCTATTGCCCTGGGGGAAGCTAATGTTGGGGTGGGTGTGTTTGAGAGTGGGCTGCTGAGAGGGAGACTCTAATCTCCGCCCCTATTATTGTTGAGCGGCGTTTAGGAGAATGTTAAAATTCCATATGAAGGGCCGGTGATGTTGCAGTATCTTTTGGAATTACACAGGTCTCAGCGATATTTAGTGGGGGAGCCCGAAGAGAGAGTGAAAGTTACGAGTAATGTAGGTAGATTTGTTGCAGAGGAATGAAGTATTCCATAGACAGAATATTATAGGGCACAGTGCTTAGCTGTGGTCTTTTTACTCGCATGTCTGCTTTAAATTTAATTGGGGAGGGTAGATTGAGCGAGACAGCGGCAGAGTGTTTGTGCGAGCCCAGTAATGAGTGTATAGTGGGGTGAATGATAAGGCAACAAAAGTCCAAGACTGAAGAGTAATAGGAGAGTGCGATTAGTAATGAGCTAAAGCATGATGTTAGGTAATATTTAGAACTTTTACGAGGTCAGTTCCATTTATCTGGTCTGCAAGTGGCATCTCGGAGCTGAAGATTTAGGAAATTCCAGCTATAAACAGAATCAGTAGGAGGAGAAAAATCAGAGATGTGAGTTTTGTGAGCAATCTAAGTTTATGGTAATGTCAATACCAGTATCTGATGACATTTAGTTGCCTGCTCATTTTTAAGGTGGGGAATGTGCACCTGCATATCATTCAATCTCAATTCTACTGACTGCAGTTGCAATTATTCCTCACCTGAGAGGTTTGATTTATGTCTCAGAAGGGAACTGTATACAACTAGCATGACCTAATTGTGAGTCTAGTTACTATGCCTAATGTTGACATTATTTACACAGCTCACTCCAGTGCAACCCTCCCCTTCTTCACCTAACCTGGTTAAAAAAAACGAAGATGAGAGGAACAAAGAGTGTTTGCCCTGATCTCGTTGCGATTGGGCACTAAAAGGTGGGGAAGGATGGCTCTAGATAGATGTGCCCGCCTTTACCTGCGTCCACTGCTTAATTTGAGCTGGTGGTTGCAGGTAGGCCACTCAGTTTTGGGAACCGGTACTTACTATTCCTCATGAGACTTTGAGCTGGAGCAAGAGACAAAAGTACAAAAGGAAAAATAAGGAGGAAGAGAAATATGGAAAAACATCGAAAAAGAAAGAAAGCAATGTTGAAAACGATCCTCTGAGTGAGATAAAGGGGAGGGAGTGTCTGGTGGTGGATGAAAGAGGCATGAGGTGGAATGAAGCCTACCCAGCCTTGGTATAATGCACGAACATTTAACAAGTGCTGGCCGTGGGCTTCTGAGCAAATGTTTGAGCCACAGCGCTTATTCTTTTAGAAATTAAACACCACCTGCCACTATCTGTCTGTGTTTCCCTGAGTTGGCTATATTCAGGTGACCCTGATCCTTGCATGTATCCCTGCTGCTAAAGCTGCAAAGACCCCACACCATATATTAGTGAAAGAAGCATGCGGATGCTGACCACGGACAAAGTAAAATCATGAAAAGGCTGCCTTGAAAAACATATGTGAGGTGATGGGATGTTATGTTAAAGTGACTTCTAAAGCATAACTGTTACCAAGAAATTGCATCCTGGTGCTGACATCAATCCGACCCTACTACATTTCTCCCACACCAAGTTATGAGCTTGTGGAGAACGAAGTGTACAGCGAGGAGTGTACCTTCAAAATTTCTTCTGTAGGAATATATGAGAGTGGTAGCTCCTCCGCTAAGGTGGAGGAGCGTAGCCCCCACTACTTTTTAGCAGTGTAAATAAAGGAAAAATAAAATTATAATAACTAATTATCATTTAATTTTTTCCTGCTGAGGCAGCTTTGCGGGCAGAGGAGCGAGGGGGGTGGTGAGCACTCTGTTAGTGCGTATGAAGGTTTGACCAGCCGTCTCGGGCAGGCCATACAGTCATGCTCACTTTGCATGTTCTCCACCCAGGCTGTGTTACAGCCTGGGTGGAGGACGTGGGTGGAGAACATGCCCAGGCTCCCAGTCCCCGTCTGAGAGCCGAGCCACGGCGCTCAGACCAATCACAACGCTGCAATACAGTGTTGTGATTGGCTTAGGGGAGCCTAGGTGCTTCTTGTTCCGGCCGGAGCAAAGGGACGATGGCGGAGAGACTCGGTGAAAAGGTAAGTGTAATTTTCTTTTTCTTTACCCCCCGATCTGTGTCAGCCACAACTGATATATGACCTCTTTTGTATGCTGCATGGTGTACCAAGCAAAAGACCTTGAACCGGATTCTCTTTTTAATGAGTTGCCAGTATAAGTTCTTCCTATATGTAGACACCTGAACATTTCCCTCAGCCCGTATATCAAAGGTTCAGCCAAATTTTGAAGGAGCTGGAACTTTGCTAGGTAGCCTTTTGGCATGCTTAGATATAGGCTATTGTAGTAATCTAATCTTGATAAAATCAGAGCCTGTATTACTATTGTCCTATATTCCTGAGACATGAATGCAAAGGTTTTCTTAAATGCTTTACGATGGAAAAATCTGATGTTTACTTGGTCTTTAAAAGTGAACGTCTCATGAGACTGGATACCCAGATTTCACACCTCCGAACGCAGAACTGATGGAGAACCAAGGTCACTGGGCCACCAGTTATCTGAATAGAAAGCTATGTTTGGGTTGAAAATCAATGCCTCCATTTTATTCAATTTCCGTGAACTTTTGTGCATCGAGTTTGCAGTGGCAGCGATGCACTCTTTGAAGGCAGAACTGTTCTGCTTATTATCTCTAACTAGTCGAAGCCCCAACTATGTATCATCAGCATACATCATAAACCAGTAACCACAAGACTGTATTAATTGAGCGAGTGGAGTAACTTGTGTGTGTATGTATATATTACATAGTGGCAGTAGCCACTCTGTAGTTCTAGTTAGGGTGACCAGAGGGAGGGATTTTTTAAAATTTTTGTCCCTTAATAACTTTGCAACAATTTGACGAATGTCCGCTAAACTATGCAGGCCTGGTGCCCCCGTTTCATTCTTGGAGTCCTGAAAGTTTTGCGGCGTTTCCTCAAGGGGGTGGAAAGAAAAAAGGGGGGTCCCAAAACGGGCATAAAATCCAATGCATTTTGCATGGACTTTTGTATTTCACGTGGCACGAAAACAGTCTGTCGGATTTTGGCAAAATTTGAAAGGATTATATATTATGGTGTGCAGATAATTCCGTGGGGTACTGCAGGTAAGAAGGGTAAGTACTTCATAAGTTTCAAGTGTTTTTAATTTAGATATATCTGTGGCCACTGTAGTACCGCGGTACTCCCGAGGTATATAGCAATGACAAGTCATTAGCTGATTAGCTAATGACTGCCCTTACAAAAGTTAAAGGCAGTCATTTTGTTTTCACTTCGAGTTTCCCTGTGATCTGCATTATGCTATGTAGGGAAGTCTTAGGTTTGGTATTTTTTCTACACTTATTACCACTTTAGTAAAGTGGTAATAGGTAGGGAAAAATATTTATAAGTTTATATATATTTATTTTTCTCAAATTGAGAGTACCATGTACCGAAAAAAAAGAGAAATTGGAAATACACTATAAGACTCTGTTTTAATAATATAGGGCCAGATGTGCGACCATTTTTTGCTGTCGCAAAAGGGTATTCAACCCTTTTGCGACTGCAAAAAAATGGGGGTGGTATGTACCAACGCTATTTTGCAAGTCACAGACTCGCAAAATAGTGTCTGCGAGTCACTATTAGGAAGGGGCGTGCCAAGGGCGTCCCTTCCAAGTAGGTGGTAAACTATTCACAAACGGGAAGGGGTCCCCAGGGGACCACCTGTCCCTTTGTGAATGGCTACGAAGATATTTTTTAGGAGCAGGCAGTGCCTGCCCTTAAAAAATCAAACGGAAAAGTTTCATTTTTTTTTTTTAAATGCATCCCGTTTTCCTTTTAGGAAAACAGGCTGCATTAAAAAAAAAAAAACTGCTTTATGTAAAAAGAAGTCCTGAACATGGTGGCCTGCTGACCCCCAGCAGGCCACATCCCTGGGAGTGCTAGCAATTCCCAATAGGTCCGCAAATTGCGTTTGCCTCATGAATATTGATGAGGCATGCAATTTGTGACCCCATTGGGAATTGCTAATAGTGTCTGTGACACTGTTGTGCATTGCATTTTGATACTCGCAAATTGTGAGTCGCGAAGCGACGCAATTTGCTAGTCACAAAATGCAAGCATCGTACATCTGGCCCATAATGTGCTTAAGTGTTTCTTCAATTTTTTACATATTTTTTACATATTTAAATATGCACAAAAAAGTGTGCAGAGTAGCACGTTAATTAGTAATAATTACCACGCTACTTTAAAATAATAAAGGCAGTTCACTCTACTGCGTTATAAAAATATAGAGAAATTTATAAACAAAAATGTTAAACTTACAAAAAATGTTTGGGCTACAGCAGTACTCCCACACTACTCTACAGTTTTTAACACAAATATCAAGAAACTTATAAATATTTATCTCTACCTATGACAACTTTTTCTAAATTGGTAATAGTTTGGGCAAAAATTCCAAACTTAATACTTATCTACATCAAAAGGCATACAGCACAACACAGGAAAAGTGTACCTAAAAACAACGTCTGCCTTTAACCTTTGTAAGGCCGATAAACACATAATGAGTTAATGACTTGTGATAACTATGTACATTTTGCACAAATACTGCAATAATCAATATTAATAACTTTAAATAAATTAAAACTTTTACTTACCTGCACTACACAAAATAAACGTGTGCACCATAATAAGTAATCCTGCCAAATGTAAACAAAATATGAATCCAGGTTTCGCACAACACAAAATTTAAAAGTGTATCTTAAATATGTTTGATTTAAGCACATTTTTTCTTTATACTCCCTTCAGCCAACCCTGCAAACCTTTTACTCCTTCCACAATTAAACCAGTGGAATACGTCGCTAAAATGTGCAAACATTCTTCAAGCGGGTGCACAGGTATTACGGTATAAAATTTCAATAATCCATAGGTCGATAAAATATACGATTTTAAAAATAAAAATGTTAACCTATTACTACTTCATTAAATGGGTAATAGGTTGTTAACAAAAATAGAACTTAATAATTCAATATATGTAACACCCTAACCTACAAGTCAGCGAAACGCTGACCGTGCAATAATGCTAAATTGTTATAAGAACAACATGGCTGATTTCTCCCGTTCAGAAACATAGCCATCAACCAATTATATCACCAGTTCTAACCCCCCATATACTGTGGTATACCGTGAACTTTGCACGGTATACCATACCACAATATATCAGCACGTTTCATCTAACGTATAAATTTATAATTACCTACACTATATGTACAGCCAGAAAATTATCATTTAGATAATAAAATTAATATTTTTCAGATATTACATTCACGTTTTCACATAATTTTACGCTAACTTTTATTTTAATTACACACTCTACGCCACTCCGGTGTATAAGATTTGACTTTGGTACTGCACGGTATACCATACCACAATATATAAGTACGTTTCATACAACGTATACATTTACAATTAATTACACTATATATACAGCCAGAAAATTAACATTTAGATATTAAAATTAATATTTTTCTTAAAATTGATATTTTTCCGATATAACAGTCACATGTTTTCACATAATTTTATGGTAACTTTCATTTTAATTACACGCTCTACGCCACTCCAGTGTATAAGATTTGACTTTGTCACTGCACTCTACGCTCCACTTTATGACACTCCAGTATACGCCATTACATTCTATGCTAATCCACTGTATTTTACTCCATTCTACCCCACCCAACTCCACTGTACGCCAGTGCAGTCTACACCACTATATTCTATGCTATTTTACTGTTCATCACTGTATTCTATTACCCTTTCATGTATGCCAGTTTACTGATCGACCCTACACTGTACTGCTCACAACTGTACACTATTCTACTGTACGCAACTCCACTTTACGCTATTCCACTATATGCTGTTCCACTATTCAACACTTTATGGTGCACTACTTGAGTGTACGCTACTCCACTCTACGGCATTCAATTCTACTAAAATGCAGTATACGACACTATAGTATAGCACAATGTACTGCATGCTATTTCACTTTACAAATCTACATTCTGTGCCACTCCACTAAACAGCACTTCAGTATACGTCATTAGGTTCTACGCTTCTATAGTTATCCTATTGAATTGTATGACACTCTTCTGTACGCTGCTCCTTTATATGCCATTCCAAAGTATGCTTCAAGACTTAGCACCAGTAAACTCTACGTTATTACAATAAACACTACTAAATTGTACTCTACTCCACTGTATGGCACTACACTTTAGGCTATTCAAGTATATGCCATTGCACTGTACCCTATTACACTGTACACTACTGTAGTGTACGCTGTTCCACTCTGCACCACTGCACTGTTCGGAACTTCAATATATGCCACTCCACTTTACACAATTGTACTTTACAAAACTACACTGTATGACACTTGACTTTATGTAAGCCCACTGTAAACCACTCCACTGTATGGCACTCCACTGTACCCCAATCCAGTGTATGCTATTCCATTTTACGCCACTCCACTGTACGCCACTCGACTATACGCTAATTTCGTATATGATATTCCAATATATGCCCCTACACTATACAGCACTCCGCTCTATAGCACTCCACTCTACGCCTTTTCAGTCTACACGAATACACTCTACAATATTTACAGGACATATCTCGCCCCTTCTCCATGCTCTACCTATACCCTTGCATATTAAGTACGTTAGAGCATGTGAAATCACTGCATTCATAGCAATACTTATGACATTTCAAATTACATAATTTGCCTGAATACACTGCATGGTACAGTAGCGAGTTATAGTTAATGTAGTGTGGCAAGTATGGTGAGAAGACGGTGTATGGAGGTCCGCGAGTTATCTGAATTTTAAGGTGGTGCGCAAGTATAAATGTGAGTTATAAGTATGACATATATAACTTTGTGAGTGGTGCTTACATGATAAATTAAAGATATTACTATAACTGTAGAATTTCTAATGTTTGTGTAGTTTATGTTGGGTTTGTATACCAAACATAAAGAAAGTTTTCCAAACTATAACTTATCTTTAACCTTTGTTTTTTAATTAATATATATATTTATATATATATATCTATATATCTCTATATATATATATATCCATTTCACTTTCCTCAGCAAATGAAAACCATTTGTGCTCAGTCAAAGTGATTTATTCTTAATCCACAATCTGTGGCAGGGCGCCTCATCCTTGAATGCGTTTCGGCTCCTAAGTATGAGCCTTGTTCACCGGCCGGCATTTTCCTAATCTTCAAAGTTCTTAAAGTGACCACTTACACCTGAAGATAAATGAAAGACTTCTGAGTCAGACCCCCCAACTTTTCGCGATTACGCAAACCATGTATTTACTGCGAAATTGACCAAAGTGCGCAATGCCCACAAATTCATACCAATGTGTCGCAAAAAAAAGTGTTGCTTCCCTGATTTATGTATAGTTTTATGGATCCGGAAAATAGCAATCTAAACTTGGCTTTTACTTGTTGACGAGCCAGCTGCGCTGAAAGTTTCATTGTCAGCAGGAATCCCCCACCTAAGGTCTGTCCCCAGTGGAGCTATGCGGATCGAGGCCTGGAATACAGCGAATTCCTTGCTGAAATATGTTCTAGCATTTTCCTGCCTAGGGCACGGAGGCCTGTGATGCTCGGCTTGTTTACAGCCATCCTGCCCCCGAGGAAAATAATATTGTCCGTGGTGGATGCCCTACTGGCAATGTCAAAAGGAAGACTGTCGGGTGAGTGAAAAGTCAACTATTTTTTTTTAAAACACCATTGTCAACAACAATTACACACACGCATTTGAAAATGCAGTGGCATCACATGTAAAGTCATCAACAGTGCTGATTTATTTAAGACGAGTACCTTTGTAAAGCATTTAATTTGCATTAGAGTAACAGGAATGAAAAGTAAATGCTCTGTAATGGTAGTGCTCTATAAATTAAACTGCAGCATTTGTTCATTTACAAAGCGTTTACCTTTCTTTCCTTTTCCACAAACATGAAGTATTTGCTCTATAGCTGTACTGCTTATAGATGGGGGACCAGCGAATTAATAGATTGAGGCCAGTCAACACCCTGGTTTGACCCAATTATAAAAGTTTTAAGAAATTTTAAAAAGTGTATTTCTTGAATATTTTGATGTTTTTCACTTAAGTGCATTCAATTATTTTACTGTTATGAGTAACGTTTATCAAAAGTAGTAGTTTCTGAAACATTTATGAACCCTTCGCCCCCTAACAACGATACCATCAGTGAACCAAGAGACTAGTCTGTTGTCATGTGCCCACTACATGTGATCTATATAGTTATTTAAGATAGGACCACATTATAATCAATCAATCCATTGACAAGAGAGACTTTGGTATAGTGCACATCCTGAACTTGCAGTTTGAAGGTGCTCTCATATCTGTAATGAATATAAATGAGATTCAGTAAAAAAGTATTTGCTTAAGATCCCACAATTTGGTCAAACAGGAAGCTGGAGCAGTATTAAAGATTACTACAGCAAACACAAGAGAGATTTTTGTGTACAGCTCACATCCTGAAAACACATATTTGAAAGTGCTCTCCTATCTGGTAATGAACAAAACAAGGCTCCATGAAATAAAGCATTTGCCTAAGGTTACACAGTTTGGTCAAACAAGAAACCAGGATTCATCCCTGATCTTATCAAGTTTCACACTGTACATATGCCATGTTTTTCATGCATATTTCCATTTTATTAGGTCATAACTATGAAATGTCACTAAACTAAGGTGCTGCAAAAATGCTGCAAAAAAACGCAATAGTCTACCACAAAGTTTTCCATTTTAATGCCTCAAAATTTCCTAATCCATGCCGCAGTATCCTGGGGGGTCTGCTTAGTGTCTCATAGTGTTTTCTTCTATGGTCATAAAATGCGTACAATGTTCTTGCATTCATTTTTCCATGAAATATGTTCATTTTGTAATTCACAGTTTTTATCCATTGTGCTTATTAACATCACAGTCAGGCAATCATCGATTTCATGATGCAATCTCTATGCGCATTACTTTATAATGAATTGCCCATTGATTGATTTTTCACATTCACTATGCCGTCACAGACCCACACACACCCACTCACAGACCCACACAGACATTCAGACACCTACTCACATACCCACACAGACACTCACACACCCACTCAGGCATTCACACACAGTGACAGACCCAGACAGACACTTACACACCCACTTAAATGCCGATACAGACACTCACACACCCAGCCAAACACCAATACAGCCACTCACACACCCAGCCAAACACTGATACAGACACTCACACACCCACGTCCACACTGATAGAGCTACTTACACACCCAGCCACACACCGATACAGGCACTCACACACCCACTCACACACTGATAGAGCTACTTACACACCCAGCCACACACCGATACAGGCACTCACACACCCATTCATACACCAATACAGCCACTTATACACTGATACAACCACTCACGCATCCATTTGCGTACTGATACGGACAGTTACACACCCACTGATACAGCCACTCACACATCTAGCCACACATTGATACAGGCACTCAAACACCCAGGTGCACACTTATACATCCAATGACACAGCCAGCCACACACCCAGGGAGACACTTAAACTCAGAAAAGCACTCAAACAGCCATGTAGCCACTGACATACTCCCTGACACATACATACAGTCATTTGCATATCCATTTCCATTTTAGTCATGAGTGATGTAATATGTGAGGTCTTAAGCAGGGCAATAAGGGGGCTAAGTTATAGTTAGCTCAGGTAACTATAATTGCTGAATTTCTATGGTTTTGTGCATGTGAAATCTGAGCCGAACTACAACGTTCCTGTGCCCTTTGGTTTTTACAGTGAATATATATATATATATATATGTGTATATATATATATATATATTTTTTTTTTTTTATTTATTTATTTTGTTTTCCACGGAGAAAACCATAGGTTTAAGTAACATAGTTGGGCGTGATAAAAAGACCTGTTTATTTTTGGGTTTTTTAAAGCGTTATAATTTAGTGACTATGTCAGTGACAAGGTTAACTTTTTGAACAAAATAAACACAGAAATTCACCCGTTCTATACTGCACCCCACCATGCACTGCTTATGACCTCACATTTTACATCACTCAAGACATGTTCTATGGCATCATGTATGACATCACTGATGACATCTCAAATGATCTCATTGATGACATCACTGATGACATTGCTTCTTTTGTACACATTACTCTATAAACTAGTATGGCACTAGAGGCCTGAAAGTAAGTACACAATAGCTCAGAATAATATGAAGCATCATTAATGCTATTACAGATACAACTCCCTTAGGTGTAGCAAGCATGTGTTATTTGCAACATTGACCCTATGCCATACACTTCACTTAAAAAAAGAGCCCCCCCCCTCCCTTAGCATATGGCTCCGAAACGCGTTGGGCGAGATGGAATTTCCTGATGTTGCTGCTGGTTCAGCCCAATAAAGACTTGGTTGGAAACAACGGGGTCTGCCTTTCCTGAGTGCACCTTCAATTGTGGACGCTCTTTGTACGATGTACTCCGGCCTGTCCAGGTCGGGAGGGTGCACCGCCACCAGAATGGAGTGGACTGTGGTTGCGGATACACGGCAACCATTAACAGAGGATTGGTGGGCGGTACATGGACTGGGGACACCACTGGGGGCCCATGAGGGGCTCGATAATCATTATAATATTTGACTGGCAAAATCCATTGGGATATTATAAGGAGCACTACAAGTCCCAGGAGGCTATCTTTCATCAATCCATTAGAGGGCGGTATTTAAATAGAATGACGTTGGTGCTCGTTTGCCGTAGTCAAAGTCAGCCCGTGAACAAGGAGCATATGGCTCCGAAACGCGTTGGGCGAGATGGAATTTCCTGATGTTGCTGCTGGTTCAGCCCAATAAAGACTTGGTTGGAAACGACGGGGTCTGCCTTTCCTGAGTGCACATTCAATTGTGGACGCTCTTTGTACGATATATATATATATATATATGTTTTCTGCCAAAATAAAACATCGTATTTGGATCAGTGTGCTCGAGAATTATCTGTTTTCGGATATTCTTTTCATGAAAAAAATATATACATATTTATCAGACTTAATGAAGACCATTGGGGAACTCTATGCTTGATTGGGAAGACTACAGATATCACTGAATCAAATTATACTATATTAGTGCAATTATGAAGGGAGAAACGCAGCCATCCAAGAGCTCGACCCCCAGTATCAATCTCGCCTAACCAAAAGCACTTCATGAGAGATTGTGTCGAAGGAGGCTGATAGATCTTAGAGCAATGGAGCTGTGCTCTCCCTTCATCCAGAGTCCAGCTAACCTTGTCTACTGTTGAAACTTAAGCAGATTCAGTACTGTACATAGCTTTAAACCCAGACTGAGGTGGGCCTAGTATGGCATTCCATTGTAGGAGAGAAAGTACGCGATTTACATGTTTTTCCAATATTTTAATAGGTATCGGAAGTAATGAGAGTGGCATAAAATTAACCAGGACATTTGGATCCACCAATATTTTTTTTCCGAATGGCAGAGATAATCACTTGCTTTCAGGCTATCAGAATTGGGGCTTGGCTAGGTGAGGCATTACATACCCTAGTTAACAATGGGGATAGTTTGCTAGAATCCAAATGTCATATTTCAGCCAGATGTTGGTCACATGAGGACCTTGATTTGATCAAGAGCAATAGCTCTATTATAGTCTCTGGGAACGCTATGTTAATATGCTAATATGTTTATTTCCCTATCATTGAGATGAATTGCCTGATCATTCAGTTTTGGTTTGTAACTAGTTAGGTGAATGGAAGTGGTGTTAAATGACTGACAGACTTTACTGACAGGTAGGCTTGATAAATGAGTTTATAATCTTGAATATCTCCTTAGTAAAATTATATGAGGCCTGAATTTGCCCTCTAAGGTATTCTTTTTTTTGCCACTTTGATCTGTTTTTTATAATTCCTTAGCCACGTAAAGAAGGCTACTTTGCTGTCATCCTTCTAGTACTTTCTCTCTCCAGACTCTTTACAAAGTACTACAGCTTTTTTTAGGTCGAGCATTCGAGACCTCTTCTATATACTTTAGTATATACTTATATGTGTATGTACTTTGTGGGCTCTGGAGATCAGCCCTAGGACTTGTCTGCTTCCGCTTAGGGACTTTTTTCTGTTCAACTGCCTCTATTTAACTGTCTTGATAGAAAACGACCAGTAGAGGTGAGTAAAATACCAGAATTGCTTTCTGCTGAGGGACTTTATTTTTTTTATTTTTCTGGCAACTGCCTCTATTTAACTTTCTTGATAGAAAACGACCAGCAGAGGTCCGTAAAATACCAGAATCACTTTAGCATTGTCTAGATTCCAGTCCATAGAAATTGTCTTTGACGAGCACCCGTAGACAATAATATTTTTTTCAAATCTTGTATTTTCAATGATATGACCACCGAAGGCCCTATTAAAAACAGAGCTTTGGACTATACCATTTCCAGCTGAAAGGCAATATTTCTCTCCATGTGTTCCCTTCTCTGGCGTGTCATGCAGTTTGGTGCTTACTTTCCCTCCATGTTAAAGAACAGTAGATGTTTCAGCACCCAGGTTAATGTGCTGCATAGCTAAATACATATAAGGTCCCAAAGGCGAGACCGATTGCATTGCAAATGCTTGTTTTTATCTGTAGCAGGTGTCATTCGAAAGCCAGGTTGGCGATGGCGTATGTGGTTGGCGCCTTAGTATTCTCACTGGGGTTACTACATCCAGAGCTTTAGTGAACTATCTATTGAACACGTTGTTCGGATCCTCCATTACCATAATATTGATCTCAAGGTTGAAGTCTCTAAGGCTGTTGATAGCGAGTCTAATGTAATGCTCTTCCAGGTATGGGCCTTTGTCGGTATTGTTAGGATGCACAAACCCTATAAACTATGAAAAATACATTGCATAATGGTCCGTCCATGCCATCGCAGGAATAGAAAGGGAAGGTATAGTGAATGCCCACGAATATGTGTTGGTTCTTTCACAAATTGATCCATCTCCCAATAAAGAGCACATATTCAGAAGCTCCAACGCGCTATCCTGCTTGGAACAATCGGCCCTGAAATGCAAGTCCCCTAACATCCCTCAGCATCAGCCTTCGGAGATCGAAAACCAGTGGGCGACAGAAAGGAAGCTGCCCCTACAGTGGACGGGCACCTAATGTATTCAGTTAAACTTCCAAGAGTCTATTGTCAACTAAATGAACTCAAACTCCCTAACATTAAACACTGACAAGACTGAATTAGTAGTCTTTGGAAAACAATCTCCACAAACTCCCAGATGGTTGATCCTCGAGATTGGTCGTCCTCCAGCCCCTGCCAGGGGTACGTGCTTTTGGGTATTCTGTTCCAGTTGTAACTTTCTTTCACAGCTCAAATCGATAAGCTACGCATCACCAAAATAATTGTTCATATCTGGCCTTCTCTCATACTCATGAATATTATCAAGGCTGGACTACGGACCTGCCCTTCTCTCTCAGCTTGCCCGACTACCTCACAGCCAGACTCAAGCACTGCATCTGTTTCATTCTCGGGCTGAACAAGAGTGTGGCTGTCTTCACATTTGGCTTCCCTTCACTGGCTGCCCTTTTGCAAATGATGCCTTCTGAAAGTTCTGTCTTTGTCGTAAAGCATGCCATGGATCATCTCTGCTGTATTTCCGCAGGCTGTTTTAGAGGCTTGTGTAGTAATGAAAGTCCACGCAGGTAGGATGTAGGTTAAGTAGATTTATTGAAGTCTGTTACATGTAGATAAGATCTTGTGAAGCAGCCCCACCAGGAGCAGCCTGCCTGCTGCTCAGCCCATTCTCAACTGTCACCTTCACCTCACAGGCACCCAACATTCCAATATGCATCATCACTCCAACATTCCATGCAGCACACAGCACATTCACACTGGCTGAGCAGGAGGTGAAAATGGCAGAACATTAACATGAGCAGGATACTAAATATCCCCCTTTCTTATACAACAGAAGCATAAGTCCTGTACCTTAAATAAGATATAACAATAAAAACCCAAGTAAGGAATAAATGAGAGGAACACTAATGCAACAGAATAAATGTAATAGAAAAGAAAAAATAGGAAAGAGCGAAGAGATAGGTGGAAGAAAACGAAGAGGAAGCAATGGGTAAATATACACAAATAGAAATGACCCAACCTCTCCAACAAAGAATTACAAAAGAGAAGAAAACAGTGATAAGGCGGAGGAAACAACAAATAGCAGAAAGGCATAGAAGCAAAAATGACTATCCCCAAACACACCCACTGGCCAGACAGGCATGCAAGGAAGGAAGAAATTGCACGACACAAACTGAACAAGTTATACACCCAGACACACAAAGTAAAGGTGGGAGGATCTCCTCCTAAACATAGAAGAAAAAGAAAGACCCTACAGTGGGGAAAGACTATAGACAAGGAAGAACGACAACCAAGAGTGGTCCGGAATCCAAGGATATAAAGAAGATAGGCATAACAAGGAGAACTGAACAAGCAAGAAAACAGAGAAGATGAGAAGAAAATACAGGAAGTATTATTCATCCTCCACCATTTTCAAATTGTGAATGTAATAAAATATAAGCATAATGTTGCGAGTACATAACAGCAAAGTCCATAAACGTAACATTGCGTTATCAAAGTTGACAATGTAATATGATATAAGCATAAAGAAGGGTATGAATAACAGCAAAGTCTAAGAGTGGACTAAAAATAAACTGTACCCCAACAGGGGATAGATAATGTAGAAGATGGGAATGACACCTATAAGGGACAACCCTCGAGTGAGGGTAACCACTGGCGGAAATGGGACTAACACCCCATAAGACACACCCTAGGAAAGGGTAGTAATGTACCACTACAGCGTGAAGATGGGACTAAGACCCATGACCTACCCCTGACATAAGGCTGGATAACTAATGTAAATGGGACTGAAACCCATGACCTACCCCTGACATGAGGGCAGTAGATAATGTAAATGGGACTGACACCCATGACCTACCCCAGAGATAAGGGTGGTAGCTACTGTAAATGGGACTAACACCCATGTCCTACCCCCAGCCGTAGGGGAGGAAAGCTAATGTAAATGGGACTAAAACCCATGACCTACCCTTGACATAAGGGTGGGAACATTAATGTAAATGGGACTATAACCCATAAAACGATGCCCTGTGTAAGGGTTGAAAATGTAATTCACCCATGTAGGCAAATGTACTAAGAGAATGGGGCTTGAACCCATACCGATCCCTCATGTAAGGGAGAGATAAGTGAAATGTAAAAACAGGCGAAAGGAACAATGTAGCCATACCCTGAAAGAACAGGTGTTTGCCCAATGACGCAAGATGTAAAATAATGTGCAACCTTAACCCACTAATAAATCCATGTTGTGTATATGTGGGCATCTAAGGAGCTATGTATCACAATATAAATATGGCACGTTAAATAATGAATGTCACTAGACACAAAAATATTATTGCCAAATGTCACAAGCATTAGAGAGATGATGCAAATGCCTTCATATATGGCGTAAATACAAAACATATATGCTTTACTGTAAATTCAGCCGAGTACACAATAGGCTAACGAACGGAAGAAAAATGACAAATGCTGGTAGTCAAAGTTTAGGATGTGCAAGACACCACAATCCTGTGTCACACGTCAGAGTTCATGAGCAGACAAACTTGCCTCTTGCCGAATGTGGTGTGCGTGTCACCGAAAACAGACAGGCACGTGATTCAGCCACATCTCGTCCCAGATGCTGCCGTGAAGTAGTAAGGTGGGTAAATCAACTTGTAGATGAAAATAGGGAGTGGGACCCATATAAGTGGCATCGACTTTCCTCCGTGGGTCCACAGCATGTCTCTATTTTTTTTCTTAACATGGCAAGTGGCAGAGACGTAACTGTACTTTATGTCTAAAAAAAAAAAACATGGCGGCACGTAGAAATGGCTGTGCCGGATGGCTCCCGGCACGTCTGTGCAGAAATGCGTCCCCGAGCAGCAAAGGCTGAGCACCGCACAGGACGTCACAGAGGATACCACTGTGACACTGCGCGACTCCAACTGACAGGTAAGGAGCGCGCACTCCCCTCATAGTTTGAATACGGAGCGCAACTGCCAAACCGTTAAACCGGCCCAACTGAAAAGAGGTCCCTGATGAGGGAAACGTTAAAGTAGAAAAAGTGACTCACCAGCAAAGTCCTGCACCTGTCAAAGTAACCACATTGTACGTAGACAATAAAACGCCACAACTTCCTTGCGATGAGGAAGAAAGTCAGTCACACATTCCCCTCTGTGACAGACATGATCCAAAGCAGCTCCGTGGCAACATCTCGAACAAGAACTCTCTTGAGGAAACGTGTAAAATATTGCTTACTTGAACATAACAATCAAGGACCGGTGTGGCTCCTTAGACATATACAGTGTGAGACAGTGGTTAACAGACTAACACCGTGCTCCACCACAACGATGCAACGCATGTCCACATAGTGCCTCAGTGCAGCTACGTGTCCCCTTAAACACCGAAACACCGTAGAGGCAAGTTGTAGCCTGTAACAGACATCATAATGTAGAAACAATTTACCAGCATGTCGCTTGGCATGAGATGGTTGTAGAAATCCTAAGGTGATGGAACTTTTCTTTTGAAATTACTCCATTCTTGTTGACAGCAATGTGTAGCCAAATTCCAAGATTTTTTTGAATGTCCTCAGGCTCATGCAGTATGTGGCTAGAAAAATACATACGTGACCTAAATTAATTTTCTGGCTGTAAGTTTATGTGCTTGAGTACTCAAGCAGTACAGGTTACTCCAAAAACCAAAATAAGAAATGTAGATGAGCACAGCACGCCTGGGCTAGGGCTGTCAGATGGTGATGACACTGGTGGGGCTGAGAGGCGTAGTGCTTCATCTTTACATGTATCTTGTTGACTTCTTTGCTTTTCTGTGAGGAACTTCTTTCTTTCTTGTAGACGTCTTTGTTGTACTGTGAAGAAATCCCTTGTATCTTCTTTGGAGTTTTCCTTTCCTGTGGATACCTCCTCCTGTAATCTGTGTTGGCAGCATCTGTAGGCTCTGTAGTTTGCTCCATCTTCAGGTCCTCTTTTGTTCGCCAGGTCCCTGAAATCCGGTTGTAGCACGTAGGTAGTCACCAACTCGTCGCCAAAATAATGTAGTAATGAAAGTCCACGCAGGTTGGATGTAGGTTAAGTAGATTTATTGAAGTCTGTTACATGTAGATAAGATCTTGTGAAGCAGCCCCACCAGGAGCAGCCTGCCTGCTGCTCAGCCCATTCTCAACTGTCACCTTCACCTCACAGACACCCAAAATTCCAATACGCATCATCACTCCAACATTCCATGCAGCAAACAGCACATTCACACTGGCTGAGCAGGAGGTGAAAATGGCAGAACATTAACATGAGCAGGATACTACAGCTTGCTAGTAGATCTCTCTGCTCAACCAATGCCTTGTCACTGTTCCTTGTTATTGCCGATCACATCTGGAAGGTAGATCTCTGCCTGTAACTTCCTTCTTTCTGCTATGCGATCTAACACCAATCTGAGTATTTTTTAGGAAGGAGTTGAAAAACTACCTCTTTTCTTCTCTTTCTAAATAGGTTTGTATCCCTACCTCCTCTCCCCGGGAGCCTCGGCCTCAGTGTCTGTTCTTTAGTTCCAGGACACCCTCTCCACAAATAATTAGTGCACTCTACAAACACAATAAATAAACTACAAGTCTGATGGGGAAATGGTCAATGCAGAGGCAGGAGAGCAAGGATGTTAATGAGAATGGAATAATTTCGCTGGGAATAAGCAGCTTCTTTGATGGTATTTTTCAAATCCTGTCTCATCTAAACCTAAGCTAATCGGAGACAGGGTTTTGGCAAGCTCTGAAAAAGACCCCCACTACCCCGGCTCTCAATATCACTGTGGGCCCTGTCCATTGCATAGAAGCACTGTTCTATGATAAACGACATTCTTACCACCTTTTCCAAGCAGAAAGGCTTTAGAGATTCACCAGCCCCAGTCACTTGTCTGGACTAACCTCTACACTACGATTTCTCGAACACTATAAATAGAAACATCTCCACGATAAGCCTCACTCGGTGTTGGAATTTCCTGGACTCCTCCAGCCTAGAACGCCTCCCTAGGACTTGGAAGCACTGTTGAAAAACACTCATCCCTTGGATCAGAGACAAGTGCCCCCTACGGCCAATGCTTGAAATAGTTTTTCAAACAGCTTTCTGCAGTCAAAATCTAAATATTATATCCTGGAATACAGATGGAAGAATAGCACTGAACAAAAAGACAAATTGCTATACAAAAGACAACTAAATCAATAACACCCCATATGGAAAAAAAGAATAATTATGTGACAGACTCAAACTTGATGCCCTACTATGGAGCTGTTCAAAATGGACACCGCTGAATCCATCATATCACAACAATCTTCCAGCAAGCTGGATAGCAACTTCGACTAAAACCCTGCTTTTCTTAAATCTCACTTTGCTGAAACACTGAAAAGACTAGAAAACTAGAAGCCCCTCTTGCTTCCCCTGTACGAAGTTCCTTCTGCTACTTTTAGATACCGATTTCCAGGACCTAATCAAATCTAGCCACAAACCAGGATTACCAGTTGGCCTTTACAGAGCGTTTTTTCCAAGAAAAGGCCTCTCATTTTCCACAGTTTCCTCCATGATACGAAACATCCTGACTCCCTCCATGCTGAGCGGGGGCAGGAGTGATTTCAAAATTTCCTACATCTAACCAATTATGAAGAGGTCTTTGTGCGATGCAAACAACCTGGACAACGGTAGACCGACTGCCATTAGTAAACTCATAGAAATTGCTGCATTCACCCAAATCAACGATATATGGGCTTTCCTCTCCTGGGTCCAGTGTGTTGTGTTATTGTGCCTGGATGATACAAAAGCTTTCTACCTCGGTTCACCTGAATGTCTGGTTTGCAGGTTAAAAAAGCTATTGCATAATTTCTCCTACATATACAACAAAGGAACTACATAAGCCCAGTGCTACATGTTTTTTCAAGGCCGTCTGCACTGACCATTGTGCGTTACATGGAATTGGACTGCTTTTCCCCCAGGGAACATATGTCCATGCCTCCCCCAGATGAAGATAAGATCAAACATCCATACGACCAAAGAACTGCTTGAGAGCCTGTCTGACTTCCACAACCCAGAAGAAAGAATTCACATCTGAATTCATCATATTGCAACACTTCCTTTTGCAACAAGGTGGACAACCGCTTTGAAAAAAGGTGCTTTACTTGAATTGCTGGAAAAATGAGAAGATTAGACAACTCCCAGCACAACTCATGTGCTACCACGGCGCCTCCTGCCTCTACCGTACTTTGTTCCTATTGGTAAATTTCTCAGACCTAATCAACTCCAGCCACAATGCAGAATTACCAGCTGATGCAGACCCATTTGCTTTCTTCAAGAAAATGCAGGTTACAACACATTTATAACATTGTGCTAAGACTCTTTCATACTTATATATCTTAGGGACGACATCAGCCAAGCCTTACCTTTTCTTGATCTCCCTTGACTACGAATGTTCATTGTGAGTTGTATGCAATTCTGGGATGCTTCTTTCAGTGGAGACTTCATCTGTGTGGATAGGAGTGCACTGCACTCTAGAGAAAGGATGGTCCTATCGAAGACAATGGGATGTGTAGGGTTGTGAAAAGGTTAGAATTGATGGAGGAGCAGCAGTGCATGGATGTGAAAGTGTGGTGGGAATGCGGTCAGAAGTTAGTGAGGTGAAGTGGGCAGTGTTAATGACAAGAAGAAGGAGGGGAAAGGAGTGGGGAGGGGGCTGGTGAGGCCTTCATTCTAGGTATTTGCATGTGCACTTTGGTGCTTTTAATCACCACCTGTTTTCTGTATGGGCTGTGAGAGGATGACAGTTGTGTCCAAGGAGGTGCACTTCTGCAAGCAGAGGTCAGGTCTGACTAGTTCTCTAGAGGTTTGCCCACAACATTAAGGTGTCCCGCGGAAAGACAGCTCTCAAGTTGCAGCCTGTGGGTTTACTTTGCTTTTACGTTGGTGTGAATCACAGAAACTCAGTACCTGAGTTAGAGGGATGTCGCTGAATCCTGTTTTCACACCCTGAAGATGCTGAGGAATATCTTCAAATTGCTCCCAAGCAACACAAGAAAAACTGTCACTCATGCCCTAGTCACCAGCAAGTTGGACTATAGGAACACCCTCTATGACGGGATCACCAAGAAACTCACTAGAAGTCTACAGACCATCCAGACGTCGGCTGCCAAACTCATCCTCAACCTCCTACACAGAACTCACGTGGCACCACACTTCAGGGAACTACAGTGGCTTCCAATACACAAACGCGCAAAATTCAAATTCCTCACACACGCATTAACGGCCCTTTCCAATTCAAGTGCCACCTACCTCAGCAGTCACATCTCCTTCCAGACATATCTGCTCTGCAGGACTCCTACTCACTAACATCCCACGCATAAACAGATCCAGACCAGGATTATGAGTGTTCTCTTACATCGCTCCTAAAGCGTGGAACAACCTCCCCCCTCCACAGCAGAACCTCCTCTTCTCTTATTGAATTCTGCCAGAAGCTGAAGACCTGGCTTTTCAATTAACCAACCTACCATAGGTAGGACTAGACACACAAACACCTACTCAGCGCCAGGATACCCTTGTAGGTGATTGTGCGTTTTACAAATACACATAACATAATGTCCTTTTAGTGTGTAAGTTCCACCCAGATTCAGTATGGATCCAACATGTGTAGGTTTTGTTCCGGCACCGCAGCTTCTAGGAAAGTTGATTAGATACCCCAGGTGGTCTACAGACCCTGATATTCTCATATGATGTCACAAAATCTGGTTGCCTCCTGGACCATCATTTTCTCCCCCTCCACCCACAGCACCTACTGTACTCCTAGGTCTATCCTCAGGAAGCACAGCTCCGAAAAAGAAGCATGCAACTTATTTTCTACACAGTAGTGTATGACGTCCATTCAGGAGTGTAAGGCTACTTAATTTTAAGACACTACTGTCCTTTTGAGGAAAGTGAGGAAGAGACCACGTAAAGAGGAGAGTGTTAGAGTGGTAGGTGCTTAGGTAGCAGAGATTAGTCCAGCAGAACTTAGTTACTCTTTACATGTACTGTTTGTAGCTTAAAGTACGTTTTCCATCACTGTTGTGTCAGCGAAAGACATTTGTCTGAAATTGTATACATTTTGAAAGCAAGGCACTTCCAGAAGCCGTGTGGTTATGCAACAGTCTGAATTAGAGACAGTCCGTCACTCGAGCTACTCTGACACTGACTCAGATCTGCCGCAGGGTGCCCCCCCAACCCTTCGGGCCCCCAAACTCTTTAGAGGGTGCCCCATTCCGCCCAAAAACAATTAATATCTGTGAGATATGGGAGACTCGGCGGCTCCTCTTCACATTCTGCTGGGGGCCCCATAATTTTACGTTACGCCACTGTCGCGTACGCGGTTGTGGGTCTGCAACCAGCAATTTTGACTTGTGGCTTTCAGGTGAGTAGCGGTACAGGAAAACAAATTGTGTTTCCTTTCCTTTATTGTCATTTTTCATCCGTCGACTAATGCGTTTAATTGCTTTTATTGAAGTGTTGTGCCACTATGTTAAGTTGAAGAAAGTCACTGATATTAGCGTAGAGTTTTCTGCCTTCCCTTTACTTCACTATCTACTTCTTTGTAGATGTGTCAAATTGTTCTAACATGTGAACTGTGGGGCATATTTACGTTCCCTGGCGCATCCCTGCATATCAGGAGGGATGCGCCAGGGAAAATGCATCACGCAAGTTTACCCTTGCGCCACGTCCGATGCGCCGCATTTACAATGCGGCGCATCGTGGCGCAAGGATAAGCAGATGCGTGACGCATCTGCCGGCGGAAGGTTGGCGCAGTGCTGAAGTCGTGTCGCAAGCGCGACGCAACTCCAGCACTGTTCCAACCTTCCCTATCCCTAACATGGTGCGTCAATCCTTACGCCTGCTTGAAGCAGGCGTAAGGATTTGGCGCACCAGCGTCGGAAAAGTGACTGCGTGAAATCTTGTAGATTTCACTACGTCACTTTTCCGAGGCGTACCTGCGCCGGAACGCCCCCTGCGCCGGTACGCCCACATGAAACCTGACGCAGGTTTCATGTGGCGCAGGGGTTTACTACGTGACGCATCTCCCTAGATGCGTCACGTTGTAAATATAGCGCAACGTGGCGCATGGTTTGCGTCGCCGCTGCGTCACTTGCGTGACGCAACGGCGGCGCAAAAGTGGCGCAAGGGGCTTGTAAATATGCCCCTGTGTATTTATTTAAATCGGTGTGCTATTTGGCGCCTGCAAGAACTGTATACAAAGTGCTCTTTGCTGTTAAAGGTCTAGAAAACCAAATACCAATCTAGTCAGTGGTTAACTGCACGATGTGTATCTAGAAAACCAGGATTTAAATCCCAGCATTCCAGCATGACCAAATTGTGTGCTCTTAGCAAAATCACTTTTCTTCACTACATCGCCTTTTCCTTGAAGGTCACATTTGAGAGTAAAGTCAAGCAATTCTGTTCAATACGGGTGCTATTCAAAACCTCACTTTATGCTTTAATAGATTGTAATATTGCTTCATTTATAAAAAAAAATATTGGCCATGATGTAAGGTGCACCTGAAAATTGGTTCACTCATGGTATCATTGTTAGGATGGAGAGAGGGTTCATAAATGTTTCTGAGCTCATGTGTAGAAAGTTTCACTTTAAATACATGTTCATACAGCAACGTTAGCTAATTTACCAAATTGAAATACTTCCCAAGAAAACATATTTTAAAGTCATTTTCATGTTTACAGTTTAGTTATTTATTAATTGTTCGATTAATTAAAATCATTACAGTAGTCGATGAAATCAAACATTACTAAAAACAATCCCCCAGTACCCCCTGACCCCTCCCCGTCTTTGTCCTTATGATCAGCCTTTTGCCCTTTACCAGTTCTTACAGATTTGCAGCTCTGCTTGTGGTTGTGTGATAAATAAGACAAATGAAAACTAAACTTTAAAATCAGGTTTGATGAATTAGCCATGGCCTTCAACGTACTATAAAATGCCAGATAACAAAAAGTAGTCATTCATTTGTCTGCCCTTAACTCCTTTGTGCAAATTCCCACGGTTATTTGTAGTTGCCTGTTAAATAAGCAAACAAATTGGAGATAAAACCTTATAATCTAACTTGAAGGGTTGGCTTTTATGTAAGAGAAGGAAGGGTGGACCCCCATGGTGCCTGGCGGGGATCACCCTGCCGCCTACAACGTATTATTAAAATGTGGCATCCAGCAGCAAGTAAAGTGGCAATAAGAAGTGGCAATTAGACTGGCACAGAGTTAGTATCGCCTTGTGGCGTCTCTTTTATGGCAACCCTGATTGAGTACATAAATTTACCCATTCTTGCTAGGTTTCTTGTTGATGTTTCGGTGAAACACAGGGCCAAAGCCTCTCTGCAAGTCCTTACTCCTTTTGCAATGAGTATCGGGCAGAAAAGGCGCCGACGCTCTTTGTTCAGATTGGGGCAACAGCACAGGAGGTGCAGCCAGGATTCCCTGTAAAAGGAGCATAGCCTGCACTCTGTGTTTTCCCCCTTGCGTGCCCATGTTGGATTGAAATCAGTGATGGGAGCGTAATATGTCTCATGTAGAGAATTTTCCTGCGGACTTGTAACGTCAATGCCTCACAAAAATAATGTTGAGCTTTGCCCGGAATGTATGATTTATCCCAGGGTTCTGTGATCGAGCTAGGGCGAAGAGCTTTTGTGTCTTGAGCAAATGATGTTACCAGAACTTGCTTGTTAACTGCTTTCTTCCAGACGTGAAGAGGAATTTCTGGTAGTTGTACACTTGCTGCCTCAATCCTCAGGGTAGTTATGGCCTGGCCAAGGGTGGCGTGCCAGGCTGAACCTGCCGCCTCAAAAACGGACCTCAACTGGTATCTTAGTGATTCTGCTGGTGCCCTCAGGATCCTGAGATACAGCTTTATCAGGTCCCCCTGGCATGTCAAGTCCAGCCTCCCGAGGCCTAGCTCCTGTCTCAGCCTTTATCTCCTTTCTGCCCGCGGGAAAAGCAGCACAGTTTTATATGCCTTGGCTTGGATTGTGTTTAAGAACTTGTCCAGCGCTCCGGGAAAGGCCAGATTACCGTAACTGATGGCAGGTAGCAGGTTTGCTTTTAAAACAGTCAGTATCGGCTCGGCTGATGGACTTTGCAAATGGTGACTCAGTTGCCTTATTAAATGAATGACGTTATTGGCCTTAAAGTTTGAATGTTTTCGATGAATGTTTGAGTTGGCCTTTTCAGAAAGCTAAACCCCAAGGTAATTGTAGGCTGCTACTGTGCCAATTTGCAGATCAACCAAGAGCCAGTGGGCCTGCCTTTTGTGTTGATGTTTCCCAACCACTATCACCTTGGTCTTCCCTGATTAACCAGTAGATAGTTGTCCTAGTTGAAGCGATCCAGCGCATGTAGGGCTCTCTGAAGGCCCACTCTAGTGTGGTCCATTATCGTCTGCATATTGTAATACCGACAACCTCACACTGCCCAGCCTTGGTGATACTAGGCTGGCGCCTTTCAGAGCGGCCCCTAAGCCTGCTGTTTAAAGGTTGAACAGGAGGGGTCCAACACAAGGTCCTGTTTGAGCCTGTTATTTGTTAGATTCTAGAGGTCACCGTGTTGGCACTTGTTTTGACCCGAACCCAGGTGTCTTCGTATAGCCATATTATTGCTTTTAGTAGTTTGGGTGGAATTCCCCAACTTCTTAATTTCCACCATAGCCTTTTGCTGTGCACTTTGTCAAAAGCTGTGCTGTAATCGACGAAGCAGCAGTACAATGGGAGGCTCTTTTTCTTCACCGCCTGGGTTGTTAAATGGACTAACACCATGATATTGTCCATAGTCGAAGAATGTGGCCTGAAGCCTGTTTGGTAGAAGGGTATAATTCCTTTTTCGTGAGCCCAGGACTCCAGATCCTTCAAGAGAAGTCTAGCATAGGCCTTTGCTTCGAGGTCAAGGAGGGTGACAAGACTATAGTTTGATGGTTTGGCACGGTCGCTTTCTTGAAGATGGGGAAGAGTATAGAACCCCTCCAGGAATCCGGCGTCTTTGCTGTTGAAAAGATGTTATTGAAAAGCAGGGTTAAGATTGCCGCCCAGAACTCCATCACCGTTTTAAATACTGGTGCTGGTAACCCGTTAGGCCCTGGTGCTCCATCGTTTCTCATTCTCTTGATGGTCCTGATAACCTCATCCGCGTTTTCATGTTTTACCTGTTTGTTATGTAATTTACAGCACAAATATTCTGTTTTGGCTGTTAGAGGTGACTCAGACCCCTGGTTCGTCTTTGGATCATCCGCAGAGCTGTTTTAACGGATGTGGAAAGTGGACAATTGGCCAAGTTTTAATCTTTCAAGGGACCCCCGGTAAAGTGATCTTTCTCACCGCAATTTCTCTTCCTCAATCACGCTCTACCCTACCTCCACATCTGTGTCTGTGTCTCTCTACCTGTCCGTATATCAACACTCTTTTCTTTTATATCCTTCTCTTTGTCTCCTCTCCTAGTTATGTTCCTTTCTGTTGCAGTCTTCTCTTTCCCTACCTGACCCTATCCTTCTTTACTATTATCTCTGCTTCTCTGTCGACCGCTTTCTTGCTCTTCACCTCTCCTCTCTTTATACCTTTTATTTATTTTTTGTAACTTTATTTATTATTTTTTTGTAACATTAGGAGCACAAGCAACAGTACCATTGTCACATTATTCTGTACAACATCATTAAAGCATTTTCATATAAATAACAGCGCTGAATTATATAGATATGTTTATGGGTTTCGACAAGCAAAACATTTTCGTTGCCATAATCTGTTTCTTCCCCAGTGGCTTCTGATACAAAACGTTTCCGACAAGCCCAATACTCACCTTTTCCCCCCAGTACCCCTATTTCCTCCCTGGCCCGCCATCCAGCACACAATGCTCATTGGTGACTGTTGTCCTGCTCCCTTGCAGTCAGATAGTCTCTCAGTGGTTACCAAATGTCTATAGGCCTGGATACAATCGGCTGTAGCTCTGCAAACAGCTCGCTGTAGGTATCACAGTACATTAAGCTTTTAAGCCAGTGTTCTATAGTTGGTACACTGCTGCGCCCCCAGTGGATAGCTAGTTCCCTTTTAGCAATGAGGAGAGCTATGCCTACCAGTCTATGCATTGCCTTGGGGATCTCCACTGTGTATCCCAGTAACGCCAACAGAGGAGTTGGCCTGATTGTGAGACTTGTCATTTGCTGCAGTTTCTTGAATATGTGTGTCCAGTACCCCGCCACCTTAAAACAGGACCAAGTCATATGTATATAATCTGCCTCCGGAGCCCGACATTTGGTCCCCTCTCTTTATACCTTAACTTTCTCCACTTCACACCTCTCTCTGCTTCATCTCACTATCCTCACCAATCACAAAAAGTCCCACTTTGCAATTGCTGGGGGTACTCTTCACTGTGCAGCAAGAGGGGGTGGACTGTTTGGCAAATCCCTGGTAGAATGATCAAGGAGTACATGTGTGGAATTGTTTCCCCTTTCCTGGATGTGCCACTTTTCTACCTCTCCTAAATGGTTGTCGATTTGGTGTCCAATGGAGGGCGAGGCATGCCAGATGCAGTCATTCAACATGTCTTAACTAGCAGATGGTGAATAAGCCACTTGCCTCAATGTTTCCAAAAGTTTTTTTGCCATGGGTTTTAAAACATTTAGAATCATAATCAAAATTTTGCTGTTACTTCTGTCCAAGAAAGATGGGTAGAATCTGATAGGAATGATGCCCTTGACACTTTGTTCAAAAGCATCAGTTTGCGATTGAACAAGGACGTAATGCACCACATGAATGTAATATGCCTAGAGGCCATCAAATACAGATCACAGTGAATAAAGTATGCAATATATAGTAAATAAATCCACTGGTAAAATAGCGGGCAGGCCTTTTTAGAAGAGTCAGCAAAATTGACCTTTTGTCCTGAACTTTTGTTATGAATTTTGATCATTTGTCATGCATTAATACAGTCAATGCTCAGATTGTGTTTCTATGCCAGGGTGGTCACCTCATCTCCTTCCTACACTAGCTGTGGCAGTCCGGTTTCAAAAAGCAAAATCCAGTGTGTTGGATTAAGGACTGTATAGACCGGTGTTGGTGTGGAAACTCTGGCTCCTTATCCATCTACTTCTGAACAGGGCCTCAGAGGACACCTTATCGTGTGCACCATAAACTAGTGGAAACACAGATGTGGGAGGCCCTAGGAATGTAACCCCCGCCCCTTTAGCCTTGTCACAGGAGCTACTATGACTAAAAAACTCAAGCTAGAAAAATGACAACACAAAGTGGCCATTTTAGAACACTGAATGCTCAGTTCTTGAACATCCAAGACTAAGGGGCCGATTCCGATCTCGGCCGGTAGGGCACCGAATCGGATTCGGCTTAACCGGATCCGATTCGGAGCCCTATTTCCCGACCGAGTCGTACGTGCGTCCGGGCGAGCGAGTACGATGCGTGCGCTCGCGAAATCTCCAACCGACTCGTTCGCAGGACCCGACCGCTCCGACCGACTCGCACGGGGACGACGCGCACCGCGCAATGGAGACGTTCCCCGGCCGGGTAAGTACGATGCGCACCTCGACCGCTCCGACCGACTCGCACAGCCCGGCTCCAAGGAGCTGTCGGAGCCGCACTTTGGGGGTCCGTGTTGGACCCCCTGGAAGCGTAGGCGTGCGAGTCGCACACAGGGGGACCCATGGGTCCCCCTACACGTGCATGTACGGTGCGACCCGCATCGACGCGAACACGCTGTAGGGGCGCCCTTGTTCGCGTCGTGCCCATTGAGTCAATGGGAGCCCGTGTACGCGTCGTACGACTGGCTCCCATTGACTTCAATGGGAGTCCGACCGACTCGAGTCCGATAGCATACGTGCGCATCGTACTCGTTCGGTCGGACTGCTAGGGTCCGATTCGGTCGGAAATCTCTCCGGGTCCGGCTCGGTCGGAGAGATTTCCGGCCTGAATCGGAATCGGCCCCTAAATGTAAACTAAAAAACACATTTGTAAATCAAAACTCAGCAACTTTAACAGAAAACGATGTAGAAGTGCTTTTATGAAGTAATTGGCTAAAACATGAAAGGTTCTAAATGAATAAAGTACTCACCTTCAGTAATGCTATTCCTGGTGGATACTCGATCCCACTTCAGATTCTTCACCCTAAGGCCAGACTAGATCTGAAGAATTTTACTGCAATGCGCTTTAGGTGGTGCCATGTGGATCCGCAGGGACTCCGTAACATACCAGAAGTGACAGACGTCAGTTTCTTAATCTTTCTCCTTCTGCGTCCTCGGCTGTGAAGTACTCCAAACAAACTGCAAGTGACAGTGCACAAAATTCAAACTTGCAACCTTATTATTGTGTTCAGGAGTTCACTCTACAGAACAGGGATGACAGCAGTGTGGAGTATGTGGTTGAATAGCGTATCCACTAGAAAGACCATTCTAACTGTAGATTCCTAACCTTAATAATAGATTACACAGTAGCTCCTCTCAAAGGTGGAGGATCTGGAGTGTAGACTCAGACCAGAAAACAGGCAGAATGGCCCTTCCGCTGGACTTGACTGTCAAAGTAGCAGTATTTCTTGAACGTGTGCACTGATACTAACATTACAACCTAGCAGACGTCCAGAACCAGCACCCCTCCTGCAAATGCCATCATAATGGCCTTCATCCTGGTAAAATGAGCCCACAAGCCTCCCAGTGGTTGCTGTTGGCCAGCACATAGCAGATTTTGATGAAGAGACTAGCCATATTTACACGGTCCTATTCTGCACCGCCTTCCCCTTTGCTCCAGAGAATCCTACAAAGAGCTGCTCATCCACACAATGCTATTTTGTGTGGTCGTTGTAAGTTCAATTCCCTTTTAGGGTCAAGCAGATGGAGTTTCTCCTCCTCTTTTGAAAGGTGAGGTGGAGCACAAAACACTGGCACATTGATAGACTGATGTGAAAAAGTGTCACATCTGTGTTACATTGGGTAAGTAGGCTGTCCTTGTCCTCAGCACTAATTTGTAAGGGAAGAAAGTAGTGAAGGGCGGTTGCTCCAAGAATGCTGGCAGATCACACATTGCTTAAGTAGTCGCAGTAAGCAGCTGTGCATTGGCTCATATGCATGCACATAAGAAATGTCAACACCAAGTTCAAGTCCCATTGTGGCATGATAAACGTCTTAAGGGGAAATATGAGAGTCATACCTTTTTTAAACACATAACAATAGGCAATTAATATATAGAGAGTTGACCAGGTAAACACAAAAAGGCTGAAAAGGTCCACAGATAACCCTTAACTAGGCCCATTTGAAGGTCTTAGTGGGCCAATGATAAAACAAACAATAACACATCCAAAGGTTTGGCTTGAAGAGGGTTGGAATGACAAGTGCCGCACCAGGCTAAGAATGTTTCTCAGCGTAGATCGACTTTGTCAAAGGGCGTCGGCCTCAAGGATAGCATCTACTACTGTGCCCAGACGATCGACCAATGCTGCAGCTCAATCTCCATACATGAAGATGTTGGTTGTGGAGACTCGAGTGCACAACTCTCCCAAGTTGATAAGACAAGATGTCCTCCCGAAGTAGTAGCCAGATCAAAGGGCAACTACCCATGCTCTGGACTTCTGGCTATTGTACTATCTGGGCCCAGTCCTGGGCTATTAAGGTGACTTTGGGCCGGTATGTTCTGATTTTCCTCAGTGCTCGAGACAGGAGAGGCAGTAGCAGTGGGAATGCATCTTCCAGTGACCTTCCTGGAGGAAACTCCAGTGCACTGTAGTTTTGACACTGCATATTCTCCCTGGTGGTGAGCGGATTCAACCAGTGCATGCCCCACTGATCGAAGATGTCCCTTGGCACTTAAACGTGACAATGCCATGCATGGTCCACCAGCTGACATCTGCTCAGCTAGTGTGCTCTGGCATTCAGCGATCTTGCTGGATGGTTAGCTATTAGAAAGATGTTCTGCTGATCCTGCAACTTCCAGAAACATAGGGCCTCCTGGCACAGGATCCAGGACCTAACTCTATCATGTTTGCTGCATTAACACATGACAGTCATGTTGTCCATGAGGACCTGAATAAAGCCTTCTCTTGATGGATGGCAGGAAGGTTTTCAGAGCCAGACAGATGCCCGAAGCTCCTAAAGGTTCATGTGGAGCTGGCTCCCCGGCGACATCTGGGTGAGTAAGGGAGAGTGGCCTACTGCAGGTCAGGTTTGGCTCATGTCTACCACCACAGAAGATCGCAAGATGTTTTCTCCAAGATCTGGATAAAGTTGGAGAGGCAGCCCTGGCAACCTACTGAAACCAGAGGTTTCACTCCAGGGCGCACATATGCCATCTTGTGTTCAGAATGAGTAAGATGTACTAGGCTAGGAGTCCAAGTAGCCTCAGGGCTGACCTCACTAAAACCCAGCATTGAGCCTTAAACATAGAGATCATGTCCTGGACTCGCAGCGGTTAAGGAAAGACCTTGAATGCCACCATCTCCAGGACAGCCCCAATGGAGTAAATGACCATTTTGAATTTATCTTTTCTGCAGAAAGGCATTCAGTGTGCAGAGGTACAGTATATGTCTAAAGCCTCCGTCCTTCAGTGCAAGGAAGTAGCATGGATATATCCCATCTCCTTTCTTGTAAGGGAGCACCTGCATGATGGCACTCATGGCCAGCAGAAGGTTGATTTCTTGTAGCAATATTGCGGAATGGTCTGCTGACAGTTGCTCTCAAGTTGAACGAAATTGGAGCAAGGAGGAAATGAAAGGCAGCGCATATGCCGTTTGAATGATTTGCAAGACCCATCTGTCCAACATGATGGATCTCCAGCCAGAGAGGAAGTGTCAAATTCTGCCTCATATCGACTGCTTATGGGCCTGCAAGGGGAAGTTAAAGCAACTTGGCAGCCATTGCAGCCGGGGAAAAAAGTTAAAGGAGAGCTGTCCCTGCTGGTGCGATCAGCGTCGGCTGCCACCATGACCCCTACCCTGAAAATACCAGCCCTGTCATTGCTGCACAGGTTGGGCGAGTTGTTGCTGTCTGTAAACTAACCCCCTGGATAATCCCTAAACTTCCTGTACTGTTGGTGGAAGTGCTTGGTGGGAGACAAGAGTCCCAAGGATCAGGCTGTGCATTCACTGTGTTTAAATCGTTTAAGCACAAAATCGGCCTTCTCTCCAAACAGTCTAGAGCCATCAAGAGACATGTCTCGAAGGGACACTCGGACATTCCCTGAAAACCTAATTGGTCGATTTGCTGAGATGGTATGAGGGCAGTTGGGAAGATTCAATTTCTCTTGGTTGTCCTGGGAGCCTGACAGAGGCACTCCTCTTCCATACAGAAGATCTGACATACCAATTATTGTAAGCTCCTTAAGCCAGACTCCATTTTGTGCATGTTGAGCCTGTCTGCCTTTGGTCCACATTCAGCATCTCTCGCAGAACTCATGAAAATGTCAATTCATCTAAACTTTGGTAATATGTAAGACAACACAAGTCTGCTACAAACTACATGATATCTACATTTCAAGGTCTCACATTGGATATACAAAACAAGCATCTGGTCCGATTTGATGTATTTTCAGCATGCTGGTTCATACCAATTATGTCTCGGATTAGTGGAAACTCCCCTGATGTAGGGTAAATGACAGTGGTCAACCCAATAAACCTCATGATAGACCACTAAATTAGAGAGGCCTTCACCCTGAAAATCACGAGAGGGCCTGTCAGATTACTGCATCATCATTCTTATGCCAAGAGCCGATACAGAGAGGAGAGGAGCTGAGGCCAGCTAATGTGTGTTTTCCTTCTGAGGGAACACTCTCTCCCGGCTGAAATCTGATAGCTACAGCCGATCTGCAGGTATGCAGTGCACTAAGCCCCAAAGAACTCTAGAGGCAAGTTAGCTACTCTATGCTGTCAGTTTAGCGCATGGACGTAGTCTTTAGTATGTTAAGATGCTCGGAACATTCTAATCATGTTAGAACTGTTCATATTATTCTGCTGTTAGTAACGTATTTGTGCTGTTTTAATTATATTCTGTGTGTTTATTACTCATGTACTAAACTGTTGAAATAAACATTTTTAATAAATTGTGTATTTTCCTAGTACAGCACTTGTGTGTGCTATTCTAAAGAAAGAAATTGGGTTTGAAGCTTGAATTACGACAGTATCCTAGATTTCTTTACAGGACAGTTAGTAACTCAGAAAGCATGGACCCCACCCCAGCAGGTATGATTGGTCGTGGGAGGGCTACAATAACCTGGATTTCCCTGCTCAAGCGATGGTGTACCAAGCCCAGTTCAGACACCAATGGGTGGGAAAGTCTTGTTGGATGTATATCCCTAGTCGTATCCAGGCTATAGTGGGGGCAAATATTGTCAACCGTGACCTCCAATTTGATTGAAACCTCCCTATAAACCTGGGATTTTCATGAGCAAAATGGCTGAGGACACTGATACTGCAAAATTCCTTGAAGTTTTTTAGTATCTCTTTAATGTTTTGTAGGGTATCATCATGTGTTTTCCAAACGGGTTAAGTCAGTCAGATGGCATGTCCAGGAAATTTGTTTGGACTTCAGCCTTCCCTGCCTTCTCTCTCCTCCCATCCTGGATTGGATACGTCTATTGCAGCATTGAGGCTGCACATGTTCTTACTCCCTCCTTGATGATTGCCTTAGCAGTCTCTGTGTTGTCTTCAGGCATGATGTTGATTACTGGCGAGATGTCATGCCATATTTGGCAGTCATAAAGGCCCAATATTACCTAGGCATTTGCGGTTTTGATTGATGTTGACACCAACGAACAAACTCTACGAACCAAATTATCTAACCAACAGCTGTCAGGAGATACTGTCAATGACTTGATTGGATTCTTAGTTCTGCATTGGGCCACTGATATAATAACAGAGTCCAGCTTCTGATTGCCTAGAAGGCAGATGGGGAGGAATCTGAACCTCTGTACTATTTTGCCAAACAGGGTACCACCTCTGGAATCGTAGCTGGTATACATATTAATTTAAGGTCTTCTGGGCATACAAAGTCCAGTATGGACCTTACTTATACTCTTGTGTAGCTGTTCATTTAATTTGTAAAGGAAGTATCGCTGCTTCATCAAAGCCATTGGGAGAGTGAATTACTTAGCCCTCCTCTACACCAGAACCCAAGTAAAAAGTGTGAAAGAGGATTTTTAATTGAAAATTGTTTTTCAATAAAAGAAAAAGCGAAAAGAGTGAAGGTGTATGTGTTAATATGTAGCTAGTTGATATTGGCTCCATGCTGATGTGTATGTATGTAATTGAGACACTCAAACGCCCTTTTCTTTGAAGTTGTTTGAGACTCCTGTATTTGTACTCTTATTTTCTTTTATCTGTGTTTTAATCTTTTGTTCCGTTTTCTCCATGTACTGTAATCCGCAAGGACACTTAGAAAAGTATAAGCAAAAGGAAGTGTTGCATAAACTTTTAGTTTAATTTTTGGGCCTATAGAGGTATGGTGTACAATTTTTGCCTTGATAATGCTGTTGCAATGTGTGCAGGTGTAACATGGCATGGCCCCTTTATCTTTGTTTGCCTCTCTTGTTCATTTTTTGCTGGTGCATATTTCTTTCACATTTTTACTTCTTCCATAGGCAAACATGGGTCGGCTTCACAATGCTGTTCTTAGATAGGTGTATGTGTCTAGGACTTTCTGATTCTTGAGGATAATACTATCTATTTTGTATTTGTTGGGAGCATTTGATAGTTTTTTTGTTTTTTTTAATCTTTTTTATTATTAACAGTGCTCATAACACCATACAATACCATTCCATGTAAAAATAGCACATTGGGGAGATGTGCAGACATCATCTGGGAAGTACACATCAGGGAAACACAAGTGTCGATCATCAATACAAATTGATTAATCCTCCAAGGCGGCACCCGCTTCTCTATATTTACGCCAGGGCGCCCATATTTTCTTCCATTTTTTCATGCACCCCCTGCTTTTGTATACCGTTTCTTCCGCTCTTTGGCACCAGTCGAGGTCCCGCTGCCAGTCCTCCCATAGAGGGGGCGCCCGCAGCCCCCAGGCTCTAGCAATATTCCGTTTCGCCACCCCTGCCGCCAGGGCCAGCCAAACATCCACATATCTCGACCAGACATTGTCCCCTGTGATCAACAAGAGAAGCCACTTTGGGTCCATCGGAACAGGCACCCCCGCTACCCTAGACATTATATCCGTAACTTTCACCCAGAATGAACTGATCTCCGAGCACTCCCAAATGATGTGGAAGAATGAGCCCTCTTGTTGACAACCCCGCACACAAAGCGCCGACTGACACCTTCCCCATGTATACAGGTGAGTACGAGGATAGTATGTGCGATGTAGGATTTTGAACTGTACAAGCCTAAACCTAGAACGGATAGCGATCTCCCTGGGCCCCTGGAGCGCATCCTGCCAGTCCTCCTCGTCGAGGCTCCCCAGGTCCCGGGTCCAGGCCGCTCTGAGACTAACCAAGGGATCGGGTATATTGTTTATCAGTTTCCGGTAAATTGTAGATGTGGGTTTCTGCGCAATGGGATCAAGTAATAAACGATCTTCCATCGGGGAGTACTCCGGGATCACTGTGCCACTTGGTATGTGAGAGCATAGGGCATGCTGGAGGCGTATGTACTGATATCTCTGTGAGGTATGTAAGCTATACTCCTTCTGGAGATATTCAAAAGTACGGATGGCGTCCCCTTTCCAGACATCTCCCAAATAATCAATACCTATTTGCTGCCATCCCTTAAACCCTGTTAACGCGCCACTTCCCTCAACAGGTCCCCTTGCCAGAGTGGAGTTCTCCCGGTTATCTTGCCAGCCCAGCCCAGGAATCGATTCGCCTCCTGCCAGCAGTGGAAGACTACTCTAGTGTGGTCCGGCCATATCTTCTGGGGTCTACGGGCATACAGGAGAGTTTCACAATTGCCCCGTGGCATGACCATTCTGTCTACTCGGTAGGCGGGTTCGTCCCTTTCAGTGTACACCCAATCATTTACCACATGCAATTGTGCCGCCCAGTAGTATAATTTAACATCTGGGACCGCCAACCCCCGTCGTACACCCCCTGTGTAATTTGTGTAGCGCCACCCTAGGGGACCGTCCGTCCCATAACAAGGTCCGCACCGCCTGAGAAATCCATTTGAAAATACTCGTGGGTATCTGATAAGGGTGTTCTGCAGAACATACAGTAGCCTCGGCAGCGTGAGCATCTTAAACATTGCCGCCCTACCCATAAGAGAGAGTGGGAGAGTGCGCCAGTGGGCCACATCGGCTTGCAGGCGAGTCAGCTGGGGCTCGAGATTCTTCTCGAAAAACTCCTGTCTGTTACGCGTTACATACACCCCCAAATACTTGAATCCCTCCAGGACCACAGGTGCAGAGCACCTGGACGGGACCCGAGGGGGAGAACCCGACAAGGGGAAAATCACAGACTTCGACCAGTTAATGGTATAGCCGGAGTAGCTGCCGAACAACTCGAATAAGTGAACTACTTGGGCAATCGAGTGGTATGGTCTAGCCAAATAGAGGATGATGTCATCGGCGTATAAAGATATACGCTCCTCCCATTCATCCGTTGCAGCTAGACCCCAAATCAAGGGGTCCCTCCTTATCCAATGGGCCAAGGGCTCCAGCGCCAGGGCAAAGAGGAGAGGGGACAGAGGGCATCCCTGCCTTGTCCCCCTCCGCAGGGAGAAGGCCCTAGACACAGCCCCGTTAACTCGCACCCTAGCCGTCGGTCGTCTATATAGGAGCCGTACCCAGCTACAGAAGATCGGTCCAAAGCCCAACCGCCGAAGTACCATAAACAAGTAGGGCCATTCTATGCTGTCGAAGGCCATCGAGGCGTCCAGCACCATCAATGCCGTCTGGGTGTCTCCAGCATCCTCAGTCATATACAGAACCCCATAGAGACGCCGGAGGTTATGACGGGTACTTCTACGGGGTATAAAGCCGGGTTGATCAACATGGACCAAATCGGTAACCACCGATAGTATACGATCCGCCAGGACCTTGGCAAGAGCCTTTACTTCCACATTAAGCAAAGAGATCGGCCGGTATGAGGCACATTGGTCTGCTGGTTTCCCAGCCTTGTGGATCACCACGATCATGGCCTCTCTCTGGTCAGGGGGTAGGTGCTCACGCGCCTCCTGAAGCATCTCGAGCATGGGGGCTGTTACAATCGAGGCTTGTCTTTTATAGATTTCGATTGGTAGCCCATTAGGACCCGATGCTTTGCCCGACTGCAGGGAGTTAAGCGCCTTGGCGAGCTCCTCTACCGTGACGTCTGCCTCCATACGTTCACCCATCTCCTCAGTCAGCGTGGGGAGCGCAAAGTCCCTTAAGAAGTCTTCACAATCTTCCTCGGCATTTGATAGTTTTGATTTTGGCTTTTTCACTTAGGAGATATTTCTGGTCAACTTTGTCCATTTTTTTAGTGGCTTTATTAAGGCATGCTTTGGGATAGTCTCCCTGTTCAAACTGCTCTATTTTTTTTTCTCTAATGTTTCTGATTGAGGTGTTAGTCTTTTGATTCTTATGAACTATGAATAGGGAAGGTTTGTTTCCTAACTTTAGTGGATGAAAAGATTGGTAATGTAAAATATTGTGCCCGTCTGTGGGTTTACAGAAGATGTCCGTCTCCCTTTCTGCGATCGGTTGAAACATTGCACCAAATGTTTTAGTTACTGAAAAGCATGCTACATGCATGTAACTGCTCCATACCTTGTCTCTCCATGGTTAATGGTAGGATGGAGCGAAGTAAGGAATTATCCTTTTTCATACGATTATTTGAATAGTTTTAGTTAAAGTAACAACTAACTTGGAGCCCCTCTGACAACATCAAGAGAAGTTAGAAACCTAGGAGTAACCGTGGATTTAGACCTATCCTTGAAACCGCAGGCTAACAACATCACAAAGATTGCCTTCTACACAATGAAAACACTACGTCGGATCTTCCCATACCAATATAAACTGCAAACCATCCTCACACTCGTAATCTCCAAGCTTGACTATATCAACAGCCTATACTTTGGTGCATCCCCATTCATTATACGCATAACACAACTCATCCAAAATGCTGCTGCAACACTTCTCCGGCTTCATCCAAAAGAACACATGACTCCAGTCCTGCAAGCACCCCAGTGGCTACCTATAGCTAGAAGGGCAATGTTCAAGGCACTTTACATTGTCCACAGAGCCTCTCAAGGACAAGTACCTCTATTTCTATAGGTTAAATTCAAGCAATACAAACAGAACACTGTGCGCCAGACTTGCACCACTTATGATCATAAGTGGTGCAAGTCTGGCACGCAGTGTTCCACCTTACCATAAAAAATAGGTAGGAGGCACTGCTTTCTCAGTACAAGCCACCAAGCTCTGGAACTCACTACCAGCTAGCACTAGAAGCACCCAGGAGCATATACACTTCCAAAGACAGTTGAAAATTTGCTATTTCCTAGAGAACTGCACCACTAGCAACCTGGCAACAAAGCTCAGAAAAAAAGTCGCACCCTGTAGCACAATCCTCCGCTTTGCAAACATCTCTATTAGCAACTGCTTTCATTATGCAAGTAAATAAAAAAGGGCTGATCCATGGTTCACCATAGCATTATATAGTTATGTACTTCCACTTATAACAGTCATGGCCCACAATAATACTAGAACCATAATATGCAGTGGTCTGCAACAAATTGTACCTTGTACCTCTTACATTCACATAAGACGTATCTGCTATGAGGGTTCTCCATCACCAGCACTGTACAGCTGAAAAACCAAACATCACCAAATGAACAGGCATGGAATAATTGAAGAAATCTGTTACACAATGCTGGACGATTTGGAGGACATTAATATAGTCTATTCACAGTAGGTCCCAAATATCTATACAATCCGACCACTTCTTTGCATCTCACAAAGACACTCCAATATGGGATAATAATAAAAATGTCCATCCCAAAAGATCTCTCCACTTTTCTCTCGCCCCAACCATGCCAACTCAAGATCACAAATAAACACAAAGTCTCAGATTGGACAACCTGGTGCAGTAACCAGTTAAACAAACAATATCATATGAGATACCACAAAGGGACCTGCACAGCTGTTCAAAGCTCCCAGCATGCTGAAAACCATAAAACATTTCTGTCTCTTACACTTCATCATCCAACACCAGTCGCGGCTCCTCCGCTAAGACGGAGGAGCGTCGCCCCACTGCTTTGGGCAGTGGAAATAATGGAAAAATAAAATGATAATAACTGGTTTTTCTTATCATTTTGTTTGTTCCTGCTGTGGTTTATGGGCGGGTCGGGTCTACTCTGCTCCAGGAGCAGGGAAGGAGTAGTGGCACCCTCCTAAGTGCGCAATGACTGTTTGGCCTGCCGAACAGGCACGCGCACTTTGCATGTTCTCCATGCAGGCTGCTTTACAGCCTGCGTGGAGATCATGCCCAGGCCCCCATTCCCTGGCTGAGTGCCGAACCACGGTGCTCAGACCAATCACAGGCCAGTCAGCATTGTGATTGGCCAGGAGAGCATTGGGGTGCTTCCTGGTTCCTGCGGAGGGAGGACTAGGAGCAGCGAGGAGGTAAGAAAAGTTTTTTTTTTCTTTTCTTTACTTTAACCCCTTCCCCCTCCTCGCCCCGCGCCCTCCGCCCTGCCACCCCCGATCTGTGCCAGCCGCCGCTGTCCAACGCGATGTGTCCCATAACACGATAACCGCACCTCGGTGGTCATCTTGCACGACACGGAAACACTTCCAACAAAGGATCAAACCAAACACAACAACCAACCACACACCCTACACAGTGTAGCGTGCTACTCATGTAGACATAAGCAGGTAAGTGTGCCTACAAGGGATTTGTTCAAATGTATATTTGTAACAATTAATAAATTCAATTTAGGCAAGCTCTATCAAAGTAGCTCACAGTTGGATTACTCAAGAAACAATTCTATTAGTTTACCAATGAATAAATCGTTCAAATAAAGTTAAAGGAGACACGGGTGTATGTATTCAAAAAGCTGATTTTGTATTGATTGAAAATCATTAGTTATAAAGGGTACATAATCGAAAACAACACAATGTAGCCAGAAGTAACAGTTGCATAAAATTAAATATCCTTCCTAGTTACAATTGTGAACACCTTTTCACAAAATGCTTTTAAGGCAATCTGAAAAGTTTACACAAAGCCAAAATTGCCTTCAGTACAGTAAAATAAGGAATAGGTGTAGTAGTCGACGTTTCGGTCTAGTAATGTCTGTGTCCGTTAGACCATCCTCAGGACCTTGCATATGTTGATAAAAAAGACCCTTCGCACTTAGTAAGGTTAATATTTGAAAAATCTAGTCCACGAATTGGCTCTCTATTCCAGCACACAATGCTTACGCTGTGAATACTTAAGGTAAAAACCCAGGTGTATAGGGGCTCTTATTGCATGAACAGAAAATGAATCTGTATTGAAATGAAGAGAGGTTCCAAGTGTTCATGCTCGCTGAGCAGTCGGCGATTAATCAAATATTATTATTCAAATATTAACCTTACTAAGTGCGAAGGGTCTTTTTTATCAACATATGCAAGGTCCTGAGGATGGTCTAACGGACACAGACATTACTAGACCGAAACGTCGACTACTACACCTATTCCTTATTTTACTGTACTGTAGGCAATTTTGGCTTTGTGTAAACTTTCAGATTGCCTTAAAAGCATTTTGTGAAAAGGTGTTCACAATTGTAACTATGAAGGATATTTAATTTTATGCAACTGTTACTTCTGGCTACATTGTGTTGTTTTCGATTATGTACCCTTTATAACTAATGATTTTCAATCAATACAAAATCAGCTTTTTGAATACATACACCCGTGTCTCCTTTAACTTTATTTGAACGATTTATTCATTGGTAAACTAATAGAATTCTTTCTTGAGTAATCCAACTGTGAGCTACTTTGATAGAGCTTGCCTAAATTGAATTTATTAATTGTTACAAATATACATTTGAACAAATCCCTTGTAGGCACACTTACCTGCTTATATTAAACTGCCCAAGCCTTCAAGGGTGTAGTATCCTAGTTTACTGTCCATGCTTGTATATGCCATTTTCCACCACATGCCCTGCCAGTAGAATGTTACAGTATGATGATGTATTACGGAATGTTGGGTGTCTGTCAAGAAAAGCCACAGTTGTGATGGGGCTGAGCAGCATGCTGGCTGCTCCTGGTGGGGCTCATCTACATATCTACAATAAATCATCTTGAACTACATCAATCTGTCTGGACTTCATTACTACATTTTTATGGCGACGATCTGGAAACTTACCCTCATTCTACATGCTCAACAAAAGAAGTCAATGTCAAGGAAGTCAAGATGTCAAGAACAAGCTTCAAACTATGATTGGAACAAGGATTCTGGCACGTTGAGCCCCACCAGTGACCACTACACCGGTCGCTCCCAACCTGTGCGTGCCAGATTCTACTTCACACAAGCCTGTCTCAGTGAATATACTTCAACAACAGTGTGGCTCTATAGATGGTTTTGTCTTCACAAGTGCCTCTCAAGATCAAACCGGACGGTGCACACTTTGTGATTTACATGGACTTTTGACCTGCACCAAGCCTGTCTACCTTTCTATATGTGCGCTAGAAGGGAGCTGCCTGTCTATTGTCTGTTTCTGGCGTCCACAAGATGTTTCTTATCTACACAGCAGAGATCTCTACACACCGAGATCTACACAAAACACCTGTGATTTTTCTAAGCACAGGGTCAACTGTGGACATTTTTTGCGTTCAAACTTCAAATTTTGTCGATTTGGTGGGAGCCGTTTGGTGAAGTATCGCCTCCCGGTCATCCACCTCAAATGTGCTGGCATGGTCTTATGGGGGTAAGTCTATTTTTATTATATTGTGGTCCTTGGCTACCCCTGGACTTTTGCCAGTTCAACCGCTTCTTTAACTTTCAAAAAAATGTGGCACGAGTCAAGTAATGCACGTGCCTACCTGTCTCCAGCTTCATTGTCGCGTGCAGTCTCTTCGGCAATGTGCCCTGTGTCCCTCTTGGAACCTTCAGTGTGACGTTCATGGTTGCTTCAACTCTGGCGATGTTTAGAGACGTTTTGGTGCACACTGTTGCCAAGAGCCATCCGGCGCGACGTAGTGATGCGTGCCGCCATTTTAGGTGTGGTGCATTACAGCAAGCTCGTTATCTAAGCGTTTGCCTACTTTGCCAACCATGTTTTTTCTCTGCATTCAACCAGCATTCAACCTAATGACCGGCATCGTCCCAGAGTGAGGATCGGCTCCACTGCTTCATTGCTCCACTCTGCTCCACTCCATCTCTTCTTGTTTGTCTGCAGTTTGTTTTGCTGTGCACAAGAATGTACAGGTACATTTTCTTGGGGGGGGACTTGTCTACGTCGGAACGCTTGTACAGTCAGGGTGCAAATACAAATTTCTCCTGGAGACACACTGCCCCAGGGACTTGTACTATTCCTTACGTTGCTTTTGCTGAAGGAATTGTCTTGGGAGTGACTTTTAAATGCATTTTGGTTTATGCTGCACTAGTGGTGCGCTTGACTCAGCTTCTCGGGTGGTACCTACGTTGGTCCTAACACTTCTAGGTCGACTCGGTAACAATCCACGACCCTCTCGTTTCTTATGGTATTAGTTCAATGGTGACTCACACATCAAGAAACAATTTGGTGTCTTACAAGTCGAGAAGTTTACATCCTTAAGGTGGCACAACCTGTTAAGTCTACATCTGTTAGGTGTCGTTTTTTTCTGTCTCTCGCATGGGACTTTTGTGATTTTATCTAACATGTTTCTTATGGGGAACAACGTTCTAGTGTCTGTTAATTGCAGCGCAATTCGGGTGAGATGTCGCTCACCGGCGTGTGTCACAATTTTATTTTTATCTATCACCGGTATTTCAAACAACTTATGTGTTAAAAGTAACTTGCTTTTGTTGTGTGCTAGCATCGTGGGAGTCTCATTCAATGCCACGTAATGTATGTTCAAGTCACTGGTGATTTGTAGTTTTTCTTTCACATTTACCTGTCTTTCCACATTGGTGTGCGTGTCACATGGGTACGTTGACACGTACACATCGTTGTAACTCTCTTCAAGTCAAATTTTAATGCAAATGGTAGTTTAAGCCTGTTTTACTGTTGCTTCTATGTTTCAGCTTGTTGCACATCTTATGATGTTACTGTTTCCTCAAGTTTAATCCTTCACAGGATTGTATGTTGTTTTATTTCGATTTAGCTCAACGGGGTACATATATGGACCCTAGGTACACTCTCTCAAGAGTTCGATTATCTCGATTTACATGCATGACTGCAGTCTTCCCTACGTAGGGATAGCAATGGGTTTTAGTCCCAGTTGCTCTATGTACATTTGCCCATTTGTACTACTCACGGTTTCAAATCTATTGTCAAGTATATTTCATGGGTTCTTACCCTTATACGTTACCTGACCATGGCTAACCTCCCTCACTTTTCAGGGGTATGTCTTAGGTTCATGTTCAATTTTCTATTATACCATTACTCCACACAGTGTGTGTAGTATGGGATTTAGTTCCATTACGTTGCACGTCAAGTGGCCTCTACACGAGGTTGTCCAGGTTGTCCTTTTTAACTCACAGTGTGTGTTATATGGGTCTTAGTCTCATTATAGTCCCTCTCTCAATTGTTCTTCACCCTGTTTATATTAAGCCTTATTGCTTTACAATGTCGATTTTCCATTGCTATGTTGTTTACAGGGAAGTAGGAGTGATGTTATTGTATTCATTCATTCTTTCTTCACCCTGTTTATATTAAGCCTTATTGCTTTACATTGTCGATTTTCCTTTGCTATGTTGTTTACAGGGAAGTATGAGTGATGTTGGTGTATTCATTCATTCTCTGTTTTCTTTATTTCTCATGCTGTGCTTTGCCTCCTGTCATACCTGTCTGGCCAGTGGGTGTGTCTGGAGGTAAGGATCGGTGCTTTCTTGTTCTTCTTTTGGTTTCTATCTTATTTGTTGTGTTATGGAAGAAAAGGAGATATGTAGCTTCCTAGTTTACTGACCATGCTTGTGTATGCCATTTTCCACCACATGCCCTGCCAGTAGAATGTTACAGTATGATGATGTATTACGGAATGTTGGGTGTCTGTCAAGAAAAGCCACAGTTGTGATGGGGCTGAGCAGCATGCTGGCTGCTCCTGGTGGGGCTCATCTACATATCTACAATAAATCATCTTGAACTACATCAATCTGTCTGGACTTCATTACTACAAAGGGTTTATTGCATTTCCCATTTTTAAGATATTACTCATGTAGACAAGCACTTCATCGCCCCACATCGGGGTAGTAAGTGCTATATAAATGCTACAATACAACAATAAAAAAGCCCTGTCTATTACATTTTAGTAAAGATTTCCCACACCCTTCTGTAATAACGAGGCTGGATCGTAGTGGTTCGTTGAAGGAAGCTTTGATGTAACAGCCCCTACACATGTGAGCAGCACCGCAGCTCGGGAGTAACTGTAAGTACCACATTAGTGTAACGGCATAAACGGTGAAAATTGGAATGTGGAATGTTGGGGAACCAATGGGGAGGGAAAGGAATGACAGCGTGAGCCATCGCGTGCAGGGGAGTTTCACGCCAGTCATTGTCGCGTGCCATTGTCATGGCGCGCGGCAGTAACTACCGTTACAACACATCTTCCTCTCTTAAAACATTACAGAAATAGCGTGCTAGTTACAAACAAAGTCGTTGTATTTTTTTGGTTTGTTGATAGGTCTACCAAATCTTCCTGAGATATCACGACTGTCAACCACAGCCTCTGAGTCAGGGGGTGAATCATTTTCATTACTCAGGTCAGGTGTGTGGTGATCAGATGGTGCAGAGAAAGACGGGACGTCACCAACACTGGAGTCATTGTTTCTTATATGCATTTCATCACACGTATTCATTGACCTGTGCACATTTCTTGGTTCATCATAATCTACCCATAAATCAACATTAGGATTGCTCTTACAATGCTGAACAAGCTGTTTGCCATCAAAGCTGCATTTAGCTAGTCTGTTCATATGCCACACTTTACCATCACTGAGTTTGGCAGCGTTATTGTACACTTTGCATATCCGAAGGCGGGTAGTGAATCTGCTTTCACCTTTCTTGACCTTCCTTTCAAGTCAAACTTTAACAAGGTCACCAACATTAAATGAGTGATACTTGACACCATGTCTATTGTCATACCATTCTTTATAACACATTTGTGCTTTTTCGATGTTGCTCCTAATGGTTTCAGGTGACCACTCAATCCGTTTTGAAGTTTGCATCCACCCTAAGTCCCTGCTGATGGGTAGTCTACTTCTCGTGAGAACAAAAGGCGATTCGTTAGTACTGGTACTGGGTGTAATTCTGTAAGCCCGTATGAGCTTAAAAATGTCTTCTTCCCAGTTAAGATTACCATTTCTGGACAATTGTATGTTACCCTTTATGACCCTGTTGAAGCGTTCAACAAGGCCATTCCCTTCTGGAAGATAGAGTGAAGTAGTGTTGTGAGTTATGCAATTTCTCTCGAGGAATGATTTGAATGCTTCAGAGGAGAACTGGGGTCCATTGTCGGTTAGGATGCATTTTGGTAGCCCCTCACTCATGAAAAGTTTGTCCAAGAATGAAATGACACGGGTACTGTCGGCACTTGGAACAATTTTGATCTCAGGCCATTTGGAAAAATGGTCCATGACCACCAGAATGTATTTAATTTCGCCATCATGGCCTTCAATTGGTCCAGTTATGTCCAACCCTATTCTTTCCCACAGCATGCTTGGGGATACTATGGGATTTAGGGGAACTCTGGAAACTTTTAGACTTTTGTCAGAGTCATTGCAACCCACGCAATTTCTGAAAAGGACTTCAATTTGCTTATCTACACCTGGCCACCAATAGCTGTTTTTAACTCTTAGTTGTCTTAGATATGCCCAGGTGACCTATGTGGCAAAGTTTTAGGATTTTCTTTTTTAGCGAGTCAGGGGGAATGGCTTTCCCAATTCTGAACAGTATGTCATTTTCACAACTCAATTTGTTTCTCAGTTCCCAATAAATCCTAGCCTCTTTGTCGAGATGTCTTTTTTCTGGCCATTGAATGTTGATGTATTTACAGACATTTTGAAGTGTGGTGTCTTTCAACATGTGTTCTCTCCATTCAGTTTTATTAATGCCAACAAAATCGACATCGAACAGTAAGGCTACTTTCCCAATGTCTTCCTGATCTTCATTAATCTTCTCATTGGGTAAGGGTAGTCTACTTAGAAAGTCTGCTACTTTGTTTTTCATCCCCTTTGGTATCACTTTGTTTTTGACACCAGGCCAGTATTCAACAGTGTAGTTGTAATCTAGCAATTTAATAGACATTTTGCTTAGTCTGGGAGAGGCATTTTGCAAACCAGCAGCTGAAAGGATTTTGATGAGGGGTTTGTGATCTGTTCGTAACAGAACATTGTAACCCCAGACATACACTCTGAAGTAGTTGAGAGCCATGAGCATGCAAGCATTTCACGTTCAATCACTGAATATCTTTCTTCTGCAGGGGTCAGTGAACGAGACGCAAAGGCTACAACCCATTCGTTGTTGTCCGAGTCTTTCTGTGAAAGAACGGCCCCAAGCCCCTTGTTGCTGGCATCTGAGGTAACAAAAATTTGAGCATTGGGATCAAAACCTTTAAGAAAAGGTGCACCACTTATTTCTTTTTTAATGTTGTCAAAGGCATTCTGGCACATTTGGGACAAGAGAATTTCACTTTATTCTTAAGTAGTTGCCGAATGTGGTACGTCTTTTCTGAAAAGTTATCTATAAATTTCGAATAGTATTCAGTTAACCCAAGGAAAGCTCTTACCTCATCTTTGCTGGTGGGACAAGGTGTTTGGAGAATGGCTTCCACCAGACCTTTTTTGGGTTTAATACCATCCTGACTTATGCAATGACCAAGATAAACAACGTTGGTTTGTGAAAACTTACATTTATCTAATTCGACAGTTAATCCATTTTGTTTTAAAATTTCAAACACCAGTTTTAAACGTGCATCATGCTCAGTTTTGTTACTGCCCATAACTAGGATATCATCTTGGAAAAACGTAATGCCTGCAGCACCCTCAAAGATGGTTGACATTATTCTTTGAAAGAGTGCTGCGGCCGAAGCCAAACCAAAAGGTACCCGAGTGAAACGATAGCAACCAAACGGTGTAATGAAGGTTGTGTATTTTCTACTATCGACATGTAAAGGTACCTGGTGGTAAGCAGATTTTAGATCTATAATGGAAAACAGTTTCATGTCTTTAGTTGCATTAAATATTTCATTTATACGTGGCAGTGGAAATTGTTCAACAATAATACTCTTATTGAGATGTCTTAAGTCAATGCAGAGTCTGATTTTACCATTGGGGCGTTTTACGACAACCATGGGGGAAACCCACTCTGCAGATTCAACTTTCTCAATCACCCCATTAGTGACCAGTTTATTAAGTTCAGTCTGGACGCCATCTCTGATGGATAACGGTAAGTGTCTTACTTTATGAACACAAGGTGAAGCGTTATCTTTTAACTCAATCTTATGTTCAAAACAGTTGAGTAAACCAACTTTTCCAGAGAAGACTTCTGGGTATTCCTTGAGTAGATTTTCACAAAATTCATTGTTGTCATCGATTGACATGACAGGGTCAGAGTTGTTGGGATTGAGAATTATCCCTAAATCGGCTTGATCATTCCACCCCAGGACAGATGGTCCTCTTTTTGCCACAAATAGTTTGCAAAAGGCTTTCCTACTTTTGAATTCGAATTCAAGTTCACGAGTGCCAATGAATTCAATATTATCACGTGTGTAACTTTTGGCTATTACATTAGATTTTTCAAGGGAAGCACCAATTTTGTTAGCAAAATGTTGCTTCCAAGTATTTTCATTGACAATTGTAAACGGAGAACCTGAGTCAGCAACTATGTTCATCGACACCCCACCCATTTTTATTTCACATATGGGCTTCTTGACTTTCACAGGATTGACGTCGAGGATGTCGTACTCAATTGAAAATATGTAGTTGATCTTGTCGGACTCTGATTCTTCAGAGTCATCTGATGCCTCGCAATTCTCACTTTGAATATGTCGGACAGGCTTGCTATGTTTGTAGAATTTCCTATTACATACTTTGGAGAAGTGCCTAATTAAACCCCACGAGGTACATTTTTGAAACCTAGCAGGACACTTTTTGAAATCAGCTAGGTGGAAAGAAGATCCACAGCGATAACATTTTCTATTGGACTTATCACTGGAATTTTTCGTGTAGGTTTTTCGTCACTGCACTTTCCCTTAAGATCTGCATTCATGTTGCTCTTATTAGTGTTTCCTTTATTTTTGCATTTATTTGCATTAGATGAATTAACTAATTTCACTTCATTTGGCTCCTCTAATACAGCTTTTGCACACCTCCCAGTGAGTTCCGCTTTTTTGACTAAAGCCGCCACTTCTTTTAATGGAGATTCTCCATTAACCCAAAGTTTGTCCTGAATGTTGGGGTTACTTGCATGCATTATGATCTGATCCCGTATGAACTCCTCTTGTAACTGCCCAAATCTACATGTTAAAGCCTGTAGGAGAGTAGGATCTGCTTCTTATAGTTACCCCCACTTTTTGCTGATGTTTCACTGTTTTTCGACTTAGCCAGACTGTGGCCCTGCTAATCAGGACCCCAGTCTATCTGCTTTCTACTCTAAATTGATTGTATGTACTTTAGGTACACTCCAGATTGGATTCTGGGGTACCCTTGTGAGTCCCTAGTATATGGTATACTATGTACCCCCAGGGCATAGGTACCCCAGAGGCCTACCAGGGGCTGCAGCATGTATTATGCCTCCCTGGGAAGCTTTGTAAATGACACAACAGGTCTGCTACAGCAGCCTGTGTAAGGTGGTGTATCCACCCCTTACTGAGATATAGGTTCCCTATATCTCTCCATATCACTGCACATGTAAACCTATCAGTCACCCCTATGGCAGGCCTTAACAATCCTGAAGGCAGGGTGCTGGGTTTCATGTGAGAGGGTGCCCATGCATGAGCAGAGTCCCTCTGCAGCTTTCGGAATCTTTATTCCGGGGTTGTTTGTGATGCAGCCAGACCATATACTCTTAAGTGCATTATAACCAATCGGTAAATGCTAACTTTGGAGTGGCTGCATGGAAAACTGTCGTGTTTGGTGTCAAACACCTTGGAATCATACCCCCACACCAGTAACTGGTGTGGGAGTATGATCCCACCCTTCTAGAGGGAGAGACATGACAGCACCGGTATACCCGGTACCAGCTAACAGAGCCCTGGCATCACAAAATGGATGCTGCAGCCACAGACACAAGTCTGCCCTCCTGCTGCTGGATGAAACTCCAGCAGGGGAGGCCTGGACAATAGGTTTCCTGTCACAGGGAGGTGTGACCACCTCCCAGACGGGCTTTAGTGTATTGGGGCTGGGTGGGTGCACTCTCAGAGTGCTTTGAAGTCTGCACTGGGGGCACATTTGGTGTCCCTGTGCATAGTCCAGCTCAAACCGGTTGCAGGGGCACTCAGCCCCTGCTCTGGCATGAAACTGGACAAAGGAAATGGGTGTAGCCACCCCTCTTTCCTGACCCTCCCATAGGTGGGTCCCCAGAGTTTGTCCAACCCCTTCCTTGGGTATAAAGTAGGAAACCCTGACTACAGGACTTTAGATTACACCTGGACTAAACTCTGATACCAGAAACCAAGTACTTCGACGATCTGCATGACGCTGGACGACTGAAGAATCTCCCTTGGAGTAAAGGAGTTACTCCCCTGCAAGGCAGGCACCTTTAACGCAACTGACCGGTTGGCATCTCCGAGCTCCGACGGACTCTGAAGAATATTGCCACACAGGAGGTGGGTTTTCCGAGGTCTCTGAGGTCAATCTGTGCCCACAGCAAGTCTGAGGTCCGTATCCCTCGTGGAGGCCGTGCAACCCGAACCCCTGGACACCGCAACCATTTGCAGAAGCATCAGCTTTCCGGCGACCCCTGAGGCTGAGCTTTGGGTTACTTGTAGCCCTGACCCCGAGCAGTAATTGCACCGAAGATTGTCGGCCTACACTCAACGAGTGTTCTGTGGGCCGCCATTTTGTGATTCCTCTCGAGGTCCCTTCGCGATCCCTGGTCCGTTGACCTGTGGGTCCCCAAGAAGGCAACTCTAACTTTTATTGGGCTTCCCTGGTTGCTCCAGACGTGCCCTGACTCTCCATCGCTTGGGGAGTCCCTAGGACCTTGCTGGTCCGCACAGAAGCATCTTTTCTCTTCCTGCGTGGGTTGCTTTTGCCAAGGCTTGTTGTGGTCAATCCGATCACCGACACCCCAGCACTCGACATCCTTCGTGGGACAGCTCGAATCCGGCTCCTGGTCGTCGTCGACGTCTCCGGGACCCCGTGGCTGCAGAGTCAAGCTTCACCTCTTCGCACCTGAAGCACCCGACATCGGTGGGCATTCGATTTCTCCGCTCCTGGTCACTGGCTAGTGACCCAGACTCTGTCCCCTCTGCTTTCAGGTTTTTCACATCTTCGATCCAGGCTTGGATCACACCGGACACTTTTCTCCTTCACGGCAGCAGCACTTTGCAGCAGATCGCCATTGAAAACGACGACGATTCCCGACACCCTTTGACACCTATGCACCCGGCTTCCCTGGGTGAGGTAACTCGAGTACTCCGGTGCTCCTGTGGGTGTTGGGCCTAGAACCCCTTAAGTCTAAAGGGGTTTGCTCAAAGTCCTCTCCTAAGTGTACTTTAACTTTAAAATTCCAACCGCGACTTTCCGCATTGAATCCTACGGCGCTCACGGCTGTGTTCTCACACTGCACACGTCCCCCGTGAGTCTCCTGTGTACCTTGGGTGGTTCCTTGGGGTCCCAGCGATTCTACGTTCTCTAGGCACTGTGTCTAGTCAAGTCGTGGTTCTTATACCACTTTCTTAGTATATGGTTTGGTCTCCCCCTGGAGCCCACTGTGTATTGTGCTATTTACTGTCGTTTTAATACTGTGATACTGTGTATCTTGGACTCTAATCTCATAAAGGGATTAGTAGTTAGTGTTTAGAAATAAATACATATATTTTATATATATCTTGTGTGGTTCTCCTTTCATTTAGTTATTCAAGAGGTTATAATCTGGTAAACCAAGCTGCTTTACACTCCTTCAAGACTTAGCCTGAAGGCTGCTCTCCATAGCTACCACTAGGATAGCTTTCAATAAAGGTTGTCTTTAAACCTATCATCATTAAGGGTCGTTTGGACTGGTGCAAGGTGCCCACTATAACTAGTGGACAGCATATGCCAGGCCAACTTCTCACAAAGCCAACGTATTCAAAGCTGACACATAATCATCAATGCTTTCGTTTTTTCCTTGTTTCCTTCGTGAAAATTTGTAGCGATCAACAGCTACACAAACAATTGGTGAAAAATGTGCATCAAGATCATCCAAAGCGTGCTTGAATACATCATTTACCTCTCTGACTTTTTTTTCAATTTGATTATAGGTTTTAAGACCACCAGGACAAAGGCAATACAATAAAACTTTCTTTTTCTTGTCTGGAGTGAAATCTTCATCTTCAACCGTATCAATATAATTGCAAAAATATTCCTTCCACTCTTTCCATGGCATGCAAGGTTCACCTTTGAGTGGAAGGAAAGGTTGCGGCTGTGAAAGGTTTAAGGAACTTAAGGCACACATAGTATACAAGTGCTGGGTATATGAATATATGTGAACTGAGAGGAAATTAAATGTACCAAGAGCAAGGGATCAGCATGTGAGTTTGGCTTTGCGATGTGAAAATTAGATTGCAGTTAGAACACTCCGTTTATTAACTGCAGTTACAGTGGATCTTTGATATTGTAGCAGGTGTGCGTATCACCGGATGATGCACGCAGCAGGGGATGTGCAGCAGACGCTTGCTGTTTATTATAAAATATTTCCGATACTTCGGCTATAGAAATAGTGCGCACCGCTTAAATGTTGCATGCGGTGAGGTTAATTAACGATCCTTCGTTAAAATTTGAAAGTGGTGTGCGTGTCACCGAAAGGATACGCACTGCATAGATTAACACGGACGTCACTGTGAATGCGAGCCGTGTGGATAAGATGGCCGCCTCACGCTGGTTGACGTCGTGTTCTCATTGGGAAGTGGAGCGCGTTGTAGAGATGCTCAGTGGAACGCGTCACTGATGACGTACGTTGCTATACGTCATCATTTCTATGCGCACTGGCAAGGGCTCCACACATCTCCCCCAGACAACCGGCAAAAGAAAATCTGACCGCATGGAACGATTGGAGTACCGTGGGTTGGAGCTCTCTTGGCTTACACAGGAAGCAGGAAACAGCGGTTGCGATGTACTCCCTCAGTGAAGTGGAGTTTACCCTGAAAGAGCTGCACAAGTCGGACGGTGAGTTTTCTTCCGAAGGGTCCGAGTATAATGGAAGGTGCTTGATGTGAGGAGCTGTCCGCTGGTCGCCACTTGTCGTCGCCACTTATAATAACGAGGCAGGATCGTAGTGGTTCGTTGAAGGAAGCTTTAATGTAACAGCCCCTACACATGTGAGCAGCACCGCAGCTCGGGAGTAACTGTCAGTACAACATTAGTGTAACGGCATAAACGGTGAACATTGGAATGTGGGAGGTTGGGGAACCAATGGGGAGGGAAAGGAATGACAGCGTGAGCCATCGCGTGCAGGTGAGTTTCACGCCAGTCATTGTCGCGTGCCATTGTCATGGCGCGCGGCAGTAACTACCGTTACAACACCTTCTGTCTGTTAACACCCAGCATTTTGATCGAGGTGTTCTGTAAATTCTATACTGCCTTTGTGGTTGCATTAATATTGTATATTTCTTCCATTATATTTCGAGGCATCTAGTTTACCTTTCATTAAAACAGGGTTGAGTCATACAGATTTCCTTTTGTGAGGGCATAGTAGTGTTGTTTTGAGAGGATACCCCACATCGAAGGCTTCATTAGCCATTTCTTGAATTGCTTTATTTGTATTTACATTCTTGAAAGGAATGAGGTAGTCTTTTTCTTATTCTGAGCTTACTTTAAAATTCTTCCATGATCTGGAAACTGTGGTTATAGTGGATTCAAAGAGAGATTGCGCTATCATAGGCAAAATGTGATGTGGGCTCCATGAGGTAGGAGTGTTTCCTGTTATTGAGATTCTTGGAGATAGTATAGCGCCAAGGTTGTGTGCAGCAAAGCGTGTGGGTCCAGTGAATAGTTAGTGCGCTCTACAGACTATGTTGTTGGCCTGTAGGTCTAATGTCTGGTGTAATTCACAATTATCGAACAAGATTTTGAGTCTGTCTTGGATGTAAAGGTTTTTGTTCTGTATCATGGAGTCCATCACCTCTGCAAAAGTAGGAATATGCGTGGGGACGGGAGGGGGCTGTATAGAAGGCGACGAAGAAAGTGGTAGATTCAGAGCAGTAAACGAGCATTGCTTTTCATTCTGACAGCAGTCTGTAATGAGGAATGGCTAATGTTTTTGTCAGCCACAGCCATTCTCTCCTCATACTTTCCCACATGGTTGATTTCTAAAGGTTAGATGTCAGTCTGGGATGCCACATCATCACCTAAACCAGGTTTATATGGTGAAAAGGAGAACTGGTTTAAGATCTGCTAATAGGTTGCAAAGGTGATATATGTTTTTGGTTGGTGACCTAGTATTGATTAGCATTCATGCCAGTTGCTTCTTGTTCTGACCAAATAGATTTGCCAGGTCCGAGGTGCGATATCAGGTGAGATTTTACCTCACTATTCTGTTAGGCAGTCAAGGGGCATTGAAAGCTCTTTATTCTTGTAATGTGGGGTTGTAGATCTGGGACTGGCTAAATGTCGGTCTTCAAAGATTCCTCAGAATAATGCTGCTGTTTACCTCAGTGTTTGACAGCTTCCATTTTGTAAGGGAGGGGTGTACATTTGCCTTTCAGTTTGCTAGCCAGTCGCAAAGCAGTTGATAGTTCTGGCACTTGGTCCACTGATTGCTCAGTATGGAGCTCAGGCCAGCGTTGCAGCAGAGGTGGCGAGTTAGGTCCACTGTGAGACTTATCTTGTTGCTCCAGTTGGCCAAAGGGGCATTTTACTTAGTTTGGATGGGAATAGGAAGTATGGATAGCAGGAGCAAACCTAGAGAATTGTTAAAAATGTTTACTTAGTTGATTGAGCTTGTTAGTTTTCCAGTTTATGTCCTATGCAACATGTTAAAATTCAGGGCATGTCTAAATGGAAGTTGTGGATAGTGCGCTGAGATTTTGTACTGGGAGATAAAGCATGAGACAGGTAGGTAATATTTACGAAGGCTGAGGATGAAAGACGAGATGGTTAGGCAATGGAGTGGTGGTACGGCAAAAGCTGGATGCTGTTAAACGTTGAGCTGGGAAAGTTGATGTCAAAGGCTTGCTTTTAACAGTGGATGCATGATGTGCAAGACAGTGAGGTTTACATGGTGGAGGAAACGAACCTGATAGAGACGGGTCGAGTAGCAGTGATGTTAAATTGGGAGAGGGCGGAGGGTGGGAAAGACACGGGGGCAGATTTACGTTGAACTAACGCAGCGGGGTACAGCAAGTCATTTTGCTGCGCCGCGCTGCGTTAGTTTTGAAGCACAGGGATGCGACATATTTACAAGAATATGTCGCATCCTTGTGCTTCCCCTGCGCTGGCGCACAAACTGCAGCCATGCGCCGGCACCCTTGCACCATGGTGCAAGGATGCCTGCGTCGTGGGGAGATTGTTTTGTGCAGGAAGGGGAACCTTCCTGCACAAAAACAATCACTACACCATTTTCCTCTTTCAATGCGTGCTGCAGAATGCAGCACGCATTGAAAGAGGAAAACGAGGAGAAATGAAAACATTTCTCCTCGGTGCGTCTCGCTACGCCACCGCTAGGGTGGCGTAGCTTCAGACGCATCTCCAGAGTTACGATTTCTCGTAATTCTGGAGATGTGTCTTGTTCCATGAGTGTTGCGTGGGAACACCCACAGCAACACCCATGGAACGCCCCTTCACCGCAAAGTGCTGCGTGTGAAGGGGCCGTATTTACAAGGAGAGGAAAAGTCACACAGGGTGGCTTTTCCTCTCCTTGTAAATATGGAGCAGCCCCCTGCGCCACCAGTACGTCACGAAAAGTGACGTACTGGTGGCGCAGGGGGCTCGTAAATCTGCCCCAGGGAGTGTCACCAGTGGGCAGCTTTCGTTGACTGGATACAAGGTAGTACAGCCAAGAGTTTGTTTTCTATGTTCATAGTGCTTTGGTTTTTTAACTGGTAAGTTCAGTGACTCATTTCAGAGGGCTAATCTAAATAGTTCAAACTGGTGCAACAGCTTATCTACCAGGAATACCTAACTGGTGGTTTGGGCATACGAGTCAAACATCAGCTCACAACAAGGAGGTCTGAGCCTCTTATTCAGAGGTGAATTAAAAACATTCCAGGGTATGATTGCTATGCTTGCATTATGATTTTTGTTGGTAATCAGGTCCACATAAGAAGTTGGCCAGGTTGAACGATAAGAAATATGTTCTGAAAGAAAAAACATTTTAGCAGCAATAGTAGCAACTGTGCGTTGGTAAGGCTGGTTGATACCTTGATATCTGTTTTTGCACTTCAGGGCAAGCCGCCATCTCTAAGACTTTCCTATGGAGCACTTAAAGCTGGCTCAATATACAACAGATTTCTCATTAACACATACAGTTGTGTTGTATTAATTAATTTTTTTTCCACAATTTATTCCATTCAAACCACATCAAAAAAATATACTTTGAATTTAAAGGAAACAACTTCAGATCCATGCCTGCCCGCAAAGCAAGAATCACTGCTGAAAGAATAATTGGAAAATGCCACATGGCAACAGACCACTGCCTGCCAAGTTACTAGCCAAGCCTGTGCTTGGTGAATCCAGTTAAAATGATACACTTGCTGCATATTGAGCGGAGTATTGCATTGTCTGATATCTCAGATGTGACCTTGCGCTCTTCTACACTTAGCAGCAAAATAAATTACAAATGCTTCTCTCTAGCTGCGGCGACCTTTCACCTGGTAAGCAGACAAAATGCAAAAAGGTACCCATAGGTACCGGAGTTCCTACCTGCCTGGTGCCTTTGTCGCCCATGGCCACTGACTCCTGTCCACCTGACACTTGTTAGGACCCGACCAAGGGGATGGGGTGTGAGCAACTCTCAGGGAGAGTAAGCAGCAGCCAGGTCCAACGAGGGGTGGTCTCTGCTCCTGCCTAATTAATTTTTTCTGGCTTGTCAGTCATCCAAAGTCTTTCCGCTCGCCTTCAGCTGCTGCTCCCTTCCTCAACTTCAGACCAGGAAAGCAGTCCCTTTGCCCGAAGTACCCCAGTTGGGGGTGTGGGTGCACACAAGTATTTTATTTTTCTCAGGCAAGGAGAGTCAACTCCACTCCATTAGCAAGGACTTCCATCTGGTCTTATCACAAGGTCACACCGAGAAGGGGGGTGGGGGGGAACTGTAACTGCATCTCTCAGGATTGGCCTGAGCAGGCATGACCACCACTCATTTGGAGACTGGGGGTTGCGGCTTCCATCAACCCCCAGTCACTAATGAGCAGCCTGGGAGAAGCCTCTAGTGCACATGTTGGGCTGCCCGGAGAAAGGCAGCCGTCCAACTCAAAATGCACACTTTGTGGGCTTAGCTAGTGCCGTACGCTTGCTCACTGCCTATCACACTGAAGCTCCACCCCCTTCAGAGCCATCAACTGCCTGCGGCTAAAGGCAGACAGGCGCGGGCATAATAAAAGTAATTTTTTTTCAAAATTTCCAATCACATATATATATTGTGCACAAGACTCCGAGCAGTGGGCTCCACAGATGAACCTGATGCTAGCTGCCATCACTATTGTTGCAAATGTTTAATGCAAAACCATGGTTTACTATTAACCACCACAAGATTCAACATCAATCAAGATGATGCCTTTTTGAGGAACAATCTAGGAGAACTATAAACAGAGGACTTTTCACCACACTCCAGCCACTTTAAGCCATATACTTATTCTTGCTTATCATTGGTTTTGTGATAGGTACTTGATACCACCAAGACGTGGATTAAAGGCACATTTTTTAATCATAGGAATGATTGTCGCAAGCAATCTGAGATGAAACAGAAAGTGGGCAGGTACGTGTCCCTTTCCCTGGACGAGGGCTACCAACTTTGGGGAAGATTTACAAGCCCCTTGCGCTGCCAGTACGTCACTTTTTGTGACGCACTGGCAGCGCATTTCTCTGCCCCATATGCATCCTGCGTGGCTTTTCCTGTCCTTGTAAATACGGCCCCTTTCCACGCAGCACTTTGCCTGAAAGGGGCGTTCCATGGGTGTTGCTGTGGGTGTTCCTACGCAACACCCATGGAACCAGACACATTTCCAAATTTACGAGGAATGATAAACCTGGAAATGTGTCAGTATGCTACGCCACCCTAGGGGTGCCGTAGCGAGGCGCAACGAGGAGAAATGTTTTCATTTCTCCTCGTTGTTTTCTCTTTCAATGCGTGCTGCATTCTACAGCACGCACTGAAAAAGGAAAATGCTTGTAGTGATTGTTTTCGTGCAGGAAGGTGCCCCTTCCTGCAGAAAAACAATCTCCCCATTTTTTTTTTGCAGATTTATATTGCGCGAACTCGACCCTAAGGTACTGGAGCGCTTTTCATGAGCACCAGTTACTTTACACAAGGACACATTCATTTTTTTGGTAGGCACGGGGAGATTAAGTGATTTGCCCAGAATCACACCATGGTGCAAGGATGCCGGCGCATGGCAGCCGTTTGTGCGCCAGCGCAGAGGAGAGCACAGGAATGCGACATATCATTGTAAATGTCGCATTCCTGTGCTCTGAAAGTGCCGCAGCGTGGCGCAGCCAAAGGGATTGCGTTGCCGCACTGCAGCACTTTCTTGTAAATCTGCCCCTTAGTTTTGAGTTACTAATAACCAACATCGAAATGTGTTGACAAGGTTCAGGTTTGGTATTGTTCACCATCTGATAGACCTTCGCCCTATGAAGTTGTGCCCAACTGAGTCAGCTTTTTACTTGCCCTAAATGATGAATTAGTGTGTTTAATGTTGCAATTTTTATCCTGAAAGCAACCAGTTTAAGGAAAAGTATTAGGTTTTATCATCAATGGGGGGCGTGGCTTGCGCCCGAGGAAGATGGCGGCACTCCCGTGACTCTCTTGAGGTGACGGGGCTTTCCGAGGGATTTTCTGGCTTCACCCGAGTCTTGAAGGTCGGCCAAACTGTATAAATTAAGGTTGGAATGTAAGCGCCTCTAAATGGAAGTATTTTCGTCTTCTTTCTGGCAAGCTTCGACCTTTTATTAACCTTTTTGCTCACAGCTGAGGTATCTGCGACAGCTGCTTAACTGCCGCCCACGCGCTGAGGGAGCCGGTTTTCCTTTCACTTTGCATTTTCACTGGCAGCATAGATTTATGGATGTTAACAAATCGAACTAACAACTAAGAGAGAAGAACTCTAAATTTAAACTCTGCAGTGATTTATTGCCTAACTTTGCCTCGCAATGCCCCCTCTGTGAAGCATATCGCTTCCTGACTAACTGAATGAGAACTGTGGCTTCAAAGCAGTCTGCACACTGAGGAGATTATTTTCATTGCGCGCTGAATTTCTTCAAAAGGAGCAATGTTTTATTCATTTACTGACCCCGGTTCACTGACTATGGATGTTTCACACTAGAAGTCATGTAGAAAAGTGAATTTGGACATTACTCCCATGCGCTTGTATTAATAGGCTTTAGATAGGCATTTCAGCAACCTTGTTTCTGTGTTGCTAATGTGTATGTGCAAATATCTGCATTTCTTAGCTGTGTTTCTCTCAGAACCTACAATGTTATATGAGTGTACCACGAGATTCTTTATTTAAAGTGGCTCTCTTGGATATGGTATTAAGCTAAGCATGTGGTATGGTTTGCTTGGGCATAGACACTCTTGTAATGTATTGTGGTGACTTACATTTCATACATATATTCTCTTCCACTTAAGCATACAGATATCACTTTTATATTTCACTTCATGCTTATTGGTAATTGTATGTTTTGATATTCTGTCATGCGCCAAATGTACGCAAATTCTGTTGCAGTGTGCCCTGCCCACTATTATTAGGTGGAATTGCGCACTTACGTTATACCTTGCAGTTTTACATAACCTTTTCTGTATAGGTTTTAACTCTTCCCATTGCATGGGTAGGTTAAAAAAAGTATCTTCATTGCAAATATCTTCAAATCGTAGATTTATTGTCCATTCCAAGTCACGTGTGAACTTCATTAAAATGGAACACTCCCAAACATCGACGCCCAAAACAGCTGCTTCTTCGACTACGACCAATGGCTCCTCTTCTCTTACTAAAACAACAACTAAACGCCTTAAACAAAATCCACCCTCTCCACCGAAGCCTTCTTCGCCTGTCTCCATGGATCTCCTTCTGGAAGAAATTCGAGCTCTGCGGCCATTTGTTGAGGAGACAAATTCTAAAATACAAATCTTAACCGATGGATGGGAAAAATTGGAAGAAAGAGTCACCAAGGTTGAACATAATGTTGAAACTCTCAGTGCATGTTACAACAAAGTAGACATCTTTCATTCCCAAATTACATCCCTGCAAAAACAGGTTGAAAACCTTGAAAATAGAAACAGACGCAACAACCTTCGCATTTATGGATTATCGGAAGGCGCGGAGGGATCGGATCCCATCTCCTTCTTTCAAAAATTTCTACCGACAGTACTAAATCTACCGGAGGACACTACTCTCAATATACAACGCGCTCATAGACTGGGCCCACTGCATCCAACACCCTCAAGCACGAAAAGACCAAGAGGAGTTATATTGTATTTCCTTGAGTATACGGACCTCCTCAAAGTGCTTTCCGCAGTTAGGCTCCTGAAGCGTATTTCATTTTCAGGTCATCAACTGTTCTTCTCGCAAGACTATGCCAAATCCACAGCAGATAGACGCAAAGAATTCCTCGATATGCGTCCAGCGTTGCGTTCAATTGGAGCTCGTTTCGGATTGCTTCATCCTTGCTTGTTTAAAGTCACTCTCAACAATAACACCACGACTTATGAGGACCCAACAAAGCTGAAGAGTTTCCTCAATGCACAATGCCCAGAAAAGATGGACATTTCCAGCACTCGCTTTAAATAGCTTTTCTTCTGGAATGTATTTGAATAGGGATTAAATCCTCAGTGTGTTGTTTTAACTATAGAAGTTTAGTATAGCTTTTGCCATGGTATAATGGTTTGTTTGATCTCATTAATCTCTAAATAGCTCTTCTTCTGTTATATATTGGAATAGGGTTTAGCTTTTCAGTATGTTGTTTTACTTACAAAATTCTAGATTGGATTGTGTCATGATATAATGGTTTGTTTGTTCTCATTATCTTCTTCCATTTCAGGTTATAACCTTATAACGTCTGATGTCATAATGTGTCATGACATATTCCATCCTGTTTGTATTAACCATTTTTTGTTTCTTTTTACACAGGACCTAACCTTGTGTGCTTGACCTTTTAGTTTTGAATGTTGTTTACATCCCGAAGTCTTCCCCGCCTTACCTCATGGAGTCCGGGTACGTCATCGTTCCATGTGGTCTCTCCCCCCCATCCTTCCATTGTTTTGACCTCTATGTGGATATGATCCTTTTTCTTATATTCTTCTTTACAGCTCTCACCCCTTCTCTTTTATTCCCTCTTCTTTCTTCTTATCATACATGTTTCTATCATTTGCCTCTTTTTCCAATCTTGCTTCTTCCTTTTCTTCATCTTTCCCACCTTTTCAGCTTCTCTCAATTGGTTTTAACTTTTAATATCTTCGTGCCTAATATAAGGTTTACTTCAATGTTTTTTATAGCTCTTATTGTTGAATTTTTCACATGTACTATTGTTCACAATTTACGAGATTTTATTGGTTCACTTATGTTTTTATTACTTTCATCTCACACATGTTTTTGAAAATTGTCACATGGAACGTCAGAGGCTTGAACTCCCCCATTAAGCGACAGAGAGTCTTATCTCACCTCTCCAAATTAGATGTTAATATTGCGTTACTACAAGAATCACATCTCACCGAAGGCGAATCACTAAAACTCAAAAGAAATTGGGTTGGTGAAATCTTTTTCTCACCAGGAGATGGCAAAAGGAATGGGGTTATAACTCTTTGTCACAAAGCACTGAATGCCAAGCTTATATCTCAAGAATCCGACACAGAGGGTAGGTGGATTCTCACTAACCTCCTGCTGGGGAAGACCCCACTGTCTTTGCTTAACATTTATGCCCCTACTAGCGGTGATGCCACGTTTTGGTCTCGTATATCTCAGTTATTGCTCAAGTACCCATCAGAAAACTTTATTCTTGCAGGAGACTGCAACCAAGTGATGGACCCGTTTATTGATAGAAATTCTAAATCCCCCTATATCCCAAACACGCCACACAAAGTTTTCACACGAACTATTCAACAAAGAAACTTATTAGACTCATGGCGCCTCTGCAACCCATCCACAAGAGAATACTCCTTTTTTTCCTCTCCACATCAAACACAATCTCGAATAGACCATATTTTTATTTCACGCAACATTTCCCAATCCTTACGTTCTGCTGACATAGGCCCTATACTCATTTCGGATCATGCACCTGTTTCAATCCAATTAGACATTTTAAATCAATCCACATTACCAAAAAAATGGCGTTTCAATAATTCCTTACTTCTTGACCCTAATTTCAATTCATCTTTTACCTCTTTCGCTCAAGAGTTTTTTCAGATTAATTTAACGAATGGTGTCTCCTTTCATACAGTCTGGGACGCCTTTAAGGCCACGGCTCGGGATTTCATCATTAGATTTGTGTCAAATAAACGTAAAGTTTCCCGCATATCACATAACACACTTCTTGCTAAGATCAAAAAACTTGAGCACTCCTTCCACACCTCCAAGTCGAAGGACTCCCTTAAAGATCTCATCAATGCAAAAATCGCTTTTAACGAATCCACTACCGAACAGGCCTCCCTATACTTACTGAAATCCTCAGCGAAGTATTATGGTGGCCAAAACAAATCAGGCAAACTTCTAGCCAATTATCTAAAGATTAAACAACAGAAACTTCATATTGATTCCATTATAGATGATAGCCAAGCACCGAAATTCAAAGACACTGAAATACTCCAAGAATTTGTACATTTCTATCAATCCCTTTACACACCAGAAAACACACCCTCAGATACAGACATATCCCAATATTTCTCCACAATTCAAAAACATATTAATCCCCAATTAGATTTAGCTTCTTTGGAAGCTGAACTTACACAAACAGAATTGTTAAATGCTTTAAAAACTCTTAAAAAAGACAAGGCCCCAGGCCCAGACGGCTTCACAGTGGAATTTTATCTACATTTCGTTCATCTATTACTCCCACACTTACACACTCTTCTTTCTTCCTTTATTGCTTCCCGTAATTCCACTGGCTCTTTTTCTGAAGCCTTGATCTGTCTAATACCAAAGGCTGATAAGGATTTACGTTACTGTAAGAATTATAGACCTATATCCTTAGTTAACGTAGATTATAAAATGTTCTCGAAAGCTCTAGCCCTAAGATTAGAACTACATCTTCCCATGCTGCTTGGAAAAGAACAATCAGGTTTTGTCAAAGGCCGCAACATCACTGACAATACACGCTTATTCTTTGACATTTTATCTAAATCATCACATTATCCGGACTCCTTGGCGGCAATTGCGTTAGATGCAGAAAAGGCCTTTGATAGGGTTTACTGGCCTTTTATCTTCCACGCTCTCAAGTGGTTTGGGTTTGGACCGAAAATCATTTCTTTAATAGCCCTACTTTACTCTGAGCCCAAGGCCGCCATATCTACAAATGGCCTCATCTCCCCCTACTTTAATCTTAAACGAGGAGTACGCCAAGGATGCCCCTTGTCCCCTTTTCTTTTCAATTTGGCCTTAGAACCCTTTCTCTCAAGAATACGCCAGAATAACTCAATCACAGGTTTTGTCTCGGATCCTCAACAAATTAAGCTGGCAGCATATGCTGATGATATTCTAGCTTTCTCTTCCAACCACAATCTTCACTTACAGCTTTCATGGGAGAGGTGGAGGCCTATGGATTAGTATCTGGCTATAAACTGAATAGAGGAAAGTGTGAGATACTACCCTTAACCAAATACACCTTTAAGGATGATTTTAAGATCTCCAACTTTACTTGGAACCCTAAACATATAAAATATCTTGGCATTTGGTTCTCTCCCTCTATAAAGACATCTATCTCTTTAAACATAGACAAATGTTCTGCCAAACTTAAAACATTGGTCGCAAGATGGCATCCCCTTCATCTTTCTTGGTGGGGTCGTCTGGACACAATCAAAATGATGATGACTCCGATAGTTTTGTATATCCTTTCTAACATTCCACTTTCCATTCCATCTAAATTCTTTCAAAAGATTAATTCTATTTTGATTTCTTTTTTATGGAACGCTAAAAAACCAAGAATGGCGTTACAGAAATTAACAAGACCAAAATCTGAAGGCGGTGTCAGCTTCCCCCATTTCTCCAACTATCACAAAGCCTTTCAGTTACGACAACTATCGAATTGGATCACTAATCAATCTGAGGATAAACCTCTCTGGGTGGATCTTGAGACCTCATTTTTAGCTCCCTTCTCATTTCAGGAATATCTCTCCTTTACTCGCAAACCACAAAAGCTCTCTACTCCCATAATTAAGCAATCCTGTAAACTACTATCCACTGCACCCCACTTAGTAGTACATAATTTAGACACTTTTCTCAATTCCACAATTTGGCACAATAAACAAATCCTTCTTAATAGGAAACCTATATATTGGAAGGCTTGGAGAAATAAAGGTTTACTCTGGGTTCATCAATTTTTAGATCAGGGCGCACCCATTCAATTTACGCAATTACAAACTCTTTATCATTTGCCTTCTTCCTTTAAACCTAAATTTTTGACCTTGCAGAACGCAATACTTGACACTTATGCTAAACTCAAATCTTCACCTTCCTCACCCTCCCACCCCCTTTTCCCATGGCATAACCTTTTGCACATAAACCCCAAAGCGTCCACCATTTATTCCCGTTTAATGGTACCTCCTGAGATCCGAGACAAAACCAAAGTGGAACTCTCATGGGAATCCGATCTGGGAACGAATTGGCCTATCTCTTTTTGGAACAGAATTTGGACGAAACTTAGGAAATCTTCCAGAGCGGCCAGCACAATACAAACACTCTTCTTTATTTACAACAGATTGTTTCTTACCCCCACATACCTACATAAAATACACAACACAAATCTCAACATTTGCTGGACATGTTCCCAGGTTGACGCTGATCTCCATCATATGCTTTTCACCTGTCCACATGTTTTTATATTCTGGAAACAGGTCTGGCACCAAATCAACACTATATTTCACACCACAATTCCTCTCTCCCCCACAAACATTTTCCTAGGTAGTTTAACACCGGACTGGAAAACGAGTCAATCCCAGTTACCACTTATTGATTTGTTAATAGCTGTAGCTTTTCAGCAAATATCAAAAAACTGGAAAGATTCCTCTAAATTGTCCTATTTAGCTTGGTGGTATGCTGTATGTCACAATCATCGCCTCGATACAGCACTCGTCCATCCTATCTCTCTTGCTACTAAACGTTCTCACCTTTGGGGCCCACTCACACAATTTCTAGACGATACCGTGAAGAAAACTTCTTTACCTGCTCCCTCACAACAAGAAGTTACCAAGCCTCCTTGACCTCCTATTGTTTATTTATAATTATGTTTAATTTATCATTTTCTATAATATTTTTTAAAATTGTGTATTTTTGACATGCACTGTTATTTACGATTTCTGTGAACCTTTCATTGTATTCATATCATCTTCTATATTATCCTTTTACTATTTTAATGGATACTATATATCATTATTATTCTTTATTACACCTTCATGTATTTATGTATTAACAAATAACTGCATATACGAAGTATTGTTTTTATGATCATATTAATCTTTTCAATAAACCTTTTCTTGAACTTAAAAAAAAGGTTTTATCATCAATTAGTCTTGGGTCCTAGAAAATAGGTGTTTCATTATCGGATTGCTAAAGCATATATGCTATATAAAATCATTAATTTTAGCTTTTTTATCATATGTAATTGCACTTAATGTATTATTTAATGTATTATGGCTGTTTTTAATTTTCCGAATAAAGTTTAAAACTAACTGATAACACCATGGTTGACTCGTATGAGTTCTGCTTTTCATCATGTTGCTGACGATGAGGATTGGTGTACTACGGATTGGGCATTTTGACCCTTAAGGAACTGTTTCACAATCTCAGGTTGAGGAGCGTCCGCCTCATCCCACAGCTTTAATAGATCTCAACGCTGCAAACATCACAGGTCCCTCATCAAATCATGGGACCGACAGGCATTGCAATTAGCATGTTTTAATGAACTGTGTGATTTCTATTTCAGGTGACTGACAGACTGTAAAACGAATGATGTCTGATTGCAGGCATATACCACTATGAAGATGCTAATTTGAATGCATTAAATTATAAAGAAATGTATTGTTATAATGCACACTATTACATTCAGAGAACTAGTTATTCTCTGGAAACATACAATTACACAGTGGTAGCATTATGACACTCTGCCTCTTAATAGACATCCAAATCTCTTGAAGAAATGTCCTTATTTTCAGAGCGAGGACAGGTCACAACCCTCAGGTTATTTTTTTACATCTCCAGAAAAATATAATCAATAGTAAGCTACAGATTTATTCAAATTATTTTAATTGGAATTTGGCTATACGCATTGGAAAGAAAATATTGATGAGAAAAGCTGGGTGGTGAGGGGGAAGGGGGAGACAAAATTTGTGCGCACAGTGTACCTAAATAAAAAAAAATCTAATTAAAACCATCCAGCAGACTACCTGTCTGGGATTTGAAACCATGAAAGACCTTAAGAAACCCTCTATACCAAAATTTTAATTTAATCTTGTTCTTGAATTGGCATTCCCAGATTAACATTTCAGGTTACGAAAGGATATGAACCAGAATGGAATCTATAATTCTTCTCCTCTCCCTCCTGAAGGTTTAGCCTTATGATTCCAATACCTGCATGTGTCGATTTCTTTCAAACACCTCTGGTCCTAAAGCTCATCGACCTGAACCTCAATTGTTGGAAAGTGGATTATTAGAAGTGGCAGATATGCATTTACCACTGGAAATAATGCCAATAACACGCTATGGGGCTCAGAACAGGTCCTAGAAAATTATTCCCATGCTCAACCCTTGGTAGCTTGGCTGCGAGCAGGCAGGCTTTTTTTTTTTTTAAACTTTATTTAAATGTTTCTTTACTTACAGTCAGACAAGCTTCACGGTATGTGTAAACAATACACATACAATCACAGGTACTGCATATTCAATACATTGCGAGCAGTTCCATGTCAACTTTATATGTCGCCACGTGTGTACCCTGCTGTTCTGGGTAATTCCATTGTTGTCGGGTGCCTACCTCTATGGACAAGCTTATGTGGCCCTTAGCAACTCCTCCTCCCGCCACCTAGTCTCTTAACCCACTCCTGTTCTGCTGGGTCCCTCCTGTCCTGCTTCACTTAAGATTCCTTGTGCCATATAAGTCTGGTACGGTCCCCATATGTCTTTGGGTCTGCATCGTTTTGGGATTAGGGCATTGTAATTGTCGGATTGTGTAGAGCAATAGGCCCGACTTTTTTGCCATTCAGATAACTTGGGTAGCGGGCCACGCATCCAGTGCATTGCTATTCTGCGTTTCGCTAGTAATAGAGGCTAATGGCCGCCAATTTGCGCCCTAATTTATGTATGTCTTTATCATAGCCTAATATTGCAACCAGAGGGGGTCTCTGGGATCGGGCGCTCCAACATCTGTGTTAAGGCTGAGAATACCTCCCTCCAGAAAGCTCGAACTCCGGGGCACTCCCAGGCAAGTGATTGAAACCTGCATTCCCGGCCCTGCATCTCAGACATTTATCATCCTCGATCAACCCATACTTATGTAACCGGGACGGGGTGTAGTATACCCTGTGGGGATATTTGTAATGTATCAGCCTGTGTCGCCCATTTTGTGAGATGGACTTAGTGTTTGCGAAGCAGAGTGCCCACTGTGCCTCCGTGATTCTTATGCCTGCCACTCCAACTGAGCTTTATGCAGAGTCAGATTGGTACATTTCCTGCTGAGTGCGTATAGCGTTGTGATGCCGCGCCGTGGAGAGTTTGCCTGCAGAAGATATGTTAATGACTGCATCTCTTGTGGTTCTGTCATATCTTCCCCTAATATAGCGTGCAGCGCCTGCCGAGCCCTGTGAAATTGCTAGGCATCTAGAGTTGATGTCTGAGGTGTTTGTGCTATTTGCTCCCACGTTTTTACTACGCCTTCATGAAAAAGTCCCCCATCCGCACAATTTGTAGCTTGTGAAGTGATTGTATGACTGCCCTATCTTCACTCATCGGAAACCAAGCACACCATTCAGTCGGCCACTTGGGTGAATACATGAGCGTAAGATGCTGGGAAACTGCCATGTTCTTCATTTGGGTTCTCATGCATCCTATCAAGTCTATAACGCTGGGAGTCCCCCGCACTCCACTTACTAATACTTTCGGCAGTAGGTTGGGGCTGACCGCGTTTCTTTCAATGTGTAGTTGTGGTAATTCATGGGGTCCATGAATGCAGTAATATGCTTGTAGTACCTGCGTAGGAATATGTGATGTTACAACGCGATCAAAATGATCGCGGTATGTAACATCGCAGTTTTTACAACGCAAGTCGTTACAACGACTTGCGCTGGAGGGCGCTGGACTTAGGAGTAGTAAGATTTACTATTCCAACACCAGTCTATGTACAGTAGGGAAGGTGTTGGTATAGTAAATCTTACTATTCCTTAGGTTATAGCGCCCTCCAGTGCAAGTCGATGTAATGCTTGCGTTGTAATGGCAGCGTTCTAAATGCATCGCGGTGTAATCACTGCGATGTAAAGGATGTTTCCCCCTGCGTAGCCCTGTAGTATCCTTCTAAATCTGGGGAATTTAGGCTACCATCAATGTAGTTTTTTGTTAGCATGTCCCATTTAATCCTGAACTGTTTCCCGGCCCATGCGAGACGTATCATAAGGGTGCAGAGGTTCTGGAAAAATGACTTGGGCAGTGTAATTGGAATATTGGAGAGTAAGAATAGGAAGCGGGAAAGCACGATCATTTTCATTAAAGCAACACGGCCTATGAGAGATAGTGGGAGTCTGATCCACTTGTCGATGGAGTCTTTCAGTTTTTGCATTGCGCGCCCATAGTTTTCGTGCAGTATCACCTCTGGGTCTGTATGCACCTGGATCCCCAAATAGCGCACCGGTTCTGTAGTCCATTCTATGGGGTAGTCAGTCTGTGTGTGGGTGGTCACGCTAGTGAGCGGAAACATCAAAGACGTATGCCAATTGATATTCAGGCCTGAATGTTGACCAAATAGTTTAACCTCTTGAAGCATAGGATTTAGATTTTGTTCAGGATTGCGAATGTAGAGCAATGTATCGTCTGCATATGCCGCAATAACCAGGTTGTATTGTAGGGACCGAATGCCCCTATGGGCATGATATTCTCGCATGGCACAGGCGAGAGGTTCTGTCACCAGGGCATACAGTACAGGGGAAAGCAGGCATCCCTGCCTAGTGCCTTTTGATATTGGTATCGGTGATGAAAATAGCCTTACACGTGCTATGGCATCAGTATACAACACTTGAACTAGTTTCAAGAAAACCTCGCCTACACCTACTCTCTGGAGAACGGCATATAAGAACCGCCATTCCACAGAGTCACAAGACTTCTCTATATCTATGAAAATTGCGGCAGCTCGAACCTTTGGGTCAATACGTGCAATGGTGCCAAAAAGGGTTCTCAGATTGCACGAAACCCATTCTGCTCCTGCCCAACCAATTTAGGCAGCAAGGGCGCCAACCTGTTCGATAAAATCTTGGCATAAAGTTTAGCATCGGTATTCAGTAGCGATAAGAGGTCTGCAAGAGGAGCAATGCTCCGGCTGTTTCCCAGGCTTAAGTAGTGTAATCAGGATGGCCTCGCGCATAGAGGGTGGCATAGTACCTTCCTTTGCCATCTCTTCAAATAGATTCATCAAGTAGGGTGTTAGGCGGTCCTGATACGCTTTGTAAAATGCCACGGTCAGTCCGTCCGACCCTGGTGCCTTGTCATTGGGCATGTCTTTTAGGTCTGTTGTGATCTCCGTTGGGCAAAGGAGGGCCAGGAGTCTCTCTCTATCCGAATCGTCTAGCCACCTCATTGGAATATGGGCAAGATAATCCTCATCTGTTTCCGCGGTGTTCGGTTCGCACATAGTGTACCGTTTTTTGTAGTAATCACTAAAGACCTCCACTATCTTGGGTATGCTCCCTACTAGGACTCCATTTTTGTTGTAAATTTGCCATATATCATTTTTACTTCTAGGAGGGCGTGTTAACCTGGCCAATACTGAGCTGGATCTATCCCCTTCAGCATAAACCCTCACCGTGGCTTATTTCCCCAGATGTTTAACCTCTGTGGCTGTTATCTCATTGAATTCATCTATTTGCAGTGTTATTTGTGATGATAGTTTAGGGTCCCCCTTTTCCTGGAATTGCTTTTCCAGTGTTTTCAACTTTATGTCCACCTTTTTTAGTTGTGTTCTGATTGATTTAAGTACCCCAGCATGTTTCGCAATGGTCATACCTCTGATGTAAACCTTAAATGTTTCCCATTTAGTGCTCATCTTGGGTACGCTTCCCATATTGATGGCGAAATACTCATCTATTGCTGTGCCCAACTCGTCTTGAAAGACGGGATCTAGTAGTGAGTATTGCGGGAATCGCCAAGCAGGCACTCTGCACTGTATATTACTTATAGACACCGTCAACACTACGGGGGAATGGTCAGAAAATGTGCGAGCCATATGTATGCATTCGGTCATGAGGGGTAACAGTTCACGCGATGCGTACCAATAATCTATCCTGGTGTAGTGCACGGGTGAATAGTGTGTATATTCCCTGCCCAAGGGTGAGCAGTGTCGCCAGACGTCTACTAATTCCTCAGCTTCTACGATATCAGCTATCGCAGACGTAGATGGGAGTCTAGGGGGGCCTTTCAACCTGTCTAGTTCTGGATTTTGTATGCAATTAAGATCAACCCCACCGAATTGTGGCATATCTGAGTGTCGTGTGACTTTGCTGTGCAGGGTGTGATAGAATTGAGGGTCTTCGTGATTAGGCCCATAAATGCCAACTAATAGCACGCAAAAGTATCTACCCTCTGTATCCACTACTACCTCCTGTATGTGCAATCTAGAGTTCCTGCACACACAAACCAGCACCCCTCTGGCGTGTGACGTAAATCCCGATGTGTGTGCCTTTCATTCTCCTCAATGACAGCAGGCCTGTGCCTGGGGGGAGGTGGGTCTCTTGGAGTGTAGCCACATCCACATGATGTCGTTGTAAATAGGCCATTACTTTGCGAATATTTCTGATTGAGGCCCCTTACATTCCATGACATGAATTTTAAATGGACAGTAGTGTTAGTGGTTTGTTCTGTAGACATTGTATTTACTTATGAGTTGATACAGAATATTCACAATGCGAGACCTTTCACCTGAACAATACATGCTAAGCACAATTGACCTAGATTTGCTTGCTGACAAACTGACTGTGTTAATCCCTCTCCCCCACACCCATGCCATAGCCTGTTTTTTGTAACATGCCTTGACATCACTTTCTGAATCCCACCCTTCCCAACAACAAAAAACATTTCAACTTTACTCCCCGGTGTGTATTACATTTGGGGGCGGTGGTTGCCCACCTAACTGTGCCTACTGATGGCCGCTGGCCGCCATGCCAATAGAACACCATCCAGGTAGCTATTACTACTGACGATTGTAGATATTGCAGCCGTGCACAACTTACTACAATTATAAAATACATCGTACTTAAGCATTCGTTGTGCCCCCCTAGCACTCTTAATGTTTCAACTTATCCATCTTCATGATGTGAATGGGGCGCATGTCCGTCGTGCACATTATGCCATAGTTCATTTTTGCATTACTCAAGGCGAGTAATAGAGATGTTCCAATACTGCCCGTCCGGCTATTCCGAATCACCTTGCGCATACCCTTCTTCACCCATGGGCTTCTGTGAAAGTTTCTTCTTGTTCTCCATGCTATGCTTTTTGAGTTCTTGCTGTAGTGCTTGAGGGTCAGCGAATATCTTGTTCTTACCATTAGAAGTCACTCTCAATCTGGCCGGATATAACATTGCATATTTTAGTTGCAGCTCTCTCAATTTGCGTTTCATGGGTGCAAATTGCCTGTGTGCTTCTTGCACCTGTGGCGTAAAGTCCGGGGAAAGAGCCAGCTCTGAGCCTTCATATTTTAACACTCGCAACTCTCTCGCAAGTCGGAGCGCCGCATCCCTGTCCCTATAATTCAATAACCTTGCTACCAGGGGCCGAGGGGGAGCCCCTGGGGGCCAGCGAAAGGTGAGCACGCTCCACGATGAAAATTAATGAGAATATTTCACCTCCCAGTAGAGACACCAGGAGTTGCTCTGTAAATGACTCCATATTTCCGTTTATTGTGGACTCCGGCAGGCCTAGTATGCACATGTTGTTGCGCCGAGAACGCGCCTCCAAGTCCTCAGCCTTGACTAGCAGTCACCAAAGTTTTACCCATTCGCTTCTGTGCTAAACCTGCTTTGGCCTGTGCGTCTTTTGCCTCAGATATCCGGCGCTCTGCCATGTCTAACCTTTCAGCATGCTTGTCCACACTTTCAGACATGCGATCCATTCTATATGCTAAAGAGTAAATTTTACTATCTATGGAGGTCAAACTTTGTGCATAGCTGTTAGTATATGTCGAATGTCCTCACCTGTGTCAGCGCAGTGTCCCCCTGCTCGTGGCGGGGATTCCGTATCATCCTCACGTGCCCCAGTAGTCTTGCGTCTCTCGAAAGTAATCTTGGACTGCGCCTTATCAGTCTTCCCCATGGCTTGGCCTGCGCTGTTCCGCCAAAGGGGCGAAGACCGCAGGGTGTGAGGGCCGCACAGAAGGGTAATCTGGTCTCGCGTGTGTGCCTTTCAACACCGCCCAGCAGGGGTTGTCATGCGCTATGGGGGCCCTTGACACACTAGACAGCAACGTTGAGCCGTGGCAGTAGCGTGGGAGTCTCACGCAGTCTATGAGACCGATGCTTCCATACGAGCCCAGAAGCTTGCAATTCCGCTGCTAAGTGCCAGGGGGAGAATAGGAAGAGGGGGGGGGGGGCGTTAGCAGTTTTCGGTGATCACTCACTGACTCTAGAGCTAGATGTGCGAGTTGCTCCCAAGCGTCACGTGCCACCACTGAATGTGCCCCCCGGTCCCGACCCCAGCATCATCCACCGGGGGCCCCCGGTCCCTCTACAGCCTCTCGCCACTTGCTGTAGCTATGCAGATCGCAATCACAGCGTCCCCGGGGCCTTCTCAGCGTTCAATAACGGGTTGCGTAGGTACACCCACTCCAATCCAACCCGCATGAGCTGGGCAGTGCAGTCCCACAGCAGCAGCACAACCGCCATAGACCGGAGTGGCTCTCGGTGCGCAAATCTCTGATTACATCAGGGCCTCCAATCGCCGCACACAACTGCCCCGGTCTTTGCACTCCGCTAGGCCGTGCCCCTCTTCTGTTTTAAATTGCCGTAGCAGGCTCGTCGAGACATCAGCAAAATATTCCTGGGCTGATCTGGACGAGCGAAATAACATCCGCTCAGAACCAGACGATAAAGGTCCTGGATGTACGCAGATTCCTGTAGTATAGTACGGGTGGCTCCCCAAGCTCACTCAAGCCGCGGGCATCTTTTTACTAGGCAAGCTCCGCCCTCCGCAAGCAGGCAGGCTTAACTTCAAAGACAGGTATGTAAAGCATTTAAAAACACCAGTTCAGTAAATAATTAAGACAACACACAATAAAAATCCAACACCAATTTATAAAAATAGAAAATATTTGTATCTTCAAAATGACACCGAAACAAAGCCACTGTAGGGAACTAGAGATATGAATTTTTAAAGACTGGTCACTTTCTAGTGCTTAGAAACCAACAGTGCCACTTTGGGACATTTGGTTGCCTCTGACAGTGACAAATTCATACTTAGCAACTTTTCTGGAGAATTTCTCACCAGACTGGTGCAGCCTCCTCCAGCAGGCTCAATTCAGTTAGAACTCCTTCCTGAAGTTCCTCTTGTGGGTCCAAAGTGTCCAACACAATCCAAGGGTCTGGAATCTCCAAGAGGGTCAGTGAAAGTTTGGGACTTCAGTTCCCACAATCCACTTACACAAAACCCTTACAAATCTACTGGTAGTACTCCAGGCTGAGGATTCTTTGTGGTGAGGGTTCAGGTGAGCTCTGTTAACCTGTAGCTTGCAGGGAGTCCACTCTTTAGTCCTTTTGAAGCAGGTTTGATCCACAGGGCTGTAGTTTCAGAACGTGCAAAAATGCACAATCTTTAGAGTGCAGGGTTGGTGAATGCACATCAATCTCTTCAGCGTGGGGCCTTTGGAATCTCTTAGGTTTCAAATGAGGTGCGGGGCAACAATCCAGAGCATGACAACTTTCTGTAAAATGTGGCACAATGCTAACTCAGAAAGCACTATTCTTCCAAAATTCCATGTCAGAATTTTCAGCAGAGGGAGCAGAACTACCTAAACCAGCCCCTAGGATGGCTTCATCTGCACAGGTCCACTCCCCTTACATCTGTGAATTCCTCCTTAACCCTCCCCCCTCCACCCCCCCATCTGGCTGTAGAGGGAAGAGGTGTAAATGAAAAACTGGTTTTTATGGCTTGTCTTCTCCTTCCCTTGAAGATCATTGTTTACTACCCCTGGCATTCCCATGCCCAGCAACCTCTCCTACCCGAAAGGCTTCCTAACCCCCGGGGGTCATTTATCATCTCTTCAAAGCAGCCAGGCTAATCCACTTCTCTGACCAATCAGGTCAGAGCTCTACAAAGTTGAATTTTGGCTTACAGACAAGGTCTTATAACTTCTTGTCTGTACATTTTAGAAGAAATTCAACAATACCATATTGTTGGCTTTATCATTACCATTCCTTTAATCCTAGTTATAGGGTTTCTAACTAATAACCTCTTCCTATGTTAACCTATGGGCTGGGGATCTGCAATGGAAAAATGAGCTGGGTAATTTCTCCAATACCAGGGCCTATAAAATGTTTCATAAGGACCCTGCTTATATCTACAGGAACTCCTACCCCTGGAACACTTAGGAAAGACTTTGGGGGGTTCTGAAAATATTGCAGATCCTCATTTCACAGCGCTCCTAGCACAAGTCAATTTGGGGAGCACTTTCCTACAATGTGGTGAATGCAATGTGCCATTTCATGAACCCCAGGGCATATAAAAACCTTTTTATAAGGATTCTACTTATAAGTACCTGACCCCCCCCCCCTCGGGACACCTAGGGGAGACCCTGGGGTACCTACCATGCCCAAACATTGTAGTTTATCCATTTGTAAGTGCCCCAAAGTCGAGTTTGAGCACAATATGCATTTTAAAAGCAGTTTTAAACTGACCTCAGGCTCCAGCAGTGCACACATGTAAGTGCAGAAAAGGCTGCTGGCCTCTAAACTGCCCTATTCTATACTAGGGACTTAAAGGTCGTTTCAATTCCCCTGCCCTATATGTACTAGGGCCTTATAGGGGAGGTCATGCCAATCACAGGGGTACCAAAACCCATAGTGTACCCTAGTGTATGTAGGTGTTTTCACTATATTCTACGTGCGTATTCAGCATAGCACTGGGCCTGGTTAGGCAGAGCCCAGGGTCAGTCAGAATCAGTTACCACCAGTACCAGTTGGCAAACAGTTGGGGGTGCCCAGGACACAGGATGACTTAGCAACAGCAATAAAGCACACGCATACCTGTAGTTGTTACCACATGGTGGGGGCAAGCTGTGCTAACACTGGATAGCCCATTCCAGTGTTTTCAGTTAGTGAACATCCACCCGTTGCACAAGTTACTAACTTGTGTAACGATATATCTGTAAGAGACAGTAGTTAGTGACAGATTCCTTACCTTAGAATATCCCCAGGCGTCAGGCTGGATCCGGAAAGTTTTTGCGTAGCAGTACCCTTGCGCGTCGGTAGGCGGCGTCGTGCGGCTCCGCGTCCGTCGTCGTGATCGTCGGGATGACGTCGCGGGCAGTACTTAGGCGCCGCCCCTGCGCGCTGACGTCAGTTCTGTACACGACTTTCCGCGCCAGGAACGCAGAGCCATGCAAGAAGCTGACACAGGTGTCTGAAAAATACTAGGGCCCTGAAAGGGATGTCCTTAACCCTAGAAATCAGTTCGCAGAACGGGGAGGATGGGTGGGGCGGTAAGGAATCTGTCACTAACTACTGTCTCTTACAGATATATCGTTACACAAGTTACTAACTTGTGCATCTGAAAGAGACACGTTAGTGACAGATTCCTTACCTTAGAATAGATACCCCAGCAATACCAACCCCGGTGGTGGGTCTGCGAACAAAGATCAGACAAGGAAGTCCTGGAGGACAGAACGGCCAAAGAAGCCGTCCCTCCGGACCTGACTGTCAAGGCAGTAATGCTTTGTAAACGTGTGCAGCGAGGCCCACGTAGCTGCCCTGACAGATAACCGGCAGCGGAACACCGCGGCCCAAGGCCGTGGTAGCAGCCGTTGCCCTGGTGGAATGGGCACGCAGCCCAACAGGAGGCTCCTTCTTAGCCAAAGAATAGCAGGTTTTGATGCACAAGGTAACCCAGTGGGAGATGGTCCTCTTGTGCACCGCCCGACCTTTTTGGCGCCCACGTAGCCAACAAAGAGCTGGTCATCCACCCGGAAGTGTTTTGTGCGGTCGATATAGAAGGAGAGCGCACGTTTTGGGTCCAGACGGTGGAGCCTCTCTTCCTCTCTGGAAGGATGCGGAGGCGGAAAGAAGGTGGGCAAAGTGATGGTCTGCCCAATGTGGAAAGCAGTAACCACCTTTGGCAAGAAGGACGGACGCGTCCGAAGAACAACCTTGTCTGGATGAACAGACAGAAAGGGAGGTTTGCAAGATAGAGCCTGGATCTCACTCACCCGCCAAGCGGAGGTGATGGCCACCAGAAAGGCTGTCTTCAGAGTCAGAAGACGAAGAGGACAGTTATGTAGAGGCTCAAAGGGAGCGCACATTAAAAAGGTAAGAACCAAGTCCCACTGAGGCATCACAAACGGAACAGGAGGGAAGAGGTGAGTAATGCCTTTTAAGAACCTGTTAACAACAGGGGACTTGAAAAGGGAGGGCTGATCAGGGAGCCTGAGGAAGGCCGAGATAGCACAAAGATAACCCTTGATGGTACCCAGGGCAGAACCCTGTTGGGCCAGAGAAAGAAGGAACAGAAGGACCTCAGAAAGAGGGGCAGAAAGGGATTCACAGCCTTTGCTGTGCACCATGCCACAAATTTGTTCCACCTGCAGGCGTATACCACCTTAGTGGAGGGACGCCTGGCTGCCAGAATCACATCACAAACTTCGGGAGGCAAGTCGAAAGGAATCAACTGCCGCCGCTCAATCTCCACGCAAGCAGGTGTAGACTGGACAGGTTCGGGTGGACCGTCCCCTGCTGCTGCGACAGAAGATCCTCCCGAAGAGGCAGACGAATCGGGGGATCTACGCTCATATTGAGTAGCTCGGGATACCAAACTCTTCGAGCCCAGTCCGGAGCCACAAGAATGACTTGGGCCCGGTCGCGCCGAATCTTCTTCAACACTCTGGGTAGAAGTGCTATAGGCGGAAAGGCGTACAATAGACCGCAACTCCACTCGTGACGAAAGCGTCGCCGAGCGAGTGCCGCCTTGGAAATTCCAACGCGCAGAACTGATGACATTGCGCGTTCTCTTCGGTGGCGAATAGATCTAACCAAGCCTCTCCCCACTGTAGAAAGAGTCCTTGCGCCACTTCCGAGTGAAGACGCCATTCGTGATCCATCATGCACCTGCGGCTGAGGTTCGTCCGCCCTGGCGTTCAGGGAACCTGCCAGGTGTTGAACCATCAGGAACATGCCCTGATGTTCCAGCCATGTCCAGAGGCGCAGAGCCTCCTGACAAAGGGTCCACGACCCCACCCCGCCCCTGTTTGTTGCAGTATCACATGGCGGTGGTGTTGTCTGTGAACACCTGCACTACCTTCCCTTTGACAGAGGGAAGGAATGCCTTGAGTGCAAGTCGGATCGCCCGGAGCTCCAGAAGGTTGATATGGAGCCGGGACTCCGCCGGAGACCAGAGGCCTCTGATCTCCGCTTCTCCCATGTGACCGCCCCATCCCAGAAGGGACGCGTCCGTCACAACTGTGTGCTCTGGCTGGGGAAGGGAGAGGGATCTGCCCATGACCCATTGCCGGTTCGAGAGCCACCACTGCAACTGTTTTGCAGTCCCTTCCGAGATCTGGACGTGATCGGACAGGTTGCCCTGGTGCTGCGCCCACTGGAACTTCAGGTCCCACTGCAGTGCCCGCATATGCCATCTGGCATGATTGACCAGCAGGATGCAGGAGGCCATGAGGCCCAGCAGCCTCAGGGTCATCCGTACCGAAACCCAGGATAAAGGCTGAAAGATCGGAATCATAGCCTGAATATCCCGGACTCGCCGTTCGGGAGGATAGGCCCGAGAACTGCGTCGTGTCCAGAACTGCTCCGATGAAAAGGAGCTGTGGAGAAGGAATCAGATGCGACTTCGGCACATTGATGGAGAACCCCAGCGAGTGCAGGAGTTCGGCCGTAGTCTGGAGGTGGGAGACGACTGCCTGGGACGAGCCCGCCTTCAGCAGCCAGTCGTCGAGGTAGGGGAAGACTGAAACCCCTGCCCGGCGCAGATGAGCTGCGACCACCGCCATCACTTTTGTGAACACCCGAGGGGCACTGGTAAGGCCAAAGGGGAGCACGGTGAACTGAAAATGCTCGAGGCCTACCGTGAACCGAAGGTAACGCCGGTGGGCCGGCAGGACGGGGATGTGGAAATAGGCGTCCTGCAAGTCCAACGCTACCAACCAGTCTCCAGGGTCGAGGGCAGTCAAGACCTGAGCTAGGGTGAGCATCTTGAACTTCTCCTTCCGGAGGAAGCGATTGACGTTCCGGAGGTCCAAGATAGGACGTATGTCCTCCTTGTCCTTTTTGGGCACCAGAAAGTAGTGGGAGTAGCAACCACGCCCTACTTCTGGGGTCGGAACACGCTCGATGGCCCTCTTGGCCAAGAGGGCCGTGACTTCCTTCTGCAGAAGTACCAAGTGATCCCCTGACATGCGGTGGAATTGAGGTGGCATGGCTGGGGGGTGGTCTCGAAGGGGAGGGAGTAGCCCCTTCGGACAATGTCCAAGACCCACCTGTCCGAGGTGATGGGACGCCAGTGGTGAAGGTGATGGCGGACCCTGCCCCCTACTGGCGTGCTGTGCACCTGAAAGGAGGGACTAGGAGGGCTTGGAGGCCGCGGACGGGCTGGAGGTGGTGGCCTGACCCGCACGCTGGTTGCCCGAACCGCCACGGCGGTATCCACGTCCTCGGCCACGCGAAGACGCCTGCTGCGCGGGCCGGTGGCTGGGCTGCTGACGTGACGGGCGCCCCTTCCGTGGCCACGATAGGGGCGAAAAGCAGAAGTCAGCGGAGGGCGTGTAGCAGAAAGGCCCAGGGACTTGGCAGTAGCCTGTGAGTCCTTAAGCGCTCCAACGCATGGTCTGCTTTGGACCCAAAAAGACCGACTCCATCAAAGGGCATGTCCATGAGAGTATTCTGGACATCCCCTGAAAAACCAGTGGTTCTCAGCCAGGCGTGGCGTCGCAGCACCACCGTCGTTGCAATAGACCTGCCCAGCGAGTCGGCGGTATCAAGGCCACATCGTATTGTGTATTTGGCCGCATCCCTTCCTTCCGCAATGGCGCGGGAAAGCAGTGTCTGGACCTCCTCAGAACACTGGGGCAAAACAGTCGCCACCGAATCCCACAAGGAGTGGGTATATCGGCCCAAAAGACAAGCGGTGTTGATGGACCGCAAGCCAGCACTGGAGGAAGAAAAACCCTTCTTCCCAAATTGATCCAGGCGTTTGGATTCCCTATCCGGAGGGGCGGTAGGGAAGGCGGTTTGGGAAGCGGAGGCTTGGACAACCAAGCTCTCAGGAGTGGGGTGGACAGAGAGAAACAGGGGTCGCCCGGAGCTGGGCGATGGCGTCGGGACACGTTCCTATCCACAGGAGCCCCTGTGTTGGGCTTGAACCAGGCGCCCAAAAGAACGTCAGTGAGGGCATCGTTAAACGGCAGCACAGTCTCCGTAGAGGAGGCTGCCGGCTGAAGCACCTCTGTCAAGAGATTAGTCTTGACCGCCACAGTAGGTACTTGGAGATGTAAGGCTCCAGCCGCCCTACGCAACACCATAGCAAAATTGGCACCCTCCTCCGTAGCCACGGGAGGAGACAGCATGCCAGTGTCAGGGGAAGTATCTAGACCACTGGCATCCCCTAGACCCTCTGTCCAGTCCTCATCGTACTGACACTGTTGTGCCAGAGGGTCATCAGACCCCTCCCAGTCCTCCTGGTCCTCCTCTGGTTCAAAATAAGGAGGAGGAGGGACATTTGGGACCCAAGGTCTCATGGGCGCCGGAACCGGCGTCGAGCGACGTCGGTCCGGGTCCATGTCCGGAGCCGGAAGGAACTGGGGGACGACGCCGCCCAGAGCCCCAGGCGGCGTCGAGAACGGCACCGGAGACATCGGCGTCGGCGTGGTTAGGTCGACTGGCGTCGATGGGGGTTGCGGAGCCGGGATCGGGGCCGGAGCCGGGATCGAGGCTGGAGGCACGGGCGACGCTGGGGCCGGAGCCGTCGGCAATGCCGGAGCAACCCCATCAGGGCCCGCGGGGCCCGAAGGCGCACCGGAGGGACCTTGAGGCCCGAAGAGGCGGGCCATGGCCGACAGGAATTCCTGTATTTGGGCCGGATCTGCCCCCGAACCTGGGAAGGACTGGTATTGCGGGGGCGACTCCACAGGCATGTCCGGGGCCGCGGGGACGGTGCCAGGAGGGGCCTCAGCCGAGTCGGGAGACCGGCGAGGCGAAGTCCTAGAGCGACTATGCTTTTTGGACTTTTTGTGCTTGGACTTACCGGACGACGAAGACTTCGATGCCGACGACCGGTGAGGACTCCGCGACCGACCCCTTGACCTCTCACGCGACCGGGGCGTGGCGCGGAGCCGAATGCCGGGCCTCGAGGAGCTTTCGAGACCGCTCTCGCAAAGCTTTCGGGTTGAGGGCCCGGCAGTCGGAACACGACTCCGTGTCGTGGCCTTGGCCGAGGCAGAAGAGACACTCCCGATGCGGGTCTGTGATGGACATCATCCGAGCACAGGCGCCGCAACGTTTAAAACCGGGCATCCCTACGACACCTTGAAGTCGATTCGAAGAAAACAGTGAAAAATTCACCCAAAAAGTTAGTCAAAAAATGACTAGGGCACTGCTCTTCCCGGATCTGCGCTTGCTGGCGCGGAAAAAGAAGAACTGACGTCAGCGCGCAGGGGCGGCGCCTAAGTACTGCCCGCGACGTCATCCCGGCGATCACGACGCCGACGACGGACGCGGAGCCGCACGACGCCGCCTACCGACGCGCAAGGGTACTGCTACGCAAAAACTTTCCGGATCCAGCCTGACGCCTGGGGATATTCTAAGGTAAGGAATCTGTCACTAACGTGTCTCTTTCAGATATATGGCTAATACTAAGCATTATTTCCCTGCGTATTACAACTTTTAATTTTCATGACTATCTGGAATATGAATCTTTAGGCTAGTTTGAAACAATTCAAATCTACTCCATTCATGGACTTTTTCCACACTGAACTACTGAATAATGGTTATTTAATGTGAATCAATATGTTTATAAAACAATACAGTGCTGTGGAAGAACCTTTAACCCATCGCCTCAAAATGTAATCAAGCGTTTCTTGGCAGAGTATGAGAGCAAAAGACACACAGATGGACTGAATAAAGAGCAAGTCAAACATTCACCCCCAGTCAATAGATCTGGGTTAAATCCATTGTTCTTTTGCTCACCATGCCACCCCAGTTTAGACCCAGCCATATGCAAATCAGTGTTGAACCTGTGCCTCATGGGAACAGTCCAGCCTGAACTGCCAAGCCAGGTCCTCCCTGGACCGGAAACGAGCATCCTGGGACCCGTTTCGGGGCATCACCCCATATCAGCCATGCTAGCTTGAATCCAGTGGCAGTGAGCCCGGGACCCACATCTGGGCATACCCGGCGCACTTAGGGCGAGAAAGCGAAAGACAGATGATGGATGGAATGTAGAGCAAATCAAACATTTCACCCCCAGTCAATAGATCTGGGTTAAATCCTTTGTTCTTTTGCTCACCATGCAAAACCAGTTTAGACCCAGCCATATGCAATTCAGTCTTGACCCGGGGCCTCATGGGAACAGTCCAGCCCAAACTGCAAAGCCAGGTCCTCCCTGGACCTGAAACAAGCATACTGGAACGCTGATCTCTAAAGAAATGCGACTAAACTGTCGTTGTTGAAGATTTATTGAATGAATCCCTTGACTCCAACCGGCTGGTGGATGTTAAAGTGTGCCCAAAGAAGAGACTCTAACGGGCTGGTGCAGAGTCTTTCAGCAATAAAGCCTTTACAGTTAGGAAGAATTCTCCTGATTGCGACTTTACCCTTGAACTTGAACCACAGTGGAGTTCACCTTTGGAATTAATTAATGCATCATATTCCTGATCTTATTCGTTGAAGATTCTGCTGTTTGGCTGTCCGCCCCTTTGTTTACAGTCCTGAGGAAGACCCGCCCTTGATGCTCACCGGTGTGCGCTACCTCTAGGGTCGAAACGTCGACATTTAACATATGTCCATACAGTTCTCTTGATTTGATTTATTGAGTACTTTTTGTATTTCATGTGTATAATCATATAGGACAATACTTTGAAGAAATCATTTTTATGTCACTAATGTATTTGTTATGTATATAGTCAATAGATCTGGGTTAAATCCTTTGTTCTTTTGCTCACCATGCAAAGCCATATGCAATTCAGTCTTGACCCGGGGCCTCATGGGAACAGTCCAGCCCGAACTGCAAAGCCAGGTCCTCCCTGGACCTGAAACAAGCATACTGGAACCAGTTTCCGGAGGACCGGACCTGGCAGTTAGGGCTGAACTGTTTCCATTGGGCGCAATGCCAAGACTGATTTGCATAGGGCTGGGTTCAAACTGGAATGGCATGGGGAGCAAAAGAACGATGGATTTAGGCCCAGATCTCTGTACGGGGGTGAATGTATGACATTGTTCTGCATTCTGGCCATTAATTGTTCTTTTTGCGAGTATTAAGAGGCATGCGTTTTGACAAAATTAGCAAACTATTTGTTGTTTTACTACAAAAGGCCCTTTGACTTTTGTGAAACGTATAACTTGCCACAACCGGATTTAAAGCAGTGTTCAGACAGATACCATCATTTCTTCACTCTTTAGTGTTTTTGAAGGATTTCCTACCATTCTCCTGCTCATCGGCTGTGGTATTGCCATCTTCCTCCTTTCCGATTCGACAAGGAAATTAAGAGTTCACACGTACACAGAAGTTATCAAGCCATTCATGAAGTTGCATTTACATATTCATTTACATGCTTTATGCGCATGACAGATTTTATAAAGTTGTTAGAGTTTTCTATCTTACTGATAGCGTGGTTATAAAAAAATGTGTTTAAGACTAGCATATAAATGCACAAGTTGTCAGACATTCTCATGGCTGTCAGAAAATCCAATCAATAATATATAGTATAAAAGGCCTGCCTATCGACCACTTACAGGAGAGGTCCTTCTTAAGGTATCTTATTAATAGTTATTGAGTGGGATAATGTAAAGAACTAAATTGAGTTTTTCAATTACCACTGCATCCCCATTTAGGGACAGTTAGTTAAGGTGCTGTCTGCTTGTTAAGGTTACTTTGTATTCAATGGGGTTGTGTGGGGCTACAACAACCTGCTTCAAAATTGAATTGCTAGTGCATTGAATTCAGTTCACTCGTGACACCTGCGGGTGTGATGGCAAAACTTGTAGAGCTAAGCCAGTCTTAGTTTACACAACCTGTGGAATACTGTATACATCTGGATAGTACTCAAATCATCATACATTTAAATCGATATCCATTCATTGGAAAAAAAAGAAGGATGTTACTTACCCAGTAAGCATTTGTTCTTGGCATGCAGAGCTGTAGATTCACATGCTTTGCATACTCCTGCCATCTAGTGTTGGGTCCGGATGTTTGCAAGTTGTTTTTCTTCGAAGAAGTCTTTCCTAGTCACAAGGTAAGGCGACTCCTCCTTTTGGTGATAGTGCCCATGGGCAGACTGCATTGTTAAGATTGTATTCCCGCAAGAGAGTGAGAATGCGTATGAGTGTATAAACGTAAAAACTGAAACTACGGGTATCCGGGGAGGCAGGTGGGTGCATGTGAATCTACAGCTCTACATGCCAACAGATGCTTACTGGGCAAGTAACATACGTTCGAGGCATGTGTGCTGTAGATACACATGCTTTGCATAGACTATAAAGCAGTATACTCCCAAAGCGGTGGCTAACCTGTAGATGTTGCAGTTGTTTGGAATAGTGTTTTAAGTACTGCTTGGCCTACATTAGCCTGCTGATGTGCCAACACATCTACATAGTAGTGTTTGGTAAATGTGTGTGGTGTAGACCATGTAGCTGCCTTACATATGTCAGCTAGATGGATATTGCCTAAAATGGCCACTGACGCCCCTATTTTGTGAGTGGAATGCGCTCTGGGGGTATAGTTCAAGATCTTTTAGATTTAATATAGCAAGGTTGAATGCATTTTACAATCCATCTGGCAATACCAGATTTAGAAATCGGATTGCCTTTGTGGGGTGGAGCAAATGCAACAAACTGTTTTGCAAAAGTCTTTTGTTCTATCCATGTAGTATAGTAAAGCTCTTTTAACATCAAGCGAATGAAGAGCGCGTTCTGCCACAGAATCGGGTTGAGGAAAGAAGACTGGCAACTCAACCGATTGGTTTATATAAAAAGCAGAAACTACCTTGGGAAGGAATTTTGCGTTGGTACGGAGAACTATCCTATCTTTATGTAGCTGAAAGAAAGGATCTTCCAACGTTACGGATTTACCCGCGGATTAGGCATGAGACCATTTTGACACTAACTTGAAAATTGGATGACTTACAAAACTGCTGTGCTATTTTTGGAATTTATATAAATTGAAGTTTTTTAATTATGCCCGCTGCAATAATATGATTAGCCTTGAGAAAGCCCTAGGCACTATCTGCCACATAGGGTGATACACGTGTCGGCTGTTTTTTGAACACATGTAATAACAAAAAAATGCTAATGAGTGCAATGGACCAAATTAATTTATGAATAAAAAGAAAAACTTGCACTCAATCTAACGTGTACTGTGTTGCATCTGAATCAGGAATTGACCTTTGATAGCGACAACTAATTTTGAAAAAGAGGGGGGGGGCGTGGCCAAGCGCGGATCGAAGATGGCCGCGTAGTGAAGTAGCTCCGCCGAGTGTCCCGGCCCCACGTCTATCCTGCGGACACATCCGTGATATCAGTCGACACCCCCCCGAGATCGGAGGGGCAGCGGTCCCCAGCCCGCTTTTCCGGCGCACCGAGCAGCCCCAACAGGGAGATAGCAGCTCCGGAGTGTTGCGGCCTGCGGGAAATCTGAGCGCCGGGGCCCACAGTGAACAGTGGCGCCGGAGGGGAGTCCCGACCTGAGTGGTGGAGGTGCCGCCGTGCGATATCGAGGCGGGGTTACGGGGGACGGGCGAGACCAGCAGCGGAGGTGGTGACTGCCCTTGGGCCCTGAAGCTAACAAAGCCCCCCGCATTGACAACTGGAACTGCGGGCAGCGCACCCGCCGGGAGCAGAGTAATGGCGGCGGTGCGCTCCGACTGAGGGGAACCTCCCTGTCGCTTGTGGTCCCGGGGCCGGAAGACGCTGCACACAGGTACCGTAGCGGCGTTTGGTCACCCGCCTGGGTCCCGGGGGCGCCCAACTGGCCGGACCCGACTTGAGGGACCCCCCCCCCTGGACAGTGCAGGACTTGCTCTCGGACCCCTGGGGCCTGCGTTGTAGCTGCCGGATAGAACTTACTGTTGGGAGCTGTGTGACTGGTGCCTCTGCCTGCTTCCACTATTCTAGCCCAGTTGGTTGCGCACGATGGCTGCTGCCGGGGATCGCAGGGGGACCGGGTCCCGTGGGGCGAAGCAGGTGCAGACTAACAAATTGGACAGATACAGTCACTAGGGACCCTCAGCGGAGCCGACTGTCTGCAGAGACCAATCAGGGACACCCAGGGGAAGAGGAACAAGAGCTATCTCTCGCGGATGTCATGGGGGCAATTGCTGGAGTCAAAACCTCTCTCGAGCACAAAATGGATGCCATGGCGATTGACATTAACCTGATTAGGTCCGACCTGGGGAAGCTTAACGAAAAAGTCAAGCAGGTTGAGATAACGACCACCAGTCTCGTTGGGGATGTCACACGACTACAAAGGGAGATGCATGAACTCCAGGACTCACACAAGTACATGGACCTCAAGCTGGATGATTATGAAGGTCGACTCCGGCGCAATAATCTCCGCATCCTAGGAGTGCCGGAGAGGGCGGAGGGGCAATCCCCGGACCTATTCGTTGAGGACCTCATTCTTAAACACCTGCAGCCCAAAGGCCTCAGCAAATTTTTTGTTATCGAACGTGCTCACAGGGTCCCGGGCGGCCGTCCCAAACCGGGCGCTCCCCGCGGCCCATGCTGGCTCGGGTCTTGAACTATCGGGACAGAGACACTATCCTTCAGAACTCCAGAGCGGGGCGCCCCTCCGATATGAAAATGCTGCCATCTCCTTCTTCCCGGACTTTACACAGAGTACAAAAGCAAAGGAAGTCTTTCCTCACTGTGAAGCGTGGCCTGAGAGAGAGGGGTCTGAAGTACTCAATGCTGTTCCCGGCACGTCTCCGGGTGGAGACAGAGGGACGGGCATGGTTTTTCGACGAGCCCGAGGCAGTGGCAGAGTGGATCGAACATCGCGGAGCGACGGGCCAGGCGGATCGCGGCACTGGGACACAGGCGGACATTTCACCGATCTGAAGTAGATCTCTGAGGACTGCGGCTTTGAACTACGTAATGGGGTTATCGATATGGGATGGGCTGGGGTGAGCGGTACATCTGCGCCTTATTATGGGGACTGGTGATGACATATATGTTTCTTGACATTTACCTGCCGGGGGTGTCACACTCGGCCTGGTTAGGGGTGGGGACATGGAGCTCACTTTTCCCCCTTCTTTTCTTTCTCTGAATTTCTTTCTAGGGTGACAGGCACTCTGCAAGTTTTTGATGGGCAGTTCTAAGCCTAGAGTGCAGGGCAGCGGGGTGGGGGGTTGTTGGGGTGGGACAATTTGGTTTTTTTGTTCTTTGTTATATTTGTTTCATTGGTGCAACGGACATATACACCTGCAATAGAGTTGCAGAAAGAGTACAAGCCCGGAGTTGCTGGATCTATATTCTGCAGTACAGGCATGATGGGGGATAAAAATGTAAAAATTATGAGTTGGAATGTTAACGGGTTAGGGGACAAAATCAAACGAAGTGTAGTACTTCAATACATCAGGAGGCACTCACCCGATGTGGTCTTACTCCAGGAGACACATCTGGTTGGGAATCTATGCAAGGCAATGCACAGAGGGGGGTATAAACTGATTGCGCACTCTGGTTTCACCTCGGGATCCAGGGGTGTGGGTATTATGACAAGGAACAACTTCCCCCTGGCGGTTAGCTCCACATGGGGAGATGATAGAGGCAGATACGTCGGTGTTTCCGGGATGTGGGAGGGCCGGCACATTGCCTTTATGTCTATGTTCCCCCAGGCCTACAGGGTACAACGTTTGCTGATTTGGGCGCAGCCTTGCTCGCCCTTCCGGATGGGCTCCTGGTCCTGGGAGGAGACTTCAATGCAGTGGTTCAGGCACGTTAGATAGATATCCCCCTCGAGAGGTAGTACCGTCTGCCCGATGGTTGCCTGATTTCCTTGAGGCGATGGGACTGGTCGATGGCTGGAGAGTGTACCACCCGGGCCAGGTGCAACACACCTTCCACTCTGGGGCACACAACAGTCTCTCCCGCTTAGATTACTGCCTGGTGCCAGCTGCGCAGGCGACATATATACACGACATCAAACACTTAGCCAGAGGTATCTCTGATCACTCACCTGTCTGGGTTCACCTGTCGGTAGGTATGGGCGGAGTGGGAAGATTGGCCCCAATTAACCCTTGGTACTTACGTAACCCCAAGATCCGTCAGGAGCTTATCAAAGCTATTGACGAATATTTTTCCGACAATGTGGGATCGGTGCCCTCTTCCAGGACCTTGTGGGAAGCATTCAAGGCAGTAATTCGGGGACAAGCCCTGTCTTTGATATCTAGCTCTAAGAGAGACAAGCAAAAGGAGGTCCTCGAACTTGAGACAGACATATATAGCCTGGAGAGGGAACTGGAATCTGGGGTTACGCCGGAGAAGATCCACTTGTTGAGTATGAAGCAGCACGACTATAAAGCGTTGGTCTCGGATAGGGCCAGGGCCCTGAGTAGAGAGCAGCAGGGCAGGTTTTATGACCAGGGAGACAAGGCCGGGAAGCTCATAGCATGGCTGGACAAGAAGGAATGGGCGAGTCGGCTGGTCCCAGAGCTCAATGTACAAGGAGGCGTTTTGGTCACGGAACCGCAGGAAATAGCGGACAGGTTCGCTGATCATTTCCAATCGGTCTATACGGCGGTCTCCTCCCACACTGAAGCGGACTCTCAGGAGCTGCTGAGGGATATTAAGCTTCCCTTCCTCTCCAGTGAGGATCGAGACTATATGGATAGCCCCCTTACAGCCGATGAAACCGCGCAAGCGATCCGTTCCTTGAATTCTGGGAAAGCTTTGGGCCCGAATGGACTTCCCATTGAGCTCTACAAGTTGAGACCAGATAAATTAGCCCCATATTTGAACGCTATGTTTCTGGAATCTAGGGAGGTGGGAACGTTGCCCCGGGAACAACGAATGGCTACTATTGTCACCATCCACAAGGACGGAAAGGATAAGGCGGAATGTGCCTCATATAGGCCCATCTCTCTTTTAAACGCCGAACCCAAGATTTTAGCCAAGCTCTTAGCCAACCGCTTGGTGAAGGTGATCGGAGGCCTGGTGCATCCAGATCAAACCGGGTTCATGCCTCATAGAACCACAGCTCTGAATCTCCGTAGAGTGCATGGGGTGATAGATAGAGCCGGCACCCTTTGCGAGCCGGCGGTGATTGTGTCTTTGGACGCGACCATGGCCTTCGACACTATCGAATGGCCATACCTATGGGCAGTTATGGTAAAGCTGGGATTTGGGCCGGAATACATTCAGTGGGTGCGTCTCTTATACTCTGAACCACTGGCTCAAGTGGTGGTGAACAACAAGGTGTCAGCCTCGTTCTTGCTCAGTCGGGGAACTCGACAGGGCTGCCCCGTCCCCCTTCTCTTCTCTCTGGCCTTGGAGCCCCTGGCCGCATGGATACGCTGGGATCCAAGGATAAGGGGTCTGCGGTGGTCCCCGGATGGGAGGACCGCATATCCTTATACGCGGATGACATTTTACTTTATTTGGCCTCCCTAGAAATTCTCTTGTAGTGGTGATGGATATTCTCGCAGTTTTCGGCCGATTTTCTGGACTTTCTATCAATTGGGGAAAATCCCTATTATTTGTATTGAGAGGAGACCCTCCTGTCCCTCCCCGGAACTGTCCAATACAAACAAACTCGGTTGGATTCAAATATTTGGGGATATACATTTCGCTGGACCCCTCGGTCCGCTATCACCAGAACCTTCTTCCCCCTCTTCGCAGACTTAAAAATATTAATAACTGGAAGACGCTCCCTATCTCACTCCTGGGCAGAGCTACTCTGTTTAAGATGATGGCCTTGCCGCGATTCTTATATGCCCTACAAAATACCTTGGATGTTGTCCCGGCACGTTACTTTCGGGAGGTGGAGGGCCTGCAAAGAGACCTATTATGGGACGGCAGGCTTCGAATCGCCTTGAGCAAACTAACGTTGTCTTGGTATGATGGAGGCATCAGTCTCCTGATGTCAAGAAATACTATTGGGCTTCCCAACTGGCAGCCATTAATCATGGCACGTACGGCCGAGTGGATGACCCGGGCTACGCCATGGACAGATGGCTCCTTCCGGGGGCACTTATGGTAGGGCGTTATACTCCCGACCTAACCGGTTCAAACTAACTGGCCCCACGAAGCACTCAGTGCAAATTTGGCATGCCGCCACTAATTCTCTTGGCTGGAGGCACAAACTCACATTGGCTACCCCTCTCTGGGACTCGGAGAAATTGGGCGACCTGTGGAAGACAAAGGGCTTCGATAGGTGGGACCTTATTGGGATTTCAGCTATTAAAGATGTCTGGGGAAAAGGGGAGCCCAAACCCTTCAGCATGCTTCAGGGCGAATATAAATTGGCGGATACCGAATTTTTTCGCTATTTACAGGTCTCACACTCACTTCAGTCTTTATGGCCTAAAGGGCGGATCCCCGGAGGTCTCCCCTCTGGAGGACAGAATCTTAGATGGTCATCTCCCTGACAAAACGATATCCTTAATTTACAAGAAACTAATTAATCACATGACAAACCCCCTCCGGGCACTGCGAGATAGGTGGGCACAAGATGGGATAGAACTGGACGACGAGGAGTGGCAACAGCAGTATCCTCCCTAAAGAGGTGGCTATCCCAGCACGCTTGCGACTGGTTCAACTGAAGATCCTCCATAGGATCTACATAACGGGCCCTAGATTAATACACATGGGGTGGTCGGAGACAGGGGAATGCAGGCGACGCTGTGGCCAGATCGGAACGTTTATGCACATTATTTGGGAATGCACACATATCAACTCTTATTGGCGTCAGGTGCACGACACAATCAACCAGGTAATGAGAATCTCCCTCCGTCCCGAGGCTAGACGATGCCTCCTTAATATCTGGGAGCCAACAGACTTGGACACTTCTCAGACACAATGGGTCACTCTGGGGCTCATGCTGGCAAAGAGAAATATTGCTCAACTCTGGGGGGCGGCACACACACCTACACTAGAGGCCTGGGAAAGAAACCTGGATTGGTGCATGTTTAGGGAAAAGACGGTGTATTTGGCAAGGGGGTGCCCAGTGGAGTAGAGTCTGGAATCCGTGGAATTTGTATAGAGGAGAGATTTGTACGCCACCTTGTACTGTTGATTATGATGATCCTCTTCCTTAGTGATGTTCCTCACATGTGTACTGTCTATTTATCCCTCCATTCATGCATACTGAGAAAAGTAAACTACCTGGTCTCTTGTACTGTACCATTCACCAGCAACTGTTTAATAAAAAGAATTGTTAAAAAAATTTTTTTGAAAAAAGAGGAACATACGCTCACAACACTTCTCTTCCAACGTTAATGCCTGTAGCTCACAAACTCTCCTCAGTGATGTGATAGCAATGAGGAATGAAACTTTCCATGAGAGGAACTGTAAAGGGCACTTGTGTAATGGTTCAAAAGGTGGACCCATGAGCCTTGTGAGAACAATGTTGAGATTCCACACTGGGGCAGCGGGAATTCTCTGTGGTATTCTTTAAGCCTTCCATGAAGGCCTTGATTACTGGGACTCTGAATGACAAATGTCTATTTTGTAAGTACGCAGCTACTGCTGAAAGGTGCAAAAAAGCAAGGCCCGAATGTTGCAGATGTAACAGATAGCAAATAACGTTTTATATAGAAGCATCTAAAGGACTTATTGCAATATACAGCAAATCTTTTCCATTTTGCTGCATAGCACGCTCTGGTGGTAGGCCTTCATGCTTCCTTTACAATATTCATACAGTCTGGTGGTAAATTTGAATAACCAAACTAGGACTTCAGGAGCCAGATTGCTAAATTCAGCTCTTTGGGATCTGGATGTCCGATTTCTCCATGGCTGTGTGTGAGGAGACTAGAGTTTAGATGTAGTTTTTGATGCGGAACCAGAGACTGTTCCAACAGGGTGGTGTACCATGGTTGACGAGCCCATGTGGGAGCTACTAGAATTAGTGTGAGATGTTTGCCCGAGTTTCCGAACCACCCATGGAATGAGCGGGAGAGGCGGAAAAGCATAGGCAAATATTCCTGACCAGTTCATCCATAGGGCATTTCCCTTTGATAGCGGGTGTGGGTAACTGGAGCCAAAGTTTGGGCATTTTGCGTTTTCGGCTGTGGCAAATAGGTGTATTTGTGGATACTCCCACTGTTAGAAGTAAGGAAGTAGAACTTGGGAGTGAAGTTCCCACTCATGAATGTGTCGCCTCCTGCTGAGGAGATCAGCAATTTGATTGCTTACTCCTGGGAGGTGCTCTGCCAGAAGATAAATCTTCTGATGTAGCGCTCACTTCCAAATGGCTTGAGCGAGTGTTGACAGTTGAAGTGTGCCGCTCCCCCCCCCCCCCCTTGCTTCTGCACATAATACATTGCTGTCATGTTGTCAGTTCGGACTAGGACAGTTGACTACTAGCCGAGTCTGAAAAACTTTTAGTGCTAGAAAAACAGCTAAGAGCTCTAGATAGTTGATGTGGAGAGTGCTGTGCTTGTTGCTCCATATGCCTTGTACTGTGTAACTTTCGAGATGAGCCCCCCCCAACCTGTTAGAGATGCGTCTGCTATAACACGATTTGCGGAACAGGGTTGATAAAAGGCCGACCTGCTGATAAGTTTTGTGGGTTCCACCGCTGGACAGAGCGATGGGTGCGGTCGTCTACCAAAACTAGAACGGTCATTAGACCCTGTGCTCGATTCCACTGACGTGCTAAGCATTGTTGTAGGGGGCGCATGTGAAGCCTCGCATTGGGTACAATTGCGATGCAGGAGGCCATCATTCCCAGTAATTGCATCAACACTCTGGCTGCTAATGCCTGGTTGGGTTGAAACGGTAGAATGGCAGTTTGAATATTGTGTATTCTGGCTATAGTGGGAGGCTAGGGCTTTTACTGTCCAGAGTAGCTCCTAGATAAGTCTGCATTTGTGATGGCTGCAGGTGTGATTTTTGTGCATTGATGGTTAAACCCAGTTGATAAGCAGATCTATTGTGGTTTGTGTACTGGAGACAGTTGTGGTAAGTACTTGCTTAGTTTGATGAGCCAGTCGTCCAGATAGGGGAAGACCTGGATTTGTTGTCTTCTTAGGTGAGCAGCAACTACTGCCAGACATTTGGTAAAAACTCTGGGCGCTGTAGTTACTCCAAAGGTAAGTACCTTGAACTGGTAGTGCTTGTTTGCTATCACAAATCGTAGGCATTTGCGATGAGCTGGATGAATTGGAACATGGAAATATGCATCTTTTAAATCCAGAGTAGACAGTCTGCTCTTTGTAAAAGCCGGAGCACTTTGTGTGACCATGTGAAAATGTTCTGACCGTATGTAGTGGTTTAGCTCTCTGAGATCTGGAATAGGTCTTAGGGAACAGTCCTTTTTGGGGGACGAGAAAATACAGAGTAACCCCCTCCCCCCCGCGCCTTAGTACTGTATGGGAACTGGCTCTATTGCCCCTTTTTAGGTCTCGCCCTGAAGCCAGCGCTTGCGCTGGGCGAGACATTTTGTAAGTGGGCTTTTGAAAATGCGACCACTTTTTTTTTGTCCTGGCCTAGAGCATGCGAGTACGCGCACAGTAACGCGCGCATTCCTCGCATGCTCCAGGCCATCTGGCTTTCCTTTCCAACCCTCCCCCCCCACCACAGAGCGCGTCTAGCAGCCGCGCGACCGTGTCACTTTCACGGCCGTGCGTCACTTGCTCTCCCGCTCCTCCCCCACCACAGCGCGCGGCCAATGCTTGTTTGCTGTGTAATTCATTCTTGCTTTCTGCGCACTTTCCGATTGCCTTTACATTATATTATTTGTATGTCAAGATTCTTGGTAGACTTGTTAACTTTCCCGCAGGAGGGTACAGCGAGTTACATGTTGCTGCTGAGACAAGTGGTGATCAGTAGGTTATGAGTCGGGCTCACATTTCCATTCTTTCGAGGTGGATAAATTGAGTACCATTAAATTAGGTAATAATAATAATACCTCTTATTCACATAGCTGTGAAATGGCAAGACTGTAGTAGAACACGCTATGTAGAAGTATTAATTTATAATACTTTCTAATGAATATCCTGGATTTTATAAACATTTTTGTTATTCTCTTTTTGAGTGATTGCCTTTTCTTGTTTTATTAGTAAAATGTTAATTTCCATTTCAGTTCTCCACAACAATGGTATATGTTTGTCCGTTTACAGAAAAACGTCAGTTTTTTACGCTGGCTAATTTATCTAGTCTCTTGTTTCATTAGTTATGAGAGTACCAGTAGGAGCACCTTTCCCACAATTTTGTGGCTCTTAGTTCTGGAGACAATAAAAAGCAACCCACCACTGTCTATCTTCCTTTCCCTCCTGACATTGGTCCAGAGATGTCATCACAGAGAAAGTAGTGTTCTGGGGAACGAAACCAAAGGTGTACTTGTGTACATTACAGATTACTTCATTTCTTTCCAGCACATGGGTTCATTGCAGCTCAGGGGGTTTGCTTCGGCCTCCTGATCCAGGGAAGGATGTTGCCCGTATTGCCCCCTGCTGACGGGATCCAATCATAAACCGGGTTTCAGTGCAGCAAACAAAGTCTCAAACACTGTTAAGTTTGGCAAGTACCTTCCACAAACATCCTGTCGGGTCTCTTCCCGCTTTAGAAAACTGCGTCACGCTGGTTGCACCATTGCCATGGGCCAGTACAGCTGAATCTCAGTTTTCGTTTTGTTTCCTATTATAGATCAGTGAGTAATCCGAGGCTGCTGCGAGGATGTCTGCAAAGCAGTAGGAATGTCTCGATCTCGCTTTCCTCTGACGTTCTTTTGCCGAGCAGGAGCGTACCCCTCTGAACCTGCTGGCAAACAGAGACGGGTTCAATACAAGCATTGACATAGCCAATAGGTCTCGCCCTTGGGACCTTATAAGTGTTTAGCCATGCAACAGTTGATGTTGCACCAAGGATATTGTGCTGCATAACTAAATACTTATAAGGTCCCAAAAGTGACCTATTGGCTATGCCAATGCTTGTTGTAAAAGGGAGTAGACCTCTTGTTTCAGCAAGTGGACGTGTTCCAGAGATAACTTGTGAGGCCGTGGTGGAATGTTTGGGGGATTGGTGGTAAGCTCCAAGCAATAACCATGTTGGATAATTCAAAAACCCATTTGTCTGATGTTATTGACTGCCAAATGGGGAGAAATTGGTGAAGACTTCCGACAGATGTGGTGTAATCGGGGTGAAGCGAAGGGCAAGTCACGGGGGGAGGGAGAGGTTCTAGGTGTGTTGCCCTTACCCCTACCCTTAAAAGTTGTTACCTCTATAACCTCCTCGAATATATCCTCTGGAGGGAGAGGTATGGTTATTACCTTTGTAAGTGGAGGTATTCTGATCTGGGGATTTTTGACCCTCGTCTGTAGAAGGAGCGACGGAAGGAACCTCTGCTGGATGCAGTCTGAAGTGCTCCCATAGATTTAGCTACTTCAGTGTCCTTCATTTTTTTTTTTTTTAAAGCCTGGTCAACGTTAGGGCCAAATAAGTGATCCTTATTAAAGGGCGTGTAAAGGATTGCTTGTTGGATCTCAGGTTTGAACCCTGAGATCCTTAACCAGGCATGCCTCCTAAGTATGATGCAGGTGTTAATTTCTCTAGCTGAGGTGCCTACAGCATCTAAAGCACAGCGAATCGAGGAATTCGAAATGAGCTTGCCCTCATTTATTAACTCCTGAGCTTTAGCCTTATGCTCATCTGGGAGGTATTGGAGAAGTTGCTCCATTTCATCCCAGTGTGCCCCATCATACCTAGCTAAAAGGCCTTTGGTATTTGCGATACACCAGCGATTTGCTGCCTGAGCAGCTATTCGCTTGCCAGAGGCGTCAATTAGTTTGGACTCTTTATCCGGTGGAGCGTCTCCTGATGATTGAGAATTCGCTCACTTACGAGCGTTTGATACCACTACTGAATCTAGGGACAATTGTCCTCTAATAAATAGGGTCTCTAGGAGAAGCTTTATATTTTTTGTCCACCCTAGGAGTTAAGATGCGGGCTCTGACTGGGTCTTTGAAGATTGTCAGCATGCTGCATCATGCCTTTAAGCATGGGGAGGGATTGTGACGATCTGTGTGGATGCTAGCGTCTCAAATAAGAAATCTTCCAGTGATTCTTTATGGAGCTCTACCCCCTTGGTAATGTGCAGCCATGGCAATGAGCTCATGGTGTGATGCATTGTCGTCTGGAGATGTTTGGTTGGGTACAGGTCTGGATCAGTGTCCCCTGGGGGGGATCTAGTGTGTAATCTATCCATGGATCTAGTGGGATAGGCATTCCCCCATCATCTGCATCATCGTCGTCATGAGATTGAGGAGAATCTTGAGGTGTAATCTGCAAAGGATTCTAAGGTGACGGGTGGTGGGAAGTTAAAAGGACTTGTAGCCACAGTCTCCCTCTTTAAGGGGATCTTGTAAGAAGTGTCCTCTTCTTGAAGCTTGCCTTTGTGAGGTGGTTTTATGTGGATATGCCCAGTATCAGGGTTATGTAGTCTTTTTGCTTTGGACTGGGTGTTAATGGAATAATGTCCATTTTCGGATCTGAAGGGGCATCTTTATGTTTCTGTGCAAGTGATTCCAGCATCAAGGGAGGCTGACATTTCGGTGCTGAAGGTTTCGGCTCCGAAGATTGCTTGGTCTTGGGCACAGTGGATTTCGGCTCAGAGACAGACTTATGCTTGGAACCGGATGCTTTCCGCTCCAACGAGGGTTTTAGTAGACTCGTTAGAGCCTGAAGGCTTGACAGGTTGTTTCGGTGCCGGGCCCGAGGGCAGGGCGTCTGAAATGTCGTCTCGGTGCAGACCTTGGCCAGAAGCAAAAACAACAATTGATGGACAGAATGCAGAACAATGTCGTACATTCACCCCAGTACAGAGATCTGGGCCTAAATCCATCGTTTTTTTGCTCACCATGCCATTCCAGTTTGGACCCAGCCATATGCAAATCAGTCTTGACCTTGGCCAGAAGGCAGAGGTGGTGCCTGAAGCCTTATGTTTCTTCGGGACAGTTTGTGGGGCAATGGGTCTTTGGAACTCACGTCACCTTGACCCTGCGGCAGCTCCGAGGTCGATCTCGAGTTCCAAGCCTGAGTCTTCGGAGAAGGCCTCCTCTTCTGCTGCCAATGCCTTGACATCTTCCTGGCCGGAGGCTTCACTGAAGATGTCCAGCGTGTCCGATACTTTGACGCTGCATTTTGACAGAGCCCCATGATCGTGAAGAGTCTTCTGATCAAAACGATCTGCAAGCGTCGCAATTTTCTTCCTTGTGCCCGGGTGATTTGCACACTTTGTGTGAGTTGGTACGCGGATACTTCGCCTGGCACCTAGGGCAGAATTTAAACAGAGTCCGATCCATCGACGGAGAGCTACCGAGCGCAGTTAGGCCTCGAAGGCCGTCCACGAGGCTTCCCAATCGAAGGTCGATTGCAATGTCGAAAACGATACGCGGAGAAGTGGAACATTTACGGAAACAATACCGTCAAGGTAGAGAGGATTGCTCGTCGAGGGGAACCAGAGAAACTGTTACGAACCAGCACAGCAATACACATCCGAACCTGATGGCGAAAAAAAAAAAAAATATCCAACAATGGAGTCGATGCCCATGTGCACTATCACCGAAAAGAGGAGTCACCTTACCTTGTGACTAGGAAAGACTTCTTCGAAGAAAAACAACTTGCAAACATCCAGACCCAACACTAGATGGCAGGAGTATGCAAAGCATGTGTATCTACAGCACACATGCCTCGAACATTTGTGTTTCACACTGCAGCACTTTGCTACTTGTTAGCAAAAACAGAAAATCCAAAACGGATTAGAAGGTTTGTAAAACTTGACTTACATTTTGGCAGGCTGAGGCTATAGCTGGTCCTCCTTGCCACAATTGCTCTGGATTCTTGCTGCCTCATCATAAATAAAGCAAGCTGCCCCTTACATAGACTGCTTTTCTAGGCTTAAAGAAAAGGAACTGGACAGAGGAACCCCATAGGCCTCAGCACCTAACCCACTATCCCTAATATATATATATATATATATATATAAATAATCTGGAACTACCCAGAAATGTGTGCACACTGACAACACCCACTGTCACTGTGTGATTCCCATACGGGAATATAACAATTTTAACATAATAGCACAGGTGCACCACATAACAAATTAGACAAAAAGTTGTATAAAATTCATGTCCACAAAGTTTTCTTCCAAGTTTCTTCCTTTATTTTCAACGAAGTCTTTAAAACACAATCAAGGTGATTTGAGACACAGCCAACGCGTTTCGTCCTTATCAAAAGGACTTCCTCAGGGCAAGTTAATATGCTTCTATTCCCCAACTGGGTGAGGACTGCCCCGACTGATTCCGGTCGGTCATCGTAAATGATGTCATCATTCTTGTATATTTCCTAAATCCCGGACCTGGGATAGAGAACTAATTAAACTGGGAGTCATCATATACCCATTCTTTTCATTTAGATCAAGGCACCAGTAACCACTTTTATATATAACATATTGAAGGACGGATGTCTATTGGTGGTCCATACTTGGCCTTCTGGGTGACTTAAATCCTTCATTTAATATCAGTATCAAATATTAACTTGCCCTGAGGAAGTCCTTTTGATAAGGACGAAACGCGTTGGCTGTGTCTCAAATCACCTTGATTGTGTTTTAAAGACTTCGTTGAAAATAAAGGAAGAAACTTGGAAGAAAACTTTGTGGACATGAATTTTATACAACTTTGTCTAATTTGTTATGTGGTGCACCTGTGCTATTATGTTAAAAATGCTTTTCTAGGCTTCTATTGCTCAGATTGGACAGGGGAGGCATTGAAAGGGCTATTTCCAGTAGGGCATGTACATGGCCAGACCCACCGCCTTTTCTCCCGGCATCTGCTTCCGCATCTGAATTGCATCCAACTGAAAGATTCACCAACTGATGCTTGTGGACTGCACGTACACTATTAGTGGCAGACCTCACAGACTAGTGTGTTGACACATTGAGCGGTGCCTTAAACCTCTTGAGCAAGCTCTAGATTTGCTGTAAGCCTATACTGGCACATGCAGGAGAGGTTGGCTCAATACTGGAGTAACTGCTTTCATTATTAGGTGGCGTTGTGTAAACTGCACCCACTTTAGTGCGATCTACCTGTAATACAGTCCACTCCTAAAGATGTGAACGCCTTCTTGTGAGTCTATTCTATCTCGTTATCTACACAGCAACGCATATCACATCTTTAAACCTGACTGAACAAGACTCGTAGGCCTAACTACAACCAACACATTTGAAAACATGTACTTCAAAGTGTGCACAGAAACATGCAAATCAGAGCAATTCACTACCTGGATAGCAGTATGAAGGTCTCCTAAGTGGGGACAACTCATAAGTCAGAGCAAACTCGTCAAAACTCAAAATTGCTTAAGCTCCTGCTGTGCTACAAATAGCACATGGGTTAGTAATCCTGATGAATTTGATGCCTTTGACAAATCTTTTACAGGGACAGTCTGCAAAGACACAGAAGGGTCACCAGTTGAGTTTGCAGGAAGGCAGATGGCTTTGAACACTAGTATACAGTAAAATTTCCATTGCTATGTGATCGTTCTCTCGTACAGTGAATACTGTTCAAGCCCACAGGGGGGAAAAAAAAACAACAACAAAAAACGACCAGAGCTTAAAAACCATACATCCTTTATTAAGTCTGAAAGAGGTTATCAAAATGAAAACTTGACTGGGGTAAACTGGGGGAGCAACTAGACAATGGAAAGGACAGGAAGGATACTGTGCAAAGAGTGACCGGATGGCAGACACCAGACAAGTGCTGGGGGGCAGACAATAGATTAAAAAGGGAGTGACCAATGACGAAAAGTTCATGATTTTAAGATTCATCTTCAATAACACTGTCGCCGTCATCTTCTCCCTCTTCTGCCTCCTTTTCTTCTTTGGACGCCTCACACTAGGCATACAAAAACAAAGCAGAAAACGTCATAAGGGATGCAATCAGAAGGAAGCGCCCTGGAGAACGACTGGCAGAAGTCTTGCGATCATGACCTTTTAAGTGCACCATAAATACTTGAGGAAAAAATTCACAGCATGTTTTAAGAGGCAGACGTGTCCCGCAATCCGTGGTTTAATGAAGCCAAGACTTCTGCGTAACGACAGTTCACAAGAAAGGACATTTCACGTTTTTAACGGGTGACTAAAACGCAACAGTACACAAGCTATTCTATCAAATAAGGGTACCAGCCCCTGATGGCTTAGTCAACTCGGTTCACTTGTGTGCCACTGCTGTGAATGAATTGTTAAACAGAGTACTTCCCCCAATGAGAAAGTGTGTCTTGCAGTGCCCCCGGCTCCCTATTCGCAAAGGAGTGAAAAACAAGTCCGACAACCCTTCAGGACAGCACACATGCAGCTGTCCTTGTACTATGTTAAAACGTCACACCCCAGAGCGCAGTTCTCCATCTCCAAATTTCTGCTTGGTGACATTCACTGGTGCAGCCATAATTGTGCGCGTGCTTCAGTATTAGCCAACCTAGTTGTTGAATTTACTCTGCCAACTTTACCACATCATTCATCACACTGCAAATCAGATTCTGCCGGCATCTTACCCCTCCATCTGGATGATCCTCGTTGTCATCTTCATCCAGCAGGTCACCTTCTTCAGCCGAGTCACCTCCCTCCGACTGCATCTTGACGTTCGTCTCATCTTTCTTACCCGAAATGCCTTGTTCATCTTCCACCTTAATATCTGCAAGTACAGAAACAGTATGAAGACTATCTACACAACTCAACAAGATTCTAAATCACCATGACCCATTTGAAATCTCTTTCCAGCCATAAAAATATTATGAAATGACATGGGCCAACAATAGCTTGGATAAGACTTGCTGTACTGATGTTAAGTTAGAAATCTTATACAGCACAGCTAATACCCTCACAAAAATACAAGAAGCGGAAAGCAGGTATTCATTCCTAACAAGGTCTGAGGTAGTATTCTACCACTGTCCTGGTTGCTTGGTCACTCCGTCTCAATGCGTGCTGCCTTGTTCCCTTCCACCCTGCCTCCCTCCCGTCGTCCCGGTTTCCAACCCCGCCCGCCATTGGGGACAGGGATCACTATTACCACATCGTAAGCGCTGGCCGCGTCATAGGGCTTCCTTCACCACCCTCAACTTCTAGCCATGCTGCCAATGCTTGTACATTAATATATACAGCTATTTTCATCTGTAAGTGTACAAAAGCAAACACCTTAATTGAT